>CAJMZQ010000027.1:2484000-3105000 GCA_905220385.1 Xylota sylvarum | reverse complement strand
ATCCGAAAATTTTTATTTACCCAGAACGAGTACATAAACCATGTTATTGCTTCCAATTCAAGCCCGACTATCTCAATCTTCAGAGCCAATCCTTATCCCAAAGTTACGGATCTAATTTGCCGACTTCCCTTACCTACATTATTCTATCGACTAGAGACTCTTCACCTTGGAGACTAGCTGCGGATATCGGTACGGCCTGTTGAGAAGTTTGCGTGACCCCACCATAAATTTTCAAGGTCCGAGGAGAAAATATCGACACAACAGTAAATGTCATGCTCTTCTAGTCCATCTACCATATCTCTCTTCGAAAGACTTCCATGGTAGTACGACTATAAAACAGAAAAGAAAACTCTTTCGATATCTCTCGACGGCTTCTTTATGGTCGTTCCTGTTGCCAGGATGAGCAAAATGCCCATTTTTAATAACAAACGGATACTCAACAGGTTACGGAATTGGAACCGTATTCCCTTTCGTTCAAAAATGATCAAGTATCTAAATTATATAACGAATAAACTTTATTTTTTTTACGAAATAAAATTCTTTGATTCGATATTTTATTTATAACTTGAAAATTTTCGGCTTTCGCCTTGAACTTAGGACCGACTAACTCGTGATCAACCACTGTTCACACGAAACCCTTCTCCACTTCAGTCCTCCAAGGTCTCATTCGATTATTTGCTACTACCACCAAGATCTGTACCAATAGCGGCTCCATGCAGGCTTACGCCAAACACTTCTAAGCACACCATTGTACCCTCCTCTCACTCCTCCCTCCTCTCACTCCACCCCTCCTACTCACTAAAGTTTCAAAATTTATATTCAATCGAAATTAAATATAAACCATCTACTTTAGCGGTAATGTATAGGTATACAACTTAAGCGCCATCCATTTTAAGGGCTAGTTGCTTCGGCAGGTGAGTTGTTACACACTCCTTAGCGGATTACGACTTCTATGTCCACCGTCCTGCTGTTTTAAGCAACCAACGCCTTTCATGGTATCTGCATGAGTTGTTAATTTGGGCACCGTAACATTACGTTTGGTTCATCCCACAGCGCCAGTTCTGCTTACCAAAAGTGGCCCACTGGGCACAATATATCACAACCTAAACCTTCATATCAAGAAAGGCTAGGTTCTTACCCATTTAAAGTTTGAGAATAGGTTAAAGTCGTTTCGACCCTAATGCCTCTAATCATTCGCTTTACCAGATAAGATTATTTTACATAATTTTTAAATGCACCAGCTATCCTGAGGGAAACTTCGGAGGGAACCAGCTACTAGATGATTCGATTGGTCTTTCGCCCCTATACTCAATTCTGACAATCGATTTGCACGTCAGAACTGTTTCGGTCTTCCATCAGGGTTTCCCCTGACTTCAACCTGATGAAGTATAGTTCACCATCTTTCGGGTCACAGCATATATGCTCAAGGTACGCTCTAGTTAGAGGCATAAATAATATAAATATTATTATGCATAACTGTATAGAACGCCCCGGGATTGAATTCATATTTCATAATAAAATATAAACTAATCCCATTTAAAACAGTTAAGTTAATTACGCCATTGGGTTTTATTAAAAATACCCAATGACTTGCACATATGTTAGACTCCTTGGTCCGTGTTTCAAGACGGGTCCAGAAGGTATCCTGAATCTATCGCATTGTTAATCATATAAGCGCATACAATATAAATAAATCAATAGATTTACTCAGCATTGTAAAATTCCGAAAAATGTAAGCACTATATATAATTAAATCTGTCAATGATTTATCAAATCTAATACATTTATTCTATGTTAGAAATCCGAAAATAACTAATTTGAATAAACTTAAGTAAAAGATCTTATGATAAATATTTATTACATTAACAGATTACAATGTCCTTACATGGAAAAATTGCACACTATTTCTACAATATAATATATATTATAGTATTAGTGATGAATTTTCCATAAACGATATTCAGGTTCATCGGGCTTAACCTCTAAGCAGTTTCACGTACTATTTAACTCTCTATTCAGAGTTCTTTTCAACTTTCCCTCACGGTACTTGTTTACTATCGGTCTCATGGTTATATTTAGTTTTAGATGGAGTTAGTGCTGCACTATCAAGCAACACGACTCTTTGGAAACATCTTCTAGTAATCATTAACGTTATACGGGCCTGGTACCCTCTATGGGTAAATGGCCTCATTTAGGAAGGACTTAAATCATTAATTTCTCATACTAGATTATAGACGTTCCATACACTGCATCCCATATTTGCCATAAAGACAAAATGGCTTAGTGCTGAACTGATTTCTTTTCGCTCGCCGCTACTAAGAAAATCCTTGTTAGTTTCTTTTCCTTCGATCATTAAAATGCTTAAATTCAGGGAGTTATCTCATATGAGTTGAGGTTGTTTAACACATACTATATAATAATTATTTTATATACTCAAAAATAAACTATTAATCCGTTCTATATACAGTTATGGACAATAAAATAGGGTCACGCCTTTGTTACAAATATTTTCAATCATTATGTGCTTCACCCTTTATTGACTGCAACGACATCTTGTTTAAAATAGTTGTAGTCATGTCCTCTAAAAATACCGAAATTTGGCACCACTTAAAGTGATCATATGGATAACGGTGACTCGAAGACCTTTGTCACTCGTGTTGAACAAAAGACAAAAACATACAGAAAAGCTACAATCCGTCTGGAATGATAACGCCCCCAAAAAGTGGGCGTGGCCAAAACTGTTCTATGGGTGAATTGTAGGGAATCTAAATACCCAAATATTTGGTCTTAACAAAATTTTTCGGTTTCATATAATTTAGTGAAGTTATGAAAAAGTGGGCGTGGCAGTGGGCGGATTTAAAAGATTTTTACACTTGTACTGTATCTTTTTCTCAGAAGCCCAGATATGAAATTTCATCGTCCTAGCTCAAAATTTAAGGCCCAAAAAGCGGTGACATACGGACGGACGGACGGACGGACGGACGGTCATCGCTCAATCGATTTCGCTATTGATGCTGATCACGAATATATATACTTTATAGGGTCTATCTCGATTATTTCTCTATGTTACAAACTATGTGTCAAACTTAATATACCCTTACCATACTTAATATGGGCCGAGCAAAACATTGTTCTGAAGAGGAACGCAAAATTATCCGCAAATTAAGAGACGAAGGACAAAGCCAACACCAAATAGCCAAAACCATCGGCAGATCTCAGAACTTTGTTCATAATGCTCTGCTGCCCCAAAAAATACATCTGAAAAGAGGCAGACCGCGCAAAACGACTCCAAGAGAGGACGATTACATAAAACGTCTCTCAAGCCAAGACCCTTTCAAGTCAGCTGCGGCAATTCAGTGCGAATTAGGAGCTCCAATTTCATCTCGGACGGTAAGAAGGCGATTGGTGGAAAAAAATCTCTTTGGAAGAAGATCGCGAAAGGTACCAATGCTAAAAAAGAGACAGAAAAGAAATCGAATATTGTTCGCGAAATCGCACCTAAATTGGGATGGGCCAGTTAATGGGAAGAAGTGGCGTAAAATCTTGTGGTCTGACGAATCAAAAATAAATATGATTGGTAACGATGGCAGACCTTGGGTAAGGAGGCCAAAAAAACGCCGAGTTGAACCCTCGCTATAGCACCAAGACCTTTAAACATGGTGGTGGTAATATAATGGTATG
The DNA here is from genome assembly GCA_905220385.1 of Xylota sylvarum. NCBI lineage: Eukaryota > Metazoa > Arthropoda > Insecta > Diptera > Syrphidae > Xylota > Xylota sylvarum. The sequence goes on along the minus strand of CAJMZQ010000027.1, from coordinate 3,101,319 downwards.
GGGCTGCTTCTCGTGGAATGGAGTCGGGCCTCTTTTTTGGATCAAGGGTACGATGGACAAGCATATGTACGTTAATATACTTGAAGACATAATGCTGCCTTACGCCGAGTGGGAAATGCCACTGTCTTGGGAATTTCAACAAGACAATGACCCGAAACACACTTCGGGTCTAGCTCAGAAATGGTTTTCCGACAACGGTGTACATCTCATGACTTGGCCTGCGCAATCCCCCGACTTAAATCCAATTGAGAATTTATGGGGGATGGTTAAGGAACAAATAAGACCAATGAAACCAAAGACCAAGGAAGAGTTGTGGCAAAAAGTACAGTCGGCTTGGTATGCTATACCAAAAAGTACTTGTAGGGCTTTGGTAGATTCAATGCCCTCTAGATGTAAGGCTGTATTGGATCAAAAGGGCCATTTGACAAAGTACTAAGTACAAATTAATATTTCTTATCATTACTAACCAGTTTTATTCATTTGTTTATGTTTTTTTATATTACTTGACCTTGTGACCCTATTTTATTGTCCTTAAAAAAAGTCTTTCGCATTATATTTATATTATTTTAAATTTACTCAATGAAGTTATTCCATTTTTTTTGTTGCCTTTTCTAAGCTTGATAATTAAACTTAAAACAAAAAATAAATTTAATGTAATTGCAATGAATTTGCAGACTTTCTTTAGTATATTATGCAAAGTATGCTGGTGACCCTATTTTATTGTCCGTAACTGTATATTATCAAATAAGAGGCAATTCTATTATTTATGGATCTACATAAATTTTCCATATTCAATTAAATTTTTTTTGCTAGACATTCCCCAAAAAATTGATAATATAGAATACTAAGATTCTTTTATTATGAGGTATATATTATAAATTAATATTATGAATTCAAAAATAAATTCAAATTCATTAATATAATATGTGCTTAAGCATATTTTAAAAGAAAAATAAAAAATTAATTCTATTTCTCTTCTTCATATACAAGCAACTTATTTAGCATAGTCTCACAACCCTCAACCATATGTAGTCCAAGCAGCACTTCAAAATTAATTAAAGTACATAACAGCATGGACTGCGATATGCGTTCAAAATGTCGATGTTCATGTGTCCTGTAGTTCAGACGATGACGCACAGTTTGCTGCGTTCTTCATCGACCCATGAGCCAAGTGATCCACCGCTTAGAGTATTCAATTTTTGTTTAAATTACAAGTCAAATTTTATAAAAAGAAAGAAGATAAAAATATATATACATATTTAAACAAATTGCAAGCAAAAATAGAAGTTCTTTAACGTTCAAAATAAAAATTTAAACTTTATTTTGCTAAGAAAGAGAATTTGTTATTATTTATTTCATTTTAACGTAATCTTTCTTTTTCCCATTTTTTATATTCAAATGAAAATAAAAATTAAACATTTATTATCTATTGTTGCGAATGTCCAATTCAAAAGAATCGTAACTTAATTTTCTTTTGCAAGAAAAACAAGTACAAATATTACCAAGTTAAATATAATTACTTTATTATAATAATATAATATATCAAATATGTAATATTAAAAAAAAAAAAAAATAAAAATTAAAATTCCATTGTATGAAAAAAAAAACCTTTAATCATACATTTATATCACAAGACATATATATTTTTATTTTATTTTTTTTTATTTACATATTATTTATATTTATATTATAAACCGTATTATAAAAAACAGTAAAGTAATATTCTATTTTACGTATAATATTAAAAAAAATATTTAAAAAATATATCAATTAATAATGTACAAAAACATGCGTTCAAAATGATTTGTTCACGTATTAATTGAAAAAATCAAATAATACAAAACATGCGTTCAAAATAATTTGTTCACGTATTAATTGAAAAATCAATTAATACAAAACATGCGTTCAAAATAATTTGTTCACGTATTTATTGAAAAAATCAATTAATACAAAACATGCGTTCAAAATAATTTGTTCACGTATTAATTGAAATAAATCAATTAATACAAAACATGCGTTCAAAATAATTTGTTCACGTATTAATTGAAATAAATCAATTAATACAAAACATGCGTTCAATATGTTTGCCTTATATATTTGTTTCTTATAGAAGGAACACGTTAATGACCCTTCCGCAGGTTCACCTACGGAAACCTTGTTACGACTTTTACTTCCTCTAAATAATCAAGTTCGGTCAACTTCTGCGAAACAACCGTAACACGTGAGCGTCACAGTGATCACGTCCGGAGACCTCACTAAATAATTCAATCGGTAGTAGCGACGGGCGGTGTGTACAAAGGGCAAGGACGTAATCAATACGAGTTAATGACTCACACTTACTGGGAATTCCAAGTTCATGTGAACAGTTTCAGTTCACAATCCCAAGCATGAAAGTGGTTCAGCGGTTTACCCGGACCTCTCGGTCTAGGAAATACACGTTGATACTTTCATTGTAGCGCGCGTGCAGCCCAGGACATCTAAGGGCATCACAGACCTGTTATTGCTCAATCTCATTATTGCTAGACGCAATTTGTCCATTTAAGAAGTTAGTGTCCTTATAATGGGACAAACAAACAGGTACGGCTCCACTTACATAAACACATTCAAACACTCCTATATTTTACTGTATTCATGAATGAAGGCTATGCAAGCTTCAACACCATAATCCTGAAAGCATCTATTTAATATATTTGAGTCTCGTTCGTTATCGGAATTAACCAGACAAATCACTCCACGAATTAAGAACGGCCATGCACCACCACCCATAGATTCGAGAAAGAGCTATCAATCTGTCTTACACACTTATGTTCGGACCTGGTAAGTTTTCCCGTGTTGAGTCAAATTAAGCCGCAGGCTCCACTCCTGGTGGTGCCCTTCCGTCAATTCTTTTAAGTTTCAGCTTTGCAACCATACTTCCCCCGGAGCCCAAAAACTTTGGTTTCCCGGGAAGCGACTGAGAGAGCCATAGAAGTAACTACACCCAATTGCTAGCTGGCATCGTTTATGGTTAGAACTAGGGCAGTATCTGATCGCCTTCGAACCTCTAACTTTCGTTCTTGATTAATAATGAAAACATCTTTGGCAAATGCTTTCGCTTAAGTTAGTCTTACGACGGTCCAAGAATTTCACCTCTCGCGTCGTAATACTAATGCCCCCAAACTGCTTCTATTAATCATTGCCTCTTGATCTAAAAACCAATGAAAGTAGAACAGAGGTCTTATTTCATTATTTCATGCACAAAATATTCAGGCATTTGGAGCCTGCTTTAAGCACTCTAATTTGTTCAAAGTAATTGTACCGGCGCACAACAACACTCGATGAAGAGCACTGAAGCAGGTTTAAATAGGAGGTATACATAATGATACAAGTACCATTATATATTAGAACTCCACCGGTAATACGCTTGCATATATAAGGTAATGTACAATCCACAATTATAGTTGTACTACCCGTATGAAGCACAAATTCAACTACGAACGTTTTAACCGCAACAACTTTAATATACGCTATTGGAGCTGGAATTACCGCGGCTGCTGGCACCAGACTTGCCCTCCAATAGGACCTTGTTAAAGGATTTAAAGTGTACTCATTCCAATTACAGGGCCTCGGATATGAGTCCTGTATTGTTATTTTTCGTCACTACCTCCCCGAACTGGGAGTGGGTAATTTACGCGCCTGCTGCCTTCCTTAGATGTGGTAGCCGTTTCTCAGGCTCCCTCTCCGGAATCGAACCCTGATTCCCCGTTACCCGTTGTCCTAGATACTACCATCAATAGTTGATAGGGCAGACATTTGAAAGATCTGTCGTCGGTACAAGACCATACGATCGGCAAATTATCTAGAGTTCAACCATAATAACGATTTCCGAAAAAATCGCTTGGTTTTAGCCTAATAAAAGCACACGTTCCAAAAGGTCCGTGTTTATATTGCATGTATTAGCTCTAGAATTACCACAGTTATCCAAGTAACTGTTAACGATCTAATGAACCATAACTGATATAATGAGCCTTTTGTGGTTTCACTTTTAATTCCTGTGTACTTAGACATGCATGGCTTAATCTTTGAGACAAGCATATAACTACTGGCAGGATCAACCAGAATAATGTTATAAAATTAGATTGAAAATTTTCTTTTGAAAAATAACATCAATTTGCTCTTATTATTAAGCGACATAATAAAGAAATAAACGATAACATAACTTATACAATAGTAGTAATTACATGTTATTTCATTTTGAGATTAATCTTAATAACAAGGGATGAATATATTTCACAAAGGTCAAAGTTACTAACAAAAAACCTTAACAAAAGAGCACTTTTTGAACTTATTCGAACAATTTTTATCAAGCAAACCTTTCACAAACACATTATTAATGATTATTTTCAAAATACGAATTTCCCATTTACTTCATTAAAAGCATTTTTGTATAATTTTTATTAAAAAAATATACTTTATAATATGATATAAGAATTAAGAATTCTTTATTTCACATTATTAATTTTTGAACATTTCAAAAAGAAATATGCTATTATTTAATAAAATTTATTAAATAATATTTTTTTGGTCACAAAAAAGCACATAAAATACTTTTTTCCATGACCTGATACCATAAAAGTTAGTTTCACGAAGTGTTAATTCATGAAGTAAAAGAAATAAAATTTCTTTTATACACCTCAGCATGGGATGCCAAGGAACTATAGTATATATAATATAGTGTAGAAATGAACTCATAACGAAAATTATTTTTTCATAGGAAAAATTTATTTTCATCACATTTGGAGAAATTGTACCTAAAAAAACTTTTTTTTAATATATCCGAAGCATGACTTTTCGTAAATTCGTACCCAAAAAAATTTTTTTTTTTGATATATCCAAAGCATGACATTTCGTCAATTCGTACCCAAAAAAATTTTTTTTTTTTTTTCAACTTTTTCATACAACATTTCGAGAATTCGTACCCAAAAAATTTTTTTTTTTTCCAACTTTTTCATACATTTCGAGAATTCGTACCCAAAAAAATTTTTTTTTTTTTTGATATATCCAAAGCATGACATTTTGTCAATTCGTACCCAAAAAAATTTTTTTTTTTTTCAACTTTTTCATACCCAAAAAGTTACGAGAATTCGTACCCAAAAATTTTTTTTTTTTTTCAACTTTTTCATAAACCCAAAGTATACTTACTTACTTAACGGGCTCCCGACCCGTGAAGAGTCTCTGCCTGAGACACAGCAGCCTTCCACTCTCTTCGATCCCGGGCACGCTGCTTCCAGTTATCTAGACCAAGCGCTCTGGCATCCGCGATAGCTTGATCCTTAAAACGGAGGTTCGGTCTTCCTTGTCTTCTCGAACCTGGGGGCTGTGATTCGAAGATCCTCTTTGCTGGAGCATTATTGTCCATTCGCTCGATGTGGCCGAGCCAGTGTAGTCGACGTGTTTTGGCTTTTTGGACTACATCCACATCCTGGTACAGCTCATAGAGTTCGCGGTTATATCTTCTCCTCCATTCGCCCTCCTCGCATACGGGACCGAATATCCGACGAAGAATTTTTCTTTCGAAAGTGTTCAGTATTTGCTCTGCTTTCCTGCTTATCGTCCAGCACTCGGCTCCATACAGCAGAACTGGCAGGATCAAAGTTTTGTAGAGCATACATTTCGTCTTTCGAGTTAGGAGTTTTGACCCCATTTGTTTCGCCAAACCGAAGTAGCAGCGGTTTCCTAGGGTAAGTCTTCGTCGAATCTCCACTAAGTTGTCATTCGTGGAGTTGATATTTACTCCGAGGTAGGTAAACTCCTTAACCACTTCGAAGTTACTGTTGCCAACAGTGACGTTTTGTCCTAGGCGGTGGACAGATGCTTCTTTGTTTGTTGACAACATGTATTTGGTTTTGTCCTCATTCACTTCAAGGCCAACACGTTTCGCCTCTTCTTCAATTGCCGTAAAAGCCTCTAACACGGCGCGCTGGGAGCGACCGATGATGTCGATGTCGTCTGCGTATCCCAGCAACTGGACAGATTTGTTGAAGATAGTGCCTTCCGTGTTTACACCTGCCCTGCGCACTATCTGTTCCAGCACAAGATTGAAGAAGTCACATGATAGCGCATCCCCTTGCCGAAATCCGGTGCATGTTTGGAATAGTTCAGAGGAACTGTTGCCGAATTGCACGTTGCACCGCGTGTTATCCAGCGTCACGCGGCACAGCTGGATCAGTTTAGCCGGGATCCCGAATTCGGCCATCGCCTTGTAGAGCTCAAGACGATGAATGCTATCATATGCGGCTTTAAAGTCGATGAAGAGATGGTGAGTCTCGACTTGAAATTCGTTGGTCTTTTCCAGGATTTGCCTTAGTGTGAAAATTTGGTCGATCGTCGATCTGCCGGGCCGGAAGCCACACTGGTACGTGCCGATTAGTGTGCTGCAGAAAGGCTTCAGACGTTCACACAGTACGTTGGATAGGATCTTATATGCGACATTAAGCAGGGATATGCCTCGGTAGTTCTTACAAGACATAGGATCGCCTTTCTTGAAGATGGGGCATATAGAGCTGATAGTCCAGTCATCGGGCATGACTTCATCCACCCACACTTGGTTGATGACTTTTTGCATGCACCCCACCAAAGCATCACCACCATGTTTGAAAAGCTCTGCTGGTAGACCATCAGAGCCGGCGGCCTTGTTGTTCTTCAGCTTTTTGATAGCTGAGCCGACCTCTTCAAAACTAGGAGGGGGAATGGATTCTTCATTGACTGGATGCGGGTTCTCTTCTTGCCCTATCACTCTCTCTACCTGCCCATTAAGTAGCTGCTGGAAATGCTGCTTAAATACATCTACTATTCCCTGTGCTTCGGTGACTAGGTTTCCTTCACTGTTTCGAAGAGCCTGCATTCCGGGCTTGAAGCCAGCTGCCAGTTGCTTGGCTTTCCTGAAAAACATCCGGATGTTGTTCCTATCGCGGGACTCTTCGATATCCTTGAGCTGGGAGGCTGCGTGGGCCCTTTTCTTCTTACGCAGTATCTTCTTCTCCTCCCTTCTTCTGGTTCGATACTCTTCTCTCGCTGCCCTTGTTTTGCGTTGCAGCGCTTGCAAGTGTGCATTTTCTGTCACCTTTTTCCGGCGTACGCATTCATCATCATACCAAGGGCTCTTTTTGGGTGGTGGCTGGTAGCCTATGGTGGTCTCTGCTACCCCTTTGATGATGTCGCGATACTGGTTCCACAGATTGTTGGCGTTTGTGGATGGTGAATGCACAGCGGAGAGTCTCTCACTCAGGCGCTCCCTGTAGGCTCTGGCTACTCCAGACGTGCTAAGGCTTCCAACGTTGAATTTCTTTTTCTGGGCGGTCTGCAGCTTCTTCTCATTGGATAGTCGAGCTCTGAACTTAGCTGCAACAAGAAAATGGTCAGAGTCGACGTTTGCCCCTCTGAACGTTTGCACATTCAGAATGTTGGATGCGTGCCTCGCATCTATTAGCACGTGGTCGATTTGGTTGGCGGTTCGACCATCTGGAGAGCGCCAGGTTGCTGTGTGGATTCGTAGTCTTGGAAACCTAGTGCTACTTATCACCCAAAGTATAATATTTTGAAAAAAATTTTTTTTTCAACTCAAGTTCTTCATATTATCCAAAGAATAATATTTAAAAAATTTTTAGCAAAAAAATTTTTTTCTTACTTGTTTTCTTTCAGAGGATTAAACCAACTATAGTTGGTAGAAATGAATGAAGTAAAAAAAAATATTTTTATATGAAAAAATCAAATATGACTACCGTCAAAATTTTGCCTTTAAAAATGATCTTTTTGATATTTTAAAAATAAAAATATTCTTCTAATACGAAAAATCATTTTTCAGACTTAAAATCATTGATTTCAATCATTTTGACTTTGAAATATAATTTCATAAAATAGTCACTTATGAAAATTGCTGGCAGTATTTTTCTAAGTTAATATTTTTTTTTCCATTACGTATCATTTAATATGTACATATCAAATAATTTGCTTGCAACCAATAGAATATTTTTATATCATCTAATATGTACATATCAAATAATTTGTTTGCGCCTTGAATAGAAGATTTTTATATTTTATGCTTGGGGAGGGGTTTTGTTCTTTATAAATTCGTTTTGCTTCACCAACAGAGCATTTGTTTGTTGTTTTAATTGAGAGAATATTTTCGAGGATGAGGGGTAGGGTACAGAACATGATACGAGAGCAGACATCTGGCGAGTGAGTTGGAAGATTACAAGATTCGTATTTGGCGTTCCCGTTACAACGTTTAGTGGTGTGAGGTTTGCGGCAGCGCATAGGGTTCGGTATGTATGCCGAGACGTTGTCATTGTAAAAACCAATTTCAATTGTTTGTGGGGGTCGGAAGGGGTCGAAATTGAATAACCACAAACCAGATGGCTTCAGCGTTCCTTTGTCCTTAGCCTTTGTAAACACTTATGAAGTCTTGGATTTTCGTCTCTGTAACAGGGGCATAGGAAATTCTTTTGGGTTCGTTTAAGCGATCATGCGATTTAACTTCTACCGGGCACATACATATTTGCTAAATCAGAAATCGTTCTGCAATTCTTTGTGATTTTGTTTTCATTAGCAGGTTACCATCACGGTGGATATTTGGCCACATTCGTTGCTAATATTGTCTATCGTTTTTTTAAGCAAAAAGGGGCTAAGAGACGAGATGGGATTTTCTTAATTTTTAGGAACAATTATTATAAACTTAGGGTTATTAGAGTTGGAAAAGGGAGGGAAATTGCACAAAGTATATAGTAGGATTTGTTTTATGTTTTTTCATGTGGCTGAATCTCGAAAACAGGTTCTACGTCGAGATCCCTGTATCGATTCGTTCTTTTTGGACCGAAGGCTATATTCACATGTAAGGAAAACACTGAATTAAAAGAACAAATTGTTCACTCTCGATGTACAGAATGCTTGATAGAAAATTAATGGTACAACGGGGAGCAGCTGCTTACACACTTGCAGCAAAAAAATTAAGACACACTGAAATCAAATGCAGAAGAAGAAATTAGATTTAAAACTTAGATATCAACACTTTGAATTTATAATTTATTTGTTTCTTTCTTTTACCACACGCATTGGTTTAACTCTTGATTAAGAATGAATATTTTAATCATTTAACATTTTGACATTAGTTAAGAATTCATTTGACAGATCTATTTACTTAACAATTATGTTTGATTTACGTTGATTACGTTAAAAATAAAATTTAGATAATGTAGTTACATTAAACAATAAAAAAAATTATGTGAAATTATTAAATTAAATTCTTTATATAAAAATAATGCTGTGCGCCAACATTCTCCCGGCCCTGAACGAAGTTCGCAATGTGAACTCCTCACTAGTCAGTTTGCAACCAAAAACTTTCATCTCTTTGAAATTGTCTGCTTGCGCGAATGGCCGCCCGTTGAACTTTCTCATACTCGTTGTTGTTGCCATTGTTGTGTTGTTTTGTGTCCATAAATTAACCATACATAGATAGTCAACTTTCCATCCCCAACCCGCTAAAACCCGCAAATGGGCGGAGCCTAATCCTCTCTTTCGTTCCCATCGGTGAATACGTGTAATGAGAGATTTTAAGTTTAATCAGCTCATCTACAGGTCCAAAACAATAGCTCATGCAATTTTGCATTAGAGTGGAGTGAATCTATGCTGACAGTTTTCACCAAATTTCAGTAAATCGATGCTTTTTTTGTATCGGCTAAACACGTGGCTGTCATAAATGGAGGTGATTTTCATTTTCCCCATTTGTTTACTTTTTAGAAAAAAGAGTAAATATATTTTTGATTTTAGACAACTTTTTATATTTTTTTTATGCCACTCGACTTATTGCACGGAATTCAAATCTGTACTCAGATGTTGTCGCACTTTTTCTGTTTAAGAAATATAGCAGTCTGAAATTCTGCTGAAATAATGTAAACAAAGGCAGTGGGTCGCCGCGGGTGTGTTTGGAAGTGCAGTGGGGAGTTTAGGATGTTAAAACAATATCTTTTTTTATAAATAAATGAAATATGACTTTTAACATCCTAAACTCCAAATAAACAAATTGGTATAATGTAACTACTAAATGGAAATTTAGATATTTAGATTTTTAATTATTTTATTTAAGTAATTATTATTCTGTTGTGTTATGATTCTATATTTGTATTAAATTTCGTACTGGATTGGGTTGTTCTTTGCTTACGTGCTTACTGATTTGTAGAAATGTTGGATTTAAAGTACTAATATGTACAATATACATATATGTATAAATTATTCATAGGAGAATAAATTGTTAGTTCTCAAATTTTATGTGTCGATGAAAAGGCTGGTCGAAACCTTCCGTTCTGTTAATCTTTAATGAAAACATACAGAAAAGCTACAATCCGTGTGGAACGGATCGTATGATACCCTATCCTCCTCTCAATAAAATGGGAGTGGCCAAATTGCATTTTGTACTCAAATATAGCTATAATGTCGAACGTTTGAGGATGTTACATGTAAAATTTTATCAAAATAGGTTTTTTGATGATAACGGCCCCAAAAAGTGGGCGTGGCCGAAACTGTTCTATGGGTGAATTGTAGGGAATCTAAATACCCAAATATTTGGTCTTAACAAAATTTTTCGGTTTCATATAATTTAGTGAAGTTATAAAAAAGTAGGCGTGGCAGTGGGCGGATGTAAAAAAATTTTACACTTGTACTGTATCTTTTTCTTGGAAGCCCAGATATGAAATTTCAGCGTCCTAGTTAAAAATTTAAGGCCCAAAAATCGGTTTTGTGATGAAAACGCCCCCAAAAAGTGGGCGTGGCCAAAACTTTTGTATGGGTGGATTGTAGGGAATCTGAATGCCTAAATATTTGGTCTTAACAAAATTTTTCGGTTTCATATAATTTAGTGAAGTTATGAAAAAGTGGGCAGTGGGCGGATTTGAAAAATTTTTACACTTGTACTGTATCTTTTTCTCAGAAGCCCAGATATGAAATTTCATCGTCCTAGCTCAAAATTTAAGGCCCAAAAAGCGGTGACATACGGACGGACGGACGGACGGACGGACGGACGGACGGTCATCGCTCAATCGATTTCGCTATTGATGCTGATCACGAATATATATACTTTATAGGGTCTATCTCGATTATTTCTCTATGTTACAAACTATGTGTCAAACTTAATATACCCTTAGGATAGGGTATAAAAATAACTGTAGATGGTTAAATCAGAATACGAAATTAAATGAAAGAGAATAAAACAAAGAGAAAGACAACAAGATATGCAGTTTAAGGATAACACAACAATTTGCGTTCATCATCTCAACACATACATATGTCCTTTAATCAAACATATTCTTTTCATATTTGACCTAAAATATATAATAAACGTATCTACTTAATGTTTGTTGAAAAAACAAAATGGAAGAAATTAAAATATGTACATATGTTTATGCTGTGATACATGTTTGTATGTTTTTGTTTAGTTTTTTATTTAATACACGTGATTTAAAACATACGTTACATTTTGAATTTAACTATTTTACATGTAACGTACTTTATACAGATTCACCACGAAACGAAGAAAATTGTTATATTTGACATTATGACACAGCATCCCCTCCACAATTTGTCAATTTTTGGCACAAATTGTGCAAGATGACTGCGTTCTTATGACAGTTGTGGCTCCCGTTGGTGAGCAAGAATGTATTAGTGAGTTTGCAGGCAAATCACGCATACATTCTTGCTCACCAACGGGCACAGCTTGTGGATTCGAAAGAGAGACCCCCTCGAAGTTGACCATCTAGGTATGGTTAATTTATGGTTGTGTCCTTTGTGTCGGGTATTTTTTGTCGTGTGCTAATATTTTTGTAAATAAAGTTTAATGTACGTATATTAATGAGGTGTGTGCAAACAATTCACGTGAGTGTTATTATAATGAAAATATATACATATTATATTTTATTAATATTGTGCATATGATCGGGTTAATTTTATTTTGGTATCTTCTGGGGTGGTTTCTCTTGTGATGTTGTTGCATATGTGTGGCAGCATTTCGTGAATGGAGGTGTGTGCCCTTTCAAATTCATTCGTTTATATCGTGTTGTTGTTTGTGTAATTCGTACACATATTTTCCGTGCGCGAAGTACATACATCGTGTGAAGTGTAGTGTTTATACTCCAGTATAGGTAAAGTGCTAGAAAAATTTAGTAGAGAAAAAAGGCTTAAAAAGTGAATTAGTTAATGTTTTTTTTGTTATGTGAGAACAAAAAGGAGCCACCAAAAAGTATCAAAGAAAAAGGTAAATTTTATTGTTAACAAAATGTATCTTTATTAAAAATTGAACTTAGAAAAAATATCACTTCATGATGACTTTAAAACAAAAACATACAGAAAAGCTACAATCCGTCTGGAACGGATCGTATGATACCCTATCCTCCTTTCTATAAAGTGGGCGTGGCCAAATTGCATTTTGTACTCAAATATAGCTATAATGTCGAACGTTTGAGGATGTTACATGTAAAATTTTATCAAAATAGGTTTTTTGATGATAACGCCCCCAAAAAGTGGGCTTGGCCAAAACTATGGCTACGGGTGAATTGTACGGAATCTAAATACCCAAATATTTGGTCTTAACAAAATTCTTCGGTTTCATATAATTTAGTGAAGTTATAAAAAAGTAGGCGTGGCAGTGGGCGGATGTAAAAAAAATTTACACTTGTACTGTATCTTTTTCTTGGAAGCCCAGATATGAAATTTCAACGTCCTAATTAAAAATTTAAGGCCCAAAAATCGGTTTTGTGATGAAAACGCCCCCAAAAAGTGGGCGTGGCCAAAACTTTTGTATGTGTGGATTGTAGGGAATCTGAATGCCTAAATATTTGGTCTTAACAAAATTTTTCGGTTTCATATAATTTAATGAAGTTATGAAAAAGTGGGCGTGGCAGTGGGCGGATTTCAAAAATGTTTACACTTGTACTGTATCTTTTTCTCAGAAGCCCAGATATGAAATTTCATCGTCCTAGCTCAAAATTTAAGGCCCAAAAAGCGGTGACATACGGACGGACGGACGGACGGTCATCGCTCAATCGATTTCGCTATTGATGCTGATCACGAATATATATACTTTATAGGGTCTATCTCGATTATTTCTCTATGTTACAAACTATGTGTCAAACTTAATATACCCTTAGGATAGGGTATAAACATACAGAAAAGCTACAATCCGTCTGGAACGGATCGTATGATACCCTATCCTCCTCTCTATAAAGTGGGCGTGGCCAAATTGCATTTTGTACTCAACTATAGCTATAATATCGAACGTTTGAGGATGTTACATGTAAAATTTTATCAAAATCGGTTTTTTGATGAAAACGCCGATTCACTGTGGGTGAATTGTAGGGAATCTGTATACCTAAATATTTGGCCTTAACAAAATTTTTCGGTTTCATATAATTTAGTGAAGTTATAAAAAAGTAGGCGTGGCAATGGGCGGATGTAAAAGAAATTTACAGTTGTACTGTATCTTTTTCTTGGAAGCCCAGATATGAAATTTCAGCGTCCTAGTTAATAATTGAAGGCCCAAAACTCGGTTTTGTGATGAAAACGCCATCAAAAAGTGGGCGTGGCCAAAACTTTTGTAAGGGTGGATTGTAGGGAATCTGAATGCCTAAATATTTGGTCTTAACAAAATTTTTCAGTTTCATATAATTTAGTGAAGTTATAAGAAAGTGGGCGTGGCAGTGGGCGGATTTAAAAAATTTTTACACTTGCACTGTAGCTTTTTCTCAGAAGCCCAGATATGAAATTTCAGCGTCCTAGCTCAAAATTTAAGGCCCAAAAAGCGGTGACATACGGACGGACGGACGGACGGACGGACGGACGGACGGACGGACGGACGGACGGACGGACGGTCATCGCTCAATCGATTTCGCTATTGATGCTGATCACGAATATATATACTTTATAGGGTCTATCTCGATTATTTCTCTATGTTACAAACTATGTGTCAAACTTAATATACCCTTAGGATAGGGTATAAACATACAGAAAAGCTACAATCCGACTGGAACGGATAATATGATACCCTATCCTCCTCTCTATAAAGTGGGCGTGGCCAAATTGCATTTCGTACTCAAATATGGCTATAACCTCGAACGTTTGAGGATGTTACATGTAAAATTTTATCAAAATAGGTTTTTTGATGATAACGCCCCCAAAAAGTGGGCTTGGCCAAAACTATGGCCACGGGTGAATTGTACGGAATCTAAATACCCAAATATTTGGTCTTAACAAAATTTTTCGGTTTCATATAATTTAGTGAAGTTATAAAAAAGTAGGCGTGGCAGTGGGCGGATTTCAAAAATTTTTACACTTGTACTGTATCTTTTTCTCAGAAGCCCAAATATGAAATTTCATCGTCCTAGCTCAAAATTTAAGGCCCAAAAAGCGGTGACATACGGACGGACGGTCATCGCTCAATCGATTTCGCTATTGATGCTGATCACGAATATATATACTTTATAGGGTCTATCTCGATTATTTTTCTATGTTACAAACTATGTATCAAACTTAATATACCCTTATTGTAGCAATAGTAAGATAATCATATGTATGTATGGGCAAGAGTACGATAACTTTGGCGCCAAAAATTGATAACGGTTTTTTGTGGAGGGGTCAAAAACAAGCATTTTTTACTATGGGAGGGGGGGGGTTTATCTTGCCACGTTTAGGTGGTGGGGGGAATTTTAGAAAAAAAACATACAGAAAAGCTACAATCCGTCTGGAACGGATCGTATGATACCCTATCCTCCTCTCTATAAAGTGGGCGTGGCCAAATTGCATTTTGTACTCAAATATAGCTATAATGTCGAACGTTTGACGATGTTACATGTAAAATTTTATCAAAATCGGTTTTTTAATGAAAACGCCCCCAAAAAGTAGGCGTGACCAAAACTGTTCTATGGGTGAATTGTAGGGAATCTGTATACCTAAATATTTGGTCTTAACAAAATTTTTCGGTTTCATATAATTTAGTGAAGTTATGAAAAAGTGGGCGTGGCAGTGGGCGGATTTCAAAAATTTTTACACTTGTACTGTATCTTTTCCTCAGAAGCCCAGATATGAAATTTCAGCGTCCTAGTAAATAATTGAAGGCCCAAAACTCGGTTTTGTGATGAAAACGCCCCCAAAAAGTGGGCGTGGCCAAAACTTTTGTATGGGTGGATTGTAGGGAATCTGAATGCCTAAATATTTGGTCTTAACAAAATTTTTCGGTTTCATATAATTTAGTGAAGTTATGAAAAAGTGGGCGTGGCAGTGGGCGGATTTCAAAAATTTTTACACTTGTACTGTATCTTTTCCTCAGAAGCCCAGATATGAAATTTCATCGTCCTAGCTCAAAATTTAAGGCCCAAAAAGCGGTGACATACGGACGGACGGACGGACGGACGGACGGTCATCGCTCAATCGATTTCGCTATTGATGCTGATCACGAATATATATACTTTATAGGGTCTATCTCGATTATTTCTCTATGTTACAAACTATGTGTCAAACTTAATATACCCTTAGGATAGGGTATAATTACTTAAAATGAAAAAAACAAATTATTAGAAAAACATACAGAAAAGCTACAATCCGTCTGGAACATATCGTCTGATACCCTATCCTCCTCCCTATAAAGTGGGCGTGGCCAAATTGCATTTTGTACTCAAATATAGCTATAATGCCGAACGTTTGAGGATGTTACATGTAAAATTTTATCAAAATAGGTTTTTTGATGATAACGCCCCCAAAAAGTGGGCGTGGCCAAAACTGTTCTATGGGTGAATTGTAGGGAATATAAATACCCAAATATTTGGTCTTAACAAAATTTTTCGGTTTCATATAATTTAGTGAAGTTATAAAAAAGTAGGCGTGGCAGTGGGCGGATGTAAAAAAATTTTACACTTGTACTGTATCTTTTCGTCAGAAGCCCAGATATGAAATTTCAGCGTCCTAGTTAAAAATTTAAGGCCCAAAAATCGGTTTTGTGATGAAAACGCCCCCAAAAAGTGGGCGTGGCCAAAACTTTTGTATGGGTGGATTGTAGGGAATCTGAATGCCTAAATATTTGGTCTTAACAAAATTTTTCGGTTTCATATAATTTAGTGAAGTTATGAAAAAGTGGGCAGTGGGCGGATTTGAAAAATTTTTACACTTGTACTGTATCTTTTTCTCAGAAGCCCAGATATGAAATTTCATCGTCCTAGCTCAAAATTTAAGGCCCAAAAAGCGGTGACATACGGACGGACGGACGGACGGACGGACGGACGGACGGTCATCGCTCAATCGATTTCGCTATTGATGCTGATCACGAATATATATACTTTATAGGGTCTATCTCGATTATTTCTCTATGTTACAAACTATGTGTCAAACTTAATATACCCTTAGGATAGGGTATAAAAATAACTGTAGATGGTTAAATCAGAATACGAAATTAAATGAAAGAGAATAAAACAAAGAGAAAGACAACAAGATATGCAGTTTAAGGATAACACAACAATTTGCGTTCATCATCTCAACACATACATATGTCCTTTAATCAAACATATTCTTTTCATATTTGACCTAAAATATATAATAAACGTATCTACTTAATGTTTGTTGAAAAAACAAAATGGAAGAAATTAAAATATGTACATATGTTTATGCTGTGATACATGTTTGTATGTTTTTGTTTAGTTTTTTATTTAATACACGTGATTTAAAACATACGTTACATTTTGAATTTAACTATTTTACATGTAACGTACTTTATACAGATTCACCACGAAACGAAGAAAATTGTTATATTTGACATTATGACACAGCATCCCCTCCACAATTTGTCAATTTTTGGCACAAATTGTGCAAGATGACTGCGTTCTTATGACAGTTGTGGCTCCCGTTGGTGAGCAAGAATGTATTAGTGAGTTTGCAGGCAAATCACGCATACATTCTTGCTCACCAACGGGCACAGCTTGTGGATTCGAAAGAGAGACCCCCTCGAAGTTGACCATCTAGGTATGGTTAATTTATGGTTGTGTCCTTTGTGTCGGGTATTTTTTGTCGTGTGCTAATATTTTTGTAAATAAAGTTTAATGTACGTATATTAATGAGGTGTGTGCAAACAATTCACGTGAGTGTTATTATAATGAAAATATATACATATTATATTTTATTAATATTGTGCATATGATCGGGTTAATTTTATTTTGGTATCTTCTGGGGTGGTTTCTCTTGTGATGTTGTTGCATATGTGTGGCAGCATTTCGTGAATGGAGGTGTGTGCCCTTTCAAATTCATTCGTTTATATCGTGTTGTTGTTTGTGTAATTCGTACACATATTTTCCGTGCGCGAAGTACATACATCGTGTGAAGTGTAGTGTTTATACTCCAGTATAGGTAAAGTGCTAGAAAAATTTAGTAGAGAAAAAAGGCTTAAAAAGTGAATTAGTTAATGTTTTTTTTGTTATGTGAGAACAAAAAGGAGCCACCAAAAAGTATCAAAGAAAAAGGTAAATTTTATTGTTAACAAAATGTATCTTTATTAAAAATTGAACTTAGAAAAAATATCACTTCATGATGACTTTAAAACAAAAACATACAGAAAAGCTACAATCCGTCTGGAACGGATCGTATGATACCCTATCCTCCTTTCTATAAAGTGGGCGTGGCCAAATTGCATTTTGTACTCAAATATAGCTATAATGTCGAACGTTTGAGGATGTTACATGTAAAATTTTATCAAAATAGGTTTTTTGATGATAACGCCCCCAAAAAGTGGGCTTGGCCAAAACTATGGCTACGGGTGAATTGTACGGAATCTAAATACCCAAATATTTGGTCTTAACAAAATTCTTCGGTTTCATATAATTTAGTGAAGTTATAAAAAAGTAGGCGTGGCAGTGGGCGGATGTAAAAAAAATTTACACTTGTACTGTATCTTTTTCTTGGAAGCCCAGATATGAAATTTCAACGTCCTAATTAAAAATTTAAGGCCCAAAAATCGGTTTTGTGATGAAAACGCCCCCAAAAAGTGGGCGTGGCCAAAACTTTTGTATGTGTGGATTGTAGGGAATCTGAATGCCTAAATATTTGGTCTTAACAAAATTTTTCGGTTTCATATAATTTAATGAAGTTATGAAAAAGTGGGCGTGGCAGTGGGCGGATTTCAAAAATGTTTACACTTGTACTGTATCTTTTTCTCAGAAGCCCAGATATGAAATTTCATCGTCCTAGCTCAAAATTTAAGGCCCAAAAAGCGGTGACATACGGACGGACGGACGGACGGTCATCGCTCAATCGATTTCGCTATTGATGCTGATCACGAATATATATACTTTATAGGGTCTATCTCGATTATTTCTCTATGTTACAAACTATGTGTCAAACTTAATATACCCTTAGGATAGGGTATAAACATACAGAAAAGCTACAATCCGTCTGGAACGGATCGTATGATACCCTATCCTCCTCTCTATAAAGTGGGCGTGGCCAAATTGCATTTTGTACTCAACTATAGCTATAATATCGAACGTTTGAGGATGTTACATGTAAAATTTTATCAAAATCGGTTTTTTGATGAAAACGCCGATTCACTGTGGGTGAATTGTAGGGAATCTGTATACCTAAATATTTGGCCTTAACAAAATTTTTCGGTTTCATATAATTTAGTGAAGTTATAAAAAAGTAGGCGTGGCAATGGGCGGATGTAAAAGAAATTTACAGTTGTACTGTATCTTTTTCTTGGAAGCCCAGATATGAAATTTCAGCGTCCTAGTTAATAATTGAAGGCCCAAAACTCGGTTTTGTGATGAAAACGCCATCAAAAAGTGGGCGTGGCCAAAACTTTTGTATGGGTGGATTGTAGGGAATCTGAATGCCTAAATATTTGGTCTTAACAAAATTTTTCAGTTTCATATAATTTAGTGAAGTTATAAGAAAGTGGGCGTGGCAGTGGGCGGATTTAAAAAATTTTTACACTTGCACTGTAGCTTTTTCTCAGAAGCCCAGATATGAAATTTCAGCGTCCTAGCTCAAAATTTAAGGCCCAAAAAGCGGTGACATACGGACGGACGGACGGACGGACGGACGGACGGACGGACGGACGGTCATCGCTCAATCGATTTCGCTATTGATGCTGATCACGAATATATATACTTTATAGGGTCTATCTCGATTATTTCTCTATGTTACAAACTATGTGTCAAACTTAATATACCCTTAGGATAGGGTATAAACATACAGAAAAGCTACAATCCGACTGGAACGGATAATATGATACCCTATCCTCCTCTCTATAAAGTGGGCGTGGCCAAATTGCATTTCGTACTCAAATATGGCTATAACCTCGAACGTTTGAGGATGTTACATGTAAAATTTTATCAAAATAGGTTTTTTGATGATAACGCCCCCAAAAAGTGGGCTTGGCCAAAACTATGGCCACGGGTGAATTGTACGGAATCTAAATACCCAAATATTTGGTCTTAACAAAATTTTTCGGTTTCATATAATTTAGTGAAGTTATAAAAAAGTAGGCGTGGCAGTGGGCGGATTTCAAAAATTTTTACACTTGTACTGTATCTTTTTCTCAGAAGCCCAAATATGAAATTTCATCGTCCTAGCTCAAAATTTAAGGCCCAAAAAGCGGTGACATACGGACGGACGGTCATCGCTCAATCGATTTCGCTATTGATGCTGATCACGAATATATATACTTTATAGGGTCTATCTCGATTATTTTTCTATGTTACAAACTATGTATCAAACTTAATATACCCTTATTGTAGCAATAGTAAGATAATCATATGTATGTATGGGCAAGAGTACGATAACTTTGGCGCCAAAAATTGATAACGGTTTTTTGTGGAGGGGTCAAAAACAAGCATTTTTTACTATGGGAGGGGGGGGGTTTATCTTGCCACGTTTAGGTGGTGGGGGGAATTTTAGAAAAAAATTACTTAAAATGAAAAAAACAAATTATTAGAAAAACATACAGAAAAGCTACAATCCGTCTGGAACATATCGTCTGATACCCTATCCTCCTCCCTATAAAGTGGGCGTGGCCAAATTGCATTTTGTACTCAAATATAGCTATAATGCCGAACGTTTGAGGATGTTACATGTAAAATTTTATCAAAATAGGTTTTTTGATGATAACGCCCCCAAAAAGTGGGCGTGGCCAAAACTGTTCTATGGGTGAATTGTAGGGAATATAAATACCCAAATATTTGGTCTTAACAAAATTTTTCGGTTTCATATAATTTAGTGAAGTTATAAAAAAGTAGGCGTGGCAGTGGGCGGATGTAAAAAAATTTTACACTTGTACTGTATCTTTTCGTCAGAAGCCCAGATATGAAATTTCAGCGTCCTAGTTAAAAATTTAAGGCCCAAAAATCGGTTTTGTGATGAAAACGCCCCCAAAAAGTGGGCGTGGCCAAAACTTTTGTATGGGTGGATTGTAGGGAATCTGAATGCCTAAATATTTGGTCTTAACAAAATTTTTCGGTTTCATATAATTTAGTGAAGTTATGAAAAAGTGGGCGTGGCAGTGGGCGGATTTCAAAAATTTTTACACTTGTACTGTATCTTTTTCTCAGAAGCCCAGATATGAAATTTCATCGTCCTAGCTCAAAATTTAAGGCCCAAAAAGCGGTGACATACGGACGGACGGACGGACGGACGGACGGTCATCGCTCAATCGATTTCGCTATTGATGCTGATCACGAATATATATACTTTATAGGGTCTATCTCGATTATTTCTCTATGTTACAAACTATGTGTCAAACTTAATATACCCTTAGGATAGGGTATAACAAGGGCAACACTTACAATGAAGAACTATACCGGTTTTGAAAGCCAGAAACCTGTTCTTTAATCCTAAATTTAAAATAATTTGATTTCGTCAACAGTTTTTGAAAAATTCGCATGCAAACTCAAAATTTTAATAAAAAAAATTTAAAAAAAAAACTTTAGACCAATTTTTTTCAAAATTGTGAAATGAAGTACTAAATTGGCTTTTTGTGGTCAATGCTTATATCAATTCTGAATCGAACACAAAACATACAGAAAAGCTACAATCCGTCTGGAACGGATCGTATGATACCCTATCCTCCTCTCTATAAAGTGGGCGTGGCCAAATTGCATTTTGTACTCAAATATAGCTATAATGTCGAACGTTTGAGGATGTTACATGTAAAATTTTATCAAAATAGGTTTTTTGATGATAACGCCCCCAAAAAGTGGGCGTGGCCAAAACTCTTCTATGGGTGAATTGTAGTGAATCTAAATACCCAAATATTTGGTTTTAACAAAATTTTTCGGTTTCATATAATTTAGTGAAGTTATAAAAAAGTAGGCGTGCCAGTGGGCGGATGTAAAAAAAATTTACATTTGTACTGTATCTTTTTCTTGGAAGCCCAGATATGAAATTTAAGCGTCCTAGTTAAAAATTTAAGGCCCAAAAATCGGTTTTGTGATGAAAACGCCCCCAAAAAATGAGCGTGGCCAAAAATTTTGTATGAGTGGATTGTAGGGAATCTGAATGCCTAAATCTTTGGTCTTAACAAAATTTTTCGGTTTCATATAATTTAGTGAAGTTATGAAAAAGTGGGCGTGGCAGTGGGCGGATTTAAAAAATTTTTACACTTGTACTGTATCTTTTTCTCAGAAGCCCAGATATGAAATTTCATCGTCCTAGCTCAAAAGGCCCAAAAAGCGGTGACATACGGACGGACGGACGGTCATCGCTCAATCGATTTCGCTATTGATGCTGATCACGAATATATATACTTTATAGGGTCTATCTCGATTATTTCTCTATGTTACAAACTATGTGTCAAACTTAATATACCCTTAGGATAGGGTATAAAAACCGAATGGTTTCATGTCGTCCGGTTTTTGAGAAAATTGAAAATTACTATTTTGTTTTGTTCCTTTACCGTGCCGTGAATTTCAAAATTCGGCTTTATTTCACATTATGAAAGCGAAAAAGGTCAACTTTTGAAATACGGCCTTATTGTTGGATTTGGGGTAAGTGCAAGGTTGGTAAATGCAAGGTTACATGGATATAAAGAAACTGTGCATACAACCAACCTCGCACGTATATTGCATATGCATATACATACATACATACATACATATGTATGTAAGTCACATAAAAACAAATTGGTCTAATGTCACTTTAAATGGGGAGCCCGAAAACTTTTACTATGAGGAGTTTGAGAAAGAAAACTTTGTGAAAGTGAAATAGGACCGAACGTTGAAATTTGGCTTTATTTTGCATGGCCCGCTATGCGGGATAAAGGGATTTAAACTCTCTTTTCGCATGCGGCAGTTCCCGCTTACGCAACTTCGTTGCTCCGCTCGGGGTAGCTGCTTTTCTTCAGACAGGCGCCTATGTATGTCATCAATACTCTTCATCTACAGTACTCATCCCAAAATTACAAAGTTCACATTAATGACAAATTTTTACTGATTCGCATTATAGAAAATTTACATGTTCGAATGTTTCAGCAAATTATTTACTTTGCGTAATATGTATGTTTGTAGTTATGTAATATGTAATGCACTTGATAATGATGCAAAAATATAACCGAACAAACGTTTGACTTTTGTACCATTGTTTTTTTCATACACATGTAATAAAGCGTGTAGTTATTGATATTCACAAACTGACTGACTGGGACGCGGAATTCAATGCAAGTTTACCTCCTCATGGTACATTCTGTGTAACGCTAAATGATTTGCTGTAATTTACTTGCAATCGTAAACCTATCATCAACATTAACCCTCAAAGTGATATCACCGTAAATACCAAAAAACAAAAATCTCATAAGAAAGTAGTTTTAGTAATTTTCAATTTTCTCAAAAACAAGCAGACATAAAACCATTCGGTTTTTATACCCTATCCTAAGGGTATATTAAGTTTGACACATAGTTTGTAACATAGAGAAATAATCGAGATAGACCCTATAAAGTATATATATTCGTGATCAGCATCAATAGCGAAATCGATTGAGCGATGACCGTCCGTCCGTCCGTCCGTCCGTCCGTATGTCACCGCTTTTTGGGCCTTAAATTTTGAGCTAGGACGATGAAATTTCATATCTGGGCTTCTGAGAAAAAGATACAGTACAAGTGTAAAAATTTTTGAAATCCGCCCACTGCCACGCCCACTTTTTCATAACTTCACTAAATTATATGAAACCGAAAAATTTTGTTAAGACCAAATATTTAGGCATTCAGATTCCCTACAATCCACCCATACAAAAGTTTTGGCCACGCCCACTTTTTGGGGTGTTTTCATCACAAAACCGAGTTTTGGGCCTTAAATTATTAACTAGGACGCTGAAATTTCATATCTGGGCTTCCAAGAAAAAGATACAGTACAAGTGTAAATTTTTTTTACATCCGCCCACTGCCACGCCTACTTTTTTATAACTTCACTAAATTATATGAAACCGAAAAATTTTGTTAAGACCAAATATTTAGGTATATAGATTCCCTACAATTCACCCATACAACAGTTTTGGTCACGCCCACTTTTTGGGGGCGTTTTCATCAAAAAACCGATTTTGATAAAATTTTGCATGTAACATCCTCAAACGTTCGACATTATAGCTATATTTGAGTACAAAATGCAATTTGGCCACGCCCACTTTATAGAGAGGAGGATAGGGTATCATACGATCCGTTCCAGACGGATTGTAGCTTTTCTGTATGTTTTGTGTTTGATTGAGAAATGATATAAACATTGACCACAAAAAACTAATTTAGCAGTTCATTTCACAATTTTGAAAAAAATTGAACATGACACAAACAAATCGTCTCAAGGAAAACTGCGCATATTTGCATTCGAATTGCAAACGTCAGAAAGGCGAATTCAGTTTTTCGTCTGCTGGACAAATGTGACATCGTGAAAGTATTTCACAGAGGAAGGCAAAACTAATATGCATTAAGGTGTATAAGTATACGCAATATAGATTGAGGTGTATACCCAATACCCGGCCTCAAAATATATAGTTTTGTTAAAAAATTTTATTAGTAAAATAAACAATTAAACAAAGAAAAAAATAAAAAAAAAAAAAATATTAATATTAATTCAATTCAATTCAATAATTCAATAATTGCTTAAAATTAGAAGTAAAAAAAAATTCATATTAAACATACAAAAAAGCTACAATCCGTCTGGAACGGATCGTCTGATACTCAATCCCCCTCTCTATAAAGTGGGCGTGGCCAAATTGCATTTTGTACTCAAATATAGCTATAATGTCGAACGTTTCAGGATGTTACATGTAAAATGTTATCAAAATAGGTTTTTTGATGATAACGCCCCCACAAAGTATGCGTGGCCAAAACTGTTCTATTTGTGAATTGTAGGGAATCTAAATACCCAAATATTTGGTCTTAACAAAATTTTTCGGTTTCATATAATTTAGTGAAGTTATGAAAAAGTGGGCGTGGCAGTGGGCGGATTTAAAAAATGTTTACACTTGTACTGTATCTTTTCCTCAGAAGCCCAGATATGAAATTTCATCGTCCTAGCTCAAAATTTAAGGCCCAAAAAGCGGTGACATACGGACGGACGGACGGACGGTCATCGCTCAATCGATTTCGCTATTGATGCTGAAAACGAATATATATACTTTATAGGGTCTATCTCGATTATTTCTCTATGTTACAAACTATGTGTCAAACTTAATATACCCTTAGGATAGGGTATAAAAATGCTGATCAATTATTTCTCTTCCAATCCGAGGTTGAAGACGACTTCTTGAAACTTTGATCCTCATTTCATTTTTAAAGCTTTTTATTTTATTATATCATATATTCTTACTTGCTAGATAAAAAGGCTTAAAACTAGCTTAACTAACTTAATTATGTTATTACTAACTTACTGTCCCCATGCGGGCACTCTAAGCTAAACTTAATACTTATTCTATGTCTTTCGACCTAACCTAACTTATTTATTTTTTTTAATTTATCATTTACATATTTTAATTTAATTTTATAACTAAGAAAATAGTTTTGTAAAACTTAGTTGCTGGACGTGTTTATTTTGGTTTTATGTAAAACTTAAATCTACCTTAAAATACCTTAAAATAAACCTTAACCTACCTTAACTAAATACATACTTATCATAATATCATACGTACGTGGTATATTCTTTTTTTTTTAACGTAAAAACTAGCCTACAACTACAGAAGACAACACAGCCTCTGGGGGACAAAGCCGTTAAGGCGCACCTTCTCGTGGTACATGTCGTTGGGGTAGTAAGCCCCAAAGATCAGACCATTGGTCGAGTTCATTGCTCTTGCAATATGACCTCGAGTCAACTTCACCAGGAAATTGTCCACTCTGATCAGATTCGCTTTGTTATAAAGGAGCTCATTGGAGTAGAATTTTTTGTATTCAGACTCTGGTGTTCTGTATAAGTGAAGGCAAGCCCTCTCAAACACCCTAATCTTTTCCATTTCCATTTCATATCTGGGCTTCCAAGAAAAAGATACAGTACAAGTGTAAATTTTTTTTACATCCGCCCACTGCCACGCCTACTTTTTTATAACTTCACTAAATTATATGAAACCGAAAAATTTTGTTAAGACCAAATATTTAGGTATACAGATTCCCTACAATTCACCCATACAACAGTTTTGGTCACGCCCACTTTTTGGGGGCGTTTTCATCAAAAAACCGATTTTGATAAAATTTTGCATGTAACATCCTCAAACGTTCGACATTATAGCTATATTTGAGTACAAAATGCAATTTGGCCACGCCCACTTTATAGAGAGGAGGATAGGGTATCATACGATCCGTTCCAGACGGATTGTAGCTTTTCTGTATGTTTTGTGTTTGATTGAGAAATGATATAAACATTGACCACAAAAAACTAATTTAGCAGTTCATTTCACAATTTTGAAAAAAATTGGTTTAAAATTTTTTTTTTAATTTTTTTTATCAAAAAAATTATTTAATATATTTTTTTTCATTTTAGGTCATTTTTTTCTAAAATTCCCCCTACCTCCTAAACGGGGCGAGATAAACCCCCCCCCCTCCCTTAGTAAATGCTTGTTTTTGACCCCTCTACAAAAAAACCGTTATCAATTTTTGGCGCCAAAGTTATCGTACTCTCCCCTCTCTTCCATATCCATATTATACATGACACAAACAAATCGTCTCAAGGAAAACTGCGCATATTTGCATTCGAATTGCAAACGTCAGAAAGGCGAATTCAGTTTTTCGTCTGCTGGACAAATGTGACATCGTGAAAGTATTTCACAGAGGAAGGCAAAACTAATATGCATTAAGGTGTATAAGTATACGCAATATAGATTGAGGTGTATACCCAATACCCGGCCTCAAAATATATAGTTTTGTTAAAAAATTTTATTAGTAAAATAAACAATTAAACAAAGAAAAAAATAAAAAAAAAAAAAATATTAATATTAATTCAATTCAATTCAATAATTCAATAATTGCTTAAAATTAGAAGTAAAAAAAAATTCATATTAAACATACAAAAAAGCTACAATCCGTCTGGAACGGATCGTCTGATACTCAATCCCCCTCTCTATAAAGTGGGCGTGGCCAAATTGCATTTTGTACTCAAATATAGCTATAATGTCGAACGTTTTAGGATGTTACATGTAAAATTTTATCAAAATCGGTTTTTTGATGATAACGCCCCCACAAAGTGGGCGTGGTTAAAACTGTTCTATGGGTGAATTGTAGGGAATCTAAATACCCAAATATTTGGTCTTAACAAAATTTTTCGGTTTCATATAATTTAGTGAAGTTATAAAAAAGTAGGCGTGGCAGCGGGCGGATGTAAAAAAATTTACACTTCTACTGTATCTTTTCGTCAGAAGCCCAGATATGAAATTTCAGCGTCATAGTTAAAAATGTAAGGCCCAAAAATCGGTTTTATGATGAAAACGCCCCCAAAAAGTAGGCGTGCCAAAAATTTTGAATGGGTGGATTGTAGGAAATCTGAATGCCTAAATATTTGGTCTTAACAAAATTTTTCGGTTTCATATAATTTAGTGAAGTTATGAAAAAGTGGGCGTGGCAGTGGGCGGATTTCAAAAATTTTTACACTTGTACTGTATCTTTTTCTCAGAAGCCCAGATATGAAATTTCATCGTCCTAGCTCAAAATTTAAGGCCCAAAAAGCGGTGACATACGGACGGACGGACGGACGGACGGTCATCGCTCAATCGATTTCGCTATTGATGCTGATCACGAATATATATACTTTATAGGGTCTATCTCGATTATTTCTCTATGTTACAAACTATGTGTCAAACTTAATATACCCTTAGGATAGGGTATAAACATACAGAAAAGCTACAATCCGTCTGGAACGGATCGTATGATACCCTATCCTCCTCTCTATAAAGTGGGCGTGGCCAAATTGCATTTTGTACTCAAATATAGCTATAATGTCGAACGTTTCAGGATGTTACATGTAAAATGTTATCAAAATAGGTTTTTTGATGATAACGCCCCCACAAAGTATGCGTGGCCAAAACTGTTTTATGGGTGAATTGTAGGGAATCTAAATACCCAAATATTTGGTCTTAACAAAATTTTTCGGTTTCATATAATTTAGTGAAGTTATGAAAAAGTGGGCGTGGCAGTGGGCGGATTTAAAAAATGTTTACACTTGTACTGTATCTTTTCCTCAGAAGCCCAGATATGAAATTTCATCGTCCTAGCTCAAAATCTAAGGCCCAAAAAGCGGTGACATACGGACGGACGGACGGACGGTCATCGCTCAATCGATTTCGCTATTGATGCTGATCACGAATATATATACTTTATAGGGTCTATCTCGATTATTTCTCTATGTTACAAACTATGTGTCAAACTTAATATACCCTTAGGATAGGGTATAAACATACAGAAAAGCTACATTCCGTCTGGAACGGATCGTATGATACCCTATCCTCCTCTCTATAAAGTGGGCGTGGCCAAATTGCATTTTGTACTCAAATATAGCTATAATGTCGAACGTTTCAGGATGTTACATGTAAAATGTTATCAAAATAGGTTTTTTGATGATAACGCCCCCACAAAGTATGCGTGGCCAAAACTGTTCTATTTGTGAATTGTAGGGAATCTAAATACCCAAATATTTGGTCTTAACAAAATTTTTCGGTTTCATATAATTTAGTGAAGTTATGAAAAAGTGGGCGTGGCAGTGGGCGGATTTAAAAAATGTTTACACTTGTACTGTATCTTTTCCTCAGAAGCCCAGATATGAAATTTCATCGTCCTAGCTCAAAATTTAAGGCCCAAAAAGCGGTGACATACGGACGGACGGACGGACGGTCATCGCTCAATCGATTTCGCTATTGATGCTGAAAACGAATATATATACTTTATAGGGTCTATCTCGATTATTTCTCTATGTTACAAACTATGTGTCAAACTTAATATACCCTTAGGATAGGGTATAAAAATGCTGATCAATTATTTCTCTTCCAATCCGAGGTTGAAGACGACTTCTTGAAACTTTGATCCTCATTTCATTTTTAAAGCTTTTTATTTTATTATATCATATATTCTTACTTGCTAGATAAAAAGGCTTAAAACTAGCTTAACTAACTTAATTATGTTATTACTAACTTACTGTCCCCATGCGGGCACTCTAAGCTAAACTTAATACTTATTCTATGTCTTTCGACCTAACCTAACTTATTTATTTTTTTTAATTTATCATTTACATATTTTAATTTAATTTTATAACTAAGAAAATAGTTTTGTAAAACTTAGTTGCTGGACGTGTTTATTTTGGTTTTATGTAAAACTTAAATCTACCTTAAAATACCTTAAAATAAACCTTAACCTACCTTAACTAAATACATACTTATCATAATATCATACGTACGTGGTATATTCTTTTTTTTTTAACGTAAAAACTAGCCTACAACTACAGAAGACAACACAGCCTCTGGGGGACAAAGCCGTTAAGGCGCACCTTCTCGTGGTACATGTCGTTGGGGTAGTAAGCCCCAAAGATCAGACCATTGGTCGAGTTCATTGCTCTTGCAATATGACCTCGAGTCAACTTCACCAGGAAATTGTCCACTCTGATCAGATTCGCTTTGTTATAAAGGAGCTCATTGGAGTAGAATTTTTTGTATTCAGACTCTGGTGTTCTGTATAAGTGAAGGCAAGCCCTCTCAAACACCCTAATCTTTTCCATTAAGCTTGGCCCCACGTTGGACCACACAGGACATCCATAGGTAAGCATGGAGGGCCGTATGAGGGCCGTGTAGCAGATTACCTTCACCCTCGCATCAAGTTGGCTGTTATAAAACAGTCTCTTTGTGAGGGCAAAAGCACCTTTGGCTCTGGCCAGAGCAGTATCTATATGTTTGTTAAAATATAGATATTGATCTAGCCAGATCCCCAGGTATCTGACTACACTTTTACTCACCAGTGGATGCCCGTGCGGTCCCACGATGGAGAACTTTCGCCAATTCTTTCTGATGTCCCTTGAGGCCCAGACAACGGCGTTCTGAACAGGATGGTTTCCGACTTCTGAGAGTTGATCTTCAACTTCCAGTCATCGCAATATCGCTGGATCGTGTCGAAGTCACGCTGCAAGAGTGTTGCAATGACCTCGATCTTTGGACCTGACCTGTACGCAATCAAGTTGTCTGCGTACGACGCAATAGCATGGTGCAAAGAACCTATGGGATCTATTATACCCATCCTGCTCAACTTGTAGAAGAGTCCTTCTAACCATACGGTATCGAAGGCCTTCTCCAAGTCAATCAGGCAGGCACCCGTACATTGGTTCTTGCTTTTATTCCACTGGATATCTAAAACCAGCTTAGACGCGGCATGTATGGTATCATGCCCCGCCCTGAAGCCGAATTGATTATCCGGACTTATATGTTTGTCCTCAACCCACTTGTACAGGGCTCTATGGATCACTTTCTCGAAGACCTTGCTGATGTTCGGAAGGAGACTTATCGACCGGAGATTTTCCAGATTGGAGGTATCTTTTCCCCTTTTGGAGATGGGCTGCACCACTTCTGTTTTCCAATGCGCCGGATAATGTGCATTATTCAACGCATTGTTAAACAGGGTGGTGTATATGTCCACCGCTTCTAGAGGGAGATGTCGAAGCACAATGTTCAGAATTCCGTCAATTCCCACGGATTTCTTACTTTTTAATGAGAAAAGGATCGTTTGGAGATCTACCTTCGATATGAACGGTGGGTGAACCATGTCATTGGCGATGACATTATTTGCCATGTTACCTTCATTGAACACGGTAAAACCGGTGTTCTCAGATCGCCAGTTCTGCATATCATTTCAAAGGTAGAAGTTATGCACAAGGACGCGATTTTCTAGGTCATGGTTCGGGTGAATGCTATCATTCACCTTGTACACTTCTTGGAAAGTCGGTCCTATGGCCACTACTTTCTCCTGCGGATCCTCTATCACAAAAAAGTCGTCATCCTCGACGACCCTACCTGGATCTATACCTGCTGTTACAAGTATTTGTTCATTGTCCGTCGTTCGGGGTATCTTAAGACACGGAAGGCCGTTGAAGTTATTCCTCCGAAAAATCTTATTGATCTGCGGGAACATACTGGGACTATTGGATCTTATGGCCGAGATCTTCCCGTTCCAATACGCATTAACCGTCAATCTATAATTATCTTTGATCAATTTTTGGAGTTTTTTGATCAACGACTTCAGTGTCCTAACCTCCGAGCTTTGTCTGTCAGTAAACTGCCTGTACAAGGTTTTTAATCTTGACAGCAGTCTACTTTTTTGTTGGTGTAGTGCGTCGATCGTCGCGTTGCGGAATATCTCAACGTTGTCAGTATGTTGATACCGAGGTATCGTACTGTCCATAGTTCGTTTTATTGTCTCATCCAACTGTTTTAGGTATATGTCAATCTTCTCGTTTGACAGATTCCTATTGGACGGTGGGTAGAGCGAGTTCGAGGAGAGTGCTCTCGTTAGTACTCGGAAGAAGCGTGTCCAGCGCGTCCTACTGTAATTGTAGGCGTGCGATTGGACAAACTGTCCCAATTCCGCAATTTCGTTGGGAATCGTTATTTCGGCCCTAAGACCGCAATGGTCGCTGTCATAAACAAAAGTGTGTAGACAGTTCATCGTTTGTCGGTTCGTGTCGATCAGTTGTAGCCGTACGTCGAACAGCATGAGCTCCAGATAGGATCCGCCTCTGGGAAACGACGGACTATCCGGAAACTTTGATCCTGGTAACGGCTTGGTGAACACATCATCTAGTTTCTTATCTGTGGATATATATTTAGGAATTATTCTCTTATTATCAACTTGCTCTCTCTTGAAAGGGTACTTAATGTCGATATGCTTAGAACGCTTATGAGAAACTGGGTTATTAGCTAACGAGATACAACTGTTATTGTCTTCATATATGTATAGTTATTGGATTATTTGCTTCTATTTTAATACTACTTAGTAAAGATCTAATCCATAAAATTTCTCTGACACCCTCAAATAATGCCATGTATTCAGCTTCGGTTGATGAAGCTGCTACTGAATTTTGCCTCTTTGTATTCCAACAAATTAAGTTATTACCAAATAGCTTAAACAAATATCCAGTTGTACTTTTTCAGTCAGTCCACATATCCAACCAAAAATTCCTCGTATGCCAATTTCTTATAAGTTGATTTAAGGTTTATCGTACCTTTAACGTAACTCAAAATTCTTTTAAAACTCTGCCAAAGCTCTTTATTATTATACCCTATCCTAAGGGTATATTAAGTTTGACACATAGTTTGTAACATAGAGAAATAATCGAGATAGACCCTATAAAGTATATATATTCGTGATCAGCATCAATAGCGCAATCGATTGAGCGATGACCGTCCGTCCGTCCGTCCGTATGTCACCGCTTTTTGGGCCTTAAATTTTGAGCTAGGACGATGAAATTTCATATCTGGGCTTCTGAGAAAAAAATACAGTACAAGTGTAAAAATTTTTGAAATCCGCCTACCGCCACGCCCACTTTTTCATAACTTCTCTAAATTATATGAAACCGAAAAATTTTGTTAAGACCAAATATTTAGGCATTCAGATTCCCTACAATCCACCCATACAAAAGTTTTGGCCACGCCCACTTTTGGGGGCGTTTTCATCACAAAACCGACTTTTGGGCCTTAAATTTTTAACTAGGACGCTGAAATTTCATATCTGGGCTTCTGACGAAAAGATACAGTACAAGTGTAAAATTTTTTTACATCCGCCCACTGCCACGCCTACTTTTTTATAACTTCACTAAATTATATGAAACCGAAAAATTTTGTTAAGACCAAATATTTGGGTATTTAGATTCCCTACAATTCACCCATAGAACAGTTTTGGCCACGCCCACTTTTAGGGGGCGTTTTCATCAAAAAACCGATTTTCATGAAATTTCACATGTAACATCCTCAAACGTTCGACGTTATAGCCATATTTGAGTACCAAATGCAATTTGGCCACGCCCATTTTGTAGAGAGGAGGATAGGGTATCATACGATCCGTTCCAGACGGATTGTAGCTTTTCTGTATGTTTATACCCTATCCTAAGGGTATATTAAGTTTGACACATAGTTTGTAACATAGAGAAATAATCGAGATAGACCCTATAAAGTATATATACTCGTGATCAGTATCAATAGCAAAATCGATTGAGCGATGACCGTCCGTCCGTCCGTCCGTCCGTCCTTAAATTTTGAGCTAGGACGATGAAATTTCATATCTGGGCTTCTGAGAAAAAGATACAGTACAAGTGTAAAAATTTTTGAAATCCGCCCACTGCCACGCCCACTTTTTCATAACTTCACTAAATTATATGAAACCGAAAAATTTTGTTAAGACCAAATATTTAGGCATTCAGATTCCCTACAATCCACCCATACCAAAGTTTTGGCCACGCCCACTTTTTGGGGGCGTTTTCATCACAAAACCGATTTTTGGGCCTTAAATTTTTAACTAGGACGCTGAAATTTCATATCTGGGCTTCTGACGAAAAGATACAGTACAAGTGTAAAATTTTTTTACATCCGCCCACTGCCACGCCTACTTTTTTATAACTTCACTAACTTATATGAAACCGAAAAATTTTGTTAAAACCAAATATTTGGGTAATTAGATTCCCTACAATTCACCCATAGAACACTTTTGGCCACGCCCACTTTTTGGGGGCGTTATCATCAAAAAACCTATTTTGATAAAATTTTACATGTAACATCCTCAAACGTTCGGCATTATAGCTATATTTGAGTACAAAATGCAATTTGGCCACGCCCACTTTATAGGGAGGAGGATAGGGTATCATACGATCCGTTCCAGACGGATTGTAGCTTTTCTGTATGTTTTTTACAGAATTTCTTCTTTCACCGGATTTACCTGATTCATTAGAGTCAACAGGTTTCTGATTGATATCAGGTTTTGTAATTTTAGACATTTTTACATTGTTAAAGTTTTCTAATTCAACTCTTTCATCAAAACATAACTACGGTCTTGATGTACGAAAACTTATTTCATCAAAAATTACATCACGGGCTGTGAACATTTTATTAGTTCCTGTTTGAAAAATTTTGTAACCATTTGGTTCATATCCTATGAATATGCCCTTAAACGATTTTTCATCGAATTTGCTTTTTCGATTTTTATCATGCACAAAAACTGTGTTACCAAAAATTTTCAAATTATCTATATTTGGTTTTTTGTTGTGCCACATTTCGAAAGAAGTTTCGTTGGGGATATATATATTTAATAAATATGTGGCTGTTAAAATTGCTTCTCCCCAAAATGATTTATGCAATTTTGCACTCATAGCGCGAACTTTCTCAGTAAGGGTTCGATTCATTCTTTCTGCTACGGAATTTTGTTGCGGGGTGTATGGCACAGTTAAATGATAAGATATACCCTTTTCTTTGAAAAAATTTTTCTTGTCATTATAAATATATTCGCCTCCATTATCACAATAAAAATTTACTATTTTGAAATTAAAATGAGCTTCACTTTTTGCTGCATAATCTTTAAATACTTAAAATAGTTCAGATTTATGTGTTAATAAGTACACTCCTACATAATGAGTGTATTCATCAATAAATGTAATGAAATAATTTTTATCATTCATTGTGAGAGGGCTTATCGGTCCACAAATAACGGAATGAATAATAAATAGCGAACACTGTACATGAGACTTGTCTTTTCTTTTAGAAAATGGTAAACGCGCTTGTTTTCCATAAATGCATGATTCAAATTAAAATCGGCAATTTGATTTCGGTTGCTTGCATTTGCCGTCGGCATTTTGATATTTATTATTTAGTGATGAATTCGGGTTTTAATTAAATAATTGCATTGTTTTCATAGGTGTCGTTGGTAGGAAGTAAACAAATCCTTGTAATATGCCATTTTAATTCTCCATTCGGTGTTTTAAGGGTGACTACCCAAATTAAATCATCTGTCCCTGGGTGCGTATCGACGATGCGTGCTAAGTTCCGCTTTGTTGGTGGTAATAGGTCATCTTTTACCAAGTCTAGGTCTCTGATCTTGGGCTGATGCTCTATCTTCAACCATTTCGGTCTTTGTTGAAGTCGGAATAGATATTCTGATGCTTCCAGAAAAGTTGTTGTATTTTTTTGTATCCGCTGCCATTGTTGTAGATGTAGTAGTAGTAGTAGTAGTATTTTTTTATTTCATTATATATAATACATGTGTAAAATTTACATGATTTGAACACAATAATTCATTAAATAAATTAAAAAATATATAATAGAAATAATATAGTGACATTTTATATTTTCCATACATAAAGTATTAAAATAGTGCCAAATGCCACTTCAATGGGTTATACTATTATTAATACATATGTTCGACTTGGGTGTCTGATAAGTCAGCTTGGGGGATGGTGTTGAGAGCTCGTCCGATGAGGCGGTGCCCGGGAGTGAGTGCGGCGAAATCATGAGGATTGTCAGTCATTAGACAAAGAGGCCTCGAATTTGGACATGCTTCCACCTGATGCAGAAACGTGGTGAGTTCCTCAAATGTATACTTTTGAGGTGGTATTTTATCGACTTCACTTCAGCTTCCCAAAGTCCACCGAAATGAGGAATTGAGGGGAATATCTTAACCCATCTGCTTGCAAGGTCCTCGGCTCTGAGAGTCCACTGGAATCCATCTGGAGTGATAGGCAAAGTTCCAAAAAGATCAACTGAGAGTAAGCCGAACGGCATACGCTTGAATCGAAACATTTCAAATGGGGTTATAAATCCTGTTTTATCCAAATCGTCTTCAGATATTTTAATTTGGTAATATTCAGATTGTACATCTAGAGTACTTTTAACAGACGCGTTCTTCGTAGAATGGAGTAAATCATCAATTCTAGGTAAAGGATACCTATCCGGAACGGTGATACTGTTTAATTTCCGGTAATGTATACTTATTTTACTTAACGGGCTCCCGACCCGTGAAGAGTCTCTGCCTGAGACACGGCAGCCTTCCACTCTCTTCGATCCCGGGCACGCTTCTTCCAGTTATCTAGACCAAGCGCTCTGGCATCCGCGATAGCTTGGTACTTAAAACGGTGTTTCCTTAACCACTTCGAAGTTACTGTTGCCAACAGTGAGGTTTTGTCCTAGGCGGTTGACAGATGCTTCTTTGTTTGTTGACAACATGTACTCGGTTTTGTCCTCATTAACTTCAAGGTCAATTCGTTTCGCCTGTTCTTCAATTGCCGTAAAAGCCTCTAATACGGCGCGCTGGGAGCGACCGATGATGTCGATGTCGTCTGCGTATCCCAGCAGCTGGACAGATTTGTTGAAGATAGTGCCTTCCGTGTTCGCACCTGCCCTGCGCAGAATCTATTCCAGCACATGATTGAAGAAGTCACATGATAGCGCATCCCCTTGCCGAAATCCGATGCATGTTTGGAATAGTTCAGAGGAACTGTTGCCGAATTGCACGTTGCACCGCGTGTTATCCAGCGTCACGCGGCACAGCTGGATCAGTTTAGCCGGGATCCCGAATTCGGCCATCGCCTTGTAGAGCTCAAGACGATGAATGCTATCATATGCGGCTTTAAAGTCTATGAAGAGATAGTGAGTCTCGACTTGAAATTCGTTGGTCTTTTCCAGAATTTGCCTTAGTGTGAAAATTTGGTCGATCGTCGATTTGTCGGGTCGGAAGCCACACTGGTACATGCCGATTAGTGGGCTGCAGAAAGGCTTCAGACGTTCACACAGTACGTTGGACAGGATCTTATATGCAACATTAAGCAGGGATATGCCTCGGTAGTTCTTACAAAACATAGGATCGCCTTTCCTGAAGATGGGGCATATAGAGCTGATAGTCCAGTCACCGTGCATGATTTCATCCACCCATACTTGGTTGATGATTTGGTGCATATACATATGTACATACACGAATTCCTCCTTCCAGTGAGGAATGCCATTTTTCCAATAATCCTCGCTGACCTGATTTCAGTTTTTGCAATCTATACATTCCCGCTTTTTCGCCTTACCTTGTGTTGCACCATTTTGCTGACTCCCATTTTTATACCCTATCCTAAGGGTATATTAAGTTTGACACATAGTTTGTAACATAGAGAAATAATCGAGATAGACCCTATAAAGTATATATATTCGTGATCAGCATCAATAGCGAAATCGATTGAGCGATGACCGTCCGTCCGTCCGTCCGTCCGTCCGTATGTCACCGCTTTTTGGGCCTTAAATTTTGAGCTAGGACGATGAAATTTCATATCTGGGCTTCTGAGAAAAAGATACAGTACAAGTGTAAAAATTTTTGAAATCCGCCCACTGCCACGCCCACTTTTTCATAACTTCACTAAATTATATGAAACCGAAAAATTTTGTTAAGACCAAATATTTAGGCATTCAGATTCCCTACAATCCACCCATACAAAAGTTTTGGCCACGCCCACTTTTTGGGGGTGTTTTCATCACAAAACCGAGTTTTGGGCCTTAAATTATTAACTAGGACGCTGAAATTTCATATCTGGGCTTCCAAGAAAAAGATACAGTACAAGTGTAAATTTTTTTTACATCCGCCCACTGCCACGCCTACTTTTTTATAACTTCACTAAATTATATGAAACCGAAAAATTTTGTTAAGACCAAATATTTAGGTATACAGATTCCCTACAATTCACCCATACAACAGTTTTGGTCACGCCCACTTTTTGGGGGCGTTTTCATCAAAAAACCGATTTTGATAAAATTTTGCATGTAACATCCTCAAACGTTCGACATTATAGCTATATTTGAGTACAAAATGCAATTTGGCCACGCCCACTTTATAGAGAGGAGGATAGGGTATCATACGATCCGTTCCAGACGGATTGTAGCTTTTCTGTATGTTTAATTAACTAATTATGTCAAAGTGTTCTGCAAGTGTCTGCAAATTCGTATCCGGTAGCGTTGACTGGGTCAACTGTAGTGGACTGTGTTCTAAATCATACCACGCGACCTGCATCGGTTTAAATAAAAAAAGTTTATCTCACTTCAGTGACTATACCGCGTGTTTTAGATTCTACTGCGACAATTATAGAATGATCTCTCTTGGTGATGTTCTTCGCGCGATTGAAATCTTAAACAATTCTGTTATATCCTCCCTAAAAAGCATCAACAAAAACAATAAAAAAAATCCTGAATTGTGTACCTAATAATGATTTGCTGTTCAAGAGCATTGATGATATTGGTACTGCGCTGGACCGTTGTAATGCCTTTAATAACAACTCAGTACTTAAACTGACCCACAAACTTGAGACTATAAAGAACAAAATAGATGTGTTTTGTGAATCCCCATCCCCCGTCTCTTCCAAAGAAACAACTGTAATTATTCCCAACATTCCGGCCAATTTTACTGAGTTAGTTATCGGTGAAATCAAAGCACTTCGGTCAGATGTAGACGTCTTACTTCAAGGCTCGTCGAAATCGTCCACCGCACATCCTGATCCAGCCTAGTTGCACATACTAGAATTCATTGTTAATTCTGTAAACGAGATCAGTGGTGATATCGTTACCACTCGCCATCGTATAAACGAAATTGCCGATGAACTTAAGTCCCTATCCGGAGCAATCAACATTTTTCAACCCAATCCGTCTAATAACTTATCGTTACTGGATGAGATATTTTACACCAATTCGGCATCCTCACCTGATTTGACTTCAGCTAGAGAGAAAACTATTCTAAGGAACGTCGAATTTGTTTCAGATTCTAATCCACCTTCTAAACAACCACCTCTAATACATCGATTTGGAACTTCTTGGACACATTCTGAATGGACCTCAAGAATTGAGAAGTTACGGAAGAAAAACCTGTTCCTTAAAAACTTTGGTATTGCACTCAGTCACTGCCAAAAGATTCCAGGAACATCAAAAAAATTCTGCCAATTTAACATCTCGTTGCCCTCTAAATTTGCATGGCTCTTTCAAAATGCCTCTAATGATGTCTTTGCCCTACAAAAGATGAGGATGACTAGATTAGATAAGTGTAAGACTAACCTTAAGCTTAGCCCTAAGAATATCATTAACCCTAGCCTTAAGCCTAGTCCTAAGGCTATCTTTAAGTCTGTTCCTAACACCACCAACCGAAAAATGCCACATATTCAATTTTCACAAGGCGAATTTTACAAAATTGAACAGTTTGCTTAGTAGCGTTGATTTCAACGTTATTTTTAAAAATCGTAGTAATGTCGATAATGCCATCGAAATGTTCTATTCTTTAGTGCTCAATTGCTTTACCCAATCTGTACCATTCGTGCTTAATAAAAACTCTTCATCTTCTCCACCTTGGTACACTAAAGAACTACGCTCTCTTCGTAATGTAAGAAATCAACTCTGGCGGCTCTACCTTAAAACCCGTCTTGACTCTGACTTCTCCAAATACCTCCATGCATACACCCACTTTTCTGCACTTTGTGAATCTCTTTACCTCAAATATATCGATCGGATGCAACATAGTATAATCTCTGACCCGAAGCGATATTTTCATTTCATCAACACAAAAAAGAAATCTGGCAACTACCCCTCTACTTTAAAATTATCTAACACCTCCTCGAGCTATCCGAAAACAATAGCAAACCTGTTTGCACATCACTTCAGCCAATCGTTTAGCAAACACGTGGTCGATATTGATCCTGATTACTTTTTATACCCTATCCTAAGGGTATATTAAGTTTGACACATAGTTTGTAACATAGAGAAATAATCGAGATAGACCCTATAAAGTATATATATTCGTGATCAGCATCAATAGCGAAATCGATTGAGCGATGACCGTCCGTCCGTCCGTCCGTCCGTATGTCACCGCTTTTTGGGCCTTAAATTTTGAGCTAGGACGATGAAATTTCATATCTGGGCTTCTGAGAAAAAGATACAGTACAAATGTAAAAATTTTTGAAATCCGCCCACTGCCACGCCCACTTTTTCATAACTTCACTAAATTATATGAAACCGAAAAATTTTGTTAAGACCAAATATTTATTCATTCAGATTCCCTACAATCCACCCATACAAAAGTTTTGGCCACGCCCACTTTTTGGGGGCGTTTTCATCACAAAACCGAGTTTTGGGCCTTCAATTATTAACTAGGACGCTGAAATTTCATATCTGGGCTTCCAAGAAAAAGATACAGTACAAGTGTAAATTTTTTTTACATCCGCCCACTGCCACGCCTACTTTTTTATAACTTCACTAAATTATATGAAACCGAAAAATTTTGTTAAGACCAAATATTTAGGTATACAGATTCCCTACAATTCACCCATAGAACAGTTTTGGTCACGCCCACTTTTTGGGGGCGTTTTCATCAAAAAACCGATTTTGATAAAATTTTACATGTCACATCCTCAAACGTTCAAGGTTATAGCCATATTTGAGTACAAAATGCAATTTGGTCACGCGCACTTTATAGAGAGGAGGATAGGGTATCATACGATCCGTTCCAGACGGATTGTAGCTTTTCTGTATGTTTCTATATGAAAAGCTGTGCCCAGACATCACTCTGCTCAATTGATATACGTGTAGCTCTTGTCGTAGATAAGATAAAAAAACTTAAGTGCGATTACTCCGCTGGTCCCGATGGCGTGCCCTCTATTGTCTTAAAAAAATGTATTGACTACTTGGCCCAACCGATCACATCTTTATTCCAATTATCTATCTCTAAGGGTGTCTTTTCTATGCTTTAGAAGAGCTCCTACATAATCCCCTTCTACGAAAAGGTTCTAAGACCGAAGTTTCTAATTATCGGCCTATTGCGAAACTATCCTGCATACCGAATCTTTTTGAAAGCATTCTTTTCGATGCTATGTTCTTCCATTCTAAACCTGTATTTTCCCCAAACCAACACGGATTCCTTAAAGTAAGATCAACAACTACCAATCTAACGGAATTTGTATCCAACACTCTTTGTGCATTAAAGGATGGCAAAGAAGTTGATGTGATTGCAACCGACTTTAGTAAGGCGTTCGACAAAATCTCACACGATGTCATTCTTTTTATACCCTATCCTAAGGGTATATTAAGTTTGACACATAGTTTGTAACATAGAGAAATAATCGAGATAGACCCTATAAAGTATATATATTCGTGATCAGCATCAATAGCGAAATCGATTGAGCGATGACCGTCCGTCCGTCCGTCCGTATGTCACCGCTTTTTGGGCCTTAAATTTTGAGCTAGGACGATGAAATTTCATATCTGGGCTTCTGAGAAAAAGATACAGTACAAGTGTAAAAATTTTTGAAATCCGCCCACTGCCACGCCCACTTTTTCATAACTTCACTAAATTATATGAAACCGAAAAATTTTGTTAAGACCAAATATTTAGGCATTCAGATTCCCTACAATCCACCCATACAAAAGTTTTGGCCACGCCCACTTTTTTGGGGCGTTTTCATCACAAAACCAATTTTTGGGCCTTAAATTTTTAACTAGGACACTTAAATTTCATATCTGGGCTTCCAAGAAAAAGATACAGTACAAGTGTAAAATTTCTTTACATCCGCCCACTGCCACGCCTACTTTTTTATAACTTCACTAAATTATATGAAACCGAAAAATTTTGTTAAGACCAAATATTTGGGTATTTAGATTCCCTACAATTCACCCATAGAACAGTTTTGGCCACGCCCACTTTTTGGGGGCGTTATCATCAAAAAACCTATTTTGATAAAATTTTACATGTAA
Organism: Xylota sylvarum; assembly: GCA_905220385.1. NCBI lineage: Eukaryota > Metazoa > Arthropoda > Insecta > Diptera > Syrphidae > Xylota > Xylota sylvarum. Next base: position 3,060,086 of record CAJMZQ010000027.1, on the reverse strand, counting down.
CATCCTCAAACGTTCGACATTATAGCTATATTTGAGTACAAAATGCAATTTGGCCACGCCCACTTTATAGAGAGGAGGATAGGGTTTTAGCTTTTCTGTATGTTTAAACTTGTAGCTCTCGGATTCCAGCCGCGTTTCATATCTTGGATTACTTCATACCTTAAGGAGCGGCAATATAATGTCCTCTTCCATCTCCAACCCCATAACTGCAACTTCCGGAGTCCCACAAGGTAGCCATCTTGGTCCTCTGATATTCATCTTATCTATCAACGATGTCGACTCTATCATTGGCAATTCTCACATATCTGTGTATGCCGATGACATGAAAATCTATAGACATATTATAGCCCCTTCTGACTCTCGTGCACTTCAGGCTGACTTGAACAACTTCTCAACCTGGTGCCAAAAAAATTTCCTTCAGCTCACTGTGCAAAAATGCCAAGCTATTACTTACTCCCGTAAACGGCTCCCTTCAACGCCCAGAACCTACTTTATCTGTGATGAGCCTGTTCCATCCGTATCTTCATTACGTGATCTTGGAATTATATGTGACAGTGAATTGAATTTTCGCTGTCATTTTCACAATATAATCAGCAGAGCCAACTCAACACTCGGTTTTGTAAAGCGCTGGTCAAAGGAATTCTCGAATCCTTATGTCACGAGAAGTCTGTTTATACCCTATCCTAAGGGTATATTAAGTTTGACACATAGTTTGTAACATAGAGAAATAATTGAGATAGACCCTATAAAGTATATATATTCGTGATCAGCATCAATAGCGAAATCGATTGAGCGATGACCGTCCGTCCGTCCGTCCGTCCGTCCGTATGTCACCGCTTTTTGGGCCTTAAATTTTGAGCTAGGACGATGAAATTTCATATCTGGGCTTCCGAGAAAAAGATACAGTACAAGTGTAAACATTTTTTAAATCCGCCCACTGCCACGCCCACTTTTTCATAACTTTACTAAATTATATGAAACCGAAAAATTTTGTTAAGACCAAATATTTAGGCATTCAGATTCCCTACAATCCACCCATACAAAAGTTTTGGCCACGCCCACTTTTTGGGGGCGTTTTCATCACAAAACCGATTTTTGGGCCTTAAATTTTTAACTAAGACGCTGAAATTTCATATTTGGGCTTCCAAGAAAAAGATACAGTACAAGTGTAAAATTTTTTTACATCCGCCCACTGCCACGCCTACTTTTTTATAACTTCACTAAATTATATGAAACCGAAAAATTTTGTTAAGACCAAATATTTGGGTATTTAGATTCCATACAATTCACCCATAGAACAGTTTTGGCCACGCCCACTTTTTGGGGGCGTTATCATCAAAAAACCGATTTTGATAAAATTTTACATGTAACATCCTCAAACGTTCGACATTATAGCTATATTTGAGTACAATATGCAATTTGGCCACGCCCACTTTATAGAGAGGAGGATAGGGTATCATACGATCCGTTCCAGACGGATTGTAGCTTTTCTGTATGTTTTTTACTTTCGTTAGACCAATCCTCGAATATGGGAGCCAAGTCTGGTCACCATATCAGGACACTCATTCTCTTCGAATCGAAGCAGTTCAACGCAGATTCATTCGTTTCGCTCTTAGAGGTCTTCCCTGGGTAGACAGATACAACCTTCCCCCCTATGAGGATCGGCTGAAATTGATTAATGTGCAGCCCCTTGCAAAACGCCGTGAAATTGCTGACATCATTTTCATTCATCAGCTCCTCGTGGGTAGCATTGACAGCCCTTCAAATGATATCTTTCAACGCCAATCCACGCAATCTTAGATCCTTGCCCTTGTTTTGCCTTAAACGTCATCGTACGAACTACGGCCGTAATGAACCAATGACTAGAATACTGCGTTTGGCAAACTCCATGCAATACTTCCTTGATTTCCATTGCAGTAAAGCTACGCTTCGTAACTCCCTTCTTAGCTCCGCCTCTCTCCTTCCCATCTTTAATGTCTCTTCTCTTCTCTCTCTGGATCTTAAGATAGTTTTTAAGTTTAGAATGTTTAAGTTCCTAGCTTGTATTAAGCTAATAAAGTGCCGGTAGAGCCGGCGTCAATTCTTTCTTGGGGACTAGGGCCCAAGGATATTCACATTCTTCAATTATGTCAGTCTGGAGCATTTTGTCCAATTCTAATCGTAGCTGTAGTCTTCGGGTTGGTGATAGTCTATATCGCGTAGAAGCTATGGGATTGCTGTTTCCGGTGTTAATTCTGTGTAGGGCATATGGCGTTGCTTCCGATAAAGGATCGAAAATATTGCCTTGCTTTTTCAACAGTTCATTTAACCTTGCCTTATTTGTCTCACTGAACTCAACTGCCTCGTCATTTCTGAGTTCAACATCCATATAATTTATTTCCGTAAAGTAAGAGTCAGGGTCGATATCTTCCGTGGCGCAATCGATTACCGAATATTATGTTTATGTCTGCCATATAAATTTCTTGTGACGTAGGATTTCCGTCGGCAAGTGTGATAGTAGCATCAACATGGCGGAGAAGATGTATGAACAATTCTCTTCCGGCAACGCTAGTCCTTGCTGCTGTGTCGATGTAAGCTATTACCGTTTCATCATGGGATGCTATTGGAATAGTAGGAAGGTCCGTACCTAGTGTGGTTTTTATACTGTTGAAGGATACCGTAGGAGGTCCTCTGGGCAATTCCTTACAGTTAGGACAGTTGGATCTTACAAAACCTAGTGCTTTGCATTTGTAGCAATGAAGCTTGGACTCAATAGGAGCTGGGCCTGGGTTGTTAGGCATCTTTCCAAGATCATCTTTCTTCTTTCTCAAACACTCTTCAATTGTGTGTCCCCGGTGTCTACACTTTGGCCTTGACTTAGAGCTCTTGAAAAGTGGTGATGTTTTCCCTGGGAACACCGTCTCGAATGTGAATGTGGAGTAGACCATAAACGAGGTCAATTATCATTGACTCTGCTGGCATTGGAGCAGGTAATTTTGAAAACAAAGCCCTTTGGGTGCAAATGAAATCGTCAATGGATTCAGTAGGTTTTTGCTTGTGCTTGAAAACTTCCATATATATGCGGTAGGCTGGCATAGCAGGCGCACACGCATTACGGAGGAGAGTCAGGACATCCTGCCATGTTCCCGCTTCTGTTTTCACACCTTGCCACCAATTAACAGCGTTATCAGCTAATAATAGTGGAAAAACTTTTATTGCGTCGGAATCGTCAATACGTTCGACATCTTTATAGACATTAATTGTCTCAATAAACGCTTCTACAACGTTAGGATCTCGATTGCCTTTAAATCTCGCAGTGCAGTTGCTGAAGCTTTCTTTAGTTCTGGGTTGTATTGCTGCAGGAAGTTGCTCTAGCTGGTCATCTGAAAACTGAGCTATCGTAGTTTTTGACGAATGGAGCGTTTGTTTTGATGACGCAATGCGTGAACTTCTGCGCAAATCGTTGCTTTCCGTTGTTGTTAAGAACTAAATGCTTCTTCCAGAAATAGGCCACTAGTTGGGCGACAATTGTAACCGTGGTTGTTGTTGGTCGGTCGGGGTTGTAGGTAGGCTCTCTATTTCGTAAGAAAGACGAAAAAAATCTTATATTTAGCAGGACAGCGACAACTTGTTTCCCTCTCTAGCACGTGTGTGCGAAACGCAGTACGCGTTTGATAGGCAAGCAACCAAGGGTATACATGTGTAGCGAACAGACTAATGCAAATGATAAACTTGATCTCCTTTCTACCACGTGTATGCGAAACGCAGTACCCGTTGGATAAGCAGGTTGTCAAGTGTACTGGCGAAAGAGGAAAGGAGGCGAAAATGAAAACCCTCAAGACAAATTTATTTTAAGAAAAACAAGCTTTATTAGGTATCAGAATAAAAAATTACAAAAATAATGCTTATGCCCGCCAAAATATTTTAATTGCTCGAGTTTGTTATTTTTGCTGCGACGAATACCGTCTACGACCGAAATATCAAAGTCGAGTGAGCAGCATTGGTTTCTGTGCTTTCTTTTATACAGATTTTTATGTTACAGTAATGCTAGTAAAATAGCTTTTTCAAATTCTACAGTAGTACCAGTAACAAATGAGTTAAATTTAATGACATTTACAAGTATGAGCTTTTATACACCAATGATCTAAAGTTTGAAAATTAAATTTACATTATTGGTAGAAAGTTTGACATTTTACTGACTTAAAATAATGATGTTGTTGCACTTTAACACAGGTCTTAAACTTTAAGATCCAATACTCGTTCCGCAAATACATCATGGTTTGTTGTAAGCCTCCATGTAAGGTTCGTAAGTGAGCGTCGGTGATCAAGAGCTTGGTATAATGGTCATTACCTTCGAGTATTATTGGATGTTGTTGCTCGAATGGAAGCTCAGAGTGTTGCAACCTACCTCCAACTCGCAAGATACCATCGGAATCGATGAAAGGGCAAAGAGATTTTAAAGCCTTGACCTTTGAATCCACAACAAACATGTCTGATTGAGCGAGCTTAACTATGAGAAGAGTGGCAACATGAAGTTCAGCTGGAGAAAGAACCTGCAAATTCCTAGACCCAGGTAATTTTTGTGTGTTTGCTATAAATCGTTGACAATATGCAATTATTCTTGGCAGTCTATTCAAATTGGATTGCTCTGATATCAAAATTTTGATGTAAATGTTTACCTGTGCTTTGATAGGTCGTTTCTCCTCATTTGCAATTAGACTAATTGGCTGGTGTGGACAGTGATCCCAAGTCTCTCGAAGATAGTCTGGTCCATGCCACCAGAGGTTGTTGGATTGTACGGCGGAGGGAATTATTCCGTTTGATGCCAGATTTACGGGATTCAACTCACTGGGAATATGTTTCCAACGACTAGTTAAGTCGTTGAATTTCAGCAACCCGGTTATTCACGAAGGTGACCCACTTGGTTGGAGGAGCGGCGATCCACGACAAGGTGATTGTCGAATCAGTCCACGCATACTGCTTCACGTCAGATAACTCTAAAACTCTGGATGTGTAGTTCAATAGAGTTGCAAGAATAACTGCTCCACAAAGTTCAAGTCGTGGCAGAGTTCGCGTTTTTACCGGGGCGACTCTAGTCTTCAGCAGAAGGAGATGTTGGAATCGAGAATCCGAAGATAAATCGCTGCACCGTAAGCCTTCTCGGAAGCGTTACTGAATCCGTGGAGTTCTATATTCTTCTGGGTGTCGTGTGTACGGATCCAACAAGGAATACGAATCCCTTCGAGCTGGAGCAGTTCTTCATGAAAGGCAGTCCACTCTTTCTTCAACTTCATTGAAATCGGATCATCTCAGTTCAGCTCGCTGCGCCATAGTTGTTGCATTAGGATTTTACCCTTTATGATGCTTGGTGAAATCCATCCGAGAGGATCAAATAACTTGGCAATCGTAGAGAGAATGATCCTTTTCGTCGGTTCAACTGCGTTGGAAGCCTTGATATGATCGGGAGAATTCAACGGTAATGAAAAATCAACTTCCCGTTGGTCTAAGGGTATCTGGTCTAAAACCTCGCTCGAATTACTCGCCCATTTTCGAAAATTGAAACCTTCAGATGACACCAAACTATTGACCTGATGACGCCTAACCAATGTTTCTTCAACAGTACAAATCATCAACGTAAACATCCTCCATCACTATACGTGCACCTAAAAGAAAATTGTGTACTTCAACATGTGTGTACAGTTGATTGAGGTATCGAATCGCAAGATAAGGTGCACATGTTGTACCAAAGGTGACTGTTTGAAAACGATACACCTTGATCGGCTCGTTGTCACCATCACGCCTGAAGATCAATTGGTAGTACGAGTCTTCGGAGTTCACACGCTCTGCGGTGAAGGTATGTTTGTGTCTTCTCCACCTCAAAACAATGTCAATAATGTCCCTTTGTGTCTTAGGTCCAGTCATCAGAGGCTGATTCAATGAAGTCTCGTCCGTTGTTTTATCTGCAGCATCGAAGACCACCCGTAGTTTTCTTGTGGAACTAGACTCCTTGAATACTGCGTGGTGTGGGACAAAGTAATGATGAGGCGTTCTAAGTACCTCGTCGTTGATGACATCAACTTCCTGCATATGGCCTAGTTGTAAGTATTCCTTTATACACTTACCATATTTCTTTATGTAGTGTGGGATTAATTCGGGACCGTCGTTCCCAAGTTTGCTCCCTCCTCTTAATGGCAATGATACCTCGTATCGTCCATTATCCAGCCTTCTTGTGGTCGCCGTGTCTTCGTGGGTTTGATGCTTCTGAAAGTGTGCCTCCTCGATCTCCCAAAATCGTTGTAGCTGCCGGTCGACATCCATCACTTGAACGAAGCTCCTGATACTACGATTTGGTTGATGTACAACGTGTTCTGCGCTAACGGCGTCATTTCCTCAGCTCCGGGTATGACTTCAGGCAGGACAACTTCGGAGTAGATCTCGTTGCCTAAGAGCGGATCTACTTCATCAGATTTATAATATTTAGGGTCTACTAAAGGCAAACCGTTACGGTGGATCCAACCGTTTCATACCAGTTGGTTGGCCGGAAGAAGCCCAGTCAGCGTGTTGAACATTAATGCGCGAGTACTGGTTTCGTAGTCCGAGCATGAAGATCCCAGTGTGAGGTCAACATAGCCGTGACAAGCTCCGCTGCTGACCTTCCCCAGCCCTGATACTTCAACGCAGGTCCGTTTGCCCTCTAGGCCTAAACGTTTCACTGCCCTAGTGGTGATAAACGTAGCCTCTGATGCTGGGTCTATCAATGCTCGCAATTTGTAATTTACCCCTGAACAGGCCCTGACTTCAACGATGGCTGTTGCCAATAGTACCTCCATATTGTATGAAAATTATTCGTTACTTGGCCTGACGTAAAGGGTGGAGCATTGAATGAGGACGAGTGTGATTGTGTGGGGTTGTGTGTGTGTTGGGTGCTGGTAGAAAAAGAGTTAGGTGTGGTAAAGGAGTTAGGCGCTGTTGTGTAGTGTTGGGTGTGTGTGAACCTATCTGTGTATGTGTAGGGGGGTTAATGTGTAAGAGGGAATGGTGAAGCTGCTGGCAAAAGCAGCACCTAATCCTACTGGGGCATTGTTGGGTGGCGTGGCTGTATGCTTAACAATTTTCGCATACGCCAATGTTCTTAACTGCCCTTCTGCGTGAAGCTTTAACAACTGGCTACAAGTTCGCAAAGAATGAGCACCTTTATTGCACACCTTGTAACTAAATTGTCCGTTCTTAGCTTGTTTAGCATAAAAAGCGTTGGCTTTGACCACTGATATTTTGCTGATTTTGTTGGGTCTCGATTCTTGCTGTTGACCAACTGCCTCCAGCGTCCTGAATCTTGCTTCTAGGAATTCATAAGAATGTTTAAAATGGGATAAATCTTTCGCCGTCCCTAGCTTTTCCTCTCATAGTTGTTGGGTTGTAGTGGGAAGTTACTTTACCATTCAAAATATTAGAATAACATCCCAATATTCCACAGGTACTTCCAGATTTTTGAAAGAGTGGTGACATTAAACAGATGTATCCAACAGTTTTTTTAAGAGATGCAGCAGTCTCATGCAAAATCGTTTCTTGCCCAAAAAGATTTTAAGCTGAGCATTTACGAGCACACGTTTGTGGTCATAACGGGAAGTGAGTATTTCCCACGCTGGTCCATAATTCATTACTTATGTCAAGGGCATTCATCCAGCATTCACTCATTCATCTCACTGTCGTCAATGCAATTCACTCGCCTTCTAAATAAAATTACAATGTCATTACAGAAACCCAACCTTAACATTCGTGCTTGGACCGAATCTTCCATCGTTCTCCATTGGCTGTCGGCATCATCCAAAAAATGGTCACTATTCATCTGGAGCAGAACATCAATTCTTTCATCAATACAGATGAAGTTCAGGAGTACCATTCGGTCTGTCTTTAACCCTGCAGACGTGGCAACGTGGCCCTCTACATTAATCGAGGAAGAAATTCGAAATTTTATAATTTTATAATTTTATAATTTATTCGATTGCTTAGTGAAAAAAGCCCTTAATACGGAGCTCGTTGGCGACTTGTCTTCAGCATCGTTTCTTTTGACCCTGGATCGGTTCACAGCCCGTTGCGGTAAACATATTCACCCCTATCGTGGAACCCGACGGATCTGAGATTCACTTCACGCATTCCATTCACGTGAATCTCTCATAGCTATCGTGGAACCCGACGGATACGCTTTCTTACCGACGAGTAATGTTGATCAGGAAGTGCTCGTTTGACAAAGCCTTTGAAAGGAATTTGGGGTTAATGATGACTGTGATCATAATTTAAGAAATTAATTTTTGATGATGAGAAGAAGGAAAAAAAAAATAAATATTAATGAATAAATAGATAAGGCAAAATTACTTCTCTCTTCTCTTCATGGAATCATGTATTTAGTCCAATAAATCTGACTAGAACTACAAACAACAGCGTATTATATTTTTTTGTAGATTCTCCCTATATTCTGGACTGCCCTCCGTCGGTTTGTTAAATTATCCTTTGTTATTTTGGGGTATTCCTTTAGAAAACTACAACACAACAATCAAATCCGCAATGAAATAGTTGTGGATGTCAAATGTATGGGGAGATTCGATCCGTTCGTTTTCCACGATACAGTCAATCTCATTCACATTGCTGACATGTGAATCGTTCACTTCTGCGGGTTGCACGATGCAAATTTATCATTTGTAGTGAATCATTGCCCCCGACGGGTTCCACGATAGGGGTGATTGAAATTTGGAGCGATAATGGCACCAATTTCCATGGAGATAAACGGCTATTCAACGAGCTATGCAGACATCTTTGCAGTCAACATCACGATTCTAATGGAAGTTTATACAGCCCTCGTCACCTCATTTTGAAGGTTTATGGGAGGCTGACCCGTAGAACTCCTCAATCAAGTAATAGGAAACACCAAAGTCACTTACGAAGCAATGTATGCCCTTCGCTCAAAGGTAGAGGCTTTGCTAAACTCCCGACCCCTATGGCGAACTTCTGACTTTGATCCAGTAGCTCTTTCCCCGTCTAACGTCTTAATTAGCAAAGTATACACATCAGTTCACCATCCTGATGAATCTACTCTTGTTTCAATCAGCACTAATTGGTCTCTTTTACAGGCAATGCTTCATGGTTCTGGACACAGTGGAATAATGAATTTGTAACATGATTGCAAGAACGTTCCAAATGGCAAAAACCTCAATGTAACTTAGAAGTTGATGACGTCGTTCAGCTGAAGGAGCCAAACTTGCCTTCATCTAAGTGGATCATCGGTCATATCCTAAAAACTCATCCTGGACCTAACAATAAATGCAGAGTTGTTACCATCTGAGCCAAATTTGGAGGCTATGTCCGTCCTACGATCAAGGTGGCTTCTTTGCCAAATACTTAAAGACTTCTAGGGGGGGGAAATGTAATCCATAAAATTTTAACGAACCAAACATCAACAACATTACCTTATAACAGTGCTGGATAATTTTTTCTAATATCGTAAATTACAACCATTTTGTACTCTCAATATTTATTATACTCATTATTTACTTAACTTAGATACATACATAATAATTGTAACGTTAATAATCCTTTGCCCACGCTAGCATCGATGAAGGAGTTGTCACTTCACGACTTTCGTGAGTCAAATAGCGATCAGTTCATCCTTTTTGTGCTAACACACATTTACACATTGAAAATCGTAACACATTATACATTTATAACACACAACACAAAATACAAAATCATACACTCTTTTTTTATCACACAAATTATAAAAATTACACAATTGGACTATTTGATACATATACAGTATATATTTTATTTCGTTTAAAACTTATATGCGAGAGCTATCGCACAATTTACATATGATGACATGATATTGTTACACATATTTCTACTGAAAAACAAAAAAATAAGTTCAATGACAATTTTTTTAAAAAGTAATTGTTGATTGAGGAGGAAAGTACAAAAATCGCAATTTGTAATTTGTCCCTGAAGAGGCCTTGACTTTAACAATGGTTGCTGCCAATAGCACCTCCGTATTGGACTGTGTTGTATGAAAATTATTCGTTACTTGGCCTGACGTAAAGGGTGGAGCATTGAATGAGGACGAGTGTGATTGTGTGGGGTTGTGGAGGTGTTGGGTGGTGGTAGAAAAAGAGTTAGGTGTGGTAAAAGAGTTAGGCGCTGTTGTGTAGTGTTGTGTGTTTTGTGTGTGTGAAGCTATCTGTGTATCTGTGTATCTTGCCCGAAAAAGGTTTTAAACTGAACATTTACGAGCACACGTTTGTGGTATGGCCACACGGGAAGTGCGTATTTCCCACGCTGGCCCATAATTCCCCTTATCAAATGCTAAATGTTGCAGAAGACGCTCAGCCTCATTCCGCAGGCTGGATTTTAAATAATGCAACTTTTCTATCTCTGATAATGCCTTATTTGTATGAATAAGTGAAACAAAAAGGTCGTGAAAGGATCTCCAACTTTCATATACTCCGGTAAAGATTGGTAAATTTATTTTAGGCAGACGAATAATATTTTTATCACTAGAAGTACTACAACTAGCACTTAACGGATCTTCAACCGTTGTTTGGAATTTATCCAGGCTGTCCAATAGCGCTGTTTTGTAGTCGAAGTAAGTTTCCTTTCCTTGGGAGAACGCTTGCCGAAATTATTGAAATCCTTTGTGAGTTTCTTTAGCAAATTCTTCTGGAGCCTCCTAAAACGGAAGGCTGGCCACACTCTCTCTCACTGAGAACAATTTAAATTGCTTTCCACTACAGATCGTTGCGAATTTGTGAAAAGGAAATATCTCCTTCAATTGCTTGTGTCAAGCGCATTCATCCAACATTCACTCATTCATTTGACTGTCGTCAATGCAATTCACTCGCCTTCTAAATAAAATTACAATGTCATTACAGAAACCCAACCTTAACATTCGTGCTTGGACCGAATCTTCCATCGTTCTCCATTGGCTGGCGGCACCATCCAAAAAATGGTCAGTATTCATCGGGAGCAGAACATCAATTCTTTCATCAATACCGATCAAGTCCAGGAGTACCATTCGGTCTGCCTTTAACCCTGCAGACGTGGCAACGTGGCCCTCTACATTAATCGAGGAAGAAATTCGAAATTCATAAAGGCTTATATTGCATTATTCGATTGCTTCGTGAAAAAAGCCCTTCATACAGAGCTCGTTGGCGACTTGTCTTCAGCATCGTTTCTTTTGGCCCTGGATCGGTTCACAGACCGTTGCGGTAAACATATTGAAATTTGGAGCGATAACGGGACCAATTTCCATGGAGATAAACGGCTATTCAACGAGCTATGCAGACATCTTTGCAGTCAATATCACGATTCTATCATCATCGGCCACTAAGCAAATTAATATCCGATGGAAGTTTATACAGCCATCGTCATGGAGGTTTATGGGAGTCTGATCCGTAGAACTCTTCAATCGAGTAATAGGAGGCAACAAAGTCATTTACAAAGAAATGTATACCCTTCGCCCAAAGGTAGAGGCTTTGCTAAACTCTCGACCCCTATGGCGAACTTTTGATTGTGATCCAGTAGCTCTTTCCGCGTCTAACTTCTTAATTAGCAAAGTATACACCTCAGTTCACCAACCTGATGAATCTACTCTTGTTTCAATCAGCACTAATTGGTCTCTTTTACAGGCAATGCTTCATGGTTCTGGACACAGTGGCATAATGAATTTTTAACATGATTGCAAGAACGTTCCAAATGGCAAAAACCTCAATGTAACTTAGAAGTTGATGACGTCGTCCAGCTGAAGGAGCCAAACTTGCCTTCATCTAAGTGGATCATCGGTCATATAATAAAAACTCATCCTGAAACTAAGTAAAAATAAATTCAGAGTTGTAACCATCTGAACCAAATTTGGAGGCTGTGTTCGTCAAGGTGATCTTCTTTGCCAAATACTTAAAGACTTCTAGGGGGGCTATATGTTGGAAATTGTAAACCATAAAATTTGAACGAATCAAACATCAACAACATTACCTTATAACAGTGCTGGATATTTTTTTCTAATATAGTAAATTACAACTGTTTGTACTCTCAATAATTCATTCATTATTTACTTAACTTAGATACATACATAATAATTGTAACGTTAATAATTCTTTGCCCACGCTAGCGTCGATGAAGGAGTTGTCACTTTCGTGAGTCAGCTTGCGATCAGTTCATCCTTTTTGTGCTAACACACATTTACACATTGAAAATTGTAACACATTATACATTTATAATACACAACACAAAATACAAAATCCAAAATCATACACTCCTTTTTTTTATCACACAAAGTATAAAAATTACACGATTGGACTATTTGATACATATGCATATGTAGATATACATATTTTATTTCGTTTAAAACTTACATGCGATAGCTATCGCACATTTTACATATGATGATATGATATTGTTACATATCTTTCTACTGAAAAACAAAAAAATAAGTTTAATTACAATTTTCTTTAAAAAGTAATTGTTGATTGAGGAGGAAAGTACAAAAAAAAACCCCTATTAAAAAAACGACAAATTTTAAATTTCAATAAATACTCTTTAACTAGTTATTTTATCTAATGATAAAATAAGTTTATAAACAAGTGGCTTACATAAATTAACAAGTAGATAAGCTTACTATAAGTAAATAACAAAATCAATAAATAAATAAATAATTAAATGAATAAATACATAAACAGATTAACAAACAGATGATTAAATACAAGATATAAGTATATATTAATTTATTGTTATAAATTTATTAATAAATACATAAGTGAATTAAATGTTAATAATTGAGATGTAATAGCACTAGTAGCTAGGGCTTACAGCTAGAATAAAAAAACTTTTTTTTTATATATTATTCGCTAAATTAATTGCTAGCATCAGTTAAAATACTTTTTATACCCTATCCTAAGAGTATATTAAATTTGATACATAGTTTGTATTATAGAGAAATAATCGAGATAGACCCTATAAAGTATGTACATACATATATTCGTGATCAGCATATATAGCGAAGTCGATTTAGCCATGTCCGTCCTTTTTGGGCCTTAAATTTTGAGCTAGAAGGATGAAATTTCATATTTGAGCTTTTGACAAGGAGAAGCAGTACAAGCGTAAAAATTTTTAAATCCGCCCACTGCCACGCCCACTTTTTCATAACTTTCTTAAATTGTGTGAAAGCGAACATTTTTATTAAGACTAAGGATAGGGTATCATACGATCCGTTTTAGATGGATTGTACCTTTTCTATATGCTTTTACATTATTTTCGTTTGAGGTACTTAAAAGATCTTTGAGATTTTGGTTGGAAATTTGATAGCAGATTGTGTTTACTTGAATGCAGTCTAATAGGTGTTTTACAGTTAAGATAAGTCTTTCTTCACATAGTTGACAAATTGGAGTTGGTTTTTTGGTTAACAAATGTTTATGTGTGATGTTGGTGTTTCCCATCCTTAGTTTTATAAAAGTTTTTAATATTCTATTAGAAACATTTTTGGAAATAAGTTTGTCCTGGTATGATTTGAATGGTGTTGGTAGAGTTGTTGGTGTTATTTATAGCGCGAATTGAGGATAAACCGTCTGTGAAAATTATGGTTTTCTGTTTTCAATGGCCTTGACGATGGCGAAGGCTTCGGCAGAAAAGATTGATGAAAATGAGAGAAGAGCCATTATCGTTGGTGACAGCAAATGACGTTCCATTGGCTGTTTTGGAGTTATCAGTAAATAAAAGATCCCACCCGAGGCACTTATAGTTTTCAGCTAGTTCGAAAAAATAAGCTTTGTAAGCGTCGTTGTTGGTTGTGTTCTTGGGAAGCTTGCGAGGTCGGTGATTATAGTTTCTTCCGTCAGGATCCAAGGTAACAAACAGATAAATCTTGTTATGAGTGAGGTTAGGCGACAGAGGCATCTTCGGTGTAGGTGAGGAGGGCGGCGGCATGGTTGTCGTTGCGCGACTAAGCTCGTCGGATGGGGCGGTTCTTGCCAAGCCCACCATACACCACCTACTCAAATATCAAAAGATTATGCCATTTTTATTCAACTAAACCTAGTAGAAATAGTAAGCTAAACCCTAATTTGACATCGGACGGACTAAGAAGATAGGAAAGAAGAGTAGTGACCAAGTACTTGTGGCAATACCCTGGAGAAAGTTGGGAAAAGAAACGCGAAACTAGCCTAGCTAAGCCTAACTAATATAAATACTAAAAATAAACCATAATCTAGACCTATGCTAACTTAAAACTAATCTCCCTTACCCTAAACGCATTTTTCTTTTCCTCAATTTCTTCCGGATAAAGGTTCGTGAAGAACCCGAGGTATGCCTGATGTTATCGGCAATGGTTGGCCAGCCCACCCCTTATGTCTTACGACACAAACCAAATGCTATCTCTCTGGCCGTATTTGTGAGAGATAGCCCCACAAAGTGAATCCCCACAGTCATAATTCACGTCATCTGTCAGTCTGTCGTCACGTACTGTCATCATAGTTCTTAACGTCCTGTTACGTCATCGCTATGGAAGGCCGGCCTTCCCAATCGTCCACGCACCCACAGCATTAAAGAAGCTTTAACCACACATGTCTTAAATGTATGACATACTTTTATTTAAAAAAAAAAATTAATTCACTAAAAAAACACTAAACCTAATAAAAAAAGGAATTTACTTATAGCCTAATTAAAATAAATATATCTAACCAATTAAAAAAAATAAAACAAAAATCAAATTAACTTACGGTTTTTATGGTCCTCCGTTGTTCTGCGCGCAGCACAAGAAGACACTTGTAATCTTTCTTTAAAAAAAAAAACAAATACGGGCACCGCGCACAACAAAATTATGAAAAAAGCAGCCCTTTCACACTGCTTATTTTCTTTTACCCTAACATTACTTTAATAATCAAAAAACAAACAAAACTAAACTCTAATTTTAAAAACTAAACTAAAAAAAAACTAAAATTAAGGCAATTCACAAATATAAATAAAGTGCACGACTGGGTCGTACGAACTTGCACCGTATTGCAATAAGTTTACAATCTTATAAGAACTGAAATTAAAGTCTGGTTTTTCTTACACACGAAGCCTAATAAATTGGGCGTGGCATTTTGCATTTTTGATGGAATTGATAACATTAAACTGATGCTACATATCTTGGATATTTCACAAAATCGTTCTTTTGTAAAAATGCTCTCAAAAAGTGGGCGTGGCCGTATATGGTGTCCAGGTGAATTACAGAAAATTCAAGGCCTATTAATTTTGTTTTAGCATTTTTTTTCGATTTATAGTAAAAATTTAAAAAAAATTTATTTTTAAAAAGTGGGCGTGGCAGTTTTAAAATGTTGGTACGTCATTTCCTTGCATTTGTCATACAAACCTCAGATATTAATTTTAAGCTCAATGACTGAAGAAATAGTCGAGAAACAGTCAATTTCTAAAATTACCGTTACACGCATTTTTCGCGCAAAACGTGGTATGCTAACTCGCGTATGAAATCTTATCAAAATCGTTTAAGCCGTTTTCGAGAAAATCCATTTTTAGTAAAATCGGCACCCTTAGTTTTGAGGTTAGAATGAAAATACCAATTTCGCCTCTAGGGATGAAGTAAATCCGACCAGCCGTTTAGACTGCTGTCGAATATACAGACAGACAGACAGACAGACATCCAGACAGACAGATAGACAGACATCCAGACAGACAGATAGACAGACATCCAGACAGACAGACAGACGGAATTGGCGAACCCACTTTTTTGGCTTCTCCATCATAGTAATGTCAAGTTTGATTAAAATCTCGAGCTCGAAATTTTTCAAGAAACCAATACTTGCCCTATAGGTATAGGTGCACTGGTGGAGCGCTGAAGCACTTGTACTTCTTGTTGTTGTTGTTGTTGTTGTATCTGTATGTATATACATACATATATCAAATGTAGGTCAGCGGTCGATTTTCCTTTGTCTTTCATTTCTCAAATAAAATCCACATTTAACAAATAAAATCCACCGTTGATTCGTTCATTGATTGATCCGTGAACGAAGCACGGTTTCATCCATTGTACGACGGAGGGAGATGGCTACACCTGTGCAACACAAAAAAACGTGGTCGAGAGAGGTTCCTGGTAAGTATTTTGTTGAAATTGTATCTAATTTTATTTCTTAATCACTAGTACTAAGCATCCTGCTACTTCATCCGACTTAGCCGATAAATCTTTTTGATGCGGGTATAAATTATGGTAAATTGATGAGTTCTTCACCTTAATATAATATCAATTATATTGTTTTGGTTTTTAGGTCCTATCATAAACCGCTCATTCAAAGACTGTTAAAAATTGTATTAATTAAAATATCTTTAAACGAATTCCTTAAAATAATAATTGAAATAAGCATATTCTATAACGTGAATTCTTAACTTTTTAATATCTTAATCTATAGTATTGTGGATTGCATATACAAATCTACAGTCATTCTAACAATGACTCACTGCTGAATTTGAAAGTTAACAACTAGTTTGATTCATATGTATAAAAAATAATGTACAAAGTAACTTTTGAATTGTTGCACCGAAAGGTCGAGCTTCCTTAAATAAAGAGCAATTATTACGTTGTGGAAAAATATAGGTCTTTCCTTTTTTTAACTAGTTCTTCCGTAGCTGTTTTCTTCGGTAAGTAAAAATACAGTTGAAGTTCGTAAAAACTCTTGGAATTAGCAGTGATTGTAGAGTTAAAATAAACGAAACTTTATACATGAATTAACAAATCACTATCAACCAAAATATAATTATACCAAATTATAGTAAGCTAGATATCGTAAACAATGAAGAAGAATTCATCCATCCCCCCTCCTAGTTTTGAAGAGGTCGGCTCAGCTATCAAAAAGCTGAAGAGCAACAAGGCCGCCGGCTCTGACGGTCTACCAGCAGAGCTTTTCAAACATGGTGGTGATGCTTTGGTAGGGTACATGCACCAAGTCATCAGCCAAATATGGGTGGATGAAGTCATGCCCGATGACTGGGCTATCAGCGCTATATGCTTCAAGAAAGGCGATTCTATGTCTTGTAAGAACTACGGAGGCATATCCCTGCTTAATGTCGCATATAAGATCCTATCCAACGTACTGTGTGAACGTCTGAAGCCTTTCTGCAGCACACTAATCGGCATGTACCAGTGTGGCTTCCGGCCCGACAAATCGACGATCGACCAAATAAGTCGATGGCCGAATTCGGGATCCCGGCTAAACTGATCCAGCTGTGCCGCGTGACGCTGGATAACACGCGGTGCAACGTGCAATTCGGCAACAGTTCCTCTGAACTATTCCAATCATGCACCGGATTTCGGCAAGGGGATGCGCTATCATGTGACTTCTTCAATCTTGTGCTGGAACAGATAGTGCGCAGGGCAGGTGTGAACACGGAAGGCACTATCTTCAACAAATCTGTTCAGTTGCTGGGATACGCAGACGACATCGACATTATCGGTCGCTCCCAGCGCGCCATATTAGAGGCTTTTACGGCAATTGAAGAAGAGGCGAAACGAGTTGGCCTTGAAGTGAATGAGGACAAAACCAAGTACATGTTGTCAACAAACAAAGAAGAATCTGTCCACCGCCTAGGACAAAACGTCACTATTGGCAACAGTAACTTCGAAGTGGTTAAGGAGTTTACCTACCTCGGAGTAAATATCAACTCCACGAATGACAACTTAGTGGAGATTCGACGAAGACTTACCCTAGGAAACCGCTGCTATTTCGGTTTGGCGAAACAAGTGGGGTCAAAACTCCTAACTCGAAATGTTTGCTCTACAAAACTTTGATCCTGCCAGTTCTGCTGTATGGAGCCGAGTGTTGGACGATAAGCAGGAAAGCAGAGCAGGTATTGAACCCTTTCGAAAGAAAAATTCTTCGTCGGATATTCGGTCCCGTATGCGAGGAGGGCGAATGGAGGAGAAGATATAACCGCGAACTCTATGAGCTGTACCAAGATGTGGATGTAGTTCAAAAAGCCAAAACACGTCGACTACACTGGCTTGGCCACATCGAGCGAATGGCCAATAATGCTCCTGCAAAGAGGATCTTCGAATCACAGCCCCAGGTTCGAAAGGACAATGAAGACCGAACCTTCGTTTTAAGGACCAAGCTATCGCTGATGCCAGAGCGCTTGGTCTAGATAACTGGAAGCAGCGTACCCGGGATCGAAGAGAGTGGAAGACTGCCGTGTCTCAGGCAGAGACTCTTCACGGGTCGGGAGCCCGTTAAGTAAGTAAGTAGATATCGTAAACAATAAATTAGAATTCGCAGACATAAGCCAACAGCAGATCCAGAGGATCTCAAATACGAGAACAACTTGAAATATGAAATGCTGTACACATTCATCACAATCGTCTTAATTGCTTCAGTTTTGTCTATAATTCTAAAACTTACTGACGACGACAAGAATTCAAAATAAATTTAATGATACTCAGGAGAACATCAATCTAGAGGAGGGACGAGTGACATAATACAATACATATACTACAGATTTACCAAAAGAATGTAGGCAGGATGCATTTATAATTCGGACACTTACTAACTCTAATCGGAAGGCTTTTGACGCAATTCTAGGACAAAATATTTTGAGACCTCTACAAGCCAGACAGAGCGATGCGCTGTCATGCGATTTCTTCAACATTGTTCTTGAAAGAATTGTGCAGAATTCATACGCCAACACCAGAGGCACAATTTCTCAGAAGTCCGCACAACCGCTCGCATATGCCGATGATATTGACATAATCGAAAGAACAAAGCGTGTTGTCAGTAGTGCTTTTGTGATCATTGAGACAGAAGCGGCTAAGATGGGTTTAACGGTTAATGAGGGCAAAACAAAATATATGCTGTCAACAAAAAAGGAC
Organism: Xylota sylvarum; assembly: GCA_905220385.1. Taxonomy (NCBI): domain Eukaryota; kingdom Metazoa; phylum Arthropoda; class Insecta; order Diptera; family Syrphidae; genus Xylota; species Xylota sylvarum. The sequence goes on along the minus strand of CAJMZQ010000027.1, from coordinate 3,041,218 downwards.
ACACAACACCGACGCCTAGGAGAGAACGTCACCCTCGACAGATATAACTTTGAGGTAGTTAAGGAGTTTGTTTACCTAGGATCCGCTATAAATTCAGACAATGACACCAGCGCTGAGGTCAAACGAAGATTAACTCTTGTCAATCGCTGCTTCTTTGGGCTAAGAAGGCAATTGTGTAGCAAAGCCCTCTCTCGAACAACAAAAGTATCCCTATATAATACGTTGATCATCCCAGGATGAGGACGCTCTCCTACAATCAGGAGCTGTACGAGCTATATAGCGACATCGACCTAATCAGAAGAGTTTGAATACAACGAAAAATATTGGTCCCCAGAGGGATGACGCAGTAAAGGAAGAAACTGGAGGCAGCTAGCTAAAGATCAAGCTGGCTGGAGAGGTTTGTTGGTTGAGGCCCAAGTCCACCCCGGACTGTAGCGCCACCTAAATTTAAGTAAAGTAAGAAGCCATAATAGATATGAAACAGGAACTTGTAACGGTGAATAACAACGTAATCAAATTCATTAATATCTAACCATAGAATATACAAGAACTTCACCAATTAGAACTGTAGAGATTTGATTTATAGTTTTATAGTGCTCTATAACTTTCTATTATTATTGTAATATGTATTGATTTATACAATATTACTACTGTACTAATTTATTAGTCACCAATGTAACACCTATGTTAATCATTGTCGTTGTACGTGACACTTGTGGCAGTTGTAATAAAGGCATCTAATACATTACACGTCTTTCTTATAAATACTATTACAACAACAATATGGGTATAAAAAAACAGGTTCGCAACATCCATCCTATACTTAACAAAAGACCGCGTGGAAGACCACTGAAACAAAGAACAATTTTTACAATAGCCATATGGAATTCATACGCATAGTACAGGAATTGAGGTTATATGGAAATATAGTAGAAAACTGGCGAATATTTTGAGTGAGAAGTTTTCAAAACAGGGGGAATACTTGTAAAAAGAATAAAAATTCACATTTTGCAAATAATTTTAATTATTATGATCAAAATCATGTTAACAAAAATATATCTTCTTCCTGGTGTTATGACAAAAATGTGAACAAAAATCAAAATGCTGAAATATGTTATAATGTTGCTTGCAATTATTGTGAACAAGGTCATGTGAAAGGTAAATGTCCCGCAATTTGTAAAATATGCTCTCCATGTGGAAGAAAGAACCACTTTTCTGTAGTCTCTAGAAGGAGAGGTGAACAAGAAATCACAATGGAAAGGCCAGAAACAGGTGAACAAGAAAATACGAATTGCATTGATGCTATATAGTATTAAATTAAATTAAGAAAAGTATCTATCAATAATATTTTTGAGAGGAAGGCTGCATGGTTTGAAACTCTTCAAATTGAATCGAAAAACATTAAGTTCAAACTAGACTCTGGTGCTGATGTTAATGTCATACCTAAGCAGCACATTGAGAATTTGAAGAACATAAAATTGGAACACTGCAAGGAAAAATTAGAAGGGCATGGAAGTGCTGAAATAAAAATATTAGGCTGTGTTGAACCAGAGTGTAGGTTGCATGACACTATAGCTAAATTAAATTTTTTTGTAGTGGAGGTAGGTAATGTCTATATTTTGGGTCCAGAAATCTGTGTTAGGTTAGGATTGACTAAAATGATTAATAGCATTGACATAGGCAAAAAATTAAAACTAATAGAATCATTGGAAAAAGGGTCTACAAATTCTTATGATATCTTTTCAGATTATGTGTCTATAGTGTGAAAAAATTTTTGCTTCCGCGGATAGATTTTAGTTTGGGGTAGTCTCTCAACATTCTAGAGGAGCTACGAACAATGAAGTATGATTTCTCTGAAACCATGATAGATCTCAAATCGATCCTGACCAAACTGAGAATTATTGGACATAGGGTGTAGAAATTCTTATGATATCGTTTCAGATTATGTGTCTGTAGTGTGAAAAAATGTTTGCTTCGGTGGATAGATTTTAGTTTGGCGTAGTCTCTCAATATTCTAACAGAGCTACGAATCATGAAGTATGATTCCTCTGAAAACATGATAGATTTCAAATCGATAATGACCAAAATGAGAATCAATGGACAAAGGGTGTAGAAATTGTTATGATATCGTTTCAGATTATGTGTCTGTAGTGTGAAAAAATGTTTGCTTCGGTGGATAGATTTTAGTTTGAGGTAGTCTTTCAATATTCTAACAGAGCTACGAACCATGAAGTATGATTTCTCTGAAACCATGATAGATTTCAAATCGATCCAGACCAAAATGAGAATCAATGGACATTGGGTGTAGAAATTCTTTTGATATCGCTTCAGATGATGTGCCTGTAGTGTGAAATAATGTTTGCTTCGGTGGATAGATTTTAGGTTGGGGTAGTCTTTCAACATTCTAACAGAGCTACGGACTATGGAATATGATTTTTCTGAAACCATGATAGATTTCAAATCGATCCTGACCAAAATGAGAGTCATTCGATAAATGGTGTGGAAATTCTTATGATATCTTTTCAGATTATGTGTCTGTAGTGTGAAAAAATGTTTGCTTCGGTGGATAGATTTTAGTTTGGTGTAGTGTCTCAATATTCTAACAGAGCTACGAACCATGAAGTATGATTTCTCTGAAACCATGATAGATTTCAAATCGATCCTGACCAAAATGAGAATCAATGGACAAAGGGAGTAGAAATTGTTATGATATCTTTTCCGATTATGTGACTGTAGATGTTAAATCGATCCTGACCAAAATGAGAATCAATGGACGAAGAGTGTAGAAATTCTTTTGATATCGTTTCAGATTATGTGTCTGTAGTGTGAAATAGTTTTTGCTTCAGTGGATAGATGTAAGTTTCGGGTAGTCTCTCAATATTCTAACAGAGCTACGAACCATGAAGTATGATTTCTCTGAAACCATGATAGATTTCAAATCGATCCTGACCAAAATGAGAATAAATGGACAAAGGGTGTAGAAATTGTTATGATATCTTTTCAGATTATGTAACTGTAGATGTTAAATCGATCCTGACCAAACTGAGAATTATTGGACATAGGGTGTAGAAATTCTTATGATATCGTTTCAGATTATGTGTCTGTAGTGTGAAAAAATGTTTGCTTCGGTGGATAGATTTTAGTTTGGGGTAGTCTTTCAACATTCTAACAGAGCTTCGGACTATGGAATATGATTTCTCTGAAACCATAATAGATTTCCCATCGATCCTGACCAAAATGAGAATCAATGGACAAAGGGTGTAGAAATTCTTATGATATCGTTTCAGATAATGTGTCTGTAGATTTTAAATCGATCCTGACCAAAATGAAAATCATTGGATATAGGGTGTAGAAATTCTTTTGATATCGCTTCAGATAATGTGCCTGTGGTGTGAAATAATTTTTGCTTCGGTGGATAGATTTTAGTTTGGGGTAGTCTTTCAACATTCTAACAGAGCTACGGACTATGGAACACGATTTTTCTGAAACCATGATAGATTTCAAATCGATCCTGACCAAAATGAGAATCATTGGACAAATGGTGTAGAAATTCTCAGATATCGCTTCAGATAATGTGCCTGTAGTGTGAAATAATGTTTCCTTCGGTGGATAGATTTTAGGTTGGGGTAGTCTTTCAACATTCTAACAGAGCTACGGACTATGGAATATGAGTTTTCTGAAACCATGATAGATTTCAAATCGATCCTGACCAAAACGAGAATCATTCGATAAAGCGTGTCGAAATTCTTATGATATCTTTTCAGATTGTGTGTCTGTAGTGTGAAAAAATGTTTGTTTCGGTGAATAGATTTTAGTTTGGGGTAGTCGTTCAAAATTCTGACAGGGCTACGAACCATGAATTATGATTTCCTGAAACCATGATAGATTTCAAATCGATCCTGACCAAAATGAGAATCATTTGACAAATGGTGTAGAAATTCTTATGATACCGCTTCAGATAATGTGCGTGTAGTGTGAAATAATTTTTGCTTCGGTGGATAGATTTTAGTTTGGGGTAGTCTTTCAACATTCTAACAGAACTACGGACTATGAAGTATGATTTCTCTAAAACCATGATAGATTTCAAATCGATCCTGACCAAAATGAGAATCAATGGACATAGGGTGTAGTGAAATAATTGTAGTGCGAAATAATTTCTGCTTAGGCGGATAGATTTTAGTTTGGGGTAGTCTTTCAACATTCTAACAGAGCTGCGGACTATGGAGTATGATTGCGCTGAAACCATGATAAATTTCTCATCGATCCTGACCTAAATGAGTATCATTTGAATGCTTCAAAATATATACTTATAATTATATTATTTAATTTAATTATTTATAACTATTTTACAAATTATGAATATTTATATTCAGGGTTTATTCATTTAGAATTGGATTTATATATATTTATATATATGTATATATATATATATTATTTTTACATTGGTTTCCTGTAAATATATTAGTCATTAAAATCTGATATACATATGTCTATAAGTTCATTGTGATTATAAAATTTAAATAGTTTCAAAAAATATTGATTTGTGGTATCAATGATATGAATTTCATTCATCTTGGAGTATGAAATATATATCAATTTGTTTAATTAATTTACTTTTATTATTATTTATAACAATCAGATTATTTTTCTTATGTTTATTTTGCTGTTTTTTTTTTTAATGTGAAGTTTTTTCATTCAATTCAATAAGAATCGTTATAGCATTTTTATAATATGAATAGGATTGATATTTATATCTTTTGTTTTGTTTATTTCTTCATTATTATTTAGAATTTATAGAAAAATGATAAAGAAATAATATTAATTGGTGAATTAATTTTAGCTGCTAAAACAAAAAGTGCACAGATTCATTTTTCTATATAGCAGCTCTATTTCCTGTTTCTGCAACAGGAGTTTATTAATTCGTTTTAATTTTTTAGTAAATAATTAATATATAGGTCAATTATTATTGTTAGTTGGTTTAACAATATTTATTTCTGGTTAAGGGGCTAATTTTGAATTTGATTAAAAACATTATTGCAATATCAACGTTAAGATTTAATAATAATTATTTTATCTATAGGATATTTTCAATTCGCATTTTCTCATTTATTAACATATGGTTTATTTAAAACCTATTTTTTATATTAAGATTAGCTTTTAATATGAAGATTAGGTTTATACATATACATATACCACTAACTTCTTCTTTAATGTAGCTAATTTAGTTTTATGTGGCATCAGAGTATTTAATTTTAGAAATTGTTTCTTGAAGAATATTAAATTTATTACTTATTATCTTTTTTTGCAGTTTCCGTGAGTCTGGAAGAAATTTTTTTGTTAAAAAAATAAACAAAGAATCTTTTATTGAAGGTTATTACTTGGTATTGTAAATTTACCAGGCAATCACCTACTTATAACTTCCCAATGCATTTACCTTTGATTACGGATATTTACCTCCACGCTGACATGGAAAGAAAAGTGATTAAGAAATAAAATTAGATACAATTTCAACAAAATACTTATCAGGAACCTCTCTCGACCACGTTTTTTTGTGTTGCACAGGTGTAGCCATCTCCCTCCGTCGTACAATGGATGAAACCGTGCTTCGTTCACGGATCAATCAATTAACGAATCAACGATGGATTTTATTTGTTAAATGTGGATTTTATTTGAGAAATGAAAGACAAAGGAAAATCGACCGCTTACCTACATTTGATATCTGTATGTATATGCATGTACAATGGATGAAACCGTGCTTCGTTCACGGATCAATCAATGAACGAATCAACGGTGGATTTTATTTGTTAAATGTGGATTTTATTTGAGAAATGAAAGACAAAGGAAAATCGACCGCTGACCTACATTTGATATATGTATGTATATATGTACATTCTTTCCTGAACGAGGGTATTTCCCTAGCATCCACTGTTTTTTTTTTTTTTTTAACCCTAAAAGGCTTATAAAATTATTTTTTTCACTTTAAATAACAATTCTATGCTTAGTATTCAAATTCATGTGATAAAACTACCAAGTCCAAACAAACATTGTTATCATATTTTGTCTTCAACACACCCTTCAATGTCCAGTCGATCTAAACCCACTCAGACGCACTCATTGAATTGACATTTGAGCTTACACAGGAATCAATGGCAACCATAATAGAAAATAGACGTTAAACTCAAAAAAGGGAAATTTAAAAAGAATATTTGAAAGCAAATAATATAGAAATGCAAAACCGAGAAAAGAGGAATCATGGAATATTTTGAGCATGTCCAGGAAAGATAAGGAACAAGCGTCGAGGTATGAAAAGGTAATAAAAACATACAGAAAAGCTACAATCCGTCTGGAACGGATCGTATGATACCCTATCCTCCTCTCTATAAAGCAGGCGTGGCCAAATTTCATTTTGTACTCAAATATAGCTATAATGTCGAACGTTTGAGGATGTTACATGTAAAATTTTATCAAAATAGGTTTTTTGATGATAACGCCCCCAAAAAGTGGGCGTGGCCAAAACTCTTCTATGGGTGAATTGTAGGGAATCTAAATACCCAAATATTTGGTCTTAACAAAATTTTTCGGTTTCATATAATTTAGTGAAGTTATGAAAAAGTGGGCGTGGCAGTGGGCGGATTTCAAAAATTTTTACACTTGTACTGTATCTTTTTCTCAGAAGCCCAGATATGAAATTTCATCGTCCTAGCTCAAAATTTAAGGCCCAAAAAGCGGTGACATACGGACGGACGGACGGACGGACGGACGGTCATCGCTCAATCGATTTCGCTATTGATGCTGATCACGAATATATATACTTTATAGGGTCTATCTCGATTATTTCTCTATGTTACAAACTATGTGTCAAACTTAATATACCCTTAGGATAGGGTATAAACATACAGAAAAGCTACAATCCGTCTGGAACGGATCGTATGATACCCTATCCTCCTCTCTATAAAGTAGGCGTGGCCAAATTGCATTTTGTACTCAAATATAGCTATAATGTCGAACGTTTGAGGATGTTACATGTAAAATTTTATCAAAATAGGTTTTTTGATGATAACGACCCCAAAAAGTGGGCGTGGCCAAAACTCTTCTATGGGTGAATTGTAGGGAATCTAAATACCCAAATATTTGGTCTTAACAAAATTTTTCGGTTTCATGTAATTTAGTGAAGTTATGAAAAAGTGGGCGTGGCAGTGGGCGGATTTCAAAAATTTTTACACTTGTATTGTATCTTTTTCTCAGAAGCCCAGATATGAAATTTAAGCGTCCTAGTTAAAAATTTAAGGCCCAAAGATCGGTTTTGTGTTGAAAACGCCCCCAAAAAGTGGGCGTGGCCAAAACTTTTGTATGGGTGGATTGTAGGGAATCCGAGTGCCTAAATATTTGGTCTTAACAAAATTTTTCGGTTTCATATAATTTAGTGAAGTTATGAAAAAGTGGGCGTGGCAGTGGGCGGATTTCAAAAATTTTTACACTTGTACTGTATCTTTTTCTCAGAAGCCCAGATATGAAATTTCATCGTCCTAGCTCAAAATTTAAGGCCCAAACAGCGGTGACATACGGACGGACGGACGGACGGACGGACGGACGGACGGTCATTGCTCAATCGATTTCGCTATTGATGCTGATCACGAATATATATACTTTATAGGGTCTATCTCGATTATTTCTCTATGTTACAAACTATGTGTCAAACTTAATATACCCTTAGGATAGGGTATAATGAGAAACATTTTGTTTGTAAATAGTATGAAACATACAGAAAAGCTACAATCCGTCTGGAACGGATCGTATGATACCCTATCCTCCTCTCTCTGGGCGTGGCCAAATTGCATTTTGTACTCAAATATAGCTATAATGTCGAACGTTTGAGGATGTTACATGTAAAATTTTATGAAAATCGGTTTTTCGATGAAAACGCCCCCAAAAAGTGGGCGTGGCCAAAACTGTTGTATGGGTGAATTGTAGGGAATCTGAATACCCAAATATTTGGTCTTAACAAAATTTTTCGGTTTCATATAATTTAGTGAAGTTATAAAAAAGTAGGCGTGGCAGTGGGCGGATGTAAACAAAATTTACACTTGCATTGAATATTTTTCTTGGAAGCCCAGATATGAAATTTCAGCGTCCTAGTTAAAAATTTAAGGCCCAAAAATCGGTTTTGTGATAAAAACGCCCCCAAAAAGTGGGCGTGGCCAAAACTTTTGTATGGGTGGATTGTAGGGAATCTAAATGCCTAAATATTTGGTCTTAACAAAATTTTTCGGTTTCATATAATTTAGTGAAGTTATGAAAAAGTGGGCGTGGCAGTGGGCGGATTTAAAAAATTTTTACACTTGTACTGTATCTTTTTCTCAGAAGCCCAGATATGAAATTTCATCGTCCTAGCTCAAAATTTAAGGCCCAAAAAGCGGTGACATACGGACGGACGGACGGACGGACGGACGGACGGACAGTCATCGCTCAATCGATTTCGCTATTGATGCTGATCACGAATATATATACTTTATAGGGTCTATCTCGATTATTTCTCTATGTTACAAACTATGTGTCAAACTTAATATACCCTTAGGATAGGGTATAAAAAGGGCAGTTAAGGACTATGTGTATTTTTAGTTTTGATATTTATATCTGCGTTTTAATTGTGTTTTGTAATATTTTATGTTTCTTTTTGTGGATTTGTCGATGACATAATTGCCTTCTGCTATAGGTTGGCTTAATCTCTTATATTTAGGTTTACTTTTAACAACAGTTCGGTTTTGAACTATGTGCAAACATTGATTCAAGCTATTACCTTTCCCTCTATTACTATTGTGGATTCTAGCTTCTTTGTCAAGTTTAAATTTGTCTGCTAAGGAGTCAATGTCTTCTTTGCTTAGGTTTTTGCAAATAAAATCTATTGGTCTTAGTCCTGTCGTTGAGTGTATGGTATTATTGTATATGTTGATTATACTGAATAGTTTTTCGTCTAGTTCCGAGCAATCCTTAGCAGCATTTATCCGTAAATGTTCGTTTAGCGTTCCATGAACCCTTTCGACATTGCCGTTGCCAGTTTTGAGTGAAGCTGTTGTTCTATGGAATATTATGTCGATTTCTTTTAAAAATTGTTCGACTGCTGAGTGCAATATACAACTCTCTCCATCAGATACAATTGTGTTTGATTTTCCCAGGAACTGTATCCTCTGCTTTATTGCACCCAGGATAGCAATCCAATTTCTATCCTCTAGGCAATGAATTGTTGCATACTTTGAAAATTTATCTATTGTTGTAAGGTACATTCTTTTTCGCTCGGGATACCAGATGTCTATATGAATTATGTCATTAAAGAATTTGGGTGTTACTGTAATTTGAAGTGGTATTTTCAATGGTTGCCTATCATGTTTTGCTAGATTACATATGTCACAGTTGTTGATAAACTTCTGTATTTCAACTTGCAACTTGGGATAAAAATACAATTTCTTTAATTCAGAAAACATTTCGTTAATCCCTCGGTGATTTTTACTCAGATGTTCGTTTTTATACCCTATCCTAAGGGTATATTAAGTTTGACACATAGTTTGTAACATAGAGAAATAATCGAGATAGACCCTATAAAGTATATATATTCGTGATCAGCATCAATAGCGAAATCGATTGAGCGATGACCGTCCGTCCGTCCGTCCGTCCGTCCGTCCGTCCGTATGTCACCGCTTTTTGGGCCTTAAATTTTGAGCTAGGACGATGAAATTTCATATCTGGGCTTCTGAGAAAAAGATACAGTACAAGTGTAAACATTTTTCACATCCGCCCACTGCCACGCCCACTTTTTCATAACTTCGCTAAATTACATGAAACCGAAAAATTTTGTTAAGACCAAATATTTAGGCATTCAGATTCCCTACAATTCACCCATACAAAAGTTTTGGCCACGCCCACTTTTTGGGGGCGTTATCATCACAAAACCGATTTTTGGGCCTTAAATTTTTAACTAGGACGCTGAAATTTCATATCTGGGCTTCCAAGAAAAAGATACAGTACAAATGTAAAATTGTTTTACATCCGCCCACTGCCACGCCTACTTTTTTATAACTTCACTAAATTATATGAAACCGAAAAATTTTGTTAAGACCAAATATTTAGGCATTCAGATTCCCTACAATCCACCCATACAAAAGTTTTGGCCACGCCCACTTTTTGGGGGCGTTATCATCAAAAAACCTATTTTGATAAAATTTTACATGTAACATCCTCAAACGTTCCACATTATAGCTATATTTGAGTACAATATGCAATTTGGCCACACCTACTTTATAGAGAGGAGGATAGGGTATCATACGATCCGTTCCAGACGGATTGTAGCTTTTCTGTATGTTTTGTATTGATTTTATGCGTGATTTCATTGGTAAACGTGAGAATGTCCCCGTCTTTATAAAAAATTGATTTGTGCGAATACAGCAAGGATTTTAGTTTCGAGGCGTCAGTAGTACTCAGGTGGTTTGCGAACACTTTGTCAGCTATTTCATTCTGAAAGAATTATCCACAAAATACATTAAAAGATTCGTCATTATAACTATTATTTGCATAATTTTCTTCTTCTTTGTTAAGAAATATTTGAATACGTGCGCTATCTGTTATGAGAGCACGATTCCTATAGTCGATAATAGAGTTCAGATTAACAAGGATATTGTTCCCTAGCAAACCATCGAAATAATCATGGAATTTGTATTCCAAAAAATTTACAAAACAATTTTGTTTATTGAACTCAGCAAAAAGAGGGATTTTAAATTCTGTATTTGCCTGAATATTCCGGTCGAGTACCTTCAGAGTATAGTTTTTGGAAGGGATCTTCCACTTTGGGTTACATATGTTTAAATTAATAATGCTGTACTCAGCGCCGGAGTCAATAAGGAATCTTAGGGGTTTAATAGCAGTTTTTATTATTATATAGGGCGCCTTGCCTTGGCGATTTATGGGAAAATTTGGACTTGGCGAATAATGTTCGTTATGATCCCTATGTTCATTGATTGCGATTTCCATAGGTTCAGTATTTTGTTGTCTATACCTGTTTGTTTGCCGCGATTGCCTACTATGTAAGTAATTGTTTTGTCGATTTTGGTCGCTTTGTACATAGTCTTGATTGGACATTTCGTATAGAATTATTTTGCGTATAATTATTTTGACCTGATTGAGTGCTTTGCATGCGGTTTTGATTTTGTATTGGTGTAAAATTAGTATACTGTCTTACTTGATTATTTCGAGAAAAATTTCTGTTTGCATTGTTATTTCTAGCTCGTGGGTTATAGTAACTCCTATTATAAAAATTAAATGGGTCTCTGTTTACTGGCCTAAACTGTTGAGCTGTCTCTGGCCCAAATGTCTGGTGGCCTATTTCTGTAATTATTTTGAAAGCTTCGCTAAGCGTATGAGGGTTTCGACTTAATACTATAGACTTTGTGGGTTCTGGCAAATTGTTTTTAAAACTTTCTGAGGCAATTCTATTATTAGATTCAATCATCTCCTGGTTATCTTGATTTTCAAGCATAAATACGTTATTAATTTTGCTGAGAAAGTTATTAATATTGTTATAGTAATCCTCTATAGTTGTTGTAACTCTAGCTGTCCTGATATTGTCTATGAGTCTATTGACTGATAACTTTTCCCCGAAAATATTTTTTAGAACTTCCCTAATTTGTGCCCAGGATCTAAGTCTCCCGTGCTTTTGAAGCTCACACTTAGCTCTTCCCACAATTTTATCCCTAACATAGCCTAATAGTAGTACTACTGTATTTTCATCGTAAGTCTCGATGTTGGATGCTATTGGATCTACCCTGTCCAGAAAATCAACTACACAATTTTCACTACCGTCAAACTCCGGAATCTTACTTATTAAATCTAATAGTATTCTAAACTTGTCTGCTGGACTCAGTACTTCCATCTTTTCGTTCGATTTTTGTTTTTTTATACCCTATCCTAAGGGTATATTAAGTTTGACACATAGTTTGTAACATAGAGAAATAATCGAGATAGACCCTATAAAGTATATATATTCGTGATCAGCATCAATAGCGAAATCGATTGAGCGATGACCGTCCGTCCGTCCGTCCGTCCGTCCGTCCGTCCGTATGTCACCGCTTTTTGGGCCTTAAATTTTGAGCTAGGACGATGAAATTTCATATCTGGGCTTCTGAGAAAAAGATACAGTACAAGTGTAAAAATTTTTTAAATCCGCCCACTGCCACGCCCACTTTTTCATAACTTCACTAAATTATATGAAACCGAAAAATTTTGTTAAGACCAAATATTTAGGCATTCAGATTCCCTACAATCCACCCATACAAAAGTTTTGGCCACGCCCACTTTTTGGGGGCGTTTTCATCACAAAACCGATTTTTGGGCCTTAAATTTTTAACTAGGACGCTGAAATTTCATATCTGGGCTTCCAAGAAAAAGATACAGTACAAGTGTAAAATTTTTCTACATCCGCCCACTGCCACGCCTACTTTTTTATAACTTCACTAAATTATATGAAACCGAAAAATTTTGTTAAGACCAAATTTTTAGGTATACAGATTCCCTACAATTCACCCATAGAACAATTTTGGTCACGCCCACTTTTTGGGGGCGTTTTCATCAAAAAACCGATTTTGATAAAATTTTACATGCAACATCCTCAAACGTTCGACATTATAGCTATATTTGAGTACAAAATGCAATTTGGCCACGCCCACTTTATAGAGAGGAGGATAGGGTATCATACGATCCGTTCCAGACGGATTGTAGCTTTTCTGTATGTTTAGTACTCACTTTAGTTTTCAACTTTCCTTGGTTCCTCTGCTTCTGGTCTAATTCTATTGGTCTTTTTATACCCTATCCTAAGGGTATATTAAGTTTGACACATAGTTTGTAACATAGAGAAATAATCGAGATAGACCCTGTTTCTGAATTCGACGAATTAGAATAATTGTCGAGAATGAAACTCGAATTCAGAAGGAGACAACTTGAATGATTGGAATTAAAAGGCCAGATTCCAACGTTATAAGTATATTTATAATTGCATTACCTTCACAAATTACCTCTTGTGCAATGCACAACTTAACTCCTTGGCGATCGAAAATAAAAAGAAAAGCTTAACGCGAAACAACATTTTTCTATGGTCTCTTACATAGTAAATAAGAATGAAAGTGCATACAAAAAAAATATGTGTACATGATTTCGATAATTGTATCCGTTAGAGATACCTAAAAATCATTAGAAAAAAACAATATTAGAACAAACATAAAAAGCTACATTAGAAAATAGGGTAAATTATTCGATGTTTGTGTGAATATCAAAAGAATAAAAAATTAATATTGAATGATGCAAAAAATATCAAAACAAGAAATTGAGGTCATTTGTATCTCAAACATCCCGCCCCCTCTGAACGAGTTTCAGGATAGTGGTAAGGGCGCCAACTTCGATATGGGGCGAACAAAGGTCCCAGCACTTGTTTTAATTGTAGCTACCCGAATAAGCTTGTCCGATCCTGGGGTAACATCTTCGACTCTGCCTAAACTCCATTTGGTGGTAAAATCCACAACATCTCCTGGCTTAAGGTTTGGTTTTCGTTGTTGCCATTTGGGTCGCCCTTGAAGTGTCGTCAGATATTCGGCATGCCACCTCTTCCAGAAACCTTGGACCATATTCTGAAGATGATTCCAGCGCGTAAGACGATTCATTGGCGTACTTAAATAGTTTGGCTCGGGAACGGCTGTCAGTGGTTCACCTATGAGGAAATGAGATAGGGTTAGAGGGTTTAAGTCGCTATCAGACAAATAACATAAAGGTCGTGAGTTCAACACTGCTTCTATTTGAGTAGTTACAGTGCTTAACTCTTCGAATGTTAAAATTGAAACTCCAATGACACGGCGTAGATGAAGCTTAACAGACTTAACTCCAGCCTCCCACAGCCCACCAAAGTGAGGAGCGGATGGAGGGATGAAATGCCAAGCCGTTCCATCTTTGGCGAGGGATGCGGAGATAATTTCGTTGTGCGATTGCGACATGATTAGCTGATGCATCTCCGTAAGGCAACGACGTGCACCATGGAAATTTGTGCCGTTGTCACTATATATGTTTTCGCAGATCCCACGACGTGACACAAATCGGCGTAATGCAGCCAAGAACGCATCGGTGGTTAGATCACTCACGACTTCAAGATGGATAGCCTTCGTGGACATACAAATAAATAGGGCTATGTAAGCCTTTGAATGCCTTGGGTTACGGCCACGCGACAACCTAATGGTCAAAGGTCCAGCGTAATCAATCCCAGTGTTAGCAAATGGACGACTAGTTGAGGTGGTAGATCTCCCATTAGTTGCTGTCAATTTTCGCTGCATAAAGCATGGTTTGCAAGTGTGGATCACCTTCCGAATCAAATTACGACTTCCCATTATCCAATATTGTTGACGAACAAATGTGAATGTTTCAGATACCCCCGCATGTAGGTACCTCTGATGAATATCCTTTACTATAAGAAGAGAAATGGTATTATTTTTGGGGAGAATAACAGGATGTTTTATATTATAAGAAATTGTTTCATGTTTTATACGTCCTCCAACACGTAGAAGTCCATCGTTGTCCAAAAAAGGAGAGTATCTCAGTAAAGTTGATTTCGATGAAAGCTGTTTTGTATCTCGTAAGACTTTGATATCGGTAGAGAACGATTGAGATTGTACCAACTTAAGAATGAGGATTTTTGCAGCACGAAGCTCGGTGAATTTCAAGCCGTGATTTATACGAACGAAGGAGTTTGGACGACAATTTGAACCGAACCGAATACAGTATGCAACTATTCTTACTAGCCGGTACCAATCCGAAATTTTATTGCATAGGTTTAGGATACTATTATTCTCGTTCAACATTACAAGAACCTGCTTCGGGTGAGGCCTTGTTTCACTTATGACCGATTCACTATTCGCTACTTGAGGAGAAATAGACCAGGATGAGTGAGGCCAATGTTCCTTCACTTTCGACAACCAGGGTGGACCGTTCCACCAAAGAGGGTGATTAACGAGTTTCGAGGGTGAAATACCACGCGAAGCACAGTCAGAAGGTTTCGAATCAGATGCAATGTAGTGCCATGAGTGTCTTGGAATCGTGTCGAGTATTGCAGCGGTACGATTGGCCACAAAGGTTGTCCACCGACGAGGTGGTGCCGAAAGCCAATGTAGAACTATTTCTGAATCACACCACGCTGATACAGTCACTGTTTTTACACTAAAGGAAGATTTTACGATTTTGAATAGTCTTGATAGAAGTAAAGCACCACAAAGTTCTAATCGTGGAATGGAGATAGGTTTCATTGGTGCCACCTTTGTCTTCGCTGCAACTATGGTAACCTTGAATCCACCCGTGTTTAGTTTTGATCGAGCGTAGATTACGGCCGCGTAAGCTAGAGATGATGCATCCGAAAACCCGTGAAGTTCGACGTCTATTTCCGATGAAAATACATTTCGCGGAACACGAATCTGTTCAAAACAAGGCAGCGCCTGCCGATACTGCATCCATCGAATAGCTAATTCAGGCGGAACAGGGTCATCCCACCCAAGCTTCCACTCCGATGACCAGAGTTCCTGGAACATCATTTTAAAGAGTACCACCGATGGTGCTAATAGTCCTAATGGGTCAAAAATTCGAGCTATCTCCGACAGTAGGGTACGTCTAGTTGTTTTAGAGATTTCTTTTGGTTGAGATAGTCGAAACGAGAAGACATCATGCGATGGATTCCAATACATTCCCAAAATTTTGATAAGCGAATGTGAATGTTCGTGGTCCACCAATGAATACTCGCAGTCCTCCGATGGTAAGCTAGCAAGAAGACTCCAGCAATTAGAGCTCCATTTTCGAAGTCTAATATTGGCGACCGATAAAAGGTTTACTAGCTCAGACTGTATTTCTAACAATGTTTCGATTGAATTTGCTCCCGTCATGATATCGTCAACGTAAACGTCGTTAAGGAGGATTCGAGCTGCGTTTGGGTATTTATCAGCATAGTCATCAGCGAGCTGTTTTAGGACACGAACTGCAAGAAAGGGTGCCGAAGCAGTTCCGTACGTCACCGTTTTTAAACGATAATGCTTGATTGGTTCACTCGGAGTTTGACGCCAAAGAATACGCTGAAAATCAGTTTCTTGATTGGATATCCATATTTGGCGGAACATTTTTACAATGTCAGCCGTGAAAACATACTTATGCTGCCTAAATCGTAAAGAGACACCAATTAGATCACGTTGGATAGGAGGACCAATGTATAGTTGGCTGTTTAGGGATTGTCCCAGGGAATCGCGAACGGAACCGTCAAACACTACACGTAGTTTAGTCGATGAGCTATCTGGCTTCAGGACCGCATGGTGTGGGAGATAAAAGTGTTTTCCTTGGGCCGTTTCTATCTCAGGAGGTGGAATAAGTTCCATATGCCCGAGTTCTAGATACTCTTCCATAAACTGAGAGTACGACTGTTGCAATTTTGCGTTAGCACGAAATTTACGTTCCATTGAATGCAACCTTGAAATGGCAGCACTCAATGTATTTCCGAATGTTGGTGAAGGGTTTTTAAATAGAAGCGACACGACGTATCTTCCATCATCGGAACGATAAAAGGTTTTGCGAAATTGTATTTCCGCTGGATCATCCGTGGATTGATCTGGTAGAGGGGAAACTTCCTCCAACTCCCAGAAGCGTTGCAATAGAGTATCGGTATCAACAGTCGAGTGAAGAGTAGACAAAGCGATGCAGGAAACGTTGTTATCGATCAATTCACCGGTTATGACCCAACCAAATAATGTATTTTGAGCCAAAGGTTTGCCTTCTGGACCATGTACTCTCTCGGGTTTTAATATTGTCCAGACTCTATCAGCTCCTAGTAACACATCCACTGAATTACACACATTAAAATGTGGATCTGCCAAATCCAAACCCTGAATATGTTTCCAGGAGGATACGTCGAAAGATTGACTTGGTAGATTAGAAGTCAACGTTCCTAAAATAAGCACATCGAGACACAAATGCGATGTATTAAATCGAGAAACTAGATGAATCGACAGAGACCCTTTTGTATGACCTGCTTCTTTCAAAGAAAGCCCTAAAATAGGAATACGTGAATGTTTTCGCGGTAGTCCCAATCTTTGAGCCAAAACGAACTGACCCCGATTATCCTGAATCTTAGCTAGAATTGTGGGAAGTTTGTTTGTTTTCGAAGGCTAAGTTCAAGCGAGTGATTTGTAATTAATGGGGATGAGGAGCCACTTGAGTTATTTTTAGGTTCAGATGAATAGGATACTGGCGAATTTAGTGATGAAACACAGAACGGTTTACTAATTAAAGATGAAGACGGAACGTTTTCTGAGTCATTTAAATGAACAAGTGTGTGGTGGCGAGATTTGCAGATACGACACCGAAACGTGCTTCGACATTTGTTAGAAGAATGTCCAACGCGAAGGCAATTAAAACACAGCGATTTTTCCCTTACGAATGTTCGACGCGATTGCACACTTAGTCCACTAAAACCCGAACACTGCGACAATAGATGGTCACCCTTACACTTAGGACACTGTGAATTGTTTTCCCTATTATTTTCCCGAGCTTCAGCTACGTGGGTTCGAATTGGAATTGATTGTTTCCCACGCGAAGAAGTTAAACGATTTGGGAGTCGACACGATTCATAAGCGTCACACCGTAATTCGAGAAATTCAATCAGTTCATAAACAGAGCAGTCGTCTCGTGAACCGACTTCCTTAGCCCAAGCATGTCGCGTGTCTTCGTCGAGCTTATTAAGAAGAATATAAACCAACCATGGATTCCTGTCAGTTTTCTCGGCTGCCTGGAGTCCACGAAGGACTTCATCAGCACCGTCCGTGATCTTACGAAGAGTGTGTGCATGTGGTGTATTCATAGAAGGCAACGTCATGAAAGAATGAATAAATGAATGAACAAGTAAATGCACCCGATTATACCGTTTATCAAGTCTTTCCCAAGCTTCAATGTAGGTTGATTCTGACACTGGGATATGCTTTATGAGTTCGGCTGCCTCATCTTTCAAAAACGATTTTAAATAATAAAACTTTTGTGTCGCGGTCAGATTCGACTTATTGTCCACAGAACCCGTAAATATGTCTCGAAAAGACGGCCAGTCTTTATAATCACCGGAAAACGATGGCACTGTAATTTTAGGGAGGTTAACACTAGAACCCGCGTTCCTTGAAGAATTCAGATTCTCCAAAAAGATGGATTGCTGATTCGCAAGTTGCTCTAACGCAACACTTTGCCTATTAGCTGTTTGTCTTTCGCGAATAGATTTGGTAAGTTTAGAATGAGTTGCGAAATACTTCATCGATCTGCTTGTCTTCCATCCCTTCTAAACACGTGGTATGATAAGACGAAAATTCCGACCATGATTCCTCTAATTTTTCCAATCGAATCTAGCATCTCCAAGTCAACATGAATATCAATCGAATCGCTAAACAACGCCGCCCGAGTGATTCGAGATTTTGCATTGCCACGCAACTGTACCGAGGTCATAGTAGATGAACGTATATGTATGTATGCACGAACAAAAAAACCGAAAAACCAGGTGAAAAGTTTACTTAACTAACGAAATATGCCCTTGATTAACTATAGTGTCTTATAATTATAAGGGTAATTATCGCGAGGGAGATTGGATATTTTGCGAGAACACCATAAGTAAACACTTGTATTATTATTTTTTATTTTAGACACACGTGATTTTTCGATCGATTAATTTCTGTTTGTCTCAGGTTCAATAAATTAGGAAAAAATCCGGTGGCGAAGGACCAATGTTTCTGAATTCGACGAATTAGAATAATTGTCGAGAATGAAACTCGAATTCAGAAAGAGACAACTTGAATGATTGGAATTAAAAGGCCAGATTCCAACGTTATAAGTATATTTATAATTGCATTACCTTCACAAATTACCTCTTGTGCAATGCACAACTTAACTCCTTGGCGATCGAAAATAAAAAGAAAAGCTTAACGCGAAACAACATTTTTCTATGGTCTCTTACATAGTAAATAAGAATGAAAGTGCATACAAAAAAAATATGTGTACATGATTTCGATAATTGTATCCGTTAGAGATACCAAAAAATCATTAGAAAAACATACAGAAAAGCTACAATCCGTCTGGAACGGATCGTATGATACCCTATCCTCCTCTCTATAAAGTGGGCGTGGCCAAATTGCATTTTGTACTCAAATATAGCTATAATGTCGAACGTTTGAGGATGTTGCATGTAAAATTTTATCAAAATCGGTTTTTTGATGAAAACGCCCCCAAAAAGTGGGCGTGACCAAAATTGTTCTATGGGTGAATTGTAGGGAATCTGTATACCTAAAAATTTGGTCTTAACAAAATTTTTCGGTTTCATATAATTTAGTGAAGTTATAAAAAAGTAGGCGTGGCAGTGGGCGGATGTAGAAAAATTTTACACTTGTACTGTATCTTTTTCTTGGAAGCCCAGATATGAAATTTCAGCGTCCTAGTTAAAAATTTAAGGCCCAAAAATCGGTTTTGTGATGAAAACGCCCCCAAAAAGTGGGCGTGGCCAAAACTTTTGTATGGGTGGATTGTAGGGAATCTGAATGCCTAAATATTTGGTCTTAACAAAATTTTTCGGTTTCATATAATTTAGTGAAGTTATGAAAAAGTGGGCGTGGCAGTGGGCGGATTTAAAAAATTTTTACACTTGTACTGTATCTTTTTCTCAGAAGCCCAGATATGAAATTTCATCGTCCTAGCTCAAAATTTAAGGCCCAAAAAGCGGTGACATACGGACGGACGGACGGACGGACGGACGGACGGACGGACGGACGGACGGACGGACGGTCATCGCTCAATCGATTTTGCTATTGATGCTGATCACGAATATATATACTTTATAGGGTCTATCTCGATTATTTCTCTATGTTACAAACTATGTGTCAAACTTAATATACCCTTAGGATAGGGTATAAAAAACAATATTAGAACAAACATAAAAAGCTACATTAGAAAATAGGGTAAATTATTCGATGTTTGTGTGAATATCAAAAGAATAAAAAATTAATATTGAATGATGCAAAAAATATCAAAACAAGAAATTGAGGTCATTTGTATCTCAAACAGACCCTATAAAGTATATATATTCGTGATCAGCATCAATAGCGAAATCGATTGAGCGATGACCGTCCGTCCGTCCGTATGTCACCACTTTTTGGGCCTTAAATTTTGAGCTAGGACGATGAAATTTCATATCTGGGCTTCTAAGAAAAAGATACAGTACAAGTGTAAAAATTTTTGAAATCCGCCCACTGCCACGCCCACTTTTTCATAACTTCACTAAATTATATGAAACCGAAAAATTTTGTTAACACCAAATATTTAGGCATTCAGATTCCCTACAATCCATCCATACAAAAGTTTTGGCCACGCCCACTTTTTGGGGGCGTTTTCATCACAAAACCGATTTTAGGGCCTTAAATTTTGAGCTAAGACGATGAAATTTCAAACCTGGGCTTCTGCGAAAAAAATACAGTACAAGTGTAAATTTTTTTTACATCCGCCCACTGCCACGCCTACTTTTTTATAACTTCACTAAATTATATGAAACCGAAAAATTTTGTTAAGACCAAATATTTGGGTATTTAGATTCCCTACAATTCGCCCATAGAACAGTTTTGGCCACGCCCACTTTTTGGGGGCGTTATCATCAAAAAACATATTTTGATAAAATTTTACATGTAACATCCTCAAACGTTCGACATTATAGCTATATTTGAGTACAAAATGCAATTTGGTCACGCCCACTTTATGGAGAGGAGGATAGGGTATCATACGATGCGTTCCAGACGGATTGTAGCTTTTCTGTATGTTTTTATACCCTATCCTAAGGGTATATTAAGTTTGACACATAGTTTGTAACATAGAGAAATAATCGAGATAGACCCTATAAAGTATATATATTCGTGATCAGCATCAATAGCGAAATCGATTGATCGATGACCGTCCGTCCGTCCGTCCGTCCGTCCGTCCGTCCGTATGTCACCGCTTTTTGGGCCTTAAATTTTGAGCTAGGACGATGAAATTTCATATCTGGGCTTCTGAGAAAAAGATACAGTACAAGTGTAAAAATTTTTGAAATCCGCCCACTGCCACGCCCACTTTTTCATAACTTCACTAAATTATATGAAACCGAAAAAAGGGATAGGATAGGGTATCATACGATCCGTTCCAGACGGATTGTAGCTTTTCTGTATGTTTTTTTGTTGTGATGCTTCGATAAGTTTGATAAGTTTTTTTTCGTTAATTTTTTTTTGTTGATTAAGTCTGAGCTTGTATGAAGACTTTTTGTTTTCGAACTATGTATGTTTTTTGCGGTCGGGTGGATTAAGTTTTTTTTTTTGTATTTGAACTAACATTGCATTATGATTCGTAGAAGTTCTGTATGATTAATTTGTTTTTTATTGTTTGACTGATTAAAACACTATGTATGTATTACAATGTATTTTTATGTATTTTTAGGTTTCAGTTTTTTTTCTTAAATAAGCTTGAGTTTTGATTTCTGCACGTTTTTGTAATGGTTTTATACTTCGATTAATAAAACCGCGTGTTTTTTCTTAGCACTTGAATTAAACTTATTATGTGATAATTTTTCTCGAATTGGTTAAACTTTTTCCACCAACCGAACAGTTTTCCGACTGCGCCAGTTATAAAGGTAGTCTCTATAATAAGACTACTTGGATTGTCTAGCTTACTCTTAATTCACTCTTCTCTGGAAGAAGAGGATTAGAGAGAGGCCAAGGGAAAGGCTAGTTCGATCGCACACTTATTGTTTGTAGACCAAACGATAAGTGTGGCGAAGAACGGCCCAGTATACAATATGTATGGGTGGAGGTACTCGTTACGTATTAGGGGTTAACATAGGAAGCATATTATTATATAACAATATGTATAAACCTAATCTTCATATTAAAATCTTAATATAAAACATACAGAAAAGCTACAATCCGTCTGGAACGGATCGTATGATACCCTATCCTCGTTTCTATAAAGTGCTCATGCCCAAATTGCATTTGGTACTCAAATATGGCTATAACGTCGAACGTTTGAGGATGTTACATGTGAAATTTCATGAAAATCGGTTTTTTGATGAAAACGCCCCCTAAAAGTGGGCGTGGCCAAAACTGTTCTATGGGTGAATTGTAGGAAATCTGAATGCCTAAATATTTGGTCTTAACAAAATTTTTCGGTTTCATATAATTTAGTGAAGTTATGAAAAAGTGGGCGTGGCAGTGGGCGGATTTCAAAAATTTTTACACTTGTACTGTATCTTTTTCTCAGAAGCCCAGATATGAAATTTCATCGTCCTAGCTCAAAATTTAAGGCCCAAAAAGCGGTGACATACGAACGGACGGACGGACGGACGGACGGTCATCGCTCAATCGATTTCGCTATTGATGCTGATCACGAATATATATACTTTATAGGGTCTATCTCGATTATTTCTCTATGTTACAAACTATGTGTCAAACTTAATATACCCTTAGGATAGGGTATAAAAATAGGTTTTAAATAAACCATATGTTAATAAATGAAAAAATGCGAATTGAAAATATCCTATAGATAAAATAATTATTATTAAATCTTAACGTTGATATTGCAATAATGTTTTTAATCAAATTCAAAATTAGCCCCTTAACCAGAAATAAATATTGTTAAACCAACTAACAATAATAATTGACCTATATATTAATTATTTACTAAAAAATTAAAACGAATTAATAAACTCCTGTTGCAGAAACAGGAAATAGAGCTGCTATATAGAAAAATGAATCTGTGCACTTTTTGTTATAGCAGCTAAAATTAATTCACCAATTAATATTATTTCTTTATCTTTTTTCTATAAATTCTAAATAATAATGAAGAAATAAACAAAACAAAAGATATAAATATCAATCCTACTCATATTATAAAAATGCTATAACGATTCCTATTGAATTGAGTGAAAAAACTTCACATTAAAAAAAAAACAGCAAAATAAACATAAGAAAGATAATCTGATTGTTATAAATAATAATAAAAGTAAATTAATTAAACAAATTGATATATATTTCATACTCCAAGATGAATGAAATTCATATCATTGATACCACAAATCAATATTTTTTAAACTCTTTAAATTTTATAATCACATCGAACTTATATACATATGTATATCAGATTTTAATGACTAATATATTTACAGGAAACCAATGTAAAAATAATATATATATATATACATATATATAAATATATATAAATCCAATTCTAAATGAATAAACCCTGAATATAATTATTCATAATTTGTAAAATAGTTATAAATAATTAAATTAAATAATATAATTATAAGTATATATTTTGAAGCATTCAAATGATACTCATTTAGGTCAGGATCGATGAGAAATTTATCATGGTTTCAGCGAAATCATACTCCATAGTCCGCAGCTCTGTTAGAATGTTGAAAGACTACCCCAAACTAAAATCTATCCGCCTAAGCAGAAATTATTTCGCACTACAATTATTTCACTACACCCTATGTCCATTGATTCTCATTTTGGTCAGGATCGATTTGAAATCTATCATGGTTTTAGAGAAATCATACTTCATAGTCCGTAGTTCTGTTAGAATGTTGAAAGACTACCCCAAACTAAAATCTATCCACCGAAGCAAAAATTATTTCACACTACACGCACATTATCTGAAGCGGTATCATAAGAATTTCTACACCATTTGTCCAATGATTCTCATTTTGGTCAGGATCGATTTGAAATCTATCATGGTTTCAGGAAATCATACTTCATGGTTCGTAGCCCTGTCAGAATTTTGAACGACTACCCCAAACTAAAATCTATCCACCGAAACAAACATTTTTTCACACTACAGACACATAATCTGAAAAGATATCATAAGAATTTCTACACCATTTATCGAATGATTCTCGTTTTGGTCAGGATCGATTTGAAATCTATCATGGTTTCAGAAAACTCATATTCCATAGTCCGTAGCTCTGTTAGAATGTTGAAAGACTACCCCAACCTAAAATCTATCCACCGAAGGAAACATTATTTCACACTACAGGCACATTATCTGAAGCGATATCTGAGAATTTCTATACCATTTGTCCAATGATTCTCATTTTGGTCAGGATCGATTTGAAATCTATCATGGTTTCAGAAAAATCGTGTTCCATAGTCCGTAGCTCTGTTAGAATGTTGAAAGACTACCCCAAACTAAAATCTATCCACCGAAGCAAAAATTATTTCACACCACAGGCACATTATCTGAAGCGATATCAAAAGAATTTCTACACCCTATATCCAATGATTTTCATTTTGGTCAGGATCGATTTAAAATCTACAGACACATTATCTGAAACGATATCATAAGAATTTCTACACCCTTTGTCCATTGATTCTCATTTTGGTCAGGATCGATGGGAAATCTATTATGGTTTCAGAGAAATCATATTCCATAGTCCGAAGCTCTGTTAGAATGTTGAAAGACTACCCCAAACTAAAATCTATCCACCGAAGCAAACATTTTTTCACACTACAGACACATAATCTGAAACGATATCATAAGAATTTCTACACCCTATGTCCAATAATTCTCAGTTTGGTCAGGATCGATTTAACATCTACAGTTACATAATCTGAAAAGATATCATAACAATTTCTACACCCTTTGTCCATTTATTCTCATTTTGGTCAGGATCGATTTGAAATCTATCATGGTTTCAGAGAAATCATACTTCATGGTTCGTAGCTCTGTTAGAATATTGAGAGACTACCCGAAACTTACATCTATCCACTGAAGCAAAAACTATTTCACACTACAGACACATAATCTGAAACGATATCAAAAGAATTTCTACACTCTTCGTCCATTGATTCTCATTTTGGTCAGGATCGATTTAACATCTACAGTCACATAATCGGAAAAGATATCATAACAATTTCTACTCCCTTTGTCCATTGATTCTCATTTTGGTCAGGATCGATTTGAAATCTATCATGGTTTCAGAGAAATCATACTTCATGGTTCGTAGCTCTGTTAGAATATTGAGACACTACACCAAACTAAAATCTATCCACCGAAGCAAACATTTTTTCACACTACAGACACATAATCTGAAAAGATATCATAAGAATTTCCACACCATTTATCGAATGACTCTCATTTTGGTCAGGATCGATTTGAAATCTATCATGGTTTCAGAAAAATCATATTCCATAGTCCGTAGCTCTGTTAGAATGTTGAAAGACTACCCCAACCTAAAATCTATCCACCGAAGCAAACATTATTTCACACTACAGGCACATCATCTGAAGCGATATCAAAAGAATTTCTACACCCAATGTCCATTGATTCTCATTTTGGTCTTAATCGATTTGAAATCTATCATGGTTTCAGAGAAATCATACTTCATGGTTCGTAGCTCTGTTAGAATATTGAAAGACTACCTCAAACTAAAATCTATCCACCGAAGCAAACATTTTTTCACACTACAGACACATAATCTGAAACGATATCATAAGAATTTCTACACCCTATGTCCAATAATTCTCAGTTTGGTCAGGATCGATTTAACATCTACAGTCACATAATCTGAAAAGATGTCATAACAATTTCTACACCCTTTGTCCATTGATTCTCATTTTGGTCATTATCGATTTGAAATCTATCATGTTTTCAGAGGAATCATACTTCATGATTCGTAGCTCTGTTAGAATATTGAGAGACTACGCCAAACTAAAATCTATCCACCGAAGCAAACATTTTTTCACACTACAGACACATAATCTGAAACGATATCATAAGAATTTCTACACCCTATGTCCAATAATTCTCAGTTTGGTCAGGATCGATTTGAGATCTATCATGGTTTCAGAGAAATCATACTTCATTGTTCGTAGCTCCTCTAGAATGTTGAGAGACTACCCCAAACTAAAATCTATCCGCGGAAGCAAAAATTTTTTCACACTATAGACACATAATCTGAAAAGATATCATAAGAATTTGTAGACCCTTTTTCCAATGATTCTATTAGTTTTAATTTTTTGCCTATGTCAATGCTATTAATCATTTTAGTCAATCCTAACCTAACACAGATTTCTGGACCCAAAATATAGACATTACCTACCTCCACTACAAAAAAATTTAATTTAGCTATAGTGTCATGCAACCTACACTCTGGTTCAACACAGCCTAATATTTTTATTTCAGCACTTCCATGCCCTTCTAATTTTTCCTTGCAGTGTTCCAATTTTATGTTCTTCAAATTCTCAATGTGCTGCTTAGGTATGACATTAACATCAGCACCAGAGTCTAGTTTGAACTTAATGTTTTTCGATTCAATTTGAAGAGTTTCAAACCATGCAGCCTTCCTCTCAAAAATATTATTGATAGATACTTTTCTTAATTTAATTTAATACTATATAGCATCAATGCAATTCGTATTTTCTTGTTCACCTGTTTCTGGCCTTTCCATTGTGATTTCTTGTTCACCTCTCCTTCTAGAGACTACAGAAAAGTGGTTCTTTCTTCCACATGGAGAGCATATTTTACAAATTGCGGGACATTTACCTTTCACATGACCTTGTTCACAATAATTGCAAGCAACATTATTACATATTTCAGCATTTTGATTTTTGTTCACATTTTTGTCATAACACCAGGAAGAAGATATATTTTTGTTAACATGATTTTGATCATAATAATTAAAATTATTTGCAAAATGTGAATTTTTATTCTTTTTACAAGTATTCCCCCTGTTTTGAAAACTTCTCACTCAAAATATTCGCCAGTTTTCTACTATATTTCCATATAACCTCAATTCCTGTACTATGCGTATGAATTCCATATGGCTATTGTAAAAATTGTTCTTTGTTTCAGTGGTCTTCCACGCGGTCTTTTGTTAAGTATAGGATGGATGTTGCGAACCTGTTTTTTTATACCCATATTGTTGTTGTAATAGTATTTATAAGAAAGACGTGTAATGTATTAGATGCCTTTATTACAACTGCCACAAGTGTCACGTACAACGACAATGATTAACATAGGTGTTACATTGGTGACTGATAAATTAGTACAGTAGTAATATTGTATAAATCAATACATATTACAATAATAATAGAAAGTTATAGAGCACTATAAAACTATAAATCAAATCTCTACAGTTCTAATTGGTGAAGTTCTTGTATATTCTATGGTTAGATATTAATGAATTTGATTACGTTGTTATTCACCGTTACAAGTTCCTGTTTCATATCTATTATGGCTTCTTACTTTACTTAAATTTAGGTGGCGCTACAGTCCGGGGTGGACTTGGGCCTCAACCAACAAACCTCTCCAGCCAGCTTGATCTTTAGCTAGCTGCCTCCAGTTTCTTCCTTTACTGCGTCATCCCTCTGGGGACCAATATTTTTCGTTGTATTCAAACTCTTCTGATTAAGTCGATGTCGCTATATAGCTCGTACAGCTCCTGATTGTATCTTCTTCTCCAATCTCCGTCTATGCATATGGGACCAAAAATTACCCGAAGTATTTTTCTCTCATAACAACTGAGAGCGTCCTCATCCTGGGATGATCAACGTATTATATAGGGATACTTTTGTTGTTCGAGAGAGGGCTTTGCTACACAATTGCCTTCTTAGCCCAAAGAAGCAGCGATTGACAAGAGTTAATCTTCGTTTGACCTCAGCGCTGGTGTCATTGTCTGAATTTATAGCGGATCCTAGGTAAACAAACTCCTTAACTACCTCAAAGTTATATCTGTCGAGGGTGACGTTCTCTCCTAGGCGTCGGTGTTGTGTGTCCTTTTTTGTTGACAGCATATATTTTGTTTTGCCCTCATTAACCGTTAAACCCATCTTAGCCGCTTCTGTCTCAATGATCACAAAAGCACTACTGACAACACGCTTTGTTCTTTCGATTATGTCAATATCATCGGCATATGCGAGCGGTTGTGCGGACTTCTGAGAAATTGTGCCTCTGGTGTTGGCGTATGAATTCTGCACAATTCTTTCAAGAACAATGTTGAAGAAATCGCATGACAGCGCATCGCTCTGTCTGGCTTGTAGAGGTCTCAAAATATTTTGTCCTAGAATTGCGTCAAAAGCCTTCCGATTAGAGTTAGTAAGTGTCCGAATTATAAATGCATCCTGCCTACATTCTTTTGGTAAATCTGTAGTATATGTATTGTATTATGTCACTCGTCCCTCCTCTAGATTGATGTTCTCCTGAGTATCTTTAAATTTATTTTGAATTCTTGTCGTCGTCAGTAAGTTTTAGAATTATAGACAAAACTGAAGCAATTAAGACGATTGTGATGAATGTGTACAGCATTTCATATTTCAAGTTGTTCTCGTATTTGAGATCCTCTGGATCTGCTGTTGGCTTATGTCTGCGAATTCTAATTTATTGTTTACGATATCTACTTACTTACTTAACGGGCTCCCGACCCGTGAAGAGTCTCTGCCTGAGACACGGCAGTCTTCCACTCTCTTCGATCCCGGGTACGCTGCTTCCAGTTATCTAGACCAAGCGCTCTGGCATCAGCGATAGCTTGGTCCTTAAAACGGAGGTTCGGTCTTCCTTGTCCTCTCGAACCTGGGGCTGTGATGCGAAGATCCTCTTTGCAGGAGCATTATTGGCCATTCGCTCGATGTGGCCGAGCCAGTGTAGTCGACGTGTTTTGGCTTTTTGGACTACACCCACATCTTGGTACAGCTCATAGAGTTCGCGGTTATATCTTCTCCTCCATTCGCCCTCCTCGCATACGGGACCGAATATCCGACGAAGAATTTTTCTTTCGAAAGTGTTCAATACCTGCTCTGCTTTCCTGCTTATCGTCCAACACTTGGTCGGCTCCATACAGCAGAACTGGCAGGATCAAAGTTTTGTAGAGCAAACATTTCGAGTTATTAGTTTTGACCCCACTTGTTTCGCCAAACCGAAATAGCAGCGGTTTCCTAGGGTAAGTCTTCGTCGAATCTCCACTAAGTTGTCATTCGTGGAGTTGATATTTACTCCGAGGTAGGTAAACTCCTTAACCACTTCGAAGTTACTGTTGCCAATAGTGACGTTTTGTCCTAGGCGGTGGACAGATTCTTCTTTGTTTGTTGACAACATGTACTTGGTTTTGTCCTCATTCACTTCAAGGCCAACTCGTTTCGCCTCTTCTTCAATTGCCGTAAAAGCCTCTAATATGGCGCGCTGGGAGCGACCGATAATGTCGATGTCGTCTGCGTATCCCAGCAACTGAACAGATTTGTTGAAGATAGTGCCTTCCGTGTTCACACCTGCCCTGCGCACTATCTGTTCCAGCACAAGATTGAAGAAGTCACATGATAGCGCATCCCCTTGCCGAAATCCGATGCATGATTGGAATATTTCAGAGGAACTGTTGCCGAATTGCACGTTGCACCGCGTGTTATCCAGCGTCACGCGGCACAGCTGGATCAGTTTAGCCGGGATCCCGAATTCGGCCATCGACTTATTTGGTCGATCGTCGATTTGTCGGGCCGGAAGCCACACTGGTACGTGCCGATTAGTGTGCTGCAGAAAGGCTTCAGACGTTCACACAGTAGGTTGGATAGGATCTTATATGCGACATTAAGCAGGGATATGCCTCGGTAGTTCTTACAAGACATAGGATCGCCTTTCTTGAAGATGGGGCATATAGAGCTGATAGCCCAGTCATCGGGCATGACTTCATCCACCCATACTTGGCTGATGACTTGGTGCATGTACCCTACCAAAGCATCACCACCATGTTTGAAAAGCTCTGCTGGTAGACCGTCAGAGCCGGCGGCCTTGTTGCTCTTCAGCTTTTTGATAGCTGAGCCGACCTCTTCAAAACTAGGAGGGGGGATGGATGAATTCTTCTTCATTGTTTACGATATCTAGCTTACTATAATTTGGTATAATTATATTTTGGTTGATAGTGATTTGTTAATTCATGTATAAAGTTTCGTTTATTTTAACTCTACAATCACTGCTAATTCCAAGAGTTTTTACGAACTTCAACTGTATTTTTACTTACCGAAGAAAACAGCTACGGAAGAACTAGTTCAAAAAAGGAAAGACCTATATTTTTCCACAACGTAATAATTGCTCTTTATTTAAGGAAGCTCGACCTTACGGTGCAACAATTCAAAAGTTACTTTGTACATTATTTTTTATACATATGAATCAAACTAGTTGTAACTTTCAAATTCAGCAGTGAGTCATTGTTAGAATGACTGTAGATTTGTATATGCAATCCACAATACTATAGATTAAGATATTAAAAAGTTAAGAATTCACGTTATAGAATATGCTTATTTCAATTATTATTTTAAGGAATTCGTTTAAAGATATTTTAATTAATACAATATTTAACAGTCTTTGAATGAGCGGTTTATGATAGGACCTAAAAACCAAAACAATATAATTGATATTATATTAAGGTGAAGAACTCATCAATTTACCATAATTTATACCCGCATCAAAAAGATTTATCGGCAAAGTCGGATGAAGCAGCAGGATGCTTATTACTAGGTTATTTTTTTTTAACGAGCCGATCAAAACCTATTATTTGGATACCGTGACATTTGATGCTGAGAGTAGGCCATATCTTGCCATTCGCACCCATTCGCATCTGACGAAGTGGATCGATTTCCTGTCGGTGCTAAGGTGGTACTTGAAGAGATATACGTGGATGTTGTAAAGTGTGGAACCGATACTATAGAATTAGGTGTTCAAGCACGTTATGAGGTGTTGGAAGGCATCCCACGGAAGTAGCAACAGGAGTCAGGATTCTCCTTACAATTTGACGCACAGGAGCACATTAATGCTTTAGGAATGAGGTGGTGTCCTGCTAACGACTTATTTTCATTCCAGAAGGTACCATTCAATGTGGTCGACGAAACGCAACGCAATACCACAATAGCACGGCTCTTCAATCTTCTTGGCTGAATTTCGACTTATATCATGATGCAGCAACTGTGGTGGCGCCAACCAACCAACCAGTTCCCTTGCAGTTCAAACAGGACTGGACATCTTTTATCGAGAGCTCACATTGGTTGAGAAGATCCGAGTGCCTCTCCATAGTTATGCCAGCCGATAGATTAACCTGCAAGAGGGGCGACTAAAGGAAATTCATGGGTTTAGTGATGCCTCGAAGAAAACGTATGTCGCGGTTCCAGACCTACTTACCTGTTTTAGATAATGATGCCAATATTCACATGCACGTATTGATGTCGAAGACCAGGACTGTGACGGTTCTAGGGTTGAAACTTCGCCGATCGGTAATGTTGACTACACTTTTGTCAGCAATCGGATTGCAGAAATTCAACGCATTATTAAATGCAGTATCTGGCGACACGTTTCAACTCAGGAGAATCCCTCTGGATTTTCTCGCATGGACTCTTTTTTCTAGCGTAGATCGCAAAACTGTATTGTGGAACGGTCCAGAGTACTTTAGGTCAGATTGAGAGTTCATGATACCAACTATATCGACTGAAGAGCAGACCCACAGCACGCACTCGAATTGCACCGTCGCTCATGAAAATGCTATCGACATGCTGATTCATTGACACTCAAATCTTCAGAAGCTACTAAGGACACTAGTTTATTGTTCCTGGCTTGTTTCTACATTCGACAACTAGCAATGCATTGTGAATTAGCGACTCCTACGCCGTGCGAAATTGAAACTCCGTTAACACTTTTCATTAGGATAGTCCAAAGGAATATGTTTCTTGACGACATGTCAAACCGTAATGAAAAACTGGGAAAGGTAAGACGTGTTAGATTTGTTATGTTCATTCTTAGACAAATCTAAAAAACTTGAGGGTAGGACGTGGACTGCATAATGCGGACTAAGGGTTTGACTAACGTCCCCAATTCCTTTGAAGCCAAATTATCAGCTTAACCGGTTCACCATAAAGGATGGGCATGAAAGGACCTTTCATAGTGGAATGTAGCAGATGGTCGCATACATTCGACAACGGATCTGGATTCTTAATGTATTCAACATATTCGCGGCTACACAATCTGCTCTAAGCACAGAACCAAACCGGGTCACCAGCTGATGGGCACTGAACTGGAACTACGGATGTGAATTTCTCAGCCTTCCAACTACACAGGGGTTGATTATTCTGGACCCATTCAAGAGATCAAAACCTGGAAGTAAATTAAATTTGGCGATTAATTTCAGTATTCTCTTCAAGATTATTTTTTGAAAATTTTGGAAAAAACTGATAAAAGACACATCGGAGTGTATTTATTATTGTCGCGTGTATTATCCTTTTTATACAGCGGAATTAATATAGCCATTTTCAGGCACTCTGGAAATATGCCAATATGAAAGCTTTTATTAATAAGAAACGCTAGTGGTTTAGAAATAGAACCGACCTTCTTCGCTACAAGGCTGCTTATACCATCTAATCCAGAAAATGCCTCAATTTTAAGCTAAATATTGAAAGCGATACCTCAGTTTCAAGAACAGTACCAGAAAAGAATGACGCGGAAACAGAATTGTCTTACGGCGACAACTTTCAATTTCAATTTCAATTTCAATTTCTTTATTTAATGAAAGCCTTGAGATTGTGATCTCATTTATGGCCATTAAAATTTACAAATTTATATAATTCATATATGTATATGTCAAGTTCAAGATTACATAGATATAATATACAATCATTACAAAAATATTGCTTTTATTATTTTGTATCTAAAGAATATTTAAACGATAAAGAAAAAAAAATTAATTAACAAAAATGGAGTGAAAACACATAGCTACATCTGGGTTCTGAAAGTGGTCTTTTAAAGAGCGGACAAAATCGTTTAGGTTATCTACGTTTTTAATATGAGTAGGTAACATATTCAAAATTCTGGCACATAAAGGGAAGAAGGATCTTCCTTACAGTGTTGAGGTCCTGTAGGTGTTTATATTTAAAGTTCTCAATGATGAAGAAAAATGTATTTTCTCAAATAGATAGGTCGGAGTTCGATAATATATCAAGCCATACATAAACTTGGACATTTCAATAACAAGTTGAGACATTATTGAGACTCCAAAAATACAGTTGGACAAATGAGAAACATGGTCAAATCTTCTTAAGGAATGAATAAATCGTATGCAGGAATTGAAAGCTACGTTTAATTTTTGCTTGCATATTGAGGCCATTCCAGCATACAAAGGAGTCCCATATGTTATAATTGGTGCTAATAAGGTTTTGACCAGAGTTAATCGTGTGGATTTGGGTAAATAAACTGATATTCTCCATAGACGCCTAAGACTACCATAAATTGCAGTAATTACTTTGTTCACATGGTCATTCCATGTCAGCGTTTTATTAATAATAAATCCTAAATTTTTAACTTTAGATTTGTATGGGATAACATGTGTATTTAAATAAATTTCTGGAAAGTATGATTCGTCTAAGGACTCTTTATATATAATAATACTTTGTGATTTATCTGGGTTCAAAGTTAAATTATTAGCTGTTGCCCATTCATGTATACTGCGTAAATCTTCGTTAATTCTGTAAACCCCGTCTTCTATAAGTCCCAAAGGGAAAGAAAAATATATCTGTATATCATCAGCGTAAAGATGATAGAAGAAATTTTTAATTACATCTACAATGTCATTGCTGAACATACTAAATAACAGAGGGCCTAATATAGAACCCTGTGCGACTCCCTTTTTCAGTTCGATAATGTCAGAAGCAAAGGACCCAACGACAGTGGTTTGTTTACGGCCATCCAAAAAGCTGTATAATAGTTTAAGCGCACTTGAAGAAAAGTCAAATTTATGTTGTAATTTTCCTAGTAAAATTCGATGATCAACTGAACTAAAACCATTAGTGAAATCGAGTAAATTCAGAATAGTTACTTTATCGTTGTCCATTGCTATTCGTATATCAGTTTTTCCAAACCCTTGGACAAAAAAGGCAAAAAACTAATCGGACGGTTGTTTCAAAAGTCATTATTATCTGATGTGTTTTTCTGAAATGGTATGATTTTGGCTGTTTTCCAGATACTGGGAAAAACGGATTTAGTAAGGCAATCATTTTATATGCTAGTGATACATGGAATGATTGCCGGAAGTATTAATTTAATAAATTTGGGTGATATGTTGTCTAGAGCTATCGCATTTGATTGTATTGAGCAAAGAGACTCGAAGCACTCATTCATTGAAACGCAGTCAAATGAGAAGATTCCATTTGAGTTGTTAAGGGAATCTGTATCAAATTGCGTATTAGTACCCGAAAGGGCAAAAAACCTATTTAAATTGTTTGCAAAAATAGGATTATCAGTATTTACTAAATTACCTTTGCCGTACGCACCCAATTTTTTCAAATTATTCCAAAGGATTTTAATTGAGTTTTTGGAAGCATCTAATTGATTGCGATAGAGTTCTTTTTTGGCATTTCTTATGGCTACGACAACCTTGTTTCTGCACGTCCTATATCACTCCCAGTTGCATAAATTTTTATTGTTTTTGGAAACATTATATAAAAAATTTCGTTCACTTATTAGATCTATTATGTTACTAGTAAGCCACCGAGCTCTATTGCGATTGACATATCTCTTTAAAGGGACATACTTATCGAATAAATATTTTAAAAGATTAGTTAAATATTCCACTTTACAATCAACTGAGATTATATTTCTGAAATACCGCCAGTCAATATAGGCTATTTCATTTTGAAGTTCATTGAAATTTAAATTTTTAAAATCACGAACAAAATAGAACTCATCTTGGTTTACACATTCAACTTCAACATTCAAAATTAAATACGTTAAATCATGGTCAGCAACACCGTGCATTTGATTAAAAAAAGAAACTTTATTTTTATTTGGCTTGTGAAATGTGTAGGAGCAAAACTTACGATTTGTAGGCCATGAGAATCAAATAGATTTTTCAAATAATTAGATAGACCGGTAGAAAGACAAACATCAACATTAAAATCTCTGCACAAAACCATATTTTCATAAACAGCGCTATATTTCAATAAGAATGTTTCAAATTCAATAAAAGGAAAACTGCCAGGATGTCTGTATACCGCATTAAGTAATACCTTTTCGCATGGTAGAGTGATCTCGATAAGAAGGCATTGGAGATCATTATGTTTCAGATAATCCACGAGCTGGAATACCTGTGCGAACGTAAATTAATACACCACAAGAACGCGCCGTCTCCATCTAATCGAAAAGAACGATAGCCATTAATTTGAATCATCGAACTATCAATACTGTTGTTTAACCATGTTTCTGAAAAGCAAATAATATCTGTCGTTACAGGTTGAAACATAAATCTTAACTCATCAATTTTGCTTAACAAACTACGAACATTCAGGTGACAAATCTTTAGTCCATTAGAACGTGACGAGAATATGTTCAACATTGCATTACCAAGGTCCACTTCACCTGTACCAGTTAACAAAGAACTACTTTCACTGCTCATACAATAATAATTTATAGCAAAAAATGAAAAACTCGATAAAAACCATAACCAGGTAGAAACATACAGAAAAGCTACAATCCGTCTGGAACGGATCGTCTGATACCCTATCCTCCTCTCTATAAAGTGGGCGTGGCCAAATTGCATTTCGTACTCAAATACGGCTATAAACTCGAACGTTTGAGGATGTTACATGTAAAATTTTATCAAAATCGGTTTTTTGATGAAAACGCCCCCAAAATGTGGGCGTGGCCAAAACTGTTCTATGGGTGAATTGTAGGGAATCTGAATACCTAAATATTTGGTCTTAACAACATTTTACGGTTTCATATAATTTAATAAAGTTATAAAAAAGTAGGCGTGGCAGTGGGCGGATGTAAAAAAAATTTACATTTCTACTGTATCTTTTCGTCAGAAGCCCAGATATGAAATTTCAGCGTCCTAGTTAAAAATTTAAGGCCCAAAAATCGGTTTTATGATGAAAACGCCCCCAAAAAGTGGGCGTGGCCAAAACTTTTGTATGAGTGGATTGTAGGGAATCTGAATGCCTAAATATTTGGTCTTACCAAAATTTTTCGGTTTCATATATGTAATTTAATGAGTTACCGATTGACTCGTGTTGTGGGCGCATGCTTTTTAACCGCTTTCTCACCACCCAGTTGTGTTACGCGTGGAAAAAAAAATCCAACAAAACAAAACACAAATAAATAGCCCAGCCTTAAAAAATTTAATTCTAAAAAAAAGAAAAAAACAAAACCTTCCACCAAAAATAAATATTTTTAATCCTAAGCAACCAAAATAAAAAAAAATAATATAAACAGTTTCTATCGCGCGCGCAACGATATTCAGTGCAGTGAAGTGCATAGAAAAAAAAAAAAAAAAAAACAAGTGTGCTAGTACCACCCGGGTCATCCCCCCTCTCCTCTCCATCTCTTGTGACTGCCACTGGATCTTAGACATTGCATTTGCCGTATGTTTTTTTTTCTTCCTCATGCGGTCGACACAATGCTTAAGGTAAAGTAGCACCAGACGAATAGCGGGCTGTGAGTGTTTATTTTGTTGGTGGACCAAATCATATTGTCGTACGGGCATAACACCTACGGCAATTTGTTTTGGAAAACTAACGTAGGATGTACACTTCACAGCTCTGCTTAGTAGCGTCGGGGTTTGTGTTTTTTGTGTTTGTCTTTTATAATGCTAGGGAATTTTAGAGTGGATATAAGTAACATTCGTGGGCTAAGGAAGAATCACTTTGCCGCGTACGTCCACGTCTGTAAATACAGGCCAGCTGTTTTGGCACTGGGTGAAACACAGGTAGGTGAGAACTCTGATTATTCAGATTTGAACCTTCCTGGATATAGCCTGGTGCCTTTATTCTTCTCCCACCGCGGTCTCGCCATTTATATCCGTAGTGATGTAACCTACCAAATTCAACCACAATGTTGCTCCTGTTCCAATCCGGAATTCAACTTCATGTGGTTCAAAATCAGTGTCCGTAGGCAAATTATCCACTACTGTTTTATTTATAGAAGCCCCAACATTGACAGCAATTCTACTTGTAATGAGTTTGATGCGCTGTCTGACTCCATCTTAAGAATTGTTTCCCATTACCCTCATACTGAGATCGTCATTGCGGGCGATTTCAATATACACAATTCTGGTTGGCTTCGACATTCTGGACAGACAACACCCGAAGGAAGATATGTTGAAATCTTTGCTGAGGTAAATAATTTGACCCAGCTTGTGAATGAGCCCACACGGCTACCCGACATTGACAGTCACACCGCCAATACTCTGGACTTGTTCCTTAGCTCCCACCCCGATAAATACACCATAAATGTATTATCGCCTCTAGGGTCGTCAGACCACGGTGTCGTATCGGCTAATTTTTCGTACCTTAACCACACAGTTAAAGAAAAAGCTCCTAAAAGATTAGTTTGGCAGTACGAGAAAGCCAACTGGGACGGCATGAACAGCTTCTTTAGGAGTTTTAACTGGTCGTTATGCTTCCTCGATAACGACGTGGACGCCGCCGCCGATACGATTACGAACACTATTCTCCTCGGCATGAAATCCTTTATTCCTCACAGAATAAAGAGTATTAAGCCGAAGGAAAACCCGTGGTACGACTCGACCTGCAAAGAAGCTATCAGGTTGAGGGAGTTAAGATTTCGGTCATTTAAGGCCAACCCAACAGAGGAAAACCGAAAAATATTAAAACGAGCCAGAAATGATTGCAATGCTCTAACTCGCCGTGTAAAATTCTCCTTAGACCAAAAATTGAGGCAAAAGATTCTACACTGTCCCAAAGGTAGCAGAAATTTTTGGTCGTTCGTCAAAAACATACAAAATTGCGCCTCATCTTCCACCCCAACGCTAGTTCACAATGACACTCCATCTGTCAGCTCTTTGGACAAGGCCAATCTGCTTGCAGCCTTATTCGCTGCGAACTCCACACTCCCAGATTGTGCTTTGACCCCCCTGTACTTGAGCGCGTCGAATATTCTATGAGTACTTAAAGATCTTAACATAAACAAATCCGCTGGTCCAGATGGTATCTCACCCATTATCCTGAAGAGGTGTTCTTCCACGCTGGCAAAACCACTGCGTAAGCTTTTTCATCTACCCTACTCTTCTGGACTCTTCCCGAGTAGATGGAAAACAGCATTTGTCCAGCCCGTCCCTAAAAAAGGCGAATCTTCTTCTCCCTCCAACAATCGACCCTTTGCACTTACGTCCCTTCTTTCCAAGGTCATGGAAACGCTGATAAATCGTCAGCTTATGAAATATCTTGAATCACGAAAGCTCCTCAATGACCGTCAGTATGGTTTTCGTAGCAAAAGGTTCACTGGTGATTTGATGGTATATCTCACCGAAAAGTGGAACCACTCTCTGCATCATTCTGGTGAATGTAAGATTGTTGCGCTTGATATTTGACAGAGTTTGGCATCAAGCTCTTTTGTCGAAAATGCGTGCATTTGGCATCGATGAATCTCTTCTTCAATGGATTAGAAACTACCTTTCGGAACGTTCAATTCAAGTTGTCTTGGACGGTTTCAAGTCTGCTATCCACCATATAAATGCTGGTGTTCCCCAAGGCTCCGTTTTGTCTCCGACTCTCTTTCTTATATTCATAAATGATCTCTTGTCTGCTACTTCTAATCCAATACATTCCTTCGCTGACGACAGCACCCTCAGCTTCTCATATTCGTTCCCAGACTCACGTCCCTGCTCCTCGGCCGTAGAACTGGAACGGCAGCGTATGTTAAGCTCATTAAATTCCGATCTTGACAGTATAATTAAATGGGGTATAAACAGCAGAGTGGAATTTAATGCTTCGAAAACCCAATGCTGTCAGCTGTCGCTCAAGCGTAACCTTAACCCCTTGCCATTATCAATGAATGGCACTTGCATCGTCGAAACCGAAAAACTTTCCATTCTCGGTATGTGTGTTAACGACCAGCTTCGTTGGAATGATCACATATTCGAATCCGCCAAGAATGCTGCGAAATGTTTAGGATTCCTTAAACGGTGCAAGAAGTTCTTTACCCCCTCTGATCTGGCTACAATATATAAGGCCTACATCCGCCCCAAGCTCGAGTATAATGCTCATATCTGGTCTGGTGCTCCTAAGACCTCTTTGCACCTGCTGGATAGAATTCAAAATCGAGCGTTAAAACTAATAGGGAACAGAAGCATAGCGGAGTCTATTGACTCGCTCCAACATCGCAGAAATGTCTCTTGCCTTTCCTTATTCTATCGCTTTTTTCACAAACAATACCCGACACAGCATTCAAAGCGTCATCAGTCATCAGTATACCCTCAAGCCTATTTTCGGACGTACCGTCAAGTATAGAGATTCTTTCATAAACCGTACAACCCGAATGTGGAATGCTTTACCAAGCTATATTTTTCCCTCACAGTATAATCCACAAACATTTAAAACCAACGTCCATCGGTATCTTTTATCTTCTCTTCCTAATTTCCCTAACGCCCGCGCTGTGTCTTGACATTAAAAGGGTAGTAATAAGCCCTTGAGCGCGTGAATTATGAAAATAAAAATAAAAATTAAGTTATGAAAAAGTGGGCGTGGCAGTGGGCGGATTTCAAAAATTTTTACACTTGTACTGTATCTTTTTCTCAGAAGCCCAGATATGACATTTCATCGTCCTAGCTCAAAATTTAAGGCCCAAAAAGCGGTGACATACGGACGGACGGACGGACGGTCATCGCTCAATCGATTTCGCTATTGATGCTGATCACAAATATATATACTTTATAGGGTCTATCTCAATTATTTCTCTATGTTACAAACTATGTGTCAAACTTAATATAGCCTTTGGATAGGGTATAAAAAGGTATGCGTTTTCACAACATTAAAAGAATAATTACAAATATTTATATACATTTAGGATAATATTCAAAATAATACAATTTAGTTAATAGATAATAGAGTATAAACTTTTAATCAGTATGCTGCGCTTCTGCTATTGTTTTGTTTGTTGATTGTTGTTGACATCGCCAGCATTTGCGTTCGGAGTAGGCAGACCGGTTAATTCTTCCAATGAGTTGATTTTGATATAATGATCGGTAGATTTTATTTTGATAGTCACAATGCCTTTAAATGATTACACTGAATGTAGTTTTTTTTGCTTCCTTCAATTTCATTGCAGCCTTGCGAATGTGCAATGCATTAGTGGAGAGACACTCGAATGCTCCAATAGCTCTATTGGAGGTGAATCCAATTTTATCCAGTGTAACTGAAGTGGCAGCAAAAAAATGTTTAAGAAAAATATGTCTCTCGCGCGAATTGTTCAATTTGACAATGCCCGGAGGAGTGATTTTCTTTGCAGAGGTTATGGTCTTGTTGTTGCTTCCGCCTTTCTTTGCATTTTTTAGACGAAAAATGTCAAAAGAGTTTGGTGTGTGATTTATATGCGTACAGATTCTTTGGAATGTATCTTTTAAATTTTCGTTTAGGATTTCCGGTATTCCTGTTACTATAACTTCACTTTTACGCAATTAATTTTCAAGTTTATTTAGTCTATTAAGAATGATTTTTGAGTCATCTTGATATTGAACCACGGACACTTTTCCTTTTATTTTATTTTTCAATTCACCCAAATCACTTTTGAAACAATTAATAAAACTTTCAACCTTTAACTGTTCGAGATTGTTATTGGTTTGGGTTTTAAAGTCTAAAATTTCCTTTCGCAACTCATTTGGCTATCCACTGACATTTGTAATTTGGCAATCATTTTGGCTAAGTCGTCGTTGGATATGGACATTGTTTATATGATTTGAAATAAATGTATTATAAATTATATTTCGACTTATATGTTATTTCCGAACTGTAGACTATTGTACTATACAAGTTAACCGCAGCAAATATATTTTCCTAACTTGCACTTCCAAAGTTCATTTCCTCTGCACACTCTTCTTTTAGCTAGCATTGCACTTCCGGCACACTCTACACTTTAGTTTATTTACCCCAGAGCACGTTCACCTTAATAACCCAATCCTACATCATCAGCACTTCCCAGTCGTTCACCCTTATTACCTAAGTAAGCATAATTGTTAAGCTAGAATTAAGATATTTGGTAATAAAGAAGTCAGTCATAGACTGGCAGCAAAAGTGAAAGCTGTATTATTTTAACTGGCGCCCAACTAGATTTTCGCGAAGTATTGTGTGCTCCAAACATTTTCATAAGAAGATAATAGAGCAATATTAATAAAAAAATATACCGTAACACAAAAAACGCGATGAACACAAAATCCACGGAAAAACAAATCGAACTTAGAAGAGACGAAAGCACCCAACCATCTAACCTGGAGACAATGCAGATTTTCCTTATACTGTAAGCTAGATTAAGTTTAACATTAAGAAGTGAAATTATAATACCTAGTTGCTTGTATTATTTTTATCAAAACCAAGTGTAATATTGTACTTTAATAGTGTAGTGATTACCGTTTGTTCGTAAATTTTTTAAATATGGCTGAAAATATAGCGCAAATCATATCATCAGCTGTTGAGGTTGCAGTAGAAACAGCATGTGCTTCAATAGTTAGAAAAATGAGTGATTTAATGGCAGAA
Organism: Xylota sylvarum; assembly: GCA_905220385.1. Lineage (NCBI taxonomy): Eukaryota > Metazoa > Arthropoda > Insecta > Diptera > Syrphidae > Xylota > Xylota sylvarum. The sequence goes on along the minus strand of CAJMZQ010000027.1, from coordinate 2,999,618 downwards.
AATAAGCAGGTTAATGATAGTGTCAGTTCAAAGATAGTAGAATTAACAAACAAAGTAAACTCAGTGCATTTACCCCAATCTCGAGTCGTTGCCTATGAACCGATTTCTTTAAATAATCCCAACGTAACATGCCCAATATCGCTCGATTTAATAAAATCCTTACCAGATTTCGCAGGTGAACGAACGAAATATATTTCGTGGCGTCAAGCGGCTAAGACTGCGATAGAGTTATTTAAATCATATGAAGGAACAGAAAGATATTATCAGGCTGTGGCCATATTGCGAAATAAAATTGTCGGTTCGGCCGATTTAATATTATCTTCATTCAATACAGTTCTCAATTTCGACGCCATAATTGCACGGTTAGATCATACATATTCCGATAAACGCCCACTGCATGTTTTGGAAAACCAAATGAGTATCTCTTGTCAAGGTCGTATGTCCATCTCTGAGTACTTCGACCAAATCGAAAAGAATCTAACTTTGATTGTGAATAAAATTTCGATGGAATACTCAGGCAATAATGAATTAATAAATTCATTAGGAGCGAAATACCGACAAGATGCACTACGTGTCTTTATTTCGGGCCTTAATAAGCCAATATGCAATATTCTTTTCTCGGCTGGTTGTGAAGACTTGCCCTCTGCATTAGCTAAGGCCCAGGAACTCGAAGCAAACCAACATAGGTACAATTTTGCTAGAGCTTTCGATAACAGCGTCTATGCCGGTACCAGATTTAGCAACGCTCCTCCACGGAGCAACCCTCACTATAGACGAGTAGCTGAAACTCTCCCCGTGACTAACCAACAGAAACAAAACCACCAACCAGTGGCAGAAGACGATCACATGAGTATCGACAATTCGTCGAGATACCGATACAATTCGAGACGCATGACGCAAACACAAACTCCACCCCACACTCCAAACCAACCTCCCATAGCGGCCAGTGGTAAACAAACCATCAGGCAGCAACCGCAAACTTTCGAAGCTAACAGACCATTTAAACGCCCACGCGAATCGGGTAGGGCCCCCTTACCAAAAGCCCAGCGCATAAATTTTCTACAATCTGATAGTATAGACAAAGGACCCAAGAATAGTCGCGAATACAAAACCGAATATCGAAACGAAGACGAATATCAAATCGCAAATGATATCCCGGAATACGATGATCAGATTCATTTTTTAGAATAAAGTCGGCTATACCCTACGTTGAAAAGAAACTCGATAATAAAATCATAATGAGACTCCTAGTAGACACGGGCACAGCCAAGAATTATATTAAAGACAAACCTTATTTAAAACCCATCCCCAATAATAAACCTTTTAAAGTTAAGACCTTGAACGGTGACAACACAATAACCCACAAATGTAAAATACAATTGTGTGGTAAAATAACAGAATTTTTTCTTCTTCCCCAATTAAAAACTTTTGATGCGATAATCGGGTACGACTTTCTCGCACAAATAAAAGCACAAATCGATACCAAACGCTCTTTGCTAGTGTACGAAAATGGCGAAATGCAAATTAAATTCTTTGAATGTGAACAAGTAAATAATCTAGAATTTGATACAGACACAGTGCCTGAGAGTATCAAGGATGAATTTCAAAAATTAGTAGAGGAGTATTCATAAGTTTTCGCTCAACCTGAAGAAAAATTACCTTTTAACACAAACATAAAAGCAACCATTAGGACATTGGATTCAGAACCAATTTATTCAAAACCAAGACCATACGTTTGTAAATAAAGAAATTAAAAGAATGTTAGATGATGGAACAATACGACCATCATATTCCCCGTATAACACCCCCATATTAGTGGTAGGGAAAAAAGGAACGAATGAAGATGGTACCCCCAAATCTAGGTTAGTATTTGACTACAGGAAGTTAAATGAACGCACTATTCCAGATCGGTATCCAATTCCTGAAAGTTCCATTATCTTATCCAATTTAGGCCAAGCCAAATATTACACAACGATTGATTTAAAATCCGGTTTCCACCAGATTCTCCTAGAAGAAAAAGATAGAGAAAAAACAGCATTTTCAATTAACAACGGGAAATACGAGTTTTGTAGACTACCTTTTGGATTAAAAAACGCACCTAGCACATTTCAACGAGCAATCGACGACGTGCTTAGGAGCGATATAGGAATACGATGTCACGTTTATATCGACGATATTATTATTTTTTCTATATCAAAAGAAAAACATTTAGAAGATATTCGCATAATATTTTCCAAACTTTTAAAAGCCAACATGCGAATAGCTCCACAAAAATGTAAGTTCTTCAAAAAAGAAGTAGAATTCTTAGGATTTCTCATATCTGCCGAAGGCATAAAAACCTGTCCCAACAAAGTTAAGGATATTATTAACTATGAAGTGCCGAAATCACTCCGTGCCTTAAGATCGTTTCTAGGACTTTCTGGCTATTACCGCCGATTCATAAAAGACTACGCTCAGATAGCCAAACCCTTAACAAAATACCTTAGAGCAGAAAACGGCAACATAGGAACAAATAAATCTAAGAACGTTAAAATTCAACTGAATTCAGAAGCTATATGTGCTTTTAACAGAATAAAGAACATTTTAGCATCAGAAGATGTCCTACTGTTATATCCCGACTTTCGTAAACCCTTTGATTTGACCACGGACGCATCCTCGCAAGCGATAGGTGCGGTACTATCTCAAGGTGGTAGACCCATCACAATGATATCTCGAACCTTGAGTAGAACCGAAGAGAATTACGCTACAAATGAACGTGAAATGTTAGCGATAGTCTGGGCATTGAAAACTCTTAGAAACTACCTATACGGCGCTCCCAATATCAATATATTTACAGATCATCAACCTCTCACCTTTGCGATATCCGAGAAAAATCCTAACAATAAACTGAAGAGATGGAGAGCATTCATTGAGGAATATTCGCCAACCTTTCACTATAAACCTGGTAGGGACAATAAAGTAGCAGACGCGCTATCCCGCCAACACATTAATACGCTCTCTACTTCAGGACAAACTAATCACAGTGAAGAATCATTAACAAAAGTGATACCCTCAGTAGAAAATCCTATCAATTGCTTCAAGAATCAAATCCTCATTAGTCAAGGTTGTGATAAAAGCAAACAAGTAAAAATTCTTTTCCAAAAACAGGTAGACATACTATAACATTCAGATCAACAGCAGAACTAATAGAAATAATGAGGGATGTTCTTAATGTAGATACAAGTAATGCAATCTACTGCAGTCTTGAGACTTTAGGAAAAGTACAAAATGACCTTATGAACGCATTCCCTAACGTAAAAATGAAATATACAAAAAAGATTGTTCAAGACGTATTTAACCCAAATGACCAAGAAGAAATTATTGTAAACGAACATAACAGAGCACATAGGGGCCCACAGGAAAATTACAAACAAATAATTTCCGAATATTATTTTCCGAACATAAAGAAACTATGTAAGACATATGCTTCTAAATGCAAAATATGTAAGGAAAATAAATACCAACGTAGACCAACTCAACATCCAATCGGTGCAACACCAATTCCCACGTACGTAGGAGAAATTCTGCACTTAGATATTTACAACACAGGAAAAAAATATTTTATTACTTGTATCGACAAGTTTTCTAAATTTGCCATTATAAAACGCATTATTTCTAGAAACTCTGTTGACATAAAAACTCCATTAATTGAAATCATCTCTCAATTTCGAAATCCGAAGATAGTGGTAGTAGACAATGAAGGGGCCTTTATATCTAACTCAACTCAGGCGTTATTAAAAAATGAATTTAACATTTCGATGTATTCAGTACCTCCACTCCATAGTCAAAGCAATGGGCAAGTAGAACGATTTCATTCAACCCTTGCAGAAATCGCTAGGTGTACAAAAGAAACTACTTCGGATGTTGTTGAACTGATGCTTCTTTCAACCTATAAATACAACAACACTATTCATTCAGTTACAGGGTATAAGCCTTCAGACATTTTTCATGACATCTCCAAAGAAATGAAAAATGCAATCATCTCCAAACTCAAAACTAAGCAGACTAAAGATCTCAAATACCACAATAGTAGAACCACCCCAAAAGAATATAAGCCAGGCGACAAAGTATACCTCAAAACAAATAAGAGAATTGGGAATAAGTTTTCTAAAGTATATAATCAAAAGACAGTTCAGGCAGATTTAGGCACAGCAGTAGTAATTGAAGGAAGGCAGGCTCACAAAAATAATTTGAGATAACTCTCTATTTCCAGATTAACCCAAATATCGTTGGGCATTACGACAATTACTGACTATTCTTCAGCCCTATTTATCCCCATACCTGTAGGCGACGTTGCCATTTATCAGGACCACTTTTACCTGAAGCATGTCACAAATTTTTCGGTTATCCAAACCATTATGTCTGACAACATAGATATGATGAATCAGCTCAAGGATGAAAGACGCAAAGAGGTACTGCAGCAGGACATGCATGAAATTGAGCGTTTACTTCAATTGTTGAAAACTCCCATTAGAACCCGACGATCAATAGATTTCATAGGATCTGCAATAAAATTTATCGCGGGCACGCCCGATCATCAAGATTTTGAAATATTACAAATGCAGGAAAACGAGCTGACCAGATCCAATAACAGGCAAATCGACATAAACACCCAAATTCAGGACAAATTAGACGAAATCACTGATAGAATCAACACTATAAATGCTATCAATAAACATGATCCAGCTGATGATTATGAGTTGTTGACTACAATGATGTCCAGAAGAAATAGAGTTATAGTAGATAATTTAAGTAATAACATATACTCTTTAATCTTAGCAAAAAAGCAACATTGTAAATCCGCTTATTTTTAATATAGAAGAAATAGAATTAATTAAAATAAGAGAAAATATTGTAACTGAATTAAGCGATCTGTTAAATGTCGCAGATGTCAAAATGTATTATCAAAATGAAGCCCTAGTATACTTAATTAAGATTCCTAAAGTTCAAGAAATATGTAAACTATTCCAAATTGCTCCGGTTATTCACAATAATAAGATTCTTGATTTAAAATCTAACCTTTCCGCAAGCTGCAACAAAAATTTCTATCCACTGAGTTCATGTAAAAAAGCTCCGCTATATTCCTACTGCGAAATAGATCACCAAAATACTTGCCTCTCACAGCTTCTAAATAATCATACAGCGCAATGTCCAACGACGCATGCTTATAATCTGGAGAAAATTGAAACGTTTGCCGACGGACTAATCATCGCTAGGGATGAAAATATCACAATTGAGGACAATGATCAGCATATTGCATTAAATGGATCGTTTCTGATAACATTCGATACCACAATTAAAATTAACGGAAAGGAATACCGCGCAAATCAGCCATTCGACATAGTCCACCTACCAGCACCAAAGAAGACGATTTTAAACGAAATTGGTTTCAACGAAAAAATTTCGCTGCCATACTTGCACAAGTTGCATTTCATTAACAATGAAAAAATTAAAGAATTTAACATTACGCTAGAGTCAAGCAAGTGGATGTGGTATGGTGTTGCAGGAGTACTGGCTATAATCATTCTTGTTCTGCTATACGCCAAAATCAAACCAAGAAAACTCACCATCAGAACAAGTGCAGTTCACGAGGCGCCAACATCTCCACTAGACAATGAAGCTATTAAAATGCGTGTATTAAAAATTATGAACGAGGACGTTCAAGCTTAAGGAGGGGAAGAGTTAACCGCAGCAAATATATTTTCCTAACTTGCACTTCCAAAGTTCATTTCCTCTGCACACTCTTCTTTTAGCTAGCATTGCACTTCCGGCACACTCTACACTTTAGTTTATTTACCCCAGAGCACGTTCACCTTAATAACCCAATCCTACATCATCAGCACTTCCCAGTCGTTCACCCTTATTACCTAAGTAAGCATAATTGTTAAGCTAGAATTAAGATATTTGGTAATAAAGAAGTCAGTCATAGACTGGCAGCAAAAGTGAAAGCTGTATTATTTTAACTTACACAACTTTAATAAAAAAAAAACTTCAAAATATATCAGTCGGATAAATAAATTCAATAAATCTGCCGGAGCTCTAAACACACGTGCGCTACTCAAAGTTTGACATATCAAAGGTTATAAAATAAAGTAGATATGAAAGCTATCCTATTCTTTGGCATAAAATTATTGTTTTCCATAATCCTATCACAAAGATAATCGGTCAGCCAAGGATTAATTTTCTTAATTTTACATCTTCACTTTATGGACTTAAGAGCATCTATTAACGCTTTAAATGCTTGTGAAACACAACTTGAATTTTATACCTGATACCAGCTCTTCAATGCCAGAGATCTATATCAGCAAATGATTTTGAACTTTTTATAGTAGAATTTTCGTTCTCAGTTCAGAACGTTGGGGAAGTTCAGAATATTGGGGAAAGATACAATAGTGGTCGGTTATGTCCCACTGGACCAAAAATGATAGTATAGACATATGTATGTACTTCGTTCAGACAGACACGTGGTCTATACAAGATTTACTATTCCGGGTAGCTCTAGTAGATACATTCAAAACCAAGCAAGTACAGAAGAAGTAAATAGTTGTCAGAAGTAACAGAGAAATCGAATATGCCAATATTCATGTCACCAACTAAGCAGATATCGTGACCGTAAGTCGTACAGAATAGATTTTCAATCTTGTTCAAAAAATATCACTATGAAGAAATTACAGCCGATATATGCAAACACAATTAACACAAATGCTATTAACTTTGTTTTTTAAGATTCAACAATCCGTACTACTTAGATCCGGCGTAGGAACTTCTTCAATTTCAAGTGTATTTTTCACGAAAGCAGCTATTCCAACTGATGGATATTTCTCATTGCATTTAGCATATAAGTTATAGCCCGGTATTATAACATTCGTTAAAACATGGTTAGAAAGCCTGATTACAATGTGAAATATTACTTGAGGTAAGATTGAAAAACAATTATTAAAATAGGAGCTTAGAATATCAATTTTTTTTTTCTTTTTTTTTAGGATGCTGGATATTTGAACCCAAAGGAGATATTTTTACGTGCATAACAAGTATTAAGATCAAATAAATCATTATTAAATAAGAGAATAAACAAAAATAATTAACTAAATATGATTAAGATCATAAAAGCTTTTGTTGAACTTGATCTTCATACCCGTTGAACATCTCATCATGATTTTACCATAGCGCACCCAAAGAAATGTGTAGTTGAAATTCTATTTTCCCTTTGTCGCTTCTCTCAACAAGGCTTTTGTATCACTCGACAGCCAATCATTGATGAAAATATCGTCTGTGCAAGTAAGCAAGATTTTTCCAGCGCTGACCGACAATTTCATAGCACCCGAAATTCGTTCCTTTACTCTCTTCCTGCGAAACTGTATCGCCAAATTTCCAGACGGTTTCCTTTTACTCTTCTTACTGTAGCAAATATCGGCATCATCATCTGGAATTTGGATACCGACACCCTGAGTTATAAGCTTAACTTCATTTGTGAAATAATAAAAGAAAGCTCAATATAATTTGTTGAGATTGCGTGTTTGTTCTTTCATTTCCAGCAAACAAGTAACTTAAATGTAACAGAGTTTGCTTATCCTAACTTAACTTAACATTCAAATGTAAACTAAAATGTCAACATGCATATATAAGCAATTCGTAGAGAAATAAGAGACAAAAGATAATGTAAAACATACAGAAAAGCTACAATACGTCTGTAACGGATCATATGATACCCTATCCTCCTTTCTATATAGCCCCTATAAAGTGGGCGTAGCCATATTGCATTTTGTACTGAAATACGACGATAACGTCGAACGTTTGATGATGTTACATGTAAAATCTCATCAAAATCAGTTTTTTTATGAAAACGCCCCCAAAAAGTGGGCGTGGCCAAAAGTGCCGTATGGGTGAATTATAGGGAATCTAAATGCCTAAATATTTGGTCCTAACAAAATTTTTCGGTTTCATATAATTTAGTGAAGTTATGAAAAAGTGGGCGTGGCAGTGGGCGGATTTCAAAAAATTTTACACTTGGACTGTATCTTTTTCTCTGAATCCCAGATATGAAATTTCATCCTCTTAGCTCAAAATTTAAGGCCCAAAAAGTGGTGACATACAGACGGACGGACATGGCTAAATCGTCTTTGCTATTGATGCTGGTCACGAATATATATACTTTATAGGGTCTTTCTCGATTATTTCTCTATGTTACAAACTATGTGTCAAACTTAATACACCCTTAGGATAGGGTATAAAAATGGTCAACAGTATCAAGTTGACAACCTCTTTCCCTTCATTCCCTCTATTCATCCACTTAGTCATGCAAGCATGGCAACAGCAGTTCATTTGACTTCGAACCTTTGTTGTTTACGTGAGTTAACGATAAACGATATGAATTTATTCCTCAGCTTTGTTTACATCAAAGCTGATGGCTTGATAACCTTACATTAGTACAGTCAAATCTTCTGTCTAAAATCTAACATATGTTGTGTGGCATTTTAGTTTCCACAGCAATAGAAACCACATGCATGATATATACATATAAGTATGTATGAAACTCCTCAGGCCGAACTATGTACAATACGCATTGAAAGTTGGATGAACAAACAATTATTTTATTAAATATGGTCGATGAACTCGAATTCATCTTGTTGTTAAAGGCAAATGTAATTGGTAACTGTGGCGTATGCGTACTATTTAATCTTGCATTGAATTTATAAGGTTTTTTTGTTCTCTGTGCTTACAAAATGCTTAATAATTTTATGATCAACTGTAACAATAATACAGTTAATAAAATGCGTACAATAATTTTTCGAAGTGCCTACCTTGGACTTGAATACACTTTCGGACGCGTTTAAGCATCTCGCATGGCAGACTAACGAGCAGGAAATTACTTCTCATCTTTTCTGAAATGGCATCTGGAAATAGCTCTTCCAGACTCAATATTTCTCTAAAATAAACTTTTTCTTTTATAGCACCCCAGAAGAAAAAATCCATTGGCGTTAGGTCAAGATATCTGGGCGGCCAAGTGTTAGGGTCAAATCGACCAATCCACTGTTCATTAAATGTTTGGTTGAGCAACGAAGTAATCCTGCTGCTACTGTGACAAAATGCTCCATCTTGTTGAAAGAGCATTGCCCTTCTCTGAATAAGAGGAACATCTTCAAGGAGCTCCGGCAATTGATCTCTCAGAAATACCAGGTAATAATTGGAAATAAGTGTATGTGGAAGGACGCGTAAGCCTACTACAACGTTTCCTATTACTCCAGCCCACACATTTATGCTAAACCTCATTCAAAATAAGCAACAAATTTTGAAGAAGTTTTTCACAACAATTAATTATTTACCTCTGAAAAGATGTTGTGCGTATCAAATGGGGATGGGAGTCTGACCAATGGTGCAAATTATGGTGGTTAGTAACCACATCTCTGGTGAATAGTGCTTCGTCAATCCACAAAATGTTTCTGATGAGGAGGTCGTCCTCATCTTGTTGACACAGTAGCCATTTGAAAAATCCAACACTGTTTTTTGGCATCCCCTGGTAGTCGATTTTGTACATTATTTTGCAGAGTTTTGTGAACTCTAAACAAGTTGGAACAGTATAGCTAGTCTGTGGACGCTGAGAGAACGCTAAACTTCCACAGCACGCAAAATCCCACTTTTCACTTTTGCCGCCTCTGCGTCGGAACGTCTTTCCCTTTTATTAGTTACAGCCAATACGGCATTAACAAGGCGCTGATACACAGCAGAGAACGCCCGCCTACACAGTATATCCAATATGAACACTTCGCATCCTGATACATCACATTCATATAACCACGTCCTTACACTTATGAAGAGTTTTCTTGCAATTCCGAAATTTTATTATCTACAGCAATAGTAAAGGTAAAGTTATCATAGAAAAGATATTTTAACTTACAAGCTTTGATTGGTTTCGGATCCCAAGTCATCTTCATTTCTGGAGCGGCAGTACAACTGTTAAATCTGGATGTGCCTAGAACTTAGATTTTGTATCAGGGCTGGGGCAGGTCAGCAGTGGATGCTTAGCTAGCTTCTAATAATATAAGATTACCCGGTCCCATGATTTTTAATTTTGCTACTGTGGATCTCTCGCTTCATTGCGACGTATATGGGGAGTTAATCCTTCCAGAAGTCATCCGAGAAGATGCAACGTTAACAGTTGCCTTGTATACATAGCTGGGTTGAATTCTACAAGGCAATCTTGTTCTGTTCAAAGTTTTTTTTACAGACGTCTGACGTAGATACTCAGTTACTGAGATTCTGGTTGATTGAGGAGATTCCACTCCAGGCAGCAGACGAAAATCTGACTTCGACGACATGACCAGACATTTGCTTCGCGGGTGCTATGAAGTTTCACTTTCCTTCAAGAACGGATTTCAAACTGCATTAGGGGCCTCGAGGAGCCTTGTGTAGGTTCCATCTATTGAAGAACCGTCTAGAGAACAACCCCAAACTACACAGAGAATATTTATGTTGTTCCCCATCACGTAGTTGTAAAAGAGACCATCTCGGCTACCAAACTTCGTGTCGTGTAGTGTCGTTGTCGATGCAGCGGCATGAACATCATGGCACGTCTTTGAATGAGCAGTTAATAGTTGGATCTAAAACCAAAACAATATAATTAATATTATACATATTAATATGGAGAACTCATCAATTTACCATAGTTTACACCTGGCATCATGAAGATGTATCAGCAGATTAATCACAGTGAAGAATCATTAACAAAAGTGATACCCTCAGTAGAAAATCCTATCAATTGCTTCAAGAATCAAATCCTCATTAGTCAAGGTTGTGATAAAAGCAAACAAGTAAAAATTCTTTTCCAAAAACAGGTAGACATACTATAACATTCAGATCAACAGCAGAACTAATAGAAATAATGAGGGATGTTCTTAATGTAGATACAAGTAATGCAATCTACTGCAGTCTTGAGACTTTAGGAAAAGCACAAAATGACCTTATGAACGCATTCCCTAACGTAAAAATGAAATATACAAAAAAGATTGTTCAAGACGTATTTAACCCAAATGACCAAGAAGAAATTATTGTAAACGAACATAACAGAGCACATAGGGGCCCACAGGAAAATTACAAACAAATAATTTCCGAATATTATTTTCCGAACATAAAGAAACTATGTAAGACATATGCTTCTAAATGCAAAATATGTAAGGAAAATAAATACCAACGTAGACCAACTCAACATCCAATCGGTGCAACACCAATTCCCACGTACGTAGGAGAAATTCTGCACTTAGATATTTACAACACAGGAAAAAAATATTTTATTACTTGTATCGACAAGTTTTCTAAATTTGCCATTATAAAACGCATTATTTCTAGAAACTCTGTTGACATAAAAACTCCATTAATTGAAATCATCTCTCAATTTCGAAATCCGAAGATAGTGGTAGTAGACAATGAAGGGGCCTTTATATCTAACTCAACTCAGGCGTTATTAAAAAATGAATTTAACATTTCGATGTATTCAGTACCTCCACTCCATAGTCAAAGCAATGGGCAAGTAGAACGATTTCATTCAACCCTTGCAGAAATCGCTAGGTGTACAAAAGAAACTACTTCGGATGTTGTTGAACTGATGCTTCTTTCAACCTATAAATACAACAACACTATTCATTCAGTTACAGGGTATAAGCCTTCAGACATTTTTCATGACATCTCCAAAGAAATGAAAAATGCAATCATCTCCAAACTCAAAACTAAGCAGACTAAAGATCTCAAATACCACAATAGTAGAACCACCCCAAAAGAATATAAGCCAGGCGACAAAGTATACCTCAAAACAAATAAGAGAATTGGGAATAAGTTTTCTAAAGTATATAATCAAAAGACAGTTCAGGCAGATTTAGGCACAGCAGTAGTAATTGAAGGAAGGCAGGCGCACAAAAATAATTTGAGATAACTCTCTATTTCCAGATTAACCCAAATATCGTTGGGCATTACGACAATTACTGACTATTCTTCAGCCCTATTTATCCCCATACCTGTAGGCGACGTTGCCATTTATCAGGACCACTTTTACCTGAAGCATGTCACAAATTTTTCGGTTATCCAAACCATTATGTCTGACAACATAGATATGATGAATCAGCTCAAGGATGAAAGACGCAAAGAGGTACTGCAGCAGGACATGCATGAAATTGAGCGTTTACTTCAATTGTTGAAAACTCCCATTAGAAAATTTATCGCGGGCACGCCCGATCATCAAGATTTTGAAATATTACAAATGCAGGAAAACGAGCTGACCAGATCCAATAACAGGCAAATCGACATAAACACCCAAATTCAGGACAAATTAGACGAAATCACTGATAGAATCAACACTATAAATGCTATCAATAAACATGATCCAGCTGATGATTATGAGTTGTTGACTACAATGATGTCCAGAAGAAATAGAGTTATAGTAGATAATTTAAGTAATAACATATACTCTTTAATCTTAGCAAAAAAGCAACATTGTAAATCCGCTTATTTTTAATATAGAAGAAATAGAATTAATTAAAATAAGAGAAAATATTGTAACTGAATTAAGCGATCTGTTAAATGTCGCAGATGTCAAAATGTATTATCAAAATGAAGCCCTAGTATACTTAATTAAGATTCCTAAAGTTCAAGAAATATGTAAACTATTCCAAATTGCTCCGGTTATTCACAATAATAAGATTCTTGATTTAAAATCTAACCTTTCCGCAAGCTGCAACAAAAATTTCTATCCACTGAGTTCATGTAAAAAAGCTCCGCTATATTCCTACTGCGAAATAGATCACCAAAATACTTGCCTCTCACAGCTTCTAAACAATCATACAGCGCAATGTCCAACGACGCATGCTTATAATCTGGAGAAAATTGAAACGTTTGCCGACGGACTAATCATCGCTAGGGATGAAAATATCACAATTGAGGACAATGATCAGCATATTGCATTAAATGGATCGTTTCTGATAACATTCGATACCACAATTAAAATTAACGGAAAGGAATACCGCGCAAATCAGCCATTCGACATAGTCCACTTACCAGCACCAAAGAAGACGATTTTAAACGAAATTGGTTTCAACGAAAAAATTTCGCTGCCATACTTGCACAAGTTGCATTTCATTAACAATGAAAAAATTAAAGAATTTAACATTACACTAGAGTCAAGCAAGTGGATGTGGTATGGTGTTGCAGGAGTACTGGCTATAATCATTCTTGTTCTGCTATACGCCAAAATCAAACCAAGAAAACTCACCATCAGAACAAGTGCAGTTCACGAGGCGCCAACATCTCCACTAGACAATGAAGCTATTAAAATGCGTGTATTAAAAATTATGAACGAGGACGTTCAAGCTTAAGGAGGGGAAGAGTTAACCGCAGCAAATATATTTTCCTAACTTGCACTTCCAAAGTTCATTTCCTCTGCACACTCTTCTTTTAGCTAGCATTGCACTTCCGGCACACTCTACACTTTAGTTTATTTACCCCAGAGCACGTTCACCTTAATAACCCAATCCTACATCATCAGCACTTCCCAGTCGTTCACCCTTATTACCTAAGTAAGCATAATTGTTAAGCTAGAATTAAGATATTTGGTAATAAAGAAGTCAGTCATAGACTGGCAGCAAAAGTGAAAGCTGTATTATTTTAACTTACACAACTTTAATAAAAAAAAAACTTCAAAATATATCAATCGGATAAATAAATTCAATAAATCTGCCGGAGCTCTAAACACACGTGCGCTACTCAAAGTTTGACATATCAAAGGTTATAAAATAAAGTAGATATGAAAGCTATCCTATTCTTTGGCATAAAATTATTGTTTTCCATAATCCTATCACAAAGATAATCGGTCAGCCAAGGATTAATTTTCTTAATTTTACATCTTCACTTTATGGACTTAAGAGCATCTATTAACGCTTTAAATGCTTGTGAAACACAACTTGAATTTTATACCTGATACCAGCTCTTCAATGCCAGAGATCTATATCAGCAAATGATTTTGAACTTTTTATAGTAGAATTTTCGTTCTCAGTTCAGAACGTTGGGGAAGTTCAGAATATTGGGGAAAGATACAATAGTGGTCGGTTATGTCCCACTGGACCAAAAATGATAGTATAGACATATGTATGTACTTCGTTCAGACAGACACGTGGTCTATACAAGATTTACTATTCCGGGTAGCTCTAGTAGATACATTCAAAACCAAGCAAGTACAGAAGAAGTAAATAGTTGTCAGAAGTAACAGAGAAATCGAATATGCCAATATTCATGTCACCAACTAAGCAGATATCGTGACCGTAAGTCGTACAGAATAGATTTTCAATCTTGTTCAAAAAATATCACTATGAAGAAATTACAGCCGATATATGCAAACACAATTAACACAAATGCTATTAACTTTGTTTTTTAAGATTCAACAATCCGTACTACTTAGATCCGGCGTAGGAACTTCTTCAATTTCAAGTGTATTTTTCACGAAAGCAGCTATTCCAACTGATGGATATTTCTCGTTGCATTTAGCATATAAGTTATAGCCCGGTATTGAAACATTCGTTAAAACATGGTTAGAAAGCCTGATTACAATGTGAAATATTACTTGAGGTAAGATTGAAAAACAATTATTAAAATAGGAGCTTAGAATATCAATTTTTTTTTTTCTTTTTTTTTAGGATGCTGGATATTTGAACCCAAAGGAGATATTTTTACGTGCATAACAAGTATTAAGATCAAATAAATCATTATTAAATAAGAGAATAAACAAAAATAATTAACTAAATATGATTAAGATCTTAAAAGCTTTTGTTGAACTTAATCTTCATACCCGTTGAACATCTCATCATGATTTTACCATAGCGCACCCAAAGAAATGTGTAGTTGAAATTCTATTTTCCCTTTGTCGCTTCTCTCAACAAGGCTTTTGTATCACTCGACAGCCAATCATTGATGAAAATATCGTCTGTGCAAGTAAGCAAGATTTTTCCAGCGCTGACCGACAATTTCATAGCACCCGAAATTCGTTCCTTTACTCTCTTCCTGCGAAACTGTATCGCCAAATTTCCAGACGGTTTCCTTTTACTCTTCTTACTGTAGCAAATATCGGCATCATCATCTGGAATTTGGATACCGACACCCTGAGTTATAAGCTTCACTTCATTTGTGAAATAATAAAAGAAAGCTCAATATAATTTGTTGAGATTGCGTGTTTGTTCTTTCATTTCCAGCAAACAAGTAACTTTAATGTAACAGAGTTTGCTTATCCCAACTTAACTTAACATTCAAATGTAAACTAAAATGTCAACATGCATATATAAGCAATTCGTAGAGAAATGAGAGACAAAAGATAATGTAAAACATACAGAAAAGCTACAATCCGTCTGTAACGGATCATATGATACCCTATCCTCCTTTCTATATAGCCCCTATAAAGTGGGCGTAGCCATATTGCATTTTGTACTGAAATACGACGATAACGTCGAACGTTTGATGATGTTACATGTAAAATCTCATCAAAATCAGTTTTTTTATGAAAACGCCCCCAAAAAGTGGGCGTGGCCAAAAGTGCCGTATGGGTGAATTATAGGGAATCTAAATGCCTAAATATTTGGTCCTAACAAAATTTTTCGGTTTCATATAATTTAGTGAAGTTATGAAAAAGTGGGCGTGGCAGTGGGCGGATTTCAAAAAATTTTACACTTGGACTGTATCTTTTTCTCTGAATCCCAGATATGAAATTTCATCCTCTTAGCTCAAAATTTAAGGCCCAAAAAGTGGTGACATACAGACGGACGGACATGGCTAAATCGTCTTTGCTATTGATGCTGGTCACGAATATATATACTTTATAGGGTCTTTCTCGATTATTTCTCTATGTTACAAACTATGTGTCAAACTTAATACACCCTTAGGATAGGGTATAAAAATGGTCAACAGTATCAAGTTGACAACCTCTTTCCCTTCATTCCCTCTATTCATCCACTTAGTCATGCAAGCATGGCAACAGCAGTTCATTTGACTTCGAACCTTTGTTGTTTACGTGAGTTAACGATAAACGATATGAATTTATTCCTCAGCTTTGTTTACATCAAAGCTGATGGCTTGATAACCTTACATTAGTACAGTCAAATCTTCTGTCTAAAATCTAACATATGTTGTGTGGCATTTTAGTTTCCACAGCAATAGAAACCACATGCATGATATATACATATAAGTATGTATGAAACTCCTCAGGCCGAACTATGTACAATACGCATTGAAAGTTGGATGAACAAACAATTATTTTATTAAATATGGTCGATGAACTCGAATTCATCTTGTTATTAAAGGCAAATGTAATTGGTAACTGTGGCGTATGCGTACTATTTAATCTTGCATTGAATTTATAAGGTTTTTTTGTTCTCTGTGCTTACAAAATGCTTAATAATTTTATGATCAACTGTAACAATAATACAGTTAATAAAATGCGTACAATAATTTTTCGAAGTGCCTACCTTGGACTTGAATACACTTTCGGACGCGTTTAAGCATCTCGCATGGCAGACTAACGAGCAGGAAATTACTTCTCATCTTTTCTGAAATGGCATCTGGAAATAGCTCTTCCAGACTCAATATTTCTCTAAAATAAACTTTTTCTTTTATAGCACCCCAGAAGAAAAAATCCATTGGCGTTAGGTCAAGATATCTGGGCGGCCAAGTGTTAGGGTCAAATCGACCAATCCACTGTTCATTAAATGTTTGGTTGAGCAACGAAGTAATCCTGCTGCTACTGTGACAAAATGCTCCATCTTGTTGAAAGAGCATTGCCCTTCTCTGAATAAGAGGAACATCTTCAAGGAGCTCCGGCAATTGATCTCTCAGAAATACCAGGTAATAATTGGAAATAAGTGTATGTGGAAGGACGCGTAAGCCTACTACAACGTTTCCTATTACTCCAGCCCACACATTTATGCTAAACCTCATTCAAAATAAGCAACAAATTTTGAAGAAGTTTTTCACAACAATTAATTATTTACCTCTGAAAAGATGTTGTGCGTATCAAATGGGGATGGGAGTCTGACCAATGGTGCAAATTATGGTGGTTAGTAACCACATCTCTGGTGAATAGTGCTTCGTCAATCCACAAAATGTTTCTGATGAGGAGGTCGTCCTCATCTTGTTGACACAGTAGCCATTTGAAAAATCCAACACTGTTTTTTGGCATCCCCTGGTAGTCGATTTTGTACATTATTTTGCAGAGTTTTGTGAACTCTAAACAAGTTGGAACAGTATAGCTAGTCTGTGGACGCTGAGAGAACGCTAAACTTCCACAGCACGCAAAATCCCACTTTTCACTTTTGCCGCCTCTGCGTCGGAACGTCTTTCCCTTTTATTAGTTACAGCCAATACGGCATTAACAAGGCGCTGATACACAGCAGAGAACGCCCGCCTACACAGTATATCCAATATGAACACTTCGCATCCTGATACATCACATTCATATAACCACGTCCTTACACTTATGAAGAGTTTTCTTGCAATTCCGAAATTTTATTATCTACAGCAATAGTAAAGGTAAAGTTATCATAGAAAAGATATTTTAACTTACAAGCTTTGATTGGTTTCGGATCCCAAGTCATCTTCATTTCTGGAGCGGCAGTACAACTGTTAAATCTGGATGTGCCTAGAACTTAGATTTTGTATCAGGGCTGGGGCAGGTCAGCAGTGGATGCTTAGCTAGCTTCTAATAATATAAGATTACCCGGTCCCATGATTTTTAATTTTGCTACTGTGGATCTCTCGCTTCATTGCGACGTATATGGGGAGTTAATCCTTCCAGAAGTCATCCGAGAAGATGCAACGTTAACAGTTGCCTTGTATACATAGCTGGGTTGAATTCTACAAGGCAATCTTGTTCTGTTCAAAGTTTTTTTTACAGACGTCTGACGTAGATACTCAGTTACTGAGATTCTGGTTGATTGAGGAGATTCCACTCCAGGCAGCAGACGAAAATCTGACTTCGACGACATGACCAGACATTTGCTTCGCGGGTGCTATGAAGTTTCACTTTCCTTCAAGAACGGATTTCAAAGTGCATTAGGGGCCTCGAGGAGCCTTGTGTAGGTTCCATCTATTGAAGAACCGTCTAGAGAACAACCCCAAACTACACAGAGAATATTTATGTTGTTCCCCATCACGTAGTTGTAAAAGAGACCATCTCGGCTACCAAACTTCGTGTCGTGTAGTGTCGTTGTCGATGCAGCGGCATGAACATCATGGCACGTCTTTGAATGAGCAGTTAATAGTTGGATCTAAAACCAAAACAATATATTTAATATTATACATATTAATATGGAGAACTCATCAATTTACCATAGTTTACACCTGGCATCATGAAGATGTATCAGCAGATTCGGATGAAGCAGCAGGATCCTTATAACTAGGTAATATTTTGGGATGGCAACAGTAACGAGCCCATCAAAACCAATCGTTGGGATACCTTGACATTTGGTGCTGAAGTTGCGCCATATCTTCCCATACACAGCCACGTGGCATCTAACGAAGTTGAGCAATTTCCTGTCGGTGCTAAGGTAGTGCTTGAAGAGATGTACATATGTACGTGGATGTTGTAATGTCCGGAGCCGATACGATATAGTCAGCTGTCCAAAAACGTGATGAGGTAAGGCAACTGTTGGCGACAGCAGGATTCAACCTGCGAAAATGGACGAGCAACTCGAAGCAGGTGTTTCAAGGCATCACACGGGAACAATAGAAAAAAATCATGTTGTCCACAATAGCACGGCGCTTCGATCCTCTTGGCTGGATTTCGCCTTATGTAGTGAGACGAAAATCATGATGCAGCAACTGTGGTGGTGCAGATTGGCGCAGGACGAACCAGTTCCCCTGGAATTCAAAGAGGACTGGACATCTTTTGTCGAGAGTTTTCATTGGTTGAGAAGATTCGCATGAAACGATGAATTCCCCTGCAGAAGGGGTGACAATCGAAAGTTCACGGGTTAAGTGATTCCACGGAGAAGGCGTATGTCGCGGTCACTTATCTACGTGTGGCCGATAACGATGCCACTCCTTACAGGCACGTATTGATGTCGAAGACCAGGGTAGCTCCTCTACATACCGTGACCCTTCTGGAATACACAGCAAAGGTGATGAGGCTGGACAACATAAGAATACATATAAGCTTGGTCAGATTCGACCATCACATTGGCATGGATCATAGCAACAGCATCCAAGTGGAAGACATTTGTCAGCAATCGGATTGTTAAGATTTAACGCATTGTTTGATTTATTTATATTTATTTTTGTGTGATTTATGTTAGGATCCCATGAGTATGGGGGAAAGGAAAGTTCACCACATCCGAGACCCCTGTAACGTGGTAAGGCTACATTACAACCAGAGGGCGCCAGGTATCTGGAGGGCTCCGTAGCGATGCTGTATGAATTTATTGTCCCCAGCACCATTCAGGCCTCGGCACGGGTCGCATAACATCACCCCCTCCGTTTTTGCCGCTCTTGTTCGTGAACTGCTATTCGCAGCTGACCTATATATCTATAGGCCATTCATCTATCTGCCACCGTGCTGACCGCCCTGGTAGTCTAAGCTCGGCCCCAAGGAGAAGTTTATTGCTGCGAATAGGAAACCCAAGAATCTCCGAAAGGCCGCCAATTACAATATAAAAAAAAATCGCTGAAACGTTCCTGAATGTTGGAATGGAATAGAATTTCATTAAGACTTATGAACTTACTTGATAAAGAATTTAAAACTATTATTCTATCTTAAGACAATCCCTCATAAAATATTCTATCTTTCGCTTCTTTATGTACGCGCATATTTCACAGAACTATATCACACTATACTTATAATATATATCCCACGCTATCTGGATTAATCATTCCCCGATTAAATTAAATTTAAAATCAAAATTATGCAATTGTCGTAATAATAACGGAAAAACATACAGACAAGCTCCAAACTGTCTGGAACGGATCGTATTACTGAACTGGGCATTGTAAAGTGATAATTTAAATGGCAACTTTCCCGACGATCTTATTTTTGCTAAAATTAAATTAATCAAAAAATTTTTTTCCGATCCTCCTGTAGCATCTTAAAGTGCATATATGTACATATTTTTTTGCTCTTCAATGCTGTTAAGAACGTTATTGAATAATAATTTGTGTTCCTCAGTCAAGCAGCGTTTGTATCTATTCACATGTTGGACAAGGTTTTCTCTGTTGTATGAATTTTCTTTAATGAATTCAGTGCTAGTAATGAGTTTTAATTAACACAATCGTTTTGCAGAGGAAGGCCAAAATCGCTAATACTTTTGTTGCTTATTGATTGAACTATTTGTACGATAAGAATCAGAGCTTCATTGAACATTCTTTCAACATAATCAATATCTGGCCTAATGTTTGTCCCGCGATTTAAGATGCCTTCGGCCAAATTGTTTTTAAACTTTTGCCAAAGGCTCAATGGTCCGGAAACCATGCAAAAACCCAAAACGACAACAGAAAGATGTCCTGAGAATGTTGGCGATTCAGAAATTGATGCATCAGATATTCATTCATTCCAATGCGAATCACCTTCGAGCATTCCCAGAGCCTTGCAAGCTAGATGTTGGACCTCGGATGTGTTGTAGGGACATACGCAGATAAAAGCGTTCTGTATTGTTAGGATTTACTGTAGACACACGTCCCATAGCAGACGCTTTCCTTACACCGAGATTACCACTCACATGTTAACCTTGCTTTCGTCTTTCGAACGTATTTTGGCTAATACATGGGTAAGAAAACGTCCAAAGCATAAAATCTATTCCAAGCCTACTTATCATAAAAAAATTGCAACCAAATTTATCCATTAGTACGAGAGGATCGAACAATTACAATACATAAGCACGAGGCAGTTAGGTGTATTGCACTTGTACTAACATACATACTCGCTTGTGCATTGACGGTGGCAATGGTCTCCACTGATCGTTATTGCGGATGCATACAAATAATATTTCTTTATGTTATTAGTTTTCTCACAGAAAATATGCAAAGAAGATATGTATGTATATACATCAAAATCTTTGTTGTGAAGTATTCTAAACAAATATTTAGGTTTTATATCAATACGTTATTTTTTAAAATCAAGATAGAGCGAGGTAAATGCCAAAAATTGGCACGAATATTTTTCTTTCTCTTATTTCCATTTAGTTGTGCTTTTGTTTTTGCGACATACATACAATTTTTAAATTTGCCTTTTATAAATGTAGTGATGATTAGGCCCAAAAGGATCGTATAAGGACAAGGGGTTATCTTCTTGTAACCAATCGTATTGCCCATGTCACAGTCTTCGCAACTACAATTTAAATGGATTTCCGAATGACAATTGTTGGTATTTGAGAAGTTTTCTCAAGACAGCTCAACATAAGGAGGGGATACTATAGTTTCCGAGGCGCCAAGATCTGAAAACGCAGTATTGTAGCTCTCCATAAAATAAGACCAACATATATAGAACCAAAAATCTCATTTTCGCGTAGTTTAGAAGATATCGGAGTTTAAAAATTCAATTTCTCTTAGAATATATATGTAATATATGGAATCGAAAATTGTTTTCATAATTTTAAGAGTTTTTTTGTCTCCATATGCGTACATACATAAACATGTAAGTACATATATACTTTGATATACGCTGCCCATTTCTTGGAGGCAAAAAACCGATTTTGATGAAATTTTACAAGTAACATCCTCAAACGTTAGAAGTTATTGTCCTAGCCCATTTTATAAGGTCTAGATAGGAAGGAAGATAGGGTATCATACGATCCGTTTCAGATGGATTGTGGCTTTTCTGTATGTTTTTTATGTTCTTGTTTTTTTTTATTTGAATGAAATTTAATATCCAATTACCATGCCAAAGATGGAAGTATACATAAGGAAGTTGGAATATCAATTAAAAACTCAGCAAGTAAAGGAGAATGTAAATAACTCTGACATTAAAAAAGCTTAGGTTGTGTAATCTACAATTGAAACCGAGTGGATACGAGACAGACAAAAGGGGGAAAAAAGGTAATTAAATATCACTGCTACTCCACCCAAACTAAACGAAACTAGATCAGAAATAACCCAGATCGAGCCAAAATAGCTCTCCGCCTATTATTATCGAAAAAATAAAGTATGAAGGAACATACAGAAAAGCTACAATCCGTCTGGAAAGTATGATACCCTATTCTCCTTTCTAGCTTTAACTTTAATTTAATTTATTCATCAATTAAAGATTACAATCTTATTATTAGACAAAGATATTCATATGTAAATACTTAAATATAAATGAAAAATATTAAGGATTATAGCTCAATGATAAAGGAACAATATTTTTGAAAGTAAATATATCTAGGAAATATACTAAAGAAATCAATCTGATTACACACGAAGTTGGCTTGCCTGATGCAACGAGCTATAGACTCATTGCAACCATAATTGGTACGATGGGGCCTCTCGAAAAATAGAAGACGACAACGTAAGTTCCTCAGCAGGATATGAAAGTGTAACAACGCGAGTAATTGAGGGCAATCAACATGATTATACCCTATCCTAAGGGTATATTAAGTTTGACACATAGTTTGTAACATAGAGAAATAATCGAGATAGACCCTATAAAGTATATATATTCGTGATCAGCATCAATAGCGAAATCGATTGAGCGATGACCGTCCGTCCGTCCGTCCGTATGTCACCGCTTTTTGGGCCTTAAATTTTGAGCTAGGACGATGAAATTTCATATGTGGGCTTCTGAGAAAAAGATACAGTACAAGTGTAAAAATTTTTGAAATCCGCCCACTGCCACGCCCACTTTTTCATAACTTCATTAAATTATATGAAACCGAAAAATTTTGTTAAGACCAAATATTTAGGCATTCAGATTCCCTACAATCCACCCATACAAAAGTTTTGGCCACGCCCACTTTTTGGGGGCGTTTTCATCACAAAACCGAGTTTTGGGCCTTAAATTATTAACTAGGACGCTGAAATTTCATATCTGGGCTTATGACGAAAAGATACAGTAGAAGTGTAAATTTTTTTACATCCGCCTACTTTTTTATAACTTCACTAAATTATATGAAACCGAGAAATTTTGTAAAGTCCAAATATTTAGGTATTCAGATTCCCTACAATTCACCCATAGAACAGTTTTGGCCACGCCCACTTTTTCATCAAAAAACTGATTTTGATAAAATTTTACATGTAACATCCTCAAACGTTCGAAGTTATAGCCATATTTGAGTACAAAATGCAATTTGGCCACGCCCACTTTATAGAGAGGAGGATAGGGTATCAGACAATCCGTTCCAGACGGATTGTAGCTTTTCTGTATGTTTTTAAGTTAGATCTCTTACAAACATAATTTGGAAGTATCTACGACGAGTTTCAAGCGACTGCATCTCCATTAACAAACATCTGGTCCTATAAGAAGGCATTAAGGAAACATAAGGAGATTTTATAGTGAATGGGTCGTGAGGACCTATGGTATTTCTTTTAATGAATCCTAGCATTGAGTTTGTTTTATTCACTATATAGTCAATATGAGCTAAGAAACTAAGTCTTGTGTCTAATATAACTCCTAGATCTTTTTTGCTGTTCACTCTCCAAAGCATTGAGTTGTTTATGTAGCCCTTATAAAATGGGTGTGGGCATATTGCATTTTGTACTGAAATACGACGATAACATCGAACGTTTGAGGATGTTACATGTAAAATTTCATCAAAATCGGTTTTTTGTATTAAAACGCAATCAAAAATTGTGACTAAAAGTTTTGTATGAGTGAATTGTAGATAATCAGAATGCCTAAATATTTGGTTTTAATAAGACTTTTCGGTTTCATATAATTTAGTGACGTTATGAAAAAGTGGGCGTGGCAGTGGGCGGATTTACAAAATTTTTACGTTTGTACTGTATCTTTTCTCAGAGGCCCAGATATGAAATTTCATCCTTCTAGCTCAAAATTTAATGCCCAAAAAGTGATGACGGACGGACATGGCTAAATCGACTTCGCTTTTGATGCTGATTACGAATATACATATGTTTACATAGGGTATAAAAAGGACGGAGATCTTAGAATATTAACTTGGAACGCCAATGGACTAATGCAGCATCAAAAAAATATGCAAGCATTCCTCGATATAAAGATGATTAATTTGTGTCTTATTATCTCATTAATAAGACTACACATCAAACTATTCACCCCGAAAATTCCGCTGAAGGATGAAGCGCACTTATAATAAGGAACAACATTGAACATCATGAGGGACTTAAATATATTACCGAAGAAATTCAAGCAACAGCTGTAAATATAAAAGCAAAAAATTATTCTTTTACAACAAAACATGTACTAAACGAAGAAGATTCAGTTTCAGAAATTTCAGGTGAAACTGCTTAGAACTAGGAAATAGATTTATAATAGGAGAAGACTTTAAGTTAAAACATGTCCACTGGGGATCCAGACTGACATCAACAAAAGGGAAAAAATTATTCAATGCAACAATACGGGTGCTCCATCTTGTCAACCGGAAAACCGACATACTGGGCGACTGATCTAAATAAAATACAATATCTGATAGACTTTTTATACCCTATCCTAAGGGTATATTAAGTTTAATATATAGTTTGTAACATAGAGAAATAATTGAGATAGACCCTATAAAGTATATATATTTGTGATCGAATAATAGCGAAGACGATTTAGCCATATCCGTCCGTCCGTCTGTCCGTCTGTCCGTCTGTCCGTATGTCACCACTTTTTGGGCCTTAAATTTTGTGATTGCAGGTAGAAGACGAAGAAGAAACTAGCAGCAGACAAGAGCCCTACAAGACAAGACAAGATTGAATAATCTTTCTGAACAGCTAAGAAGTGAAATCAAAACATTAAAAGAGAACTCAATCAAAGATCATCTTATAAGATTAACCAACAAAAACACAACTCATTATTCGCTATGGAAAGCAATGAAACACATCCAAAGACCAATTATGCAGATACCACCCATATGATATAAATATAAACCCAGAATATTCGCAGAATACCTAAAACTGTATTTCAACCACACAGCGAGCAAGGAATACACGTACCTTTGGAGACGGCCCGAGAAGAAAGTCTACAATAAGATTGACGACTGCAAGCCAAGTAGAATGAACGAGAAAATACTCCGGTTATGAACTTATAACCGGTGAAATATTGAGGCCGTTACCAAAGAATGCTGTAACTAACGAATTTTATGAATACTACTTTTAGAATGAAACACTCGTATGTTCCCAGTAATAATGATTTGTTAACCCTGAAAGCCACTAAACGCAGCATCGTCATATAGGCCAATTCAAAAGTTCGCGGAATAACTAATATCATCAAAAAAGCATTGGAAGAGAAAAAAGTTTGTTCTGCAGTATTGAGCCTTTGAGAAAGTTTGAAATGAAGGACTAAATCACAAGCTAAGATGTCTTCTGCCAAAACAATATGTTGTAATCTTAGAATCATATCTAAGCGGAAGATTTTTCAAAATAAAATAGTAAGATTCGTGCTCAGAATTAACGGAAATTAAAGCAGGAGTCCCACAACGTAGCGCTCTGGGACCCATTCTGTATCTCCTATATACTGCTGATCTCCCAGAACTACAAAATAGCACATTGGCTTCATTTGCTGATGATACTGCAATCCCAGCGGTAGGAGCGAAGAATAAAAACTTACCGCAGGAACTGCAATCTTGTGACTGGACAATTAAATAGCGAATAAAGCTTAGTGAAAGCAAATCAGTGCAGATAAACTTCACTAACAGAAGATTAAATAATATCACGTTGACTATCAACCAAAAAGTAGTGCCGTACGAGAACACAGCAAAATATTTCGTCATGACCCTGGATGCTAAGTTAAGATGGAAAAACAAGTAAAAACGAATTGAAAATGAAAAATAGAAAAATGTATTAGCTGATAAGAAAGAATTCGGCGCTATCTATTTACAATAGGCTTTTATTATATGTATGTATATGCAATTATGGTATTCAACTATGGGGCTGTACCAAAAAGAATAACGCAGACAGCATCCAAAAATTTCAAAACAAAGTGGTAAGGAATACCGTCAATGCACCATGGTATATAAGGAATAATGACCTCCACAGGGACTTAGGAGTGGAATGTGTCACCGACGAAATTAGGAAAAATGGACGAATGCACGAATCAAGGCTTCAACAACACGTAAACACTGAGGTAGTTCAACTGTTTAACAACGACAAGACCATTTGAATTGGTCTATCAGATCACCGACATTTGGAAGACACAAAACGCACTGTCTACAGTGAACCACCGACGAGGTTCCATAATCGTGTGGGGGGGTTTTTGGCAGCATGGGTAGAAAATTTAGAAATAATTGATGACATACGTCATTAAGGCGATATAATAATATAATATTTAAAAAACAAAATTAAAATAAAGTGCATTCCGATTGGGGTTAGAAAACAATTTTTTATTTTACCAACATAATGGCCATTCCACCCTTAACAACTGCAACAGCATTTGGACCACGTGGAATATTTTTTCGTTGCTAGATATATGGATAACACATGGACTGACCAACTTCGATCAAAAACAATCTTCGTTTCAAGTTTTGTTGTGAAAAATTTCATTCAGGATTAATTTTTTTTTAAATTACAAAAGCATTGCTGCCAGAAATGTGAAGCATAGGTATTACAGTAAAGAGCTACAGGCCATTTATTCACTTTTCATTTCCAACGATGCGCTCCAACCAACTTATCTAAAACATCAACACCTCCCTTAGTTTGAATATAAAATTTTATGATATCAGGTTTTCTCTCCGCATCCATGACATCAATGCGAACATTTGAATGATAAGTGGTAATCAATGTTACAAACATACAGAAAAGCTACAATCCGTCTGGAACGGATCGTCTGATACCCTATCCTCCTCTCTATAAAGTGGGCGTGGCCAAATTGCATTTTGTACTCAAATATAGCTATAATGTCGAACGTTTGAGGATGTTACATGTAAAATTTTATCAAAATAGGTTTTTTGATGATAACGCCCCCAAAAAGTGGGCGTGGCCAAAACTGTTCTATGGGTGAATTGTAGGGAATCTAAATACCCAAATATTTGGTCTTAACAAAATTTTTCGGTTTCATATAATTTAGTAAAGTTATAAAAAAGTAGGCGTGGCAGTGGGCGGATGTAAAAAAATTTTACACTTCTAATGTATCTTTTCGTCATAAGCCCAGATATGAAATTTCAGCGTCCTAGTTAAAAATTTAAGGCCCAAAAATCGGTTTTGTGATAAAAACGCCCCCAAAAAGTGGGCGTGGCCAAAACTTTTGTATGGGTGGATTGTAGGGAATCTGAACGCCTAAATATTTGGTCTTAACAAAATTTTTCGGTTTCATATAATTTAGTGAAGTTATGAAAAAGTGGGCGTGGCAGTGGGCGGATTTCAAAAATTTTTACACTTGTACTGTATCTTTTTCTCAGAAGCCCAGATATGAAATTTCATCGTCCTAGCTCAAAATTTAGGGCCCAAAAAGCGGTGACATACGGACGGACGGACGGTCATCGCTCAATCGATTTCGCTATTGATGCTGATCACGAATATATATACTTTATATGGTCTATCTCGATTATTTCTCTATGTTACAAACTATGTGTCAAACTTAATATACCCTTAGGATAGGGTATAAAAAGACGTTTTTTAGGAACATATGATAAAATGAATTCAGTATGATCCAATGGTTTTATCTTCATGTCAACTAGCTTGGAATTTCTTTTCTGGGGATAGAACCCCGAACACCTCGCTCCGTAGTCCAACGCACTAACAACTTGAACTATGGACAGCACAATTGTTCACCGACGGTGATAAAATCACCTGGTATATACAATAGCTTTCGGCGTTGTACCCACTTGTCAAAAATAAATCGAATAGGAGTCAGCTTATCTCTTTGACGATTTCTGTGCTCTCTATGGTCGAAGCGAAGGCAGCAATTAATTTTTTTTGAACCAACTAATGACATAGTTGCAGAGAAAATTGGTCAAATGTTCTTACTATCTCACGACTCTTCAAGGAATTCACCATTTAACCGATAAACACCAGCCAAAAGCAGTATTCTGTAATATGCACGCATTCTTGTGTGACAGTGTAAATTTCACACTGAACAACCAATTAGCGATAAATTTTGTAGAGCTTACCCGGGGTACCTAGTGTTCAAATGAAAATCATATTTGGAAAAAATATATATGATTTCTACAGTGAACTGAAATTTCTAGTCGATTAGATGAAAATAACCAAAAATTTAAGCTATTGAGCATAAAAACATACAGAAAAGCTACAATCCGTCTGGAACGGATCGTATGATACCCTATCCTCCTCTCTATAAAATGGGCGTGACCAAATTGCATATTGTACTCAAATATAGCTATAATGTCGAACGTTTGAGGATGTTACATGTAAAATTTTATCAAAATAGGTTTTTTGATGATAACGCCCCCAAAAAGTGGGCGTGGCCAAAACTGTTCTATGGGTGAATTGTAGGGAATCTAAATACCCAAATATTTGGTCTTAACAAAATTTTTCGGTTTCATGTAATTTAGTGAAGTTATAAAAAAGTAGGCGTGGCAGTGGGCGGATGTAAAAAAATTTTACACTTGTACTGTATCTTTTTCTTGGAAGCCCAGATATGAAATTTCAGCGTCCTAGTTAAACATTTAAGGCCCAAAAATCGGTTTTGTGATGAAAACGCCCCCAAAAGTGGGCGTGGCCAAAACTTTTGTATGGGTGAATTGTAGGGAATCTGAATGCCTAAATATTTGGTCTTAACAAAATTTTTCGGTTTCATATAATTTAGTGAAGTTATGAAAAAGTGGGCGTGGCAGTGGGCGGATTTAAAAAATGTTTACACTTGTACTGTATCTTTTTCTCAGAAGCCCAGATATGAAATTTCATCGTCCTAGCTCAAAATTTAAGGCCCAAACAGTGGTGACATACGGACGGACGGACGGACGGACGGACGGACGGACGGTCATCGCTCAATCGATTTCGCTATTGATGCTGATCACGAATATATATACTTTATATGGTCTATCTCGATTATTTCTCTATGTTACAAACTATGTGTCAAACTTAATATACCCTTAGGATAGGGTATAAATAGTGAAAAATTTGCACTAAATCCGGATGAGGGTTAAATGGAGTACAATGATAATCGTGAATAAATGAAGTTCATTTTTCAATGAATAAAAGAAATTAATACAGTCAGTCTCACTCATACTCGTACACCTCACCTTCTTTTGTGTAATCGCCTCCATTATTCAAAATACATATGTATATAAATTTATTTCAACATTTTTATTATTTTCCAACAATTGAACACAATAGTTTATGAAAATAAAAGGGGGAGTTTGGATAACTTTAGGACAATTGTATAGTAACCAGGTACGAATTTTAAGGGTGCATATTCCTTAATACCTTACGAATTATAACATCACAAATACCAACTTTGTCTTTGATACATGCACCACGAACAAAGAAAAGAGCTCGTTGCCATATATGTATGTACGTACATAGCGATCAAATGTTAATAATCATTCAAATGTTAATAAATCAAACCATCGATTTCTTATTTGCGAAAAATGTACTGCATCCATGAACTTTTCTTGATTCCCTTCCAATTTGACTACAATTTTCTATAATTTTTTATGAATCTTAACTCTTTTATACATACCAATTTTTATGCAAACCATTTTTCATTTGCTTTTTTCTTTGTTTCTCTTGTGTGGAAAATAAAGTTATAAAGTTTTAAGTTATCTCACACAAGAAAATCCTATAATTTTTTCCATTTCTTAAGTAAATTAACGATTTTTAGGCATAGTGTGAATTTTACACTCCAACAACTTATTCGTGTGTAAAAATAAAATCCAGATGAGAGTTAATTATCATTCTTCACCTGCAGTAGCTTTTCAACTGGACAGCCAATCAGCACAATTTACACACAACACGGATTAATATTTTCATTTTATTGCACTTTTGCTTTTAAAAATTTCACTCGGCACAAACAACACAAATTAACTGCTGCATTATGGAAAACTAAACATATTAAGAAAGAAAAGAATTGTGTAGTGCATATGACATTGGGTATCGGCAATTACTCACTACTGCGAATACCGGTGGCTTCTTCAATGTTTATTTGTTTGTTAATTTATCTGCCTCTGTCCCTCTAATGTATTCTGCTACAGATTAAAACATGAAGAAGTTCGGTGATGTGGGAAACCAAAGTCAGTGATGCCACTTTTAATTCTTTGGACATTGTGCGGAAATTATTCATATCAATTAAAATAAATACAATACATTTAGTACTAAATTTATGTGTGCAAACTGTACGAATATGTTTGGCACAATTCTTTTTCTTTAAAAATGGAGAGACACTTCCGCTGTGCATAAGTACGAGAACACATGTGTTAGAAAATAAGTCGAATATCTAATTAAAGATCTTTATAACGTGTAAAAGTGATAACTTTATTCAGAAGATTATTAATTCTAAGCCACGATGATGATAACCAGACGATGAAAATGGACGTTGCCATGATTCCCAGGGGGAGTATTGCGAACTTCGCTGAAAACTACAATACACGGCGGCCGAATTCTATTTTAAATTAGAAAATATTTAACTTGTGTTGAAAGCAATTTTTTAAATATTTTGTTCGTTTGTACAGTGTCTGCCCTCAGTAAAGACGGGTTTTATTTGCTAAGTATAAACTAGCATACATTCGTCGAATCCAAAGATCAAAGAAAACACATTTCAGTTGTCTTTTAAAGTGAAATAGAGCTTCTACAAAATTATCTTAACTTAATAAAAGCTTTTAGCTTTTACGATTTTAAGTACGGAAATCTTTAATGACATTTCATTCATATTGAAAATAAAATTCTAAATTCAATATTGTTTTAATAATGTCAAATTCAACGAAATAAAAATGAAAACAATGAAATGAAAAATAGTTGAAGTTGTGTCAACCCTCAAGCTGTATTCTCTGTTCGTCCTCTTTTGCTTAGCGTCATCAGCGGCTTCTGGTTATCGTGATAAGGAGTGATGTTGGATAATATTGAGTATATCTTGCAGGTTCTCCCGCTATAATAAAACTGCCCAGAATGTGTATAGTTGTTCGCATCAGTTTTGAGGAAAAAAAGGCATCAGGTCAGGTTGCCTCAAAATCGGAGCTGTAGTAAGGAAGTAATTTTTGGGAACCATTACAACTGGAGCACACCAAGGTGATTCGCACTCATAAATAATTCCGAGATGGAGCATTTGTTGAATTTCATGCTTAAGTTGATCTCTTTTAATTGGATACAATATGTATTTGCTGTGGATTGAATATTTTTGCATTTGATTCCAATAAACTCTAAAATTGTCCACTTCCAATAAAAGTATATGAAAGTTGTACTTCTGCGGGCTATATAGGCAAGAAATAGGTGTAGACACTCTTTATACCCTATCCTAAGGGTATACTACGTTTGGCACATAGTTTGTAACATAGAGAAATAATTGAGATAGACCCTACACAGTATATACATATGTATATATATTCATGATCAGTATCAATTTTGCTTTTTGTACCTTAAATTTTGAGCTAGGGAGATCAAATTTCATATTTCAGCTTTTGAGAGAAAAATAAAGTACACAGGTAAAAAAATTCGAAATCCTGCCGCTGCCAATTTACTTTATTATATGATGAGAAACCAAAAGAGTAGAGAATCTGAATGCCTGCATATTTGGTCTTAACTCATTTTTTCGGTTTCATACAATTTAGTGAAGTTATGAAAAAGTGGGAAAAGTGGCAGAGGGCGGATTTCAAAATTTTTTACACTTTTACTATACTCTTTCCAAAAGCCCAAGTATCAAACTTTATCCTCCTAGCTGAAAATTTAAGGCCCAAAACGCTGTGCCATACGGACGGACGGAGGGACTATCTTGATTATTTCTCTATGTTACAAACTATAAACTATATATATATATATGTGTCAAACTTAATATACCCTTAAGATAGGGTATAATTAGTTGAGGTGAAAGTCATAGATAGTTTCACTATAGAAGGATATGATTTTGCAAAATTTAATGGTACTCACAAATTACTAGGTTCTTACGATGTTTTGGGATATATTCCAGAAAGTAATTGTTTGATACTATAGAAATAACCGACTTGCAAAAAGAAACTAATACTCAACGATAACCATATGTTACCAACAATTGGCAATGGTGGAGTAAATCGCATGCTACGGAATATTCGTAAGAAACACCTTTCATTCGGGTCAAATGAGCTGTCAGGATAGCCGAATGCACGATTGGGCCAGACAGACGAACGATACCCTACAGACGATATACGACAAATTACATAACGAACGCACCAACCTACATTGTGCATAAAGAAGGACCTTATACATACAGAAAAACTACAATCCATCTGGAATTGATCTTATGATACCCTATCTTCCTTTCTATATAGCTGTTATAAAGTGGGCGCATCCATATTGAATTTTGTACTGAAATATGCCTATAACGTCGGACGTTAGATTTTGATTAAATTTTACATGTAACATCATATGTAAAATTTAATCAAAATGGTTTTTTTCTTTTTTTAAACGCGCCTCGGGCGCCGTGGCTCAAGTGGTTAGTGCGTTGGACTACGGAGCAAGGAGTTCCAGGTTCAATCCCCAGACAACACCTAAAATTTCTTTCACGGCCCCACCTCTCGCGAGAGTCTGACAAACATCCGAGAGTAAAACTGTCATGAACAAGCTTCTCAAAATTGCCGTTCGGATCCGGCATTAAACAGTAGGCCCCTTCCATTCATGTGAAGAATATAGCACGCACAACACGAATGGTTGTGAGAAGCTAGGTCCTGGGTCCCATGGACCTGTTGCGCCAACAATTTGTATTTTTGTAAAACACGCCTCCCAAGAAGTGGGCGTGGCCAAAACTGTTGTACTGGTGAATTTTAGGGAATCTAAATGCCTAAATGCATACGAGTATTTGGTCTTAACAGAAATTTTCGGTTTCATATTATTTAGTGAAATTATGAAAAAGTAGGCGTGGCAATTGGCTTATTTAAAAATTGATTGTACTGTATCTTTTTCTCAAAAGCCCACATATTAAATTTCATCCTCCTAGCTCAAAATTTAATGCCCAAAAAGTGGTGACGGACGGACGGACTGACGGACATGGTTAAATCGTCTTCGCTATTGATGCTGATCAGTGATCTATATACTTTATAGGGTCTACCTCGATTATTTCTCTATGTTAAAAACGATGTATTAAACTTAATATACCCTTAGGATAGGGTATAAACAAACAACACATTAAGGAAGCAACAGTACATAACAAAATACCGCCCGTCACATCAGACCAGACGGTGAAACAAACACACACCCGACAGCAGTTAGTCTTCGTACGAGTATGAAAACACGATGTATCAATTGTCAAGTAGAGGCAGTGGTGGCAAGGCCAAGTCTAAAGGAAAACACACAGAAAAAAAGCTACAATCCGTCTGGAACGGATCGTATGATACCCTATCCTCCTCTCTATAAAGTGGGCGTGGCCAAATTGCATTTTGTACTCAAATATAGCTATAATGTCGAACGTTTGAGGATGTTACATGTAAAATTTTATCCAAATAGGTTTTTTTATGATAACGCCCCCAAAATGTGGGCGTGGCTAAAACTGTTTTATGGATGAATTGTAGGGAATCTGAATACCTAAATATTTGGACTTAACAACATTTTTCGGTTTGATATAATTTAGTGAAGTTATAAAAAAGTAGGCGTGGCAGTGGGCGGATTTAAAAAAAATTTACACTTCTACTGTATCTTTCCTTCAGAAGCCCAGATATGAAATTTCAGCGTCCTAGATAAAAATTTAAGGCCCAAAAATTGCGTCGAGATTCTTAGCAGATGCGAGAACCATTATCATATATTAGAACCCTTCCGTAGCGACACCTAGTGGGAGTAATGTCAGCAGCCGCCGTCAGCGCCCCCATCGGAAGTTTTTGTTACTAAATTTCCTCTATTTGGAGCAATCTACCTACAAAGCTATATGATATATGCTCGCTAGTTAAGTCTGATACCCCACCAGGTTTGAGTCAACAGTGCAAGCTCTGCGGGCAGCACCTATATGTGGTACTCGGGTATTACGTGGTATAAAAATATGATAAACTGAGAAATCAGTTACTAACCACCAGCATCTATAAGTCAGATTTCCATATAGACAAGTTTGTATTCATGGGCATAATTCATATATGAGCAACTTATTCACATGTATTTATAGGTTGCAACTAAAACATATAAGGAATGCGTTTATGTTAGAGCTGTGATAAGCAATAACAACAAAAGTTTTAGGAAAGGGAAAAAAGAAAAAAAACATACAGAAAAGCTACAATCCGTCTGGAACGGATCGTATGATACCCTATCCTCCTCTCTATAAAGTGGGCGTGGCCAAATTGCATTTTATACTGAAATATAGCTGTAATGTCGAACATTTGAGGATGTTACATGTAAAATTTTATCAAAATAGGTTTTTTGGTGATAACGCCCCCAAAAAGTGGGCGTGGCCAAAACCGTTCTATGGATGAATTGTAGGGAATCTAAATGCCCAAATATTTGGTCTTAACAAAATTTTTCGGTTTCATATAATTTAGTGAAGTTATAAAAAAGTAGGCGTGGCAGTGGGCGGATGTAAAAAATTTTTACACTAGTATTGTATCTTTTTCTCGGAAGCCCAGATATGAAATTTCAGCGTCCTAGTTAAAAATTTAAGGCCCAAAAATCGGTTTTGTGATGAAAACGCCCCCAAAAAGTGGGCGTGGCCAAAACTTTTGTATGGGTGGATTGTAGGGAATCTGAATGCGTAAATATTTGGTCTTAACAAAATTTTTCGGTTTCATATAATTTAGTGAAGTTATGAAAAAGTGGGCGTGGCAGTGGGCGGATTTCAAAAATTTTTACACTTGTACTGTATCTTTTTTTCAGAAGCCCAGATATGAAATTTCATCGTCCTAGCTCAAAATTTAAGACCCAAAAAGCGGTGACATACGGACGGACGGACGGACGGACGGACGGACGGACGGACGGACGGACGGTCATCGCTCAATCGATTTCGCTATTGATGCTGATCACGAATATATATACTTTATATGGTCTATCTCGATTATTTCTCTATGTTACAAACTATGTGTCAAACTTAATATACCCTTAGGATAGGGTATAAACATACAGAAAAGCTACAATCCGTCTGGAACGCATCGTATGATACCCTATCCTCCTCTCTATAAAGTGGGCGTGGCCAAATTGCATTTTGTACTCAAATATAGCTATAATGTCGAACGTTTGAGGATGTTACATGTAAAATTTTATCAAAATAGGTTTTTTGATTATAACGCCCCCAATAAGTGGGCGTGGCCAAAACTGTTCTATGGGTGAATTGTAGGGAATCTAAATACCCAAATATTTGGTCTTAACAAAATTTTTCGGTTTCATATAATTTAGTGAAGTTATAAAAAAGTAGGCGTGGCAGTGGGCGGATGTAAAAAAATTTTACACTTGTACTGGATATTTTCGTCAGAAGCCCAGATATGAAATTTCAGCGTCCTAGTTAAAAATTTAAGGCCCAAAAATTGGTTTTGTGATGAAAACGCCCCCAAAAAGTGGGCGTGGCCAAAACTTTTGTATGGGTGGATTGTAGGGAATCTGAATGCCTAAATATTTGGTCTTAACAAAATTTTTCGGTTTCATATAATTTAGTAAAGTTATGAAAAAGTGGGCGGATTTCAAAAATTTTGACACTTGTACTGTATCTTTTTCTCAGAAGCCCAGATATGAAATTTCATCGTCCTAGCTCAAAATTTAAGGCCCAAAAAGCGGTAACATACGGACGGACGGACGGTCATATATATATACTTTATAGGGTCTATCTCGATTATTTCTCTATGTTACAAACTATGTGTCAAACTTAATATACCCTTAGGATGGGGTATAAAAATTAAATGTAATGCTACATAATTGTCTCTCCAAAATGTTCAAAACCTTATTGTAGCTATAATAGTTCAGAAGTTATACAATGGTACAAGTGGTTATACCTCCAAATCGGAGGTGTCCTACTTCAACGGGCTATAACGGTAAATGGAGTAAAAATAGAGCCCCCCCTTGCCATACGATTTTTGTTCGTCGGAACTTTAGGAATCTCCCCTTAAAGGATTGACCTTCTTAACTGGGGCACCCTGTATGAACATACGTACTAAATAGATATATAAATCATACTGAACAAATACCAATCAATCGAGCCCTAACCAAATAATTTCGAAGGCGAAAAGACTATTGTTGCGATGTTAGGGTTATATAACCCGAAACTTCAACTCGATATATCCAGAATTTTTATTAAAAACCAGTCGTTCATAATGCTATTACAATTATTGTGTTTCTCTCTTATCTTATTCGTGGTATGTTTCTTAACAATTTTTCGAAAATTTGGTTAAAAACTTTTGCAAATATTGCTTGTAAATCAATTGCTTCAATTGGTCTGCTATGAACTGGGCATTGCAGTAATTTTTCGTTTTTATACCCTATCCTAAGGGTATATTAAGTTTGACACATAGTTTGTAACATAGAGTAATAATCGAGACAGACCCTATAAAGTATATATATTCGTTATCAGCATCAATAGCGAAATCGATTGAGCGATGACCGTCCGTCCGTCCGTCCGTCCGTATGTCACCGCTTTTTGGGCCTTAAATTTTGAGCTAGGACGATGAAATTTCATATCTGGGCTTCTGAGAAAAAGATACAGTACAAGTGTAAAAATTTTTTAAATCCGCCCACTGCCACGCCCACTTTTTCATAACTTCATTAAATTATATGAAACCGAAAAATTTTGTTAAAACCAAATATTTAGGCATTCAGACTCCCTACAATCCACTCATACAAAAGTTTTGGCCACGCCCACTCTTTGGGGCGTTTTCATCATAAAACCGATTTTTGGGCCTTAAATTTTTAACTAGGACGCTGAAACTTCATATCTGGGCTTCTGACGAAAGATACAGTAGAAGTGTAAATTTTTTTACATCCGCCTACTTTTTTATAACTTCACTAAATTATATGAAACCGAGAAATTTTGTGAAGTCCAAATATTTAGGTATTCAGATTCCCTACAATTCACCCATAGAACAGTTTTGGCCACGCCCACTTTTTCATCAAAAAACTGATTTTGATAAAATTTTACATGTAACATCCTCAAACGTTCGAAGTTATAGCCATATTTGAGTACAAAATGCAAATTGGTCACGCCCACTTTATAGAGAGGAGGATAGGGTATTAGACGATCTGTTCCAGACGGATTGTAGCTTTTCTGTATGTTTTTATCAGTGTTTAATTGAATTAATATGACATCTACAAAGTCCTTTTCGGTGTTGACCATAAATATGATTTCACCAATTTTTGTTCGCAAACCTATCATTTACTTGAATTTTGATGTTTTTGATCAATTCGGGTAAAAGTTCTTCGAAGGATCTAACAGCTGTGACCGTATTATCTGAATTATTCTACCACGTATTAGCCTTGCAGATGATTTCTACGAGTTTACCACGATATCTAGAAAAATAAAATATAGAAAACAAAAATCCAGAAAAAAAAATCTCGAAAAAAAATTTAGAAGAAAAAAATCTTGAAAGCAAAATCTCAAACACCAAAAATCTAAAAAAAATTATTTCGAATGACGAAAATCTAGAATTAATATTAATTTTTGAGACAATGGTATCTATTCGCGCGCAAGGATATACATATGTAAGCCCCTGTTCAGTGGGACATGAATCACAATCGAGTTACAGACTTACAAATGTATGTCCCAAACCATCGTGCTTAACTTCAATTTTTTGACATAAGTTCACGATTTTTGGGAAGATAATCAAGCCAAATAACACCACCGCTCGCTCCGCTTCGCTGCTCCTTAAGGGTCGTCGTAAGTATTTGGTAGGCAGGCACTTACCAATGTAAGGGGATACATGCAAGGTGTTTTGTTTTTTTTATGAAAATGTGTTAAACTTTTGATATTTTCAATGAAAAATTACAAAGTTTAAATTTTAGAGCCATTTTCATTATTTTCAAAATTAAAAGAAAGAAAAAAAAATAAAAATTATGTTTTCGACATTTTTTTCAAGATTTAGTTTTTCGAGATTTTTGTACTTTCTAGATTTTGTGCCATTCGAGATTTTTTGCTTTCGAGATTTATAAGATTTATTTTCGAGATTTCTGTCGTTCTAGATTTTAGGCGTTCTAGCTAACGTGGTGATTCCGATTTCTACAATCCGGGGTAGAGCTGGGCCCCAACCAACAAGCCTCCCCAGACAGCTTGATCATTAGCCAGCTGCCTCCAGTTTCGCCCACCAAGTTGATTGCGATACCTTTCCACCTGAGCGCGCCACCTTAGGCGAGGTCTTTCTTTACTGAGTCGTTCTTCTGGAATGGATTCGAAGACTCTTCGAGCCGGAGCATTGTTGTCCATCTGCTCTACATGACCCAACCATCTTAGTCGTTGTATTCGAACTCTTCTGATTAGGTCGATGTCGCTATATAGCTCGTACAGCTCATGATTGCATCTTCTTTTCACTCTCCGTCAATGAAGACGGGACCAAAAATCACCCGAAGTAATTTTCTCTCATAACAATCAAGAGCGGCCTCATCCATTCTTGAAATAGTCCATGCCTCTGCGCCGTAGAATACGACTGGGAAGATAAGGGTCTTATAGAGGGTTACTATAGTTGTTCGTGAGAGGGCTTTGCTACTGTTTGTGAATTAGGATATGTATGAATTGTATGTGTATATAGATTTTAAAAGAATATATGTTTAATGTGTTTGATGTGTGAATGTTTAATTAATGTGTAATATAATATGTAGATTATTGTGTTTTTTATATCACACCACCTTTATACCTGGATAGTTCCTAGTGTACATATATGGTTGTTGTTGGTTGTGTGTAATGTGTGTTATTAGTGTATAAATGGTGTGTATTTTGTATCTTCTAATGTGTTTAATTGTTTAATTTAATAAAACAAAACTACTGTGTGCTCTATATGTGTAAAAGTTACTGTTTAATGTAAAAAACATAATAATGTTAAGAAAGGGCCAACCGAACTAGTTGGCGGTCAAACGTAGACTGAATGCCTGTTTTGAATTAAATTGTGCAACAAACAAAGTTAAGTTATTATAGAAGCACATACATAAAAAAAGGGTACATGGAACTGTAAACAACTAAGAGAAAAGAGAACAATAATGTTACTGTACAATTGAATTTAAACTACATCCTGAGCTCGGCGATTGATATTTACGGTGCACGCAACTTTGTTGCCTTCTTCCAAAGAATCAGCGATTGGCAAGAGCTAATCTTCGTTTGATCTCAGCGCTGGTGTTATTGTCTGAGTTTATTGCGGATCCTAGGTAGGCAAAGTCCAGGGTGTCGTTCTGTCTGAGGTGTCGTCGGTGTTGTAAGTATGTCCTTTTTTGTTGACAGCACATACTTTTTTTTTTCCCCTTTAACCGTTAAACCCATTTAACCGTTTATGTCTCAAAGCTCGCGTACTACTGACATCACGATTTGTTCTTCCGATTATGTTAATATTATCGGCATATGCGAGCAGTTGCATGAACTTTTGAAAGATTGCGCCTCTAATGTTGGGGTCTGAGTTCTGCACAATTCTTTCAAGAACGATGTTGAAGAAATCGCATGACAGCGCGTAGCGTTGTCTGAATCCTTTTTTGACTTCAAAGGTCTCGGTGAGGTCCTTCCCGACCTTGATGGTGCAGCGTGCATTCCCCATCGTCATTCTGCACAACCGGACGAGTTTGCCAGGTATGCCAAAACTATACATACATAGCTCTATATAGCTCTTCTCTATAGATGCTGTCATAGGCGGCCTTGAAATCGATGAAATGGTAATGAGTATCGATTTGAAATTCCTGGATTTTTTCAATATCTGCCGTAGTATGAAAGTTTGATCGATGGTGAACTTTCTTGGCCTAAAACCACACTGATATGGAGCAATCAGATTGCTGATAAAAGGTTTTAAACGTTCACACAAAATAGCAGATAAGATCTTGTAGAACACGTTGAGTTAACTTATTCCTCTATAGTTGGCGCACTTTAGTGGATCTCCTTTCTTGAGGATCAGGTGATTCTGGTGACCATCGACATTTGACATAGCACAAAAGATCGAAAGAAATTTATCGACAGCGTCTTTAATTGGCATATCGTCATCAATATTCTTTCGCACTGAAGTGTTGAACGTTCGAACAAAACGCTTAGCTAAACCGCTGGGTGCTGGATAAAATGGCGTTGTTGCAACATGTCGAATGTCAATTTCTGTGCAGAGTTTATCGAATTATACAGAGGTAAGCTGCGGTCTGTTGTCGGTATGCCCTCAATAGAATAAATTGCGGATACTTATTTCACAGACTTAAGCTATTTGTGCGATGTCGATATCGATTTTGGTCCTCCATATGTATTGTCTAGCAAGTTGCCTCATTTTAACAGCTCCCCAATGTCCGCTATGCAAAAGCTTTGGTGTCTGCTTTTTAAAAGTATTAGGAATCACCACTTGAATAGACTCAGTTTATAAGCAAATTAATTCATTGTAATTAGTGAAAGCATTTCTACGACTGAAAACGGTTTGATGTTATATAAAGAAATAAAGAAGTAAAGAAATAAATAAGTAAAGAAATAAAGAAATAAAGAATTAAAGAAATAATTGCTCATATTCCCCACCTTGGTACAATAAGGAGCTTCGTTCCCTCCACAACAACAGAAACAAACTATAGTAAACTTATCTCAAATTCAAATCTGACTCTGACTTTAGGAAGTACTTCTGTGCTTATACCTATTGCTTTGAGCTCTGTGAAAACTCTATCTAGAGTACCTTGATCGAATGCAATCGAACCTTATTGCTAACCCCAAGAGTTTTTTTTAATTTATTAAAGTCAAACATAATTGTGATGGCCATCCATCTACCCTCACTTTCTCCGACTTTTCCTCGGCTAGACCGCCAGCTATGTATCCAAACTGAGTGTTTTGCAACACTGGATAATTAGTGCCGAGGCGAATCTGATCTTGAATTAAAATATCATAGAAAATTTCAGCACCGAGCAAAATATCGACGTTAGTGGGCTTATGGAAATTTGGATCAGTCAGTTTTACCTCCAGAGGAAGTTTCCATTTAGAAGTATTAAAATTAAAGCTTGGCATGGGGTCACTCATACGTGACAGTATGTGGAAGCAAAATTCCGCTGAGTAAGCGGTAAGACGCGACTGCACTTGTGTGTGTAGAATATGTCGAGCTGACGTTGAAGTCTCTCCTACGCCACAAATTGAGGTGAATGCTCTTGAACGCGGAAGACCTAATTGTTGAGCTAAAGTTTCTGTGATGACATGCACTTGTGACCCTGAGTCTAGTATGGCTCCGACTGCATGAAGAACGCCGTGCTTACCGAGAATGTTGACGATGGCTGTCGCGAGAAACATTTGCCAAGATTCGTGCTTAGGATTCATAGTTGCCAGACTAGCAAGAGATGTATCTGAAGATGACGCAATTGGCTTAGCATTTAATTCTATGGATGAATAAGAACCATCAGGTTTCTTTACAGGTGTGGGATTTGTTGAGAGCGAGGAATAGTCGTGAATCAGAGTGTGATGATTGCCTTTGCATTGTCTACATTTTTCAGATTCACACTTCTGGTGATCATAACCACACTTGAGGCAGTTAATGCACAAGTTTTTTTTAATTGCCGCTGTGAACCGTTCCTTAGGTGAAAGGGTAAGGTATTTTCTACACCTGTAAATATTATGATTGTTTCCATCACAATAAAAACATACCTTTTGATTGGTTGCAGTTACAAACGAGACCTTGGGCGCTGTTGTCCGAAACAATTTTGTTATCTTCGACGTCGATGGACCAGCGAGAGATGGGTGCGCAGTGTGTGCTGTCCTCCGTTCCAATTGCTGACATCGTTTGTTTAAACATTTCATTAACTTTTTTAGTGTTGGAAGCCGCTTGGTTGGGCGCTCGTCGATCCACTTGTCGTTAGTAGAGATATCTAATTTGGAGAGAACGATGCAAATGATCAAATCATCCCAATGAAGAACCGGTCTACCAAGTGATAGCAAAGAGCGCAAATGCACGTTTACAGTGTCCACTAACTCGCGAATGCTTGTTGCGTTTATTTTAATAATTGGTGGA
Organism: Xylota sylvarum; assembly: GCA_905220385.1. Classification (NCBI taxonomy): domain Eukaryota; kingdom Metazoa; phylum Arthropoda; class Insecta; order Diptera; family Syrphidae; genus Xylota; species Xylota sylvarum. The sequence continues at coordinate 2,957,301 of CAJMZQ010000027.1, read as the reverse complement.
AAATTTAACATGCACTTCACTTGTTCTTCCACGATGATACCGGTATTCGCGTATCGGTCCTTTAGCATTGCAAGCGCTTCAACATAGTTTTTCGCGGTCACTTCAATTGACTGAATTCTTCTTAGTGCTTCACCCGCCAACGAAGAACGCAGATAATGAAACTTTGTTACTGTATCAATTGAATCATTATTATCGATCAGCGCAGTAAACGTTTCAAAATATGACATCTATTTTGTATACTCTCCGGAAAAAGTAGGTAACTGTACTTTGGGTAATTTCACCGTACATCCGCCGAGAGTAGTGTGAAAAACGATTCGCGTTTTTGGATTCAATGCGTTTTTCGGCAATCGCGGATGCTAGCGAGGGCTGCAATGAGAAATAAGTTTCTTCAAAAGAAGCGCGATTGTTTCTTTCGTCTTCTGAAGCATTGTGTTCTTCAATAACCGACTGCACCGAATCGAACTCAATGTAATATTGCTCAAGCGCTTTTAAACGAATTTCCACTTAATTTGTATACCCTATCCTAAGGGTATATTAAGTTTGACACATAGTTTGTAACATAGAGAAATAATTGAGATAGACCCTATAAAGTATATATATTCGTGATCAGCATCAATAGCGAAATCGATTGAGCGATGACCGTCCGTCCGTCCGTCCGTCCGTCCGTCCGTCCGTCCGTCCGTATGTCACCGGTTTTTGGGCCTTAAATTTTGAGCTAGGACGATGAAATTTCATATCTGGGCTTCTGAGAAAAAGATACAGTACAAGTGTAAAAATTTTTGAAATCCGCCCACTGCCACGCCCATTTTTTCATAACTTCACTAAATTATATGAAACCGAAAAATTTTGTTAAGACCAAATATTTAGGCATTCAGATTCCCTACAATCCACCCATACAAAAGTTTTGGCCACGCCCACTTTTTGGGGGCGTTTTTATCACAAAACCGAGTTTTGGGCCTTCAATTATTAACTAGGACGCTGAAATTTCATATCTGGGTTTCCAAGAAAAAGATACAGTACAAGTGTAAAATTTTTTTACATCCGCCCACTGCCACGCCTACTTTTTTATAACTTCACTAAATTATATGAAACCGAAGAATTTTGTTAAGACCAAATATTTAGGTATACAGATTCCCTACAATTCACCCATAGAACAGTTTTGGTCACGCCCACTTTTTGGGGGCGTTTTCATCAAAAAACCGATTTTGATAAAATTTTACATGTAACATCCTCAAACGTTCGACATTATAGCTATATTTGAGTACAAAATGCAATTTGGCCACGCCCACTTTATAGAGAGGAGGATAGGGTATCATACGATCCGTTCCAGACGGATTGTAGCTTTTCTGTATGTTTTTATACCCTATCCTAAGGGTATATTAAGTTTGACACATAGTTTGTAACATAGAGAAATAATCGAGATAGACCCTATAAAGTATATATATTCGTGATCAGCATCAATAGCGAAATTGATTGAGCGATGACCGTCCGTCCGTCCGTCCGTCCGTATGTCACCGCTTTTTGGGCCTTAAATTTTGAGCTAGGACGATGAAATTTCATATCTGGGCTTCTGAGAAAAAGATACAGTACAAGTGTAAAAATTTTTGAAATCCGCCCACTGCCACGCCCACTTTTTCATAACTTCACTAAATTATATGAAACCGAAAAATTTTGTTAAGACCAAATATTTAGGCATTCAGTTTCCCTACAATCCACCCATACAAAAGTTTTGGCCACGCCCACTTTTTGGGGGCGTTTTTATCACAAAACCGATTTTTGGGCCTTAAATTTTTAACTAGGACGCTGAAATTTCATATCTGGGCTTCCAAGAAAAATATTCAATGCAAGTGTAAATTTTTTTTACATCCGCTCACTGCCACGCCTACTTTTTTATAACTTCACTAAATTATATGAAACCGAAAAATTTTGTTAAGATCAAATATTTGGGTATTTAGATTCCCTACAATCCATCCATACAAAAGTTTTGGCCACGCCCACTTTTTGGGGGCGTTTTCATCACAAAACCGATTTTTGGGCCTTAAATTTTTAACTAGGACGCACAAATTTCATGTTTGGGCTTCCAAGAAACTGATACAGTACAAGTGTAAATTTTTTTTACATCCGCCCACTGCCACGCCTACTTTTTATAACTTCACTAAATTATATGAAACCGAAAAATTTTGTTAAGATCAAATATTTGGGTATTTAGATTCCCCATAATTCACCCATAGAACAGTTTTGGCCACGCCCACTTTTTAGGGGCGTTTTCATCTCAAAACCGATTTTTGGGCCTTAAATTTTTAACTATGACGCTGAAATTTCATATCTGGGCTTCTGACGAAAAGATGCAGTAGAAGTGTAAATTTTTTTTACATCCGCCCACTGCCACGCCTACTTTTTATAACTTCACTAAATTATATGAAACCGAAAAATTTTGTTAAGATCAAATATTTGGGTATTTAGATTCCCCATAATTCACCCATAGAACAGTTTTGGCCACGCCCACTTTTTAGGGGCGTTTTCATCTCAAAACCGATTTTTGGGCCTTAAATTTTTAACTATGACGCTGAAATTTCATATCTGGGCTTCTGACGAAAAGATACAGTAGAAGTGTAAAATTTTTTTACATCCGCCCACTGCCACGCCTACTTTTTTATAACTTCACTAAATTATATGAAACCGAAAAATTTTGTTAAGACCAAATATTTGGGTATTTAGATTCCGTACAATTCACCCATAGAACAGTTTTGGCCACGCCCACTTTTTGGGGGCGTTATCATCAAAAAACCTATTTTGATAAAATTTTACATGTAACATCCTCAAACGTTCGACATTATAGCTATATTTGAGTACAAAATGCAATTTGGCCACGCCCACTTTATAGAGAGGAGGATAGGGTATCAGACGATCCGTTCCAGACGGATTGTAGCTTTTCTGTATGTTTTTTCATAGTGCTAATCATTGTAATTTCAACCTGGCTTTAGAAGTAATTATTCGAATGTTGACCATATATTCTCGCTTGTTAACATAGCAAAGTGGTACAAGAAAAAACATAAGAAACCCTATGCCTTCTTTGTAGATCTTCAAGCGGCTTTTGACTGTGTAGCGCGAAGCGCTTTTCTACAAGCTCTTTGTTTTTGATTGCCAGCTACACAAAATAATCACGAAAATTTTCACTCAACTGATTTCCACTAAAAAATAGATACATATCTGTACCACCATCTTCAGGGGTCAATATTATGATTATTTAGAAGCAGAAATAAATAACCACGCATATGAAAGTTCATCGTCCTAGCTCAAAATTTAAGGCCCAAAAAGCGGTGACATACGGACGGACGGTCATCGCTCAATCGATTTCGCTATTGATGCTGATCACGAATATATATACTTTATAGGGTCTATCTCGATTATTTCTCTATGTTACAAACTATGTGTCAAACTTAATATACCCTTAGGATAGGGTATAAACAGGTGGACTTGATTGTGTAAAAAATATATACTTAAAGCATTTGCCTTTTTTAACATTTGTTATTAATGCCTGCCTAAAAATTAAGTATTTTCCGAATTCATTTAAAATAGCTAAAGTTGTTCCTATTATTAAGGCTGGTAAACCTCTTGAAAGCCCTGAAAGTTATAGGCCGATTAGTTTGCTTAGCAGTTCGAGCAAGATCCTTGAAAAAGTGCTTAAGGATCAAATTTTAAAGCATGTTTGTGCCGTCGACATATACCCCAATGAACAATTTGGATTTAGACAACACCACAACACTTCACATCAGGTACTAAGAATTTGTAACCATGTTAAGATGAATCGTGCAATTGGTAAATCCACTGGTATGGTTTTATTAGATATCGAAAAGGCGTTCGATACAGTTTGGCACAATGGCCTTATCTACAAGATGATTCAATTAAATTTTCCCTCACATGTCTGTAAAATAGTCCAAAGTCTTTTGTCAAATCGTTCATTTGAAGTCTGTGTTAATAATAGTGTGTCTAATGTTATTTCATTTGGTTCAGGTGTTCCCAAGGATCTGTTCTTGGACCGATTTTGTATAATTTGTATACGTCGGATTTTCCATCCTTACCTAATTGTGATGCAGCCATTTTTGCTGATGACACTGCAATATTTTCATCCCATCAATTTGCTCTTAATATTGAGAGTAATTTAAAAAACGCTATCGTTATACTAGAAAAATATTACACGAAGTGGAAAATAAAATTAAATGAAGGTAAGAAGAAGAAAAGCTATTTTTTTCACTCGAAAAAGAAAGACTTGTTTCCTTCCCAGTGTTCCATTACAGGTAAATGGAGTAAGCATTCCTTGGAAGCCCTCCGTTAAGTATTTGGGAATACATATTAATACCAAATTAACTTTTAATGAACATGAATTGCGATCAAAATGCTTTATCCATTTATTAACAGAAAGTCCCTATAAAAATGATGCTTAACTTACCACGGCATCATTCAACCCTAGATATTCACATCCAAGCGATTTATTATATAAATAAATAAATAAATAATTATTTATTTATTTATTTATTTATTTATTTATTTAGTTATTTATTTATTTATTTATTTATTTATTTATTTATTTATTTATTTATTTATTTATTTATTTATTTATTTATTTATTTATTTATTTATTTATTTATTTATTTATTTATTTTTTTTTTTTTTTTTTTTTTTTTCTAGTCATCTCAAATTATATATTATATTGCTTTCATTTATATATGTACTTACATTAAAATAAATTTTTTTTTTCCTCCCACCTAGTCTATCTTTTTTGCTTTTAAAAACTTATTTAAATGAACATTATATCATGTTTTAGAGGAAAGATAAATCTATCAAATCCCTATACTGTAAAATGTACGATAACAAACCTTAATGTACGTTATATTGCGAAATAAATCTATCCACCTATCTACGATTAGTGGGCTTGAATACTTGGAATTGCTTTTCCTTTTTATCACTTGTTCTTCCATTTCTGCGATCTGTCTTCTGATTTCTTTTTCGTGCTGGGGAGGGTACTTGTACAGTTAGGTGTTTATTTGTTGGTCTGTCGTTGTTCTAATTTCATGCTGTACTTCAGACGTACTAGTTAATCTATTTCCTTCTTTGAAAAATAAGTTCCCAAATTTTGTCATTAATTTGTCTACTTCCATTCGTTCTTCTGTATTAAGACTCTAAGGTCTATATTTATTTGTTTGATATTACCATCAATGGATTCAATTGTACAAACTTCATTTACTGTATACTGAATGTTAATGAATTTTAAACTTTGATTATTTAAATTAATTGTTCCTTCATCAAGATTTATTAGAGTACTTAAGTTGTTCAATGGAACCATACCAATTATAAATTGATATCTGTTGCAAAACCTTTTGACTTTCTATCCAATTAAAGCATTATATTAGGCTTTGAATTCCTCTGGTGCGTATGTATGTACCTCCTATGGTATGGTATCGTCGCCAGTCGCTGTCGTAAAATATATTGGTTGTATAGGAATTTTGTTAAATTCGTAGAGTCTGTCGTCAATTATGCCTAGAGTTGACCCTGAGTCTATTAGAGCTACATATGGTCTTGCATTAAAAATAAGTATAATTTGTCGTAGATCATCCGAGGCTAGTTCATAGAAAATGATACAGGTTGTTTCTCGACTATCTCTAGAGACTTTACCACTCTTTGCTTAGTAATATCCTGTTGATAGCTATTTTGGCCCGGAGAACCACTAAGGTTTCCTAAATATTGGTTCTGACCCTGAGAATTATTAACTTGTTGCCTGTTCTTATTCCTTCGTATATTGTCTACTCCTTGATGCACCGATTACAGAAGCCGAAGTAAAAGCTGTCATTTACAACTCCAAGAAGAGCAAAGCTCCAGGAAATGATCGGCTCCCTTTTGAATTCTATAAAAATTGTACATCGGAATTCCTATCAGTGCTTACAAAAGAATTTAATCGAATATTTCAAACTGCAGAAGCCCCAGAATGTTTCCAGAGGGCGATAATATTCCCACTACACACAAAATGCGATTATGATAATCCAGAAAATTGTAGGGGTATTTCGTTTCTCAATACATTCACCAAGCTGTTTGCCGCAGTAATCGTTAATCGAATAACACAGTGGGAGGAAAACAAGAATATCATATTAGTATTTCAACCTGGCTTTAGAAGTAATTATTCGAATGTTGACCATATATTCTCGCTTATTAACATAGCAAAGTGGTACAAGAAAAAACATAAGAAACCCTATGCCTTCTTTGTAGATCTTCAAGCGGCTTTTGACTGTGTAGCGCGAAGCGCTTTTCTACAAGCTCTTTGTTTTTGATTGCCAGCTACACAAAATAATCACGAAAATTTTCACTCAACTGATTTCCACTAAAAAATAGATACATATCTGTACCACCATCTTCAGGGGTCAATATTATGATTATTTAGAAGCAGAAATAAATAACCACGCATATGAAAGTTCATCGTCCTAGCTCAAAATTTAAGGCCCAAAAAGCGGTGACATACGGACGGACGGTCATCGCTCAATCGATTTCGCTATTGATGCTGATCACGAATATATATACTTTATAGGGTCTATCTCGATTATTTCTCTATGTTACAAACTATGTGTCAAACTTAATATACCCTTAGGATAGGGTATAAACAGGTGGACTTGATTGTGTAAAAAATATATACTTAAAGCATTTGCCTTTTTTAACATTTGTTATTAATGCCTGCCTAAAAATTAAGTATTTTCCGAATTCATTTAAAATAGCTAAAGTTGTTCCTATTATTAAGGCTGGTAAACCTCTTGAAAGCCCTGAAAGTTATAGGCCGATTAGTTTGCTTAGCAGTTCGAGCAAGATCCTTGAAAAAGTGCTTAAGGATCAAATTTTAAAGCATGTTTGTGCCGTCGACATATACCCCAATGAACAATTTGGATTTAGACAACACCACAACACTTCACATCAGGTACTAAGAATTTGTAACCATGTTAAGATGAATCGTGCAATTGGTAAATCCACTGGTATGGTTTTATTAGATATCGAAAAGGCGTTCGATACAGTTTGGCACAATGGCCTTATCTACAAGATGATTCAATTAAATTTTCCCTCACATGTCTGTAAAATAGTTCAAAGTCTTTTGTCAAATCGTTCATTTGAAGTCTGTGTTAATAATAGTGTGTCTAATGTTATTTCATTTGGTTCAGGTGTTCCCAAGGATCTGTTCTTGGACCGATTTTGTATAATTTGTATACGTCGGATTTTCCATCCTTACCTAATTGTGATGCAGCCATTTTTGCTGATGACACTGCAATATTTTCATCCCATCAATTTGCTCTTAATATTGAGAGTAATTTAAAACATACAGAAAAGCTACAATCCGTCTGGAACGGATCGTCTGATACCCTATCCTCCTCCCTATAAAGTGGGCGTGGCCAAATTGCATTTTGTACTCAAATATAGCTATAATGCCGAACGTTTGAGGATGTTACATGTAAAATTTTATCAAAATAGGTTTTTTGATGATAACGCCCCCAAAAAGTGGGCGTGGCCAAAACTGTTCTATGGGTGAATTGTAGGGAATCTAAATACCCAAATATTTGGTCTTAACAAAATTTTTCGGTTTCATGTAATTTAGTGAAGTTATAAAAAAGTAGGCGTGGCAGTGGGCGGATGTAAAAAAATTTTACACTTGTACTGTATCTTTTTCTTGGAAGCCCAGATATGAAATTTCAGCGTCCTAGTTAAACATTTAAGGCCCAAAAATCGGTTTTGTGATGAAAACGCCCCCAAAAGTGGGCGTGGCCAAAACTTTTGTATAGGTGGATTGTAGGGAATCTGAATGCCTAAATATTTGGTCTTAACAAAATTTTTCGGTTTCATATAATTTAGTGAAGTTATCAAAAAGTGGGCGTGGCAGTGGGCGGATTTCAAAAATTTTTACACTTGTACTGTATCTTTTTCTCAGAAGCCCAGATATGAAATTTCATCGTCCTAGCTCAAAATTTAAGGCCCAAAAAGCGGTGACATACGGACGGACGGACGGACGGACGGACGGACGGACGGACGGTCATCGCTCAATCGATTTCGCTATTGATGCTGATCACGAATATATATACTTTATAGGGTCTATCTCGATTATTTCTCTATGTTACAAACTATGTGTCAAACTTAATATACCCTTAGGATAGGGTATAAAAACGCTATCGTTATACTAGAAAAATATTACACGAAGTGGAAAATAAAATTAAATGAAGGTAAAATGCAAGCTATTTTTTTCACTCGAAAAAGAAAGACTTGTTTCCTTCCCAGTGTTCCATTACAGGTAAATGGAGTAAGCATTCCTTGGAAGCCCTCCGTTAAGTATTTGGGAATACATATTAATACCAAATTAACTTTTAATGAACATGAATTGCGATCAAAATGTTTTATCCATTTATTAACAGAAAGTCCCTATAAAAATGATGCTTAACTTACCACGGCATCATTCAACCCTAGATATTCACATCCAAGCGATTTATTATATAAATAAATAAATAATTTATTTATTTATTTATTTATTTATTTTTTTTTTTTTTTCTAGTCATCTCAAATACATATGTATTGCTTTCATTTATATATGTACTTACATTAAAATAAATTTTTTTTTTCCTCCCACCTAGTCTATCTTTTTTGCTATTAAAAACTTATTTAAATGAACATTATATCATGTTTTAGAGGAAAGATAAATCTATCAAATCCCTATACTGTAAAATGTACGATAACAAACCTTAATGTACGTTATATTGCGAAATAAATCTATCCACCTATCTACGATTAGTGGGCTTGAATACTTGGAATTGCTTTTCCTTTTTATCACTTGTTCTTCCATTTCTGCGATCTGTCTTCTGATTTCTTTTTCGTGCTGGGGAGGGTACTTGTACAGTTAGGTGTTTATTTGTTGGTCTGTCGTTGTTCTAATTTCATGCTGTACTTCAGACGTACTAGTTAATCTATTTCCTTCTTTGAAAAATAAGTTCCCAAATTTTGTCATTAATTTGTCTACTTCCATTCGTTCTTCTGTATTAAGACTCTAAGGTCTATATTTATTTGTTTGATATTACCATCAATGGATTCAATTGTACAAACTTCATTTACTGTATACGGAATGTTAATGAATTTTAAACTTTGATTATTTAAATTAATTGTTCCTTCATCAAGATTTATTAGAGTACTTAAGTTGTTCAATGGAACCATACCAATTATAAATTGATATCTGTTGCAAAGCCTTTTGACTTTCTATCCAATTAAAGCATTATATTAGGCTTTGAATTCCTCTGGTGCGTATGTATGTACCTCATATGGTATGGTATCGTCGCCAGTCGCTGTCGTAAAATATATTGGTTGTATAGGAATTTTGTTAAATTCGTAGAGTCTGTCGTCAATTATGCCTAGAGTTGACCCTGAGTCTATTAGAGCTACATATGGTCTTGCATTAAAAATAAGTATAAGTTGTCGTAGATCATCCGAGGCTAGTTCATAGAAAATGATACAGGTTGTTTCTCGACTATCTCTAGAGACTTTACCACTCTTTGCTTAGTAATATCCTGTTGATAGCTATTTTGGCCCGGAGAACCACTAAGGTTTCCTAAATTTTGGTTCTGACCCTGAGAATTATTAACTTGTTGCCTGTTCTTATTCCTTCGTATATTGTCTACTCCTTGATGCACCGATTACAGAAGCCGAAGTAAAAGCTGTCATTTACAACTCCAAGAAGAGCAAAGCTCCAGGAAATGATCGTCTCCCTTTTGAATTCTATAAAAATTGTACATCGGAATTCCTATCAGTGCTTACAAAAGAATTTAATCGAATATTTCAAACTGCAGAAGCCCCAGAATGTTTCCAGAGGGCGATAATATTCCCACTACACACAAAATGCGATTATGATAATCCAGAAAATTGTAGGGGTATTTCGTTTCTCAATACATTCACCAAGCTGTTTGCCGCAGTAATCGTTAATCGAATAACACAGTGGGAGGAAAACAAGAATATCATATTAGTATTTCAACCTGGCTTTAGAAGTAATTATTCGAATGTTGACCATATATTCTCGCTTGTTAACATAGCAAAGTGGTACAAGAAAAAACATAAGAAACCCTATGCCTTCTTTGTAGATCTTCAAGCGGCTTTTGACTGTGTAGCGCGAAGCGCTTTTCTACAAGCTCTTTGTTTTTGATTGCCAGCTACACAAAATAATCACGAAAATTTTCACTCAACTGATTTCCACTAAAAAATAGATACATATCTGTACCACCATCTTCAGGGGTCAATATTATGATTATTTAGAAGCAGAAATAAATAACCACGCATATAATGCATCCATGAAATGTGCCTGATATGACACACTATGCATTTGTATCAATATAAGGTTTCCAAGATAAAATATTGACCGGTGATCGGTTTGTGCCACATATGGAACATTATGCGTCTAAGGGTTAACATAGTAAAGTTGTATAAGAAAAAACATAAAAAACCATATTCCTTCTTTATAGATCTTCAAATTGTGTTCTTTCTAGATCTTGACTGTGTAGCGCGCTAAGCGCTTTTCTACAAGCTCTACGGTTATGGAATGTCATACAAAGTTATTAGAGTGTTGAGATCTATGTACAAAAACAAAGCAGCATGTATCTGGGATGGTAACAGCTTGTCGGAAGAGTTCTGCACATCGATGGGCGTGAAGCAAGGGTGCGTCTTAAGCATATAGCTATTCACCTTATACATAAATGATATAACAGATCATGTTAAGGGTGGAATAGAGCTGAGCCAAACCAAAATTCCAGCTCTAATGTTTGCAGACAATATTGTCTTCCTAGCAGATTCTATAGATACTATGCAGCTCATCTTTAACAGATTCGAGAGCTACTGCACAACTTGGAACCTGACTGCAAACCTATCAAAGTCAAAGATGATGATATTCAGGGATGGCGGTGGCAGGTACGCTCGAAAGGAAAAGTGGAAGTTCCTAGGTGAACAAATTGTACGAGAGTATAAATATCTTGGAGTTTTGTTAAGATCTAACTTAAATACGAAAAAGCATCTGCTAATCAAATTAGGTGAAGCTAAGCGGGGTAGATATGTGCAGTTTGGGGTAGATGTATCAATAACAAATATATATCGCATAACGCGAAACAGAAAATATTCCGTGCCACAGCAACATCTATAGTCCTTCGAAATTGTGGAAAAGTTCTTGCTCATAAAGCGAGTTTTTAAACTTCTGAGCAATTCACCCAACTACATGCTACATTTGGAGACAGGAGTTGCGCCTCTATTCCCGGATACCCTCAAGCTCCATCTTGATTATGTGGTGAGAGTCATGGCAATGAATCAAAAATGGATACCGAAGTTAGTGCTTTCGCAAGTTTTACTCGACTGAGGAGAATGTGTGCAAGAATGAAATAATTTATTATCGAATTGCGATTTTAGCCTGATTGCTACACCAAATGAGCAGTCCACTTCCATAAAATAAAAATGTTGGTTAAAACTGGTGAAAGTATGTACCAACAATCTATAAATGATGCACAGTCATCACAACATCGACAATATTACAGCAAAATTAACCATAATTTGAAAGACGTATTTTTTGGATAGAAACTCAACGGATATGTTAAGCACTATTTTTAAAATAATAGAGAGCTAACCAATTTGAGCTACATACCGCATCACTCCGAGCTGCCAATTTTGTGTAGCCTTTGTAACCTCAAGGAGCGAGAGGATGTGCTCCACTTCGTCGGGATATGTCCCATTCTAAAGAAATGCCTAAAGTTCTTTGGATCGCAGATACTCAAGCTAGAGGAGACGATAAAAGGTGACCGAGAAATCGCATTATCAAAGAAAACTTCTAAAAACGAAATTTTATTTTAATTAACAAGAAGCACTACAATTTTATTATGTCAATCTGGTAGATGGCCTTCAGGCAAACCATATAGACTAAGAAGCTAAGAAAATTGTAAACAATATATTTTTTATGAAAATAAATAGTCACTTACTACTTACTACTACTATATTGTCTACGTCCATTCTCTCTGTCTGACGTTCCTGCCTATTATATTGACGATATTGAATATCGTTATTTCTAGGATTGGTTAACTGGTGATTTTGCCTATATTGATCTGAGTAGTTTCTTTGTGGTCCCTGATTATATTGATTATTTGGACGGTGTTGTCCTGCATTATTTCGTTGTGGTTCCTGATTATATTGGTTATTTGGACGGTATTGGCCTGTGTTATTTCGTATTGAATAATTTGTCTTTATGAATTCTGGTCTAATACAGTCATCCTCACATCTTTTTTTTGCATTATTGTAATTATTTGTTCTAGACTATTTTCCTCTTAAATTTTAGCTAGTAATGTATCTTGTGTCATTTCTTTTGCTATATTAGTAAGAATACTATCAATGTTTGTTAGATCGATCTTCGTTATAATAAATATTTAATTCATCTTTTTTGTACTTAATATTTGGCATTTTTATTGCTAACTCACTCACTGTATTAATCCTTTATTTCGTTATATTTCTGAACATTTCATGCGGCTCCGTATCCGGCTATTATCTCAGCTTCAGTGCTTCCTTGATGCTAATCCAATTATCGTTCCTTGGAATGTTGATGATGCCCGTCTTCCCTTCGCCTTGTATGCTCTCATGTTAGATAGCTCGTACTACTGTCCTCTTTAATTCCACATTTTGTATTATATTTGGCTTAGATAATACTCGACGCTACTCAGAAATGAGTTAATTGATATGTCTCCTTGTCTGGTGAATACAGTCATATATCGGACTTCTTTTAATAGCCTGTCCCTGTCATCCCTGTTTTTTCTTTGCTGTAACTGGAGCAATGCTGCCCTCAATTGTTCTAACCCAGCTACTAGTTCTTGATAGTTCTCCATTCTGTAAGCGTTTATTAACACCCCTATTGTAGAATACGCCGGGGGGAACGTTTCACTTAATTCACATGTTTTGATCGTTGAATACGTTCGAAGTGAATGTTTCACTTGTCAGTAAGGTGAATGCGTTCTTATCTATCGTAGAAAACGTTCGAATGGAAATTCTCCATACAAACTTATACGTTTCTTATACGCAGCTAGTTCATTGCGTATTTGGGTGTTTGTTCTAAGGTCGTGCTGAAATTATCTGATTTTTGTGTATGAATTTTTTTGTAAATGTAGCAAAAAAAAAAACAACAAAAAATGAAGCTGAACCGAGATATAGCAAAGGTCGATTGCAAACGACCACCAGAGGTACTTTTTGGAAACAGTGAAAATGATTTTGCGTTTGGATTAATCTCCGTTTTTAAAACATCCAAAACATATAAAATTGCTGCCTTATTCAAACGAAATGCTTTAATAAATCTGAAGGATTAATTAATTCTTCCATTAGAATGCATAAAACTTTGTGTTTCAGAATATTTACACCGAGTCTGGAAGTTCCGAAATATATTCTGCATTGCCTCATAAAAATGCACGCATTTTTCTGTTGCAGGATATTTCATCGTTATTATTAAATGCATTTAAGTAGAAAGCTATGATATCCACTTCCGATTTCACTATTAATCAGTTGCTTAGTTCAAATATCAAATTGTTTTATTACATTAATTGCCGTCACTTTTCACAAAACAGCTGTTTTGCAGTGCCAACTTTGAATGCCAAATACTTATAGGTAATGTAGTTTACCCGCCGTATTATACGATGCATATGGAAAGTGAAAGTGAAACGAGCGAGTGAAGTGAATCTCAGATACGGCGTTACGGCGATACGATTCTTTTATTTGTTAGACTAAATTAATTTCACACGACGGAAGTAAATTCGTTTCACTGGATAACCCGTCTTAGCGTTATCCTACCGACTGCGCCAAATATATCTTTTACTTTATATGAAATCAAAAACAAAAACCATACCGAAAAGCTACAATCAATCTGGAACGGATCGTTTGATATCCTCCGTTTGATCCTCCTTTCTATGTAGAACTTATAAATATATGGCGTTATATGGCTATAACGTCGAACGTTGGAGGATACGTTACATGTAAAATTTTATCAAAATCGGGTTTTTGATGAATACGCCCCCAAAAAGTGGGTGTGGCCAAAAAAGTTTGTATGGACGGATTGTAGGGAATCTGAATGCCTTAATATTTGGTTTTAACAAAATTTTTCGGTTTCATATAATTTAGTGAAGTTATGAAAAAGTGGGCGTGGCAGTGGGCGTCTTCGCTATTGATACTGTTCACGAATATATGTATATACTTTATAGGCCCTATCTTGATTATTTCTCTATGTTACAAACTATGTATGTATCAAACTTAATATACCTTTAGTATAGAAACACCTTTTAATTCTTTGCAACACAAACACTTCTTTATTTCAACAACCTTAATCTCATACATTACACAATTGTTGGTGCGGGAGAAGACTATCACTAATATTAATTGGATTTCTTTATTTATGCAGACATTATGTTAAATGATCAGCGCTTTATGAATGCGTAGCAAAAAGAAGTCAAATTGCTCATCCGGTTTTCGAACCGCTGACCTGTACGTAACTCGGGCGTCTCTGTCTGACAACTTTTTTGGGCGTCCAGACCGAAACTTACATTGAATTTAAATTTGAATGTAAATAAAATTAAATTATACAATAAATATTTTCTAATTCTTTCATTTAACAGCTTGAACACCATCAACTAGCTGATGAAACAACCGAACAAGAAACTCAGCACATGTCTACAGATGCAATCATCATGCAGGAAATGGTTCGGCCGGGCAATGTATCAGAAGCAGATTTATTGGAGTTCATCATAAGTGAAATTCAAGATACGTCATCCGCGGCATTATATACTACTATATATAGCATAAATTAAATAGTCAAATTCGAGGGGGTCTCTCTTTCGACCTACAAGCTGTGATCACTGGTGAGCAAGAATGTGTTAGTGATTTTGCAGGCAAATTACGCACACATTCAAATCCACTGGTGATCACAACTGACAGCTACAACTGTCACACGGGCGCAGCCATCTTGGACAATATTAAGTCAAAAACTGGCGAATTTTGGAGGGGATGCTGTGTCCAATAAACAACTACCAAAATATTCTTCGTTTCGTGGTGAATCTGCTAAAAGTACGTTACATTTAAAATAGTAAAATTCAAAATGTAACGTATGTTTTAAATCATTTATACTAAATAAAACACTAAAATAAAACATTCAAACATATGTAACACAGTATAAACATACATATTTTAGTTTCTTCCACTTTGTTTTTTGAACAAACAACAAGTAGGTACGTTTATTATATATTTTAGGTCAAATATAAAAGAAGAATATGTTTGATTAAAGGACATATATATGTATGTGTTAAGATGGTAAACGCAAATTGATGTGTTATCCTTAACCTGCATATCTTGTTGTCTTTCTTTGTTTTAGTCGTCTTCTTTTAATTTTGTATTCTGACTTAACCATCTACAGTTATTTGTATACCCTATCCTAAGGGTATATTAAGTTTGAGACATAGTTTGTAACATAGAGAAATAATCGAGATAGACCCTATAAAGTATATATATTCGTGATCAGCATCAATAGCGAAATCGATTGAGCGATGACCGTCCGTCCGTCCGTCCGTCCGTATGTCACCGCTTTTGGGTCTTAAATTTTGAGCTAGGACGATGAACTTTCATATCTGGGCCTCTGAGAAAAAGATACAGTACAAGTGTAAAAAATTTTTAAATCCGCCCACTGCCACGCCCACTTTTTCATAACTTCATTAAATTATATGAAACCGAAAAATTTTGTTAAGACCAAATATTTAGGCATTCAGACTCCCTACAGTCCACTCATACAAAAGTTTTGACCACGCCCACTTTTTGGGGGCGTTTTCATCATAAAACCGATTTTTGAGCCTTAAATTTTTAACTAGGACGCTGAAATTTCATATCTGGGCTTCCGACGAAAAGATACACTAGAAGTGTAAATTTTTTTTTACATCCGCCCACTGCTACGCCTACTTTTTTATAACTTCACTAAATTATATGAAACCGAAAAATTTTGTTAGGTCCAAATATTTAGGTATTCAGATTCCCTACAATTCACCCGTAGAACAGTTTTGGGCACGCCCATTTTTTGGGGGCGTTTTCTTCAAAAAACCGATTTTGATAAAATTTTACATGTAACATCCTCAAACGTTCGAGGTTATAGCCATATTTGAGTACGAAATGCAATTTGGCCACGCCAACTTTATAGAGAGGAGGATAGGGTATCAGACGATCCGTTCCAGACGGATTGTAGCTTTTCTGTATGTTTTCATTAAAGATTGACAGAACATAAGGTTTCGACCAGCCTTTTCATCTACACATAAAATTTGAGAACTAACAATTTATTCTCCTGTAAATAATTTTTTACGTATATGTATATTGTGCATATATGTATGTACTTTAAATCAAACTTTTCTACAAATCAGTAAGCACGTAAGCGAAGAACAACTCAATCCAGTACGAAATTTAATACAAATGTAGAATCATAACACAACAGAATAATAATTACTTAAATAAAATAATTAAAAATCTAAATATCCATTTCCAACAATTTCGTAGTTACATTACACCAATTTCTTTATTTGTGTAAGACACGTTTCATTTATTTATAAAAAAAAATATTGTGTTAACATCCTCAACTCCCCACTGCACTTCCAAACACACCCGCGGCGACCCATTGCTTTTGTTTACATTATTTCACGACAATTTCAGAATGCTATATTTCTTAAACAGAAAAAGTACGACAACATCTAAGTACAGATTTGAATTCAGTAAATAAGTCGAATCGAGTGGCATCAAAGTATAAAAAGTTGTTTAAAATCAAAAATATATTTACTCTTTTTTGAACTAAAAAGTAAACAAATGGGGAAAAAGAAAAAATCACCTTCATTTTTGACAGCCACGTGTTTAGACGATACAAAGAAAGTATCGTTTTACTGAAAATTGGTGAAAATTGTCAGCATAGATTCACTCCACTCTAATGCAAAATTACATGAGCTATTGTTTTGGACCTGTAGATGAGCTGATTAAACTTCAAATCTCTCATTACACGTATTCACCGATGGGAACAGAAGAGAGAATTAGGCTCCGCCCATTTGCGGGTTTTCGCGGGTTGGGGATGGAAAGTTGAAGTATTGTTAATTTATGATATATAGTCAGAACCATCCGTCAATTCAAAGACCTGATACCGACGTAGGAAAACCTTAAGTCAATGCGCACCGCACCTGGATCGCAATCGTTCAGCAGTCGCTAAGTTCCAGCCACTAGTGCCAGTAAGAAAATACTTCCAGCCACTTCCGAATTAAAATTTTACAACTGTTCCAAGACTGGCCATATGTCTCAAGACTGCATGGCGCCACGACGGACTATTAGTTCCCGCTTCCATTATGGGTCGACTCAGCATATTATCCGGAATTGCCCAATCAACAGTAATCGTGTTGGCTTAATCAGATGTCAAGGAGAATTATCATCAGATAACGCCGAGGAGGAATTGGTGGCGGAAGTCGACGAAGTTCAGTTGGTAAGTGTTGCTTTTTATTGTAAAGGTGTCGAAAGAAAATTATTCACGTAGTTCGAATAAGAGCAATGATTAAGTTTAGCAATCCGTTAAATCATATTTTTCCTTTTGTAATTGCAGATGACGTGTTACCAATGCCAATTTTAATAGGCCGAGATTCTTTACGTTAATTAAACGTACGGTTTGTGTTAAAATGAATTCAATCTGTTCATTTACTGATATTATCAATACAATAAATAAAACTACATTATTAAACACAAATAAGTCTTGCACTTCCGACGCTGTTTCAGATATACGACCGACGATATTTTTTCTGATCATCGGCCTTAAATTAAAGCAGAGGTAGCTTTAACTAGAAATATATATAAGTTGCCCTACATTTTCTCTATTGAAGCGTATACGTATACTGGGTAAATTCGATGTTTGGAATGAAATAGAGTTAAGACACCATGACACGTTCAGTAACATAATACGCGAAAACTATTTGCATAATACAACAATTCCGGAAGTTGATTGTAAGTAGAGATATAAAATGAAAATTGTGTTAAGTTCCGATTATCCATTCTATTGTCCACCAAGGCGCTTGTCATAATATGATAAGAGTGAGGTAAACAAAATCACTTCCGATTTGCTTGAAAAAGGAGTCATCCGGTCAAGTATTTCAATATACGTATCTCATATAGTGCTAATGCGGAAGAAGAGCGGAGGCTCTTCGATGGTTACTAATTATCACTTGGAAATGAATGAAAAATCTATAAGTTTGACATCATTTGTCATGCCACAGGGGCAGTATGAATAATTGCGTATGCCCTTTGGATCAAAGGATGCACCGAGCGTGCATGGAATTTGTTTCCAACGTATTAAGAGATTTCCTGGAGGCTGGAGAAGTTATTGTCTACATGGATGGTATTTTGGTAGCATCTGAGTCTATTAGGAAACATTTTGATATTCTTAAGTGTGTTTGTAGATTAAGCGAATATCGATTGGAACTCAGACTATAGAAATGTAAATTTTGTTACCGAGATATAAATTATTTAGGGTATTTAGTTGACAAAAACCATATTCGACCCAGTACTAGCCATCTAGAAGCGATCCGACACTATCCAATTCCAAAGAATGCTAAGCAGCGTCACTCGCGTATCGTATTGTTTTCCAATTTTCCTCGTTTTATTCCGTTCTTTTCACGCTCAACTGCTCAACCATTGCTAACATTTTTAAAGAAGGATGTTTTCAATTCGACGAAGAATGCCTGAAGGCATGCATCGCGTTGCGTGAACAATTGGTATCGACTCTTGTATTGGCAATTTATGGTCCCAAAAAGGAAACAGAATTATATTGTGATGCTAGCTCACAGAGTTTTGGGAGTGATCTACTACAGCGGCAAGACGGTGGCATATTTTTCAAAGAGCAATACTCCACAGGAGTCATTGAAACTTTAGCCGTCATTTATTCCTTACGCCGTTTCCGTGTTTATGTAAAAGGGATCCCGTTCCGAATTGTGACTGATTGCAATTCATTGACTATGACACTTAATAGGAACTGTTGGAAGACGTAAATTATAAAATTTGAACTAACCAAATATCAACAACATTACCTCATAACAGTGCTAAATTTTCATTATAATTATACCCTATCCTAAGGGTATATTAAGTTTGACACATAGTTTGTAACATAGAGAAATAATCGAGATAGACCCTATAAAGTATATATAGTGGACGTCCAGTATAACGAATTATATAATGCACAGTCATTCGTTATAACGAAAAATTCGTTATATCGATCGTCTTTTTTTTGCTGAATAATACTAGAATATAGAAAATAGAAATACTTCGCGAAATGAAAGGCGTAAAAATAAAACGTAAAAAACCCAACAAACTGAAACAGTTATGTTATTTTCCTTTAAAATTACATTTATGTATGTGCATATGTATATGTTATCATAACTGATCTTGACCAGGAATTAACAAAAACATACAGAAAAGCTACAATCCGTCTGGAACGGATCGTATGATACCCTATCCTCCTCTCTATAAAGTGGGCGTGGCCAAATTGCATTTGGTACTCAAATATAGCTATAATGTCGAACGTTTGAGGATGTTACATGTAAAATTTTATCAAAATAGGTTTTTTGATGATAACGCCCCCAAAAAGTGGGCGTGGCCAAAACTGTTCTATGGGTGAATTGTAAGGAATCTAAATACCCAAATATTTGGTTTTAACAAAATTTTTCGGTTTCATATAATTTAGTGAAGTTATAAAAAAGTAGGGGTGGCAGTGGGCGGGTGTAAAAAAATTTTACACCTGTACTGTATCTTTTTCTTGGAAGCCCAGATATGAAATTTCAGCGTCCTAGTTAAAAACTTAAGGCCCAAAAATCGGTTTTGTGATGAAAACGCCCCCAAAAGTGGGCGTGGCCAAAACTTTTGTATGGGTGGATTGTAGGGAATCTGAATGCCTAAATATTTGGTCTTAACAAAATTTTTCGGTTTCATATAATTTAGTGAAGTTATGAAAAAGTGGGCGTGGCAGTGGGCGGATTTAAAAAAATTTTACACTTGTACTGTATCTTTTTCTCAGAAGCCCAGATATGAAATTTCATCGTCCTAGCTCAAAATTTAAGGCCCAAAAAGCGGTGACATACGGACGGACGGTCATCGCTCAATCGATTTCGCTATTGATGCTGATCACGAATATATATACTTTATAGGGTCTATCTCGATTATTTCTCTATGTTACAAACTATGTGTCAAACCTAATATACCCTTAGGATAGGGTATAAAAAAATAGATAATACTCAACAGATATTACTAGCAGAAGCAGAAGTAAGGATACATACAAAAAAACATACAGAAAAGCTACAATCCGTCTGGAACGGATCGTATGATACCCTATCCTCCTCTCTATGAAGTGGGCGTGGCCAAATTGCATTTTGTACTCAAATATAGCTATAATGTCGAACGTTTGAGGATGTTACATATAAAATTTTATCAAAATAGGTTTTTTGATGATAACGCCCCCAAAAAGTGGGCGTGGCCAAAACTGTTCTATAGGTGAATTGTAGGGAATCTAAATACCCAAATATTTGGTCTTAACAAAATTTTTCGGTTTCATATAATTTAGTGAAGTTATAAAAAAGTAGGCGTGGCAGTGGGCGGATGTAAAAAAATTTTACACTTGTACTGTATCTTTTTCTTGGAAGCCCAGATATGAAATTTCAGCGTCCTAGTTAAAAATTTAAGGCCCAAAAATCGGTTTTGTGATGAAAACGCCCCCAAAAAGTGGGCGTGGCCAAAACTGTTCTATTGGTGAATTGTAGGGAATATAAATACCCAAATATTTGGTCTTAACAAAATTTTTCGGTTTCATATAATTTAGTGAAGTTATAAAAAAGTAGGCGTGGCAGTGGGCGGATGTAAAAAAATTTTACACTTGTACTGTATCTTTTCTTCAGAAGCCCAGATATGAAATTTCAGCGTCCTAGTTAAAAATTTAAGGCCCAAAAATCGGTTTTGTGATGAAAACGCCCCCAAAAAGTGGGCGTGGCCAAAACTTTTGTATGGGCGGATTGTAGGGAATCTGAATGCCTAAATATTTGGTCTTAACAAAATTTTTCGGTTTCATATAATTTAGTGAAGTTATGAAAAAGTGGGCGTGGCAGTGGGCGGATTTCAAAAATTTTTACACTTGTACTGTATCTTTTTCTCAGAAGCCCAGATATGAAATTTCATCGTCCTAGCTCAAAATTTAAGGCCCAAAAAGCGGTGACATACGGACGGACGGACGGACGGACGGTCATCGCTCAATCGATTTCGCTATTGATGCTGATCACGAATATATATACTTTATAGGGTCCATCTCGATTATTTCTCTATGTTACAAACTATGTGTCAAACTTAATATACCCTTAGGATAAGGTATAAAAAGATATTGTTTTAACATCCTCAACTCCCCACTGCACTTCCAAACACACCCGCGGCGACCCACTGCTTTTGTTTACATTATTTCACGACAATTTCAGAATGCTATATTTCTTAAACAGAAAAAGTACGACAACATCTAAGTACAGATTTGAATTCAGTGCAATAAGTCGAATTGAGTGGCATAAAAGTATAAAAAGTTGTTTAAAATCAAAAATATATTTACTCTTTTTTGAACTAAACATACAGAAAAGCTACAATCCGTCTGGAACGGATCGTATGATACCCTATCCTCCTCTCTATAAAGTGGGCGTGGCCAAATTGCATTTGGTACTCAAATATAGCTATAATGTCGAACGTTTGAGGATGTTACATGTACAATTTTATCAAAATAGGTTTTTTGATGATAACGCCCCCAAAAAGTGGGCGTGGCCAAAACTGTTCTATGGGTGAATTGTAAGGAATCTAAATACCCAAATATTTGGTTTTAACAAAATTTTTCGGTTTCATATAATTTAGTGAAGTTATAAAAAAGTAGGCGTGGCAGTGGGCGGGTGTAAAAAAATTTTACAATTGTACTGTATCTTTTTCTTGGAAGCCCAGATATGAAATTTCAGCGTCCTAGTTAAAAACTTAAGGCCCAAAAATCGGTTTTGTGATGAAAACGCCCCCAAAAAGGGGGCGTGGCCAAAACTTTTGTATGGGTGGATTGTAGGGAATCTGAATGCCTAAATATTTGGTTTTAACAAAATTTTTCGGTTTCATATAATTTAGTGAAGTTATGAAAAAGTGGGCGTGGCAGTGGGCGGATTTAAAAAATTTTTACACTTGTACTGTATCTTTTTCTCAGAAGCCCAGATATGAAATTTCATCGTCCTAGCTCAAAATTTAAGGCCCAAAAAGCGGTGACATACGGACGGACGAACGGACGGTCATCGCTCAATCGATTTCGCTATTGATGCTGATCACGAATATATATACTTTATAGGGTCTATCTCGATTATTTCTCTATGTTACAAACTATGTGTCAAACTTAATATACCCTTAGGATAGGGTATAAAAAGTAAACATATGGGGAAAAAGAAAAAATCACCTTCATTTTTGACAGCCACGTGTTTAGACGATACAAAGAAAGTATCGTTTTACTGAAAATTGGTGAAAATTGTCAGCATAGATTCACTCCACTCTAATGCAAAATTACATGAGCTATTGTTTTGGACCTGTAGATGAGCTGATTAAACTTCAAATCTCTCATTACACGTATTCACCGATGGGAACAGAAGAGAGAATTAGGCTCCGCCCATTTGCGGGTTTTCGCGGGTTGGGGATGGAAAGTTGAAGTATTGTTAATTTATGATATATAGTCAGAACCATCCGTCAATTCAAAGACCTGATACCGACGTAGGAAAACCTTAAGTCAATGCGCACCGCACCTGGATCGCAATCGTTCAGCAGTCGCTAAGTTCCAGCCACTAGTGCCAGTAAGAAAATACTTCCAGCCACTTCCGAATTAAAATTTTACAACTGTTCCAAGACTGGCCATATGTCTCAAGACTGCATGGCGCCACGACGGACTATTAGTTCCCGCTTCCATTATGGGTCGACTCAGCATATTATCCGGAATTGCCCAATCAACAGTAATCGTGTTGGCTTAATCAGATGTCAAGGAGAATTATCATCAGATAACGCCGAGGAGGAATTGGTGGCGGAAGTCGACGAAGTTCAGTTGGTAAGTGTTGCTTTTTATTGTAAAGGTGTCGAAAGAAAATTATTCACGTAGTTCGAATAAGAGCAATGATTAAGTTTAGCAATCCGTTAAATCATATTTTTCCTTTTGTAATTGCAGATGACGTGTTACCAATGCCAATTTTAATAGGCCGAGATTCTTTACGTTAATTAAACGTACGGTTTGTGTTAAAATGAATTCAATCTGTTCATTTACTGATATTATCAATACAATAAATAAAACTACATTATTAAACACAATTAAGTCTTGCACATACGACCGACGATATTTTTTCTGATCATCGGCCTTAAAATAAAGCACAGGTTGCTTTAACTAGAAATGTATATAAGTTGACCTACATTTTCTCTATTGAAGCGTATACGTATACTGGGTAAATTCGATGTTTGGAATGAAATAGAGTTAAGACACCATGACACGTTCAGTAACATAATACGCGAAAACTATTTGCATAATACAACAATTCCGGAAGTTGATTGTAAGTAGAGATATAAAATGAAAATTGTGTTAAGTTCCGATTATCCATTCTATTGTCCACCAAGGCGCTTGTCATAATATGATAAGAGTGAGGTAAACAAAATCACTTCCGATTTGCTTGAAAAAGGAGTCATCCGGTCAAGTATTTCAATATACGCATCTCATGTAGTGCTAATGCGGAATAAAAGCGGAGGCTCTTCGATGGTTACTAATTATCACTTGGAAATGAATGAAAAATCTATAAGTTTGACATCATTTGTCACGCCACAGGGGCAGTATGAATAATTGCGTATGCCCTTTGGATCAAAGGATGCACCAAGCGTGCATGGAATTTGGTTCCAACGTATTAAGAGATTTCCTGGAGGCTGGAGAAGTTATTGTCTACATGGATGATATTTTGGTAGCATCTGAGTCTATTAGGAAACATTTTGATATTCTTAAGTGTGTTTGTAGATTAAGCGAATATCGATTGGAACTCAGACTATAGAAATGTAAATTTTGTTACCGAGATATAAATTATTTAGGGTATTTAGTTGACAAAAACCATATTCGACCCAGTACTAGCCATCTAGAAGCGATCCGACACTATCCAATTCCAAAGAATGCTAAGCAGCGTCACTCGCGTATCGTATTGTTTTCCAATTTTCCTCGTTTTATTCCGTTCTTTTCACGCTCAACTGCTCAACCATTGCAAACATTATTAAAGAAAGATGTTTTCAATTCGATGAAGTATGCCTGAAGGCATGCATCGCGTTGCGTGAACAATTGGTATCGACTCTTGTATTGGCAATTTATGGTCCCAAAAAGGAAACAGAATTATATTGTGATGCTAGCTCACAGAGTTTTGGGAGTGATCTACTACAGCGGCAAGACGGTGGCATATTTTTCAAAGAGCAATACTCCACAGGAGTCATTGAAACTTTAGCCGTCATTTATTCCTTACGCCGTTTCCGTGTTTATGTAAAAGGAATCCCTTTCCGAATTGTGACTGATTGCAATTCATTGACTATGACACTTAATAGGAACTGTTGGAAGACGTAAATTATAAAATTTGAACTAACCAAATATCAACAACATTACCTCATAACAGTGCTAAATTTTCATTATAATTATACCCTATCCTAAGGGTATATTAAGTTTGACACATAGTTTGTAACATAGAGAAATAATCGAGATAGACCCTATAAAGTATATATAGTGGACGTCGAGTATAACGAATTATATAATGCACAGTCATTCGTTATAACGAAAAATTCGTTATATCGATCATCTTTTTTTTCCTGAATAATACTAGAATATAGAAAATAGAAATACTTCGCGAAATGAAAGGCGTAAAAATAAAAGGTAAAAAATCCAACAAACTGAAACAGTTATGTTATTTTCCTTTAAAATTACATTTATGTATGTGCATATCTATATGTTATCATAACTGATCTTTACCAGGAATTAACAAAATAACATACAAAAAAGCTACAATCCGTCTGGAACGGATCGTATGATACCCTATCCTCCTCTCTATAAAGTGGGCGTGGCCAAAATTCATTTTGTACTCAAATATAGCTATAATGTCGAACGTTTGAGGATGTTACATGTAAAATTTTATCAAAATCGGTTTTTTGATGAAAACGCCCCCAAAAAGTGGGCGTGGCCAAAACTGTTCTATGGGTGGATTGAAGGGAATCTGAATGCCTAAATGTTTGGACTTAACAAAATTTTTCGGTTTCATATAATTTAGTGAAGTTATGAAAAAGTGGGCGTGACAGTGGGCGGATCTCAAAAATTTTTACAATTGTACTGTATCTTTTTCTCAGAAGCCCAGATATGAAATTTCATCGTCCTAGCTCAAAATTTAAGGCACAAAAAGCTCAATCGATTTCGCTATTGATGCTGATCACGAATATATATACTTTATAGGGTCTATCTCGATTATTTCTCTATGTTACAAACTATGTGTCAAACTTAATATACCCTTAGGATAGGGTATAAAAACATACAGAAAAGCTACAAAAAAGCTAAAAAAGAATGATACCCCATCCTCCTCTCTATAAAGTGGGCGTGAGGATATTATATGTAAAATTTTATCAAAATCGGTTTATTGATGAAAACGCCCTTAAAAAGTGGGCGTGGCCAAAACTCTTCTATGGGTGAATTGTAGAGAATCTAAATACCCAAATATTTGGTCTTAACAAAATTTTTCGGTTTCATATAATTTAGTGAAGTTATAAAAAAGTAGGCGTAGCAGTGGGCGGATGTAAAAAAATTTTACACTTGTACTGTATCTTTTTCTTGGAAGCCCAGATATGAAATTTCAGCGTCCGAGTTAAAAATTTAAGGCCCAAAAATCGGTTTTATGATGAAAACGGCCCCAAAAAGTGGGCGTGGCCAAAACGTTTGTATGAGTGAGATTGTAGGGAGTCTGAATGCCTAAATACTTGGTCTTAACAAAATTTTTCGGTTTCATATAATTTAATGAAGTTATGAAAAAGTGGGCGTGGCAGTGGGCGGATTTCAAAAATGTTTACACTTGTACTGTATCTTTTTCTCAGAAGCCCAGATATGAAATTTCATCGTCCTAGCTCAAGATTTAAGGCCCAAAAAGCGGTGACATACGGACGGACGGACGGACGGTCATCGCTCAAACGATTTCGCTATTGATGCTGATCACGAATATATATACTTTATAGGGTCTATCTCGATTATTTCTCTATGTTACAAACTATGTGTCAAACTTAATATACCCTTAGGATAGGGTATAAAAACATATAGAATTGCTTGGCAATTACCAAATTGTACGTTGTAAGAAAGTAAATTTTTATACCCTATCCTAAGGGTATGTTAAGTTTGACACGTAGTTTGTAACATAGAGAAATAATCGAGATAGACCCTATAAAGTATATATATTAATGATCAGCATCAATAGCGAAATCGATTGAACGATGATCGTCCGTCCGTCCGTCCGTATGTCACCGCTTTTTTGGCCTTAAATTTTGATCTAGGACGATGAAATTTCATATCTGGGCTTCTGAGAAAAAGATACAGTACAAGTGTAAACATTTTTGAAATCCGCCCACTGCCACGCCCACTTTTTCATAACTTCATTAAATTATATGAAACCGAAAAATACTCCCTACAATCTCACTCATACAAACGTTTTGGCCACGCCCACTTTTTGGGGGCGTTTTCATCATAAAACCGATTTTTGGGCCTTAAATTTTTAACTCGGACGCTGAAATTTCATATGTGGGCTTCTAACGAAAAGATACAGTAGAAGTGTAAATTTTTTTTAAATCCGCCCGCTGCCACGCCTACTTTTTTATAACTTCACTAAATTATATGAAACCGAAAAATTTTGTTAAGTCCAAATATTTAGGTATTCAGATTCCCTACAATTCACCCACAGAACAGTTTTGGCCACGCGTTTTCATAAAAAACCGATTTTGATAAAATTTTACATGTAACATCCTCAAACGTTCGACGTTATAGCCATATTTGAGTACAAAATACAATTTGGCCACGCCCACTTTATAGAGAGGAGGATAGGGTATCAGACGATCCGTTCCAGACGGATTGTAGCTTTTCTGTATGTTTAATTCAATATTCAGAGCAGTGAATATATACATACATACATATGTAGGTACATTATATATGTACATACATATATGTTCCTTTTAAATTTTATATGTAAATAAATAGGCAAAGGTTTTATAAGTGTGTCTACCCGATGTTCATACACAGATTGCAATAACGTTAAGAAATCGTTTTCTTTGTCATTTTTTCACATTCTGAATGACCAGCGAAGTGAAATTTGGTTAAAGCATTCTCAGAAAACAACTTTGAAAAAAAAATGTCCTTTTTCGCGAAGAACATTTTTACTTCAAAGATGTAATAATAAAGGCAACTCGAAAATGCCTCACTAAATATGCAGTTCCCAAATGATGCATAACGGTGTGCAAATGCAGTGACGTTGTAATTGACGATACCTACGTGCTTTAGAACTATGAATTCGGGGGCAAACACAGTTGGAAAGAAAAGAACTATTTTTGAAGTTTCAACTGCAGTAAAAGAGGTTCAAAATGATTCGCCTCCATTAACAGTAAATAAAAGTATAGTTTATGAAATCGTTATATCTATGTACATACATACACACGTATGTATTAAATGTATATTATATCCCTTTGAATGCATGTGCAATAATAGAATTTATGAAGTTGTGATAGAGGAATAGGCCTACTGGGGACACTTCAAAAAAAAACGCGTCTAGTATTTGATGTGGAAAGAATACAAGAATATACAAATGTACGTACATACATACATATGGAACTACATTTCTAGGTATAAATAGTCACATATGTATCTACATATAGTTAGGGACAATAAAAAAATATTAAGCATAATCCGTATTGGTAACCGTAACTTACACCAAAAAGGAAAAAAAAGTTGTTCTCATCAATTTGTCATTTCAATCGAATGCTTGTAATTAAATAAAATAAATCTGTTGTTGTGGTACAAAACATTAGAATACGTATTAAATATTTACATGTATTAATACATACACATACATATGTATTAACAAGAAGAAAAGCATTTGCATTTGCATTAACATTGAAATCTACAATATTGCAACGTCGCTAATTACCGCATAGAAATAATAAAATGTGGCAACGTTTGAGTGTGTGTGGAATTGTGTATATTGCAGAAAAATAACTTCATTCATAATTAAGGTAAACACAAAAAAATACAAAAACAAAACACGAAAGGAAAACATAATCCTCCCGTCTCGTCCATCACGATGGTATTAAACCACACGAACATGTACATATTTGGATGCGTGTACATGATTAAGAAGAGAGTCAGTTTTGTTTTTATATTCCTTGCCGTTTTTCCTTTTGTTCTCTCGTTTATCCATTTGTTCGCTCAAAACTCTCTTTCTGTGTGTAAGAGAAACCACTTTGCTTTGCGCCCTCTGTTGAACGAGGTAACTAAGAAAAAATTTCGTCAAGTGATAATACTATTAGACTTATACACAATGATAATACTCAACAGATGTTACTAGCAGAACCAGAAGTAAGGATACATACAAAAAATGACAATATCCGACAAAAGTAAACTTGCGCCTACAGGATTTTGCAAGGCATTCGTTATATCGAGCATACAATTTTTAAACCATTCGTTATAAAGAACCATTAATGGAAAAAAAACTTTGATTCGTTATATTGGAAATTCGTTATATGGAGCATTCGTTAAACTGGACGTCCACTGTACATTCGTGATCAGCATCAATAGCGAATGATTGAGCGATGACCGTCCGTCTGTCCGTCCGTATGTCACTGCTTTTTGGGCTTTAAATTTTGAGCTAGGAGGATGAAATTTCATATCTGGGTTTCTGAGAAAAAGATACAGTACAAGTGTAAAATTTTTTTAAATCCGCCCACTGCCACGCACACTTTTCATAATTTCACTAAATTATATGAAACCAAAATATATTGTTAAGATAAAATATTTAGGCATTTAGATTACCTACAATTCACCCATACAAAAGTTTTTATCACGCTCACTTTTTGGGGGCGTTTTCATCAAAAAAACGACTTTGATGAAATTTTACATGTAACATCCTCAAACGTTCGAGGATATAGCCATATTTGAGCATGAAATGCAATTTGGTCACACCCACGTTAAAGAAAGGAGGGTATCATACGATCCATTCCAGACGGATTGTAGCTTTTCTGTATGTTTATACCCTATCCTAAGGGTATATTAAGTTTGACACGTAGTTTGTAACATAGAGAAATAATCCAGATAGACCCTATAAAGTATATTCGTGATCAGTATCAATAGCGAAATCGATTGAGCGATGACCGTCCGTCCGTACGTCACCGATTTTTGGTCCTTAAATTTTGAGCTAGGACGATGAAATTTCATATCTGGGCTTCTGAGAAAAAGATACAGTACAAGTGTAAACATTTTTGAAATCCGCCCACTACCACGCCCAGTTTTTCATAACTTCACTAAATTATATGAAACCGAAAAATTTTGTTAAGACCATATATTTGGGTATTTAGATTCCCTATAATTCATCCATAGAACAGTTTTGGCCACGCCCACTTTTGGGGGGCGTTATCATCAAAAAACCTATTTTGATAAAATTTTACATGTAACATCCTCAAACGTTCGACATTAAAGCTATATTTGAGTACAAAATGCAATTTGGCCACGCGCACTTTATAGAGAGGAGGATAGGGTATCATACGATCCGTTCCAGACGGATTGTAGCTTTTCTGTATGTTTTTACAAAAGAATTCTTTTACCATTTTATCTTTGTGGAGTGAGGAGAGTTAGGGGTTCCACCTAGGACCAACTAACTTGTTCCTTTCTTTAATCATTGAGTGTGTTTAACGGATCGAAAGGTAGCGGTTGGTATAGTTGCCTTTTGTATCAATGCGGCTTATTTATTGGTGTTTGTGGTTGGTTTTTTATCTGATAAATATTCGATGATTTTGTTCTTAAATAGAGGCCTATTGGCATAGTTTTGACTTTTGCGCTAGATGTGTAGTGTACAATGTTAATGGATGTTATATTGTGGAAGTGGTCACTGTTATGAAGATCGTCTAGGATCTTCCAGCTGGTTCTTTGAAGTAGCTCGGGGAGCAACAAGGTATGCCAATATTGGTGAATGTGTTGGGTGTTGAAAGGTTAGTTGGAGAGCCGTCGTTTAATAGAATGGGGTTAGAGTTAAGAATGAAATCTTCAAAAACTGCGCCCCTAGATTTTGTTATTTTGGGGGTCCCCCTAGAGGACACCCCACGGGTTGACGTCTCCACCAAAAGTTAAATGGGAAGTCGTTTGATTTATGATGTTCTCTACATGTACAACTAAAAAAAATATATTGTAACTTAAGAGAAATTTATTAATAATATTTTTCTTAATTTAATATTTAATTTACCCAATTGATTAAAGAAAAATTATTTTCTAACACTTATGTACAATATTATTTCAATCTCGAAATTCAATCTCAGGCTCCCTCTCCGGAATCGAACCCTGATTCCCCGTTACCCGTTGCAACCATGGTAGTCCTAGATACTACCATCAATAGTTGATAGGGCAGACATTTGAAAGATCTGTCGTCGGTACAAGACCATACGATCTTCAAATTATCTAGAGTTCAACCATAATAACGATTTCCGAAAAAATCGCTTGGTTTTAGCCTAATAAAAGCACACGTTCCAAAAGGTCCGTGTTTATATTGCATGTATTAGCTCTAGAATTACCACAGTTATCCAAGTAACTGTTAACGATCTAATGAACCAGCCTTTTGTGGTTTCACTTTTAATTCCTGTGTACTTAGACATGCATGGCTTAATCTTTGAGACAAGCATATAACAACCAGAATAATGTTATAAAATTAGATTGAAAATTTTCTTTTGAAAAATAACATCAATTTGCTCTTATTATTAAGCGACTCATAATAAAGAAATAAACGATAACATAACTTATACAATAGTAGTAATTACATGTTATTTCATTATGAGATTAATCTTAATAACAAGGGATGAATATATTTCACAAAGGTCAAAGTTACTAACAAAAAACCTTAACAAAAGAGCACTTTTTGAACTTATTCGAACAATTTTTATCAAGCAAACCTTTCACAAACACATTATTAATGATTATTTTCAAAATACGAATTTCCCATTTACTTCATTAAAAGCATTTTTGTATAATTTTTATTAAAAAAATATACTTTATAATATGATATAAGAATTAAGAATTCTTTATTTCACATTATTAATTTTTGAACATTTCAAAAAGAAATATGCTATTATTTAATAAAATTTATTAAATAATATTTTTTTGGTCACAAAAAAGCACATAAAATACTTTTTTCCATGACCTGATACCATAAAAGTTAGTTTCACGAAGTGTTAATTCATGAAGTAAAAGAAATAAAATTTCTTTTATACACCTCAGCATGGGATGCCAAGGAACTATAGTATATATAATATAGTGTAGAAATGAACTCATAACGAAAATTATTTTTTCATAGGAAAAATTTATTTTCATCACATTTGGAGAAATTGTACCCAAAAAAACTTTTTTTTAATATATCCGAAGCATGACTTTTCGTAAATTCGTACCCAAAAAATTTTTTTTTTTTTCCATCTTTTTCATACATTTTGAGAATTCGTACCCAAAAAAATTTTTTTCTTTTTTGATATATCCAAAGCATGACATTTTGTCAATTCGTACCCAAAAAAAATTTTTTTTTTTTTTCAACTTTTTCATACCGAAAAAGTTACGAGAATTCGTACCCAAAAATTTTTTTTTTTCAACTTTTTCATAAACCCAAAGTATAATATTTTGAAAAAAAATTTTTTTTTTTTTTGTATCAGAAAATCAACTCAACTTCTTCATATTATCCAAAGAATAATATTTAAAAAATTTTTAGCAAAAAAATTTTTTTCTTACTTGTTTTCTTTCAGAGGATTAAACCAACTATAGTTGGTAGAAATGAATGAAGTAAAAAAAAAATTTTTATATGAAAAAATCAAATATGACTACCGTCAAAATTTTGCCTTTAAAAATGATCTTTTTGATATTTTAAAAATAAAAATATTCTTCTAATACGAAAAATCATTTTTCAGACTTAAAATCATTGATTTCAATCATTTTGACTTTGAAATATAATTTCATAAAATAGTCACTTATGAAAATTGCTGGCAGTATTTTTCTAAGTTAATATTTTTTTTTCCATTACGTATCATTTAATATGTACATATCAAATAATTTGCTTGCAACCAATAGAATATTTTTATATCATCTAATATGTACATATCAAATAATTTGTTTGCGCCTTGAATAGAAGATTTTTATATTTTATGCTTGGGGAGGGGTTTTGTTCTTTATAAATTCGTTTTGCTTCACCAACAGAGCATTTGTTTGTTGTTTTAATTGAGAGAATATTTTCGAGGATGAGGGGTAGGGTACAGAACATGATACGAGAGCAGACATCTGGCGAGTGAGTTGGAAGATTACAAGATTCGCATTTGGCGTTCCCGTTACAACGTTTAGTGGTGTGAGGTTTGCGGCAGCGCATAGGGTTCGGTATGTATGCCGAGACGTTGTCATTGTAAAAACCAATTTCAATTGTTTGTGGGGGTCGGAAGGGGTCGAAATTGAATAACCACAAACCAGATGGCTTCAGCGTTCCTTTGTCCTTAGCCTTTGTAAACACTTATGAAGCCTTTGGATTTTCGTCTCTGTAACAGGGGCATAGGAAATTCTTTTGGGTTCGTTTAAGCGATCATGCGATTTAACTTCTACCGGGCACATACATATTTGCTAAATCAGAAATCGTTCTGCAATTCTTTGTGATTTTGTTTTCATTAGCAGGTTACCATCACGGTGGATATTTGGCCACATTCGTTGCTAATATTGTCTATCGTTTTTTTAAGCAAAAAGGGGCTAAGAGACGAGATGGGATTTTCTTAATTTTTAGGGACAATTATTATAAACTTAGGGTTATTAGAGTTGGAAAAGGGAGGGAAATTGCACAAAGTATATAGTAGGATTTGTTTTATGTTTTTTCATGTGGCTGAATCTCGAAAACAGGTTCTACGTCGAGATCCCTGTATCGATTCGTTCTTTTTGGACCGAAGGCTATATTCACATGTAAGGAAAACACTGAATTAAAAGAACAAATTGTTCACTCTCGATGTACAGAATGCTTGATAGAAAATTAGTGGTACAACGGGGAGCAGCTGCTTACACACTTGCAGCAAAAAAATTAAGACACACTGAAATCAAATGCAGAAGAAGAAATTAGATTTAAAACTTAGATATCAACACTTTGAATTTATAATTTATTTGTTTCTTTCTTTTACCACACGCATTGGTTTAACTCTTGATTAAGAATGAATATTTTAATCATTTAACATTTTGACATTAGTTAAGAATTCATTTGACAGATCTATTTACTTAACAATTATGTTTGATTTACGTTGATTACGTTAAAAATAAAATGTAGATAATGCAGTTACATTAAACAATAAAAAAAATGATGTGAAATTATTAAATTAAATTCTTTATATAAAAATAATGCTGTGCGCCAACATTCTCCCGGCCCTGAACGAAGTTCGCAATGTGAACTCCCCACTAGTCAGTTTGCAACCAAAAACTTTCATCTCTTTGAAATTGTCTGCTTGCGCGAATGGCAGCCCGTTGCACTTTCTCATACTCGTTGTTGTTGCCATTGTTGTGTTGTTTTGTGTCCATAAATTAACCATACATAGATAGTCAACTTTCCATCCTCAACCCGCAAAAAACCCGCAAATGAGCGGAGCCTAATCCTCTCTTTCGTTCCCATCGAGGAATACGTGTAATGAGAGATTTGAAGTTTAATCAGCTCATCTACAGGTCCAAAACAATAGCTCATGTAATTTTGCATTAGAGTGGAGTGAATCTATGCTGACAGTTTTCACCAAATTTCAGTAAATCGATGCTTTTTTTGTATCGGCTAAACACGTGGCTGTCATAAATGGAGGTGATTTTCGTTTTTCCCCATTTGTTTACTTTTTAGCTCAAAAAAGAGTAAATATATTTTTGATTTTAGACAACTTTTTATATTTTTTTTATGCCACTCGACTTATTGCACGGAATTCAAATCTGTACTCAGATGTTGTCGCACTTTTTCTGTTTAAGAAATATAGCAGTCTGAAATTGTGCTGAAATAATGTAAACAAAGGCAGTGGGTCGCCGCGGGTGTGTTTGGAAGTGCAGTGGGGAGTTTAGGATGTTAAAACAATATCTTTTTTTATAAATAAATGAAATATGACTTTTAACATCCTAAACTCCAAATAAACAAATTGGTATAATGTAACTACTAAATGAAAATTTAGATATTTAGATTTTTAATTATTTTATTTAAGTAATTATTATTCTGTTGTGTTATGATTCTACATTTGTATTAAATTTCGTACTGGATTGGGTTGTTCTTTGCTTACGTGCTTACTGATTTGTAGAAATGTTGGATTTAAAGTACTAATATGTACAATATACATATATGTATAAATTATTCATAGGAGAATAAATTGTTAGTTCTCAAATTTTATGTGTCGATGAAAAGGCTGGTCGAAACCTTCCGTTCTGTTAATCTTTAATGAAAACATACAGAAAAGCTACAATCCGTCTGGAACGGATCGTATGATACCCTATCCTCCTCTCTATAAAATGGGCGTGGCGAAATTGCATTTTGTACTCAAATATAGCTATAATGTCGAACGTTTGAGGATGTTACATGTAAAATTTTATCAAAATAGGTTTTTTGATGATAACGCCCCCAAAAAGTGGGCGTGGCCAAAACTGTTCTATGGGTGAATTGTAGGGAATCTAAATACCCAAATATTTGGTCTTAACAAAATTTTTCGGTTTCATATAATTTAGTGAAGTTATGAAAAAGTGGGCAGTGGGCGGATTTGAAAAATTTTTACACTTGTACTGTATCTTTTTCTCAGAAGCCCAGATATGAAATTTCATCGTCCTAGCTCAAAATTTAAGGCCCAAAAAGCGGTGACATACGGAAGGACGGACGGACGGACGGTCATCGCTCAATCGATTTCGCTATTGATGCTGATCACGAATATATATACTTTATAGGGTCTATCTCGATTATTTCTCTATGTTACAAACTATGTGTCAAACTTAATATACCCTTAGGATAGGGTATAAAAATAACTGTAGATGGTTAAATCAGAATACGAAATTAAATGAAAGAGAATAAAACAAAGAGAAAGACAACAAGATATGCAGTTTAAGGATAACACAACAATTTGCGTTCATCATCTCAACACATACATATGTCCTTTAATCAAACATATTCTTTTCATATTTGACCTAAAATATATAATAAACGTATCTACTTAATGTTTGTTGAAAAAACAAAATGGAAGAAATTAAAATATGTACATATGTTTATGCTGTGATACATGTTTGTATGTTTTTGTTTAGTTTTTTATTTAATTTATTTAAATTTAATTGATTTAAAACATACGTTACATTTTGAATTTAACTATTTTAAATGTAACGTACTTTATACAGATTCACCACGAAACGAAGAAAATTGTTATATTTGACATTATGACACAGCATCCCCTCCACAATTTGTCAATTTTTGGCACAAATTGTGCAAGATGGCTGCGTTCTTATGACAGTTGTGGCTCCCGTTGGTGAGCAAGAATGTATTAGTGAGTTTGCAGGCAAATCACGCATACATTCTTGCTCACCAACGGGCACAGCTTGTGGATTCGAAAGAGAGACCCCCTCGAAGTTGACCATCTAGGTATGGTTAATTTATGGTTGTGTCCTTTGTGTCGGGTATTTTTTGTCGTGTGCTAATATTTTTGTAAATAAAGTTTAATGTACGTATATTAATGAGGTGTGTGCAAACAATTCACGTGAGTGTTATTATAATGAAAATATATACATATTATATTTTATTAATATTGTGCATATGATCGGGTTAATTTTATTTTGGTATCTTCTGGGGTGGTTTCTCTTGTGATGTTGTTGCATATGTGTGGCAGCATTTCGTGAATGGAGGTGTGTGCCCTTTCAAATTCATTCGTTTATATCGTGTTGTTGTTTGTGTAATTCGTACACATATTTTCCGTGCGCGAAGTACATACATCGTGTGAAGTGTAGTGTTTATACTCCAGTATAGGTAAAGTGCTAGAAAAATTTAGTAGAGAAAAAAGGCTTAAAAAGTGAATTAGTTAATGTTTTTTTTGTTATGTGAGAACAAAAAGGAGCCACCAAAAAGTATCAAAGAAAAAGGTAAATTTTATTGTTAACAAAATGTATCTTTATTAAAAATTGAACTTAGAAAAAATATCACTTCATGATGACTTTAAAACAAAAATATACAGAAAAGCTACAATCCGTCTGGAACGGATCGTATGATACCCTATCCTCGTTTCTATAAAGTGCTCATGCCCAAATTGCATTTGGTACTCAAATATGGCTATAATATCGAACGTTTGAGGATGTTACATGTACAATTTCATCAAAATCGGTTTTTTGATGAAAACGCCCCCAAAAAGTGGGCGTGACCAAAACTGTTCTATGGGTGAATTGTAGGGAATCTGTATACCTAAATATTTGGCCTTAACAAAATTTTTCGGTTTCATATAATTTAGTGAAGTTTTAAAAAAGTAGGCGTGGCAATGGGCGGATGTAAAAGAAATTTACACTTGTACTGTATCTTTTTCTTGGAAGCCCAGATATGAAATTTCAGCGTCCTAGTTAATAATTGAAGGCCCAAAACTCGGTTTTGTGATGAAAACGCCCCCAAAAAGTGAGCGTGGCCAAAACTTTTGTATGGGTGGATTGTAGGGAATCTGAATGCCTAAATATTTGGTCTTAAGAAAATTTTTCAGTTTCATATAATTTAGTGAAGTTATGAGAAAGTGGGCGTGGCAGTGGGCGGATTTCAAAAATTTTTACACTTGTACTGTATCTTTTTCTCAGAAGCCCAAATATGAAATTTCATCGTCCTAGCTCAAAATTTAAGGCCCAAAAAGCGGTGACATACGGACGGACGGTCATCGCTCAATCCATTTCGCTATTGATGCTGATTACGAATATATATACTTTATAGGGTCTATCTCGATTATTTTTCTATGTTACAAACTATGTGTCAAACTTAATATACCCTTATTGTAGCAATAGTAAGATAATCATATGTATGTATGGGCAAGAGTACGATAACTTTGGCGAAAAAAATTTATAACGGTTTTTTGTGGAGGGGTCAAAACAAACATTTTTTACTATGGGAGGGGGGGGGTTTACCTTGCCACGTTTAGGTGGTAGGGGGAATTTTAGAAAAAAATTACTTAAAATGAAAAAAAACAAATTATTAGAAAACAAGGGCAACACTTACAATGAAGAACTATACCGGTTTTGAAAGCCAGAAACCTGTTCTTTAATCCTAAATTTAAAATAATTTGATTTCGTCAACAGTTTTTGAAAAATTCGCATGCAAACTCAAAATTTTAATAAAAAAAATTTAAAAAAAAAAGTTTAGACCAATTTTTTTCAAAATTGTGAAATGAAGTACTAAATTGGCTTTTTGTGGTCAATGCTTACATCAATTCTGAATCGAACACAAAACATACAGAAAAGCTACAATCCATCTGGAACGGATCGTATGATACCCTATCCTCCTCTCTATAAAGTGGGCGTGGCCAAATTGCATTTTGTACTCAAATATAGCTATAATGTCGAACGTTTGAGGATGTTACATGTAAAATTTTATCAAAATAGGTTTTTTGATGTTAACGCCCCCAAAAAGTGGGCGTGGCCAAAACTCTTCTATGGGTGAATTGTAGTGAATCTAAATACCCAAATATTTGGTCTTAACAAAATTTTTCGGTTTCATATAATTTAGTGAAGTTTTAAAAAAGTAGGCGTGGCAGTGGGCGGATGTAAAAAAAATTTACATTTGTACTGTATCTTTTTCTTGGAAGCCCAGATATGAAATTTAAGCGTCCTAGTTAAAAATTTAAGGCCCAAAAATCGGTTTTGTGATGAAAACGCCCCAAAAAAATGGGCGTGGCCAAAAATTTTGTATGAGTGGATTGTAGGGAATCTGAATGCCTAAATCTTTGGTCTTAACAAAATTTTTCGGTTTCATATAATTTAGTGAAGTTATGAAAAAGTGGGCGTGGCAGTGGGCGGATTTCAAAAAATTTCAACTTGTACTGTACCTTTTCCTCAGAAGCCCAGATATGAAATTTCATCGTCCTAGCTCAAAATTTAAGGCCCAAAAAGTGGTGACATACGGACGGACGGACGGTCATCGCTCAATCGATTTCGCTATTGATGCTGATCACGAATATATATACTTTATAGGGTCTATCTCGATTATTTCTCTATGTTACAAACTATGTGTCAAACTTAGTATACCCTTAGGATAGGGTATAAAAACCGAATGGTTTCATGTCGTCCGGTTTTTGAGAAAATTGAAAATTACTATTTTGTTTTGTTCCTTTACCGTGCCGTGAATTTCAAAATTCGGCTTTATTTCACATTATGAAAGCGAAAAAAGGTCAACTTTTGAAATACGGCCTTATTTCACTTCCATAAAGTGAAATAAAGCCGTACATTGTTTGTGAAATAAGGCCGAAGCAAATGTTTTCACTTTGATAAAGAGACATTAGACCAATTTGGGTTTACGTATGTCACTTATTTGCATTAACACTGCAATATGTATGGGGGGTATGCTGCCCACTGCAACCCCCCTGCTTGGAGTCACTGTTGGATTTGGGGTAAGTGCAAGGTTGGTAAATGCAAGGTTAGGGAGCCCGAAAACTTTTACTATGAGGAGTTTGAGAAAGAAAACTTTGTCAAAGTGAAATAGGACCGAACGTTGAAATTTGGCTTTATTTTGCGTGGCCCGCTATGCGGGATTAAGGGATTTAAACTCTCTTTTCGCATGCGGCAGTTCCCGCTTACGCAACTTCGTTGCTCCGCTCGGGGTAGCTGCTTTTCTTCAGACAGGCGCCTATGTATGTCATCAATACTCTTCATCTACAGTACTCATCCCAAAATTACAAAGTTCACATTAATGACAAATTTTTACTGATTCGCATTATAGAAAATTTACATGTTCGAATGTTTCAGCAAATTATTTACTTTGCGTAATATGTATGTTTGTAGTTATGTAATATGTAATGCACTTGATAATGATGCAAAAATATAACCGAACAAACGTTTGACTTTTGTGCCATTGTTTTTTTCATACACATGTAATAAAGCGTGTAGTTATTTATTATTAGTTATTCACAAACTGACTGACTGGGACGCGGAATTCAATGTAAGTTTACCTCCTTATGGTACATTCTGTGTAACGCTAAATGATTTGCTGTAATTTACTTGCAATCGTAAACCTATCATCAACATTAACCCTCAAAGTGATATCACCGTAAATACCAAAAAACAAAAATCTCATAAGAAAGTAGTTTTAGTAATTTTCAATTTTCTCAAAAACAAGCAGACATAAAACCATTCGGTTTTTATACCCTATCCTAAGGGTATATTAAGTTTGACACATAGTTTGTAACATAGAGAAATAATCGAGATAGACCCTATAAAGTATATATATTCGTGATCAGCATCAATAGCGAAATCGATTGAGCGATGACCGTCCGTCCGTCCGTCCGTATGTCACCGCTTTTTGGGCCTAAAATTTTGAACTATTACGATGAAATTTCATATCTGGGCTTTTGAGGAAAAGATACAGTACAAGTGTAAACATTTTTTAAATCCGCCCACTGCCACGCCCACTTTTTCATAACTTCATTAAATTATATGAAACCGAAAAATTTTGTTAAGACCAAATATTTAGGCATTCAGATTCCCTACAATCCACCCATACAAAAGTTTTGGCCACGCCCACTTTTTGGGGGCGTTTTCATCATAAAACCGATATTTGGGCCTTAAATTTTTAACTATGACGCTGAAATTTCATATCTGGGCTTCTGACGAAAAGATACAGTAGAAGTGTACATTTTTTTTACATCCGCCCACTGCCACGCCTACTTTTTTATAACTTCACTAAATTATATGAAACCGAAAAATGTTGTTAAGACCAAATATTTGGGTATTTAGATTCCCTACAATTCACCCATAGAACAGTTTTGGCCACGCCCACTTTTTGGGGGCGTTATCATCAAAAAACCTATTTTGATAAAATTTCACATGTAACATCCTCAAACGTTCGACGTTATAGCCATATTTGAGTACCAAATGCAATTTGGGCATGAGCACTTTATAGAAACGAGGATAGGGTATCATACGATCCGTTCCAGACGGATTGTAGCTTTTCTGTATGTTTTGTGTTTGATTGAGAAATGATATAAACTTGACCACAAAAAACTAATTTAGCAGTTCATTTCACAATTTTGAAAAAAATTGGTTTAAAATTTTTTTTTTAATTTTTTTTATCAAAAAAATTATTTAATATATTTTTTTTCATTTTAGGTCATTTTTTTCTAAAATTCCCCCTACCTCCTAAACGGGGCGAGATAAACCCTCCCCCCCTCCCTTAGTAAATGCTTGTTTTTGACCCCTCTACAAAAAAACCGTTATCAATTTTTGGCGCCAAAGTTATGGTACTCTCCCCTTTCTTCCATATCCATATTATACATGACACAAACAAATCGTCTCAAGGAAAACTGCGCATATTTGCATTCGAATTGCAAACGTCAGAAAGGCGAATTCAGTTTTTCGTCTGCTGGACAAATGTGACATCGTGAAAGTATTTCACAGAGGAAGGCAAAACTAATATGCATTAAGGTGTATAAGTATACGCAATATAGATTGAGGTGTATACCCAATACCCGGCCTCAAAATATATAGTTTTGTTAAACAATTTTATTAGTAAAATAAACAATTAAACAAAGAAAAAAATAAAAAAAAAAAAATATTAATATTAATTCAATTCAATTCAATAATTCAATAATTGTTTAAAATTAGAAGTAACAAAAAATTCATATTAAACATACAAAAAAGCTACAATCCGTCTGGAACGGATCGTATGATACCCTATCCTCCTCTCTATAAAGTGGGCGTGGCCAAATTGCATTTTGTACTCAAATATAGCTATAATGTCGAACGTTTTAGGATGTTACATGTAAAATGTTATCAAAATAGGTTTTTTGATGATAACGCCCCCACAAAGTATGCGTGGCCAAAACTGTTCTATGGGTGAATTGTAGGGAATCTAAATACCCAAATATTTGGTCTTAACAAAATTTTTCGGTTTCATATAATTTAGTGAAGTTATAAAAAAGTAGGCGTGGCAGTGGGCGGATGTAAAAAAATTTACACTTCTACTGTATCTTTTCGTCAGAAGCCCAGATATGAAATTTCAGCGTCATAGTTAAAAATGTAAGGCCCAAAAATTGGTTTTATGATGAAAACGCCCCCAAAAAGTGGGCGTGGCCAAACAATTTGTATGTTTCATATAATTTAGTGAAGTTATGAAAAAGTGGGCGTGGCAGTGGGCGGATTTAAAAAATGTTTACACTTGTACTGTATCTTTTCCTCAGAAGCCCAGATATGAAATTTCATCGTCCTAGCTCAAAATTTAAGGCCCAAAAAGCGGTGACATACGGACGGACGGACGGACGGACGGTCATCGCTCAATCGATTTCGCTATTGATGCTGATCACGAATATATATACTTTATAGGGTCTATCTCGATTATTTCTCTATGTTACAAACTATGTGTCAAACTTAATATACCCTTAGGATAGGGTATAAAAATGCTGATCAATTATTTCTCTTCCAATCCGAGGTTGAAGACGACTTCTTGAAACTTTGATCCTCATTTCATTTTTAAAGCTTTTTATTTTATTATATCATATATTCTTACTTGCTAGATAAAAAGGCTTAAAACTAGCTTAACTAACTTAATTATGTTATTACTAACTTACTGTCCCCATGCGGGCACTCTAAGCTAAACTTAATACTTATTCTATGTCTTTCGACCTAACCTAACTTATTTATTTTTTTTAATTTATCATTTACATATTTTAATTTAATTTTATAACTAAGAAAATAGTTTTGTAAAACTTAGTTGCTGGACGTGTTTATTTTGGTTTTATGTAAAACTTAAATCTACCTTAAAATACCTTAAAATAAACCTTAACCTACCTTAACTAAATACATACTTATCATAATATCATACGTACGTGGTATATTCTTTTTTTTTTTAACGTAAAAACTAGCCTACAACTACAGAAGACAACACAGCCTCTGGGGGACAAAGCCGTTAAGGCGCACCTTCTCGTGGTACATGTCGTTGGGGTAGTAAGCCCCAAAGATCAGACCATTGGTCGAGTTCATTGCTCTTGCAATATGACCTCGAGTCAACTTCACCAGGAAATTGTCCACTCTGATCAGATTCGCTTTGTTATAAAGGACCTCATTGGAGTAGAATTTTTTGTATTCAGACTCTGGTGTTCTGTATAAGTGAAGGCAAGCCCTCTCAAACACCCTAATCTTTTCCATTAAGCTTGGCCCCACGTTGGACCACACAGGACATCCATAGGTAAGCATGGAGGGCCGTATGAGGGCCGTGTAGCAGATTACCTTCACCCTCGCATCAAGTTGGCTGTTATAACACAGTCTCTTTGTGAGGGCAAAAGCACCTTTGGGTCTGGCCAGAGCAGTATCTATATGTTTGTTAAAATATAGATATTGATCTAGCCAGATCCCCAGGTATCTGACTACACTTTTACTCACCAGTGGATGCCCGTGCGGTCCCACGATGGAGAACTTTCGCCAATTCTTTCTGATGTCCCTTGAGGCCCAGACAACGGCGTTCTGAACAGGATGGTTTCCGACTTCTGAGAGTTGATCTTCAACTTCCAGTCATCGCAATATCGCTGGATCGTGTCGAAGTCACGCTGCAAGAGTGTTGCAATGACCTCGATCTTTGGACCTGACCTGTACGCAATCAAGTTGTCTGCGTACGACGCAATAGCATGGTGCAAAGAACCTATGGGATCTATTATACCCATCCTGCTCAACTTGTAGAAGAGTCC
The DNA here is from genome assembly GCA_905220385.1 of Xylota sylvarum. Lineage (NCBI taxonomy): Eukaryota > Metazoa > Arthropoda > Insecta > Diptera > Syrphidae > Xylota > Xylota sylvarum. The sequence continues at coordinate 2,914,011 of CAJMZQ010000027.1, read as the reverse complement.
TTCTAACCATACGGTATCGAAGGCCTTCTCCAAGTCAATCAGGCAGGCACCCGTACATTGGTTCTTGCTTTTATTCCACTGGATATCTAAAACCAGCTTAGACGCGGCATGTATGGTATCATGCCCCGCCCTGAAGCCGAATTGATTATCCGGACTTATATGTTTGTCCTCAACCCACTTGTACAGGGCTCTATGGATCACTTTCTCGAAGACCTTGCTGATGTTCGGAAGGAGACTTATCGACCGGAGATTTTCCAGATTGGAGGTATCTTTTCCCCTTTTGGAGATGGGCTGCACCACTTCTGTTTTCCAATGCGCCGGATAATGTGCATTATTCAACGCATTGTTAAACAGGGTGGTGTATATGTCCACCGCTTCTAGAGGGAGATGTCGAAGCACAATGTTCAGAATTCCGTCAATTCCCACGGATTTCTTACTTTTTAATGAGAAAAGGATCGTTTGGAGATCTACCTTCGATATGAACGGTGGGTGAACCATGTCATTGGCGATGACATTATTTGCCATGTTACCTTCATTGAACACGGTAAAACCGGTGTTCTCAGATCGCCAGTTCTGCATATCATTTCAAAGGTAGAAGTTATGCACAAGGACGCGATTTTCTAGGTCATGGTTCGGGTGAATGCTATCATTCACCTTGTACACTTCTTGGAAAGTCGGTCCTATGGCCACTACTTTCTCCTGCGGATCCTCTATCACAAAAAAGTCGTCATCCTCGACGACCCTACCTGGATCTATACCTGCTGTTACAAGTATTTGTTCATTGTCCGTCGTTCGGGGTATCTTAAGACACGGAAGGCCGTTGAAGTTATTCCTCCGAAAAATCTTATTGATCTGCGGGAACATACTGGGACTATTGGATCTTATGGCCGAGATCTTCCCGTTCCAATACGCATTAACCGTCAATCTATAATTATCTTTGATCAATTTTTGGAGTTTTTTGATCAACGACTTCAGTGTCCTAACCTCCGAGCTTTGTCTGTCAGTAAACTGCCTGTACAAGGTTTTTAATCTTGACAGCAGTCTACTTTTTTGTTGGTGTAGTGCGTCGATCGTCGCGTTGCGGAATATCTCAACGTTGTCAGTATGTTGATACCGAGGTATCGTACTGTCCATAGTTCGTTTTATTGTCTCATCCAACTGTTTTAGGTATCTGTCAATCTTCTCGTTTGACAGATTCCTATTGAACGGTGGGTAGAGCGAGTTCGAGGAGAGTGCTCTCGTTAGTACTCGGGAGAAGCGTGTCCAGCGCGTCCTACTGTAATTGTAGGCGTGCGATTGGACAAACTGTCCCAATTCCGCAATTTCGTTGGGAATCGTTATTTCGGCCCTAAGACCGCAATGGTCGCTGTCATAAACAAAAGTGTGTAGACAGTTCATCGTTTGTCGGTTCGTGTCGATCAGTTGTAGCCGTACGTCGAACAGCATGAGCTCCAGATAGGATCCGCCTCTGGGAAACGACGGACTATCCGGAAACTTTGATCCTGGTAACGGCTTGGTGAACACATCATCTAGTTTCTTATCTGTGGATATATATTTAGGAATTATTCTCTTATTATCAACTTGCTCTCTCTTGAAAGGGTACTTAATGTCGATATGCTTAGAACGCGTATGAGAAACTGGGTTATTAGCTAACGAGATACAACTGTTATTGTCTTCATATGTGTATAGTTATTGGATTATTTGCTTCTATTTTAATACTACTTAGTAAAGATCTAATCCATAAAATTTCTCTGACACCCTCAAATAATGCCATGCCAGCTTCGGTTGATGAAGCTGCTACTGAATTTTGCCTCTTTGTATTCCAACAAATTAAGTTATTACCAAATAGCTTAAACAAATATCCAGTTGTACTTTTTCAGTCAGTCCACATATCCAACCAAAAATTCCTCGTATGCCAATTTCTTATAAGTTGATTTAAGGTTTATCGTACCTTTAACGTAACTCAAAATTCTTTTAAAACTCTGCCAAAGCTCTTTATTATTATACCCTATCCTAAGGGTATATTAAGTTTGACACATAGTTTGTAACATAGAGAAATAATCGAGATAGACCCTATAAAGTATATATATTCGTGATCAGCATCAATAGCGAAATCGATTGAGCGATGACCGTCCGTCCGTCCGTCCGTATGTCACCGCTTTTTGGGCCTTAAATTTTGAGCTATGACGATGAAATTTCATATCTGGGCTTCTGAGAAAATACAGTACAAGTGTAAAAATTTTTGAAATCCGCCTACCGCCACGCCCACTTTTTCATAACTTCACTAAATTATATGAAACCGAAAAATTTTGATAAGACCAAATATTTAAGCATTCAGATTCCCTACAATCCACCCATACAAAAGTTTTGGCCACGCCCACTTTTGGGGGCGTTTTCATCACAAAACCGACTTTTGGGCCTTAAATTTTTAACTAGGACGCTTAAATTTCATATCTGGGCTTCCAAGAAAAAGATACAGTACAAGTGTAAAATTTGTTTACATCCGCCCACTGCCACGCCTACTTTTTTATAACTTCACTAAATTATATGAAACCGAAAAATTTTGTTAAGACCAAATATTTGGGTATTTAGATTCCCTACAATGCACCCATAGAATAGTTTTGGCCACGCCCACTTTTTGGGGGCGTTTTCATCAAAAAACCGATTTTGATAAAATTTTACATGTAACATCCTCAAACGTTCGACGTTATAGCCATATTTGAGTACAAAATGCAATTTGGCCACGCCCACTTTATAGAGAGGAGGATAGGGTATCAGACGATCCGTTCCAGACGGATTGTAGCTTTTCTGTATGTTTTAAATACTGTTTCAAATTTGACATTGTATCCATTTCTCCTGTTACAATTAAGAGGTCATCTACATATAGCGCTAAATAAATGTTTTTATGTAAATTTCCTCTATCCGAAAAATATAAACAGTGATTATTTGGGGAACTTTTAAAATCATGTCCTTTTAGTATTGCATCAAATCTTTCGAGCCAGCATCTTGCTGATTGCTTTAAATCATATAACGATTTATGCAATTTACAGACCAAATTATTATTTTGGTTTATGCCATCTGGTATACGCATGTAAATTTCTTCTTTTAAACATCCGTTTAGGAATGCATTTTTAACATCCATTTGATGAATTAATAAATCGAACTCATTATATGAGGATGTTTGAAGATTTTTAATTCTCTCACTCCTGCTACAGTTCTCTTCTGCAGTTTTGAGTTTTGAGATTGAACACATATGTATCCGTTGTTTTTATACCCTATCCTAAGGGTATATTAAGTTTGACACGTCCGTCCGTCCGTATGTCACCGCTTTTTGGGCCTTAAATTTTGAGCTAGGACGATGAAATTTCATATCTGGGCTTCTGAGGAAAAGATACAGTACAAGTGTAAAAATTTTTGAAATCCGCTCACTGCCACGCCCACTTTTTCATAACTTCACTAAATTATATGAAACCGAAAAATTTTGTTAACACCAAATATTTAGGCATTCAGATTCCCTACAATTCACCCATACAAAATTTTTGAGCCACGCCCACTTTTTGGGGGCGTTTTCATCATAAAACCGATTTTTGAGCCTAAAATGTTTAACTAGGACGCTGAAATTTCATATCTGGGCTTCTGACGAAAAGATACAGTAGAAGTGTACATTTTTTTTAAATCCGCCCACTGCCACGCCTACTTTTTATAACTTCACTAAATTATATGAAACCGAAAAATTTTGTTAAGTCCAAATATTTAGGTATTCAGATTCCCTACAATTCACCCGTAGAAGAGTTTTGGCCACGCCCACTTTTTGGGGGCGTTTTCATCAAAAAACCGATTTTGATAAAATTTTACATGTAACATCCTCAAACGTTCGAGGTTATAGCCATATTAGAGTACAAAATGCAATTTGGCCACGCCCACTTTATAGAGAGGAGGATAGGGTATCAGACGATCCGCTCCAGACGGATTGTAGCTTTTCTGTATGTTTTTTACAGAATTTCTTCTTTCACCGGATTTACCTGTTTCATTACGGTCAACAGGTTTCTTATTGATATCAGGTTTTGTAATTTTAGACATTTTTACATTGTTAGAGTTTTCTAATTCAACTCTTTCATCAAAACATAACTGCGGTCTTGATGTACTAAAACTTATTTCATCAAAAATTACATCACGGGCTGTGAACATTTTATTAGTTCCTGTTTGAAAAATTTTGTAACCATTTAGTTCATATCCTATCAATATGCCTTTAAACGATTTTTCATCGAATTTGCTTTTTCGATTTTTATCATACAAAAAAACTGCTACCAAAAATTTTCAAATTATCTAATTTTGGTTTTTTGCTGTGCCACATTTCAAAAGGAGTTTCGTTAGGGATATATGTATTTAATAAATATGTGGTTGTTAAAATTCCTTCTCCCCAAAATGATTTATGCAATTTTGCACTCATAGCGCGAACTTTCTCAGTAAGGGTTCGATTCATTCTTTTTTCTACGGAATTTTGTTGCGGTGTGTATGGCACAGTTAAATGATAAAATATACCCTTTTGTTTAAAAAAATTTTTCGTGTCATTGGAAATATATTCGCCTCCATTATCACAATAAAAATTTACTGTTTTGAAATTAAAAACATACAGAAAAGCTACAATCCGTCCGGAACGGATCGTATGATACCCTATCCTCCTCTCTATAAAGTGGGCATAGCCAAATTGCATATTGTACTCAAATATAGCTATAATGTCGAACGTTTGAGGATGTTACATGTAAAATTTTATCAGAATAGGTTTTTTGATGATACGCCCCCAAAAAGTGGGCGTGGCCAAAACTTTTGTATGGGTGGATTGTAGGGAATCTGAATGCCTAAATATTTGGTCTTAACAAAATTTTTCTGTTTCATATAATTTAGTGAAGTTATGAAAAAGTGGGCGTGGCAGTGGGCGGATTTCAAAAATGTTTACACTTGTACTGTATCTTTTCATCAGAAGCCCAGATATGAAATTTCAGCGTCCTAGTTAAAAATTTAAGGCCCAAAACTCGGTTTTGTGATGAAAACGCCCCCAAAAAGTGGGCGTGGCCAAAACTTTTGTATGTGTGGATTGTAGGGAATCTGAATGCCTAAATATTTGGTCTTAACAAAATTTTTCGGTTTCATATAATTTAATGAAGTTATGAAAAAGTGGGCCCAAAAAGCGGTGACATACGGACGGACGGACGGTCATCGGTCAATCGATTTCGCTATTGATGCTGATCACGAATATATATACTTTATAGGGTCTATCTCGATTATTTCTCTATGTTACAAACTATGTGTCAAAATTAATATACCCTTAGGATAGGGTATAATGAGCTTCACTTTTTGCTGCATAATCTTTAAATACTTAAAATAGTTCAGATTTATGTATTAATAAGTACACTACTACATAATGAGTGTATTCATCAATAAATGTAATGAAATAATTTTTATTATTTATTGTGAGAGGGCTTATCGGTCCACAAATAACGGAATGAATAATAAATAGCGAACACTGTACATGAGACTTGTCTTTTCTTTTAGAAAATGGTAAACGCGCTTGTTTTCCATAAATGCATGATTCAAATTAAAATCGGCAATTTGATTTCGGTTGCTTGCATTTGCCGTCGGCATTTTGATATTTATTATTTAGTGATGAATTCGGGTTTTAATTAAATAATTGCATTGTTTTCATAGGTGTCGTTGGTAGGAAGTAAACAAATCCTTGTAATATGCCATTTTAATTTTCCATTCGGTGTTTTAAGGGTGACTACCCAAATTAAATCATCTGTCCCTGGGTGCGTATCGACGATGCGTGCTAAGTTCCACTTTGTTGGTGGTAATAGGTCATCTTTTACCAAGTCTAGGTCTCTGATCTTGGGCTGATGCTCTATCTTCAACCATTTCGGTCTTTGTTGAAGTCGGAATAGATATTCTGATGCTTCCAGAAAAGTTGTTGTATTTTTTTGTATCCGCTGCCATTGTTGTAGATGTAGTAGTAGTAGTAGTAGTATTTTTTTATTTCATTATATATAATACATGTGTAAAATTTACATGATTTGAACACAATAATTCATTAAATAAATTAAAAAATATATAATAGAAATAATATAGTGACATTTTATATTTTCCATACATAAAGTATTAAAATAGTGCCAAATGCCACTTCAATGGGTTATACTATTATTAATACATATGTTCGACTTGGGTGTCTGATAAGTCAGCTTGGGGGATGGTGTTGAGAGCTCGTCCGATGAGGCGGTGCCCGGGAGTGAGTGCGGCGAAATCATGAGGATTGTCAGTCATTAGACAAAGAGGCCTCGAATTTGGACATGCTTCCACCTGATGCAGAAACGTGGTGAGTTCCTCAAATGTATACTTTTGAGGTGGTATTTTATCGACTTCACTCCAGCTTCCCAAAGTCCACCGAAATGAGGAATTGAGGGGAATATCTTAACCCATCTGCTTGCAAGGTCCTCGGCTCTGAGAGTCCACTGGAATCCATCTGGAGTGATAGGCAAAGGTCCAAAAAGATCAACTGAGAGTAAGCCGAACGGCATACGCTTGAATCGAAACATTTCAAATGGGGTTATAAATCCTGTTTTATCCAAATCGTCTTCAGATATTTTAATTTGGTAATATTCAGATTGTACATCTAGAGTACTTTTAACAGACGCGTTCTTCGTAGAATGGAGTAAATCATCAATTCTAGGTAAAGGATACCTATCCGGAACGGTGATACTGTTTAATTTCCGGTAATTTATACTTATTTTACTTAACGGGCTCCCGACCGGTGAAGAGTCTCTGCCTGAGACACGGCAGCCTTCCACTCTCTTCGATCCCGGGCACGCTTCTTCCAGTTATCTAGACCAAGCGCTCTGGCATCCGCGATACCTTGGTACTTAAAACGGTGTTTCCTTAACCACTTCGAAGTTACTGTTGCCAACAGTGAGGTTTTGTCCTAGGCGGTTGACAGATGCTTCTTTGTTTGTTGACAACATGTACTCGGTTTTGTCCTCATTAACTTCAAGGTCAATTCGTTTCGCCTGTTCTTCAATTGCCGTAAAAGCCTCTAATATGGCGCGCTGGGAGCGACCGATGATGTCGATGTCGTCTGCGTATCCCAGCAGCTGGACAGATTTGTTGAAGATAGTGCCTTCCGTGTTCGCACCTGCCCTGCGCAGAATCTGTTCCAGCACATGATTGAAGAAGTCACATGATAGCGCATCCCCTTGCCGAAATCCGATGCATGTTTGGAATAGTTCAGAGGAACTGTTGCCGAATTGCACGTTGCACCGCGTGTTATCCAGCGTCACGCGGCACAGCTGGATCAGTTTAGCCGGGATCCCGAATTCGGCCATCGCCTTGTAGAGCTCAAGACGATGAATGCTATCATATGCGGCTTTAAAGTCTATGAAGAGATAGTGAGTCTCGACTTGAAATTCGTTGGTCTTTTCCAGGATTTGCCTTAGTGTGAAAATTTGGTCGATCGTCGATTTGTCGGGTCGGAAGCCACACTGGTACATGCCGATTAGTGGGCTGCAGAAAGGCTTCAGACGTTCACACAGTACGTTGGACAGGATCTTATATGCAACATTAAGCAGGGATATGCCTCGGTAGTTCTTACAAGACATAGGATCGCCTTTCCTGAAGATGGGGCATATAGAGCTGATAGTCCAGTCACCGTGCATGATTTCATCCACCCATACTTGGTTGATGATTTGGTGCATATACATATGTACATACACGAATTCCTCCTTCCAGTGAGGAATGCCATTTTCCCAATAATCCTCGCTGACCTGATTTCAGTTTTTGCAATCTATACATTCCCGCTTTTTCGCCTTACCTTGTGTTGCACCATTTTGCTGACTCCCATTTTTAATTAACTAATTATGTCAAAGTGTTCTGCAAGTGTCTGCAAATTCGTATCCGGTAGCGTTGACTGGGTCAACTGTAGTGGACTGTGTTCTAAATCATACCACGCGACCTGCATCGGTTTAAATAAAAAAAGTTTATCTCACTTCAGTGACTATACCGCGTGTTTTAGATTCTACTGCGACAATTATAGAATGATCTCTCTTGGTGATGTTCTTCGCGCGATTGAAATCTTAAACAATTCTGTTATATCCTCCCTAAAAAGCATCAACAAAAACAATAAAAAAAATCCTGAATTGTGTACCTAATAATGATTTGCTGTTCAAGAGCATTGATGATATTGGTACTGCGCTGGACCGTTGTAATGCCTTTAATAACAACTCAGTTCTTAAACTGACCCACAAACTTGAGACTATCAAGAACAAAATGTGTGTTGTGAATCCCCATCCCCCGTCTCTTCCAAAGAAACAACTGTAATTATTCCCAACATTTCGGCCAATTTTACTGAGTTAGTTATCGGTGAAATCAAAGCACTTCGGTCAGATGTAGACGTCTTACTTCAAGGCTCGTCGAAATCGTCCACCGCACATCCTGATCCAGCCCAGTTGCACATACTAGAATTCATTGTTAATTCTGTAAACGAGATCAGTGGTGATATCGTTACCACTCGCCATCGTATAAACGAAATTGCCGATGAACTTAAGTCCCTATCCGGCGCAATCAACATTTTTCAACCCAATCCGTCTAATAACTTATCGTTACTGGAAGAGATATTTTACACCAATTCGGCATCCTCACCTGATTTGACTTCAGCTAGAGAGAAAACTATTCTAAGGAACGTCGAATTTGTTTCAGATTCTAATCCACCTTCTAAACAACCACCTCTAATACATCGATTTGGAACTTCTTGGACACATTCTGAATGGACCTCAAGAATTGAGAAGTTACGGAAGAAAAACCTGTTCCTTAAAAACTTTGGTATTGCACTCAGTCACTGCCAAAAGATTCCAGGAACATCAAAAAAATTCTGCCAATTTAACATCTCGTTGCCCTCTAAATTTGCATGGCTCTTTCAAAATGCCTCTAATGATGTCTTTGCCCTACAAAAGATGAGGATGACTAGATTAGATAAGTGTAAGACTAACCTTAAGCTTAGCCCTAAGAATATCATTAACCCTAGCCTTAAGCCTAGTCCTAAGGCTATCTTTAAGTCTGTTCCTAACACCACCAACCGAAAAATGCCACAGATTCAATTTTCACAAGGCGAATTTTACAAAATTGAACAGTTTGCATAGTAGCGTTGATTTCAACGTTATTTTTAAAAATCTTAGTAATGCCGATAATGCCATCGAAATGTTCTATTCTTTAGTGCTCAATTGCTTTACCCAATCTGTACCATTCGTGCTTAATAAAAACTCTTCATCTTCTCCACCTTGGTACACTAAAGAACTACGCTCTCTTCGTAATGTAAGAAATCAACTCTGGCGGCTCTACCTTAAAACCCGTCTTGACTCTGACTTCTCCAAATACCTCCATGCATACACCCACTTTTCTGCACTTTGTGAATCTCTTTACCTCAAATATATCGATCGGATGCAACATAGGATAATCTCTGACCCGAAGCGATTTTTTCATTTCATCAACACAAAAAAGAAATCTGGCAACTACCCCTCTACTTTAAAATTATCTAACACCTCCTCGAGCTATCCGAAAACAATAGCAAACCTGTTTGCACATCACTTCAGCCAATCGTTTAGCAAACACGTGGTCGATATTGATCCTGATTACTTTTTCTATATGAAAAGCTGTGCCCAGACATCACTCTGCTCAATTGATATACCTGTAGCTCTTGTCGTAGATAAGATAAAAACATACAGAAAAGCTACAATCCGTCTGGAACGGATCGTATGATACCCTATCCTCCTCTCTATAAAGTGGGCGTGGCCAAATTGCATTTTGTACTCAAATATAGCTATAATGTCGAACGTTTGAGGATGTTACATGTAAAATTTTATCAAAATCAGTTTTTTTAATGATAACGCCCCCAAAAAGTGGGCGTGGCCAAAACTGTTCTATGGGTGAATTGTAAGGAATCTAAATACCCAAATATTTGGTTTTAACAAAATTTTTCGGTTTCATATAATTTAGTGAAGTTATAAAAAAGTAGGCGGGGCAGTGGGCGGGTGTAAAAAAATTTTACACCTGTACTGTATCTTTTTCTTGGAAGCCCAGATATGAAATTTCAGCGAAATTTCTCAACCTGGTGCCAAAAAAATTTCCTTCAGCTCACTGTGCAAAAATGCCAAGCTATTACTTACTCCCGTAAACGGCTCCCTTCAACGCCCAGAACCTACTTTATCTGTGATGAGCCTGTTCCATCCGTATCTTCATTACGTGATCTTGGAATTATATGTGACAGTGAATTGAATTTTCGCTGTCATTTTCACAATATAATCAGCAGAGCCAACTCAACACTCGGTTTTGTAAAGCGCTGGTCAAAGGAATTCTCGAATCCTTATGTCACGAGAAGTCTGTTTATACCCTATCCTAAGGGTATATTAAGTTTGACACATAGTTTGTAACATAGAGAAATAATTGAGATAGACCCTATAAAGTATATATATTCGTGATCAGCATCAATAGCGAAATCGATTGAGCGATGACCGTCCGTCCGTCCGTCCGTCCGTCCGTATGTCACCGCTTTTTGGGCCTTAAATTTTGAGCTTAGACGATGAAATTTCATATCTGGGCTTCTGAGAAAAAGATACAGTACAAGTGTAAAAATTTTTTAAATCCGCCCACTGCCACGCCCACTTTTTCATAACTTTACTAAATTATATGAAACCGAAAAATTTTGTTAAGACCAAATATTTAGGCATTCAGATTCCCTACAATCCACACATACAAAAGTTTTGGCCACGCCCACTTTTTGGGGGCGTTTTCATCACAAAACCGAGTTTTGGGCCTTAAATTTTTAACTAGGACGCTGAAATTTCATATCTGGGCTTCCAAGAAAAAGATACAGTACAAGTGTAAAATTTTTTTACATCCGCCCACTGCCACGCCTACTTTTTTATAACTTCACTAAATTATATGAAACCGAAAAATTTTGTTAAGACCAAATATTTGGGTATTTAGATTCCATACAATTCACCCATAGAACAGTTTTGGCCACGCCCACTTTTTGGGGGCGTTATCATCAAAAAACCGATTTTGATAAAATTTTACACGTAACATCCTCAAACGTTCGACATTATAGCTATATTTGAGTACAATATGCAATTTGGCCACGCCCACTTTATAGAGAGGAGGATAGGGTATCATACGATCCGTTCCAGACGGATTGTAGCTTTTCTGTATGTTTTTTACTTTCGTTAGACCAATCCTCGAATATGGGAGCCAAGTCTGGTCACCATATCAGGACACTCATTCTCTTCGAATCGAAGCAGTTCAACGCAGATTCATTCGTTTCGCTCTTAGAGGTCTTCCCTGGGTTGACAGATACAACCTTCCCCCCTATGAGGATCGGCTGAAATTGATTAATGTGCAGCCCCTTGCAAAACGCCGTGAAATTGCTGACATCATTTTCATTCATCAGCTCCTCGTGGGTAGCATTGACAGCCCTTCAAATGATATCTTTCAACGCCAATCCACGCAATCTTAGATCCTTGCCCTTGTTTTGCCTTAAACGTCATCGTACGAACTACGGCCGTAATGAACCAATGACTAGAATACTGCGTTTGGCAAACTCCATGCAATACTTCCTTGATTTCCATTGCAGTAAAGCTACGCTTCGTAACTCCCTTCTTAGCTCCGCCTCTCTCCTTCCCATCTTTAATGTCTCTTCTCTTCTCTCTCTGGATCTTAAGATAGTTTTTAAGTTTAGAATGTTTAAGTTCCTAGCTTGTATTAAGCTAATAAAGTGCCGGTAGAGCCGGCGTCAATTCTTTCTTGGGGACTAGGGCCCAAGGATATTCACATTCTTCAATTATGTCAGTCTGGAGCATTTTGTCCAATTCTAATCGTAGCTGTAGTCTTCGGGTTGGTGATAGTCTATATCGCGTAGAAGCTATGGGATTGCTGTTTCCGGTGTTAATTCTGTGTAGGGCATATGGCGTTGCTTCCGATAAAGGATCGAAAATATTGCCTTGCTTTTTCAACAGTTCATTTAACCTTGCCTTATTTGTCTCACTGAACTCAACTGCCTCGTCATTTCTGAGTTCAACATCCATATAATTTATTTCCGTAAAGTAAGAGTCAGGGTCGATATCTTCCGTGGCGCAATCGATTACCGAATATTATGTTTATGTCTGCCATATAAATTTCTTGTGACGTAGGATTTCCGTCGGCAAGTGTGATAGTAGCATCAACATGGCGGAGAAGATGTATGAACAATTCTCTTCCGGCAACGCTAGTCCTTGCTGCTGTGTCGATGTAAGCTATTACCGTTTCATCATGGGATGCTATTGGAATAGTAGGAAGGTCCGTACCTAGTGTGGTTTTTATACTGTTGAAGGATACCGTAGGAGGTCCTCTGGGCAATTCCTTACAGTTAGGACAGTTGGATCTTACAAAACCTAGTGCTTTGCATTTGTAGCAATGAAGCTTGGACTCAATAGGAGCTGGGCCTGGGTTGTTAGGCATCTTTCCAAGATCATCTTTCTTCTTTCTCAAACACTCTTCAATTGTGTGTCCCCGGTGTCTACACTTTGGCCTTGACTTAGAGCTCTTGAAAAGTGGTGATGTTTTCCCTGGGAACACCGTCTCGAATGTGAATGTGGAGTAGACCATAAACGAGGTCAATTATCATTGACTCTGCTGGCATTGGAGCAGGTAATTTTGAAAACAAAGCCCTTTGGGTGCAAATGAAATCGTCAATGGATTCAGTAGGTTTTTGCTTGTGCTTGAAAACTTCCATATATATGCGGTAGGCTGGCATAGCAGGCGCACACGCATTACGGAGGAGAGTCAGGACATCCTGCCATGTTCCCGCTTCTGTTTTCACACCTTGCCACCAATTAACAGCGTTATCAGCTAATAATAGTGGAAAAACTTTTATTGCGTCGGAATCGTCAATACGTTCGACATCTTTATAGACATTAATTGTCTCAATAAACGCTTCTACAACGTTAGGATCTCGATTGCCTTTAAATCTCGCAGTGCAGTTGCTGAAGCTTTCTTTAGTTCTGGGTTGTATTGCTGCAGGAAGTTGCTCTAGCTGGTCATCTGAAAACTGAGCTATCGTAGTTTTTGACGAATGGAGCGTTTGTTTTGATGACGCAATGCGTGAACTTCTGCGCAAATCGTTGCTTTCCGTTGTTGTTAAGAACTAAATGCTTCTTCCAGAAATAGGCCACTAGTTGGGCGACAATTGTAACCGTGGTTGTTGTTGGTCGGTCGGGGTTGTAGGTAGGCTCTCTATTTCGTAAGAAAGACGAAAAAAATCTTATATTTAGCAGGACAGCGACAACTTGTTTCCCTCTCTAGCACGTGTGTGCGAAACGCAGTACGCGTTTGATAGGCAAGCAACCAAGGGTATACATGTGTAGCGAACAGACTAATGCAAATGATAAACTTGATCTCCTTTCTACCACGTGTATGCGAAACGCAGTACCCGTTGGATAAGCAGGTTGTCAAGTGTACTGGCGAAAGAGGAAAGGAGGCGAAAATGAAAACCCTCAAGACAAATTTATTTTAAGAAAAACAAGCTTTATTAGGTATCAGAATAAAAAATTACAAAAATAATGCTTATGCCCGCCAAAATATTTTAATTGCTCGAGTTTGTTATTTTTGCTGCGACGAATACCGTCTACGACCGAAATATCAAAGTCGAGTGAGCAGCATTGGTTTCTGTGCTTTCTTTTATACAGATTTTTATGTTACAGTAATGCTAGTAAAATAGCTTTTTCAAATTCTACAGTAGTACCAGTAACAAATGAGTTAAATTTAATGACATTTACAAGTATGAGCTTTTATACACCAATGATCTAAAGTTTGAAAATTAAATTTACATTATTGGTAGAAAGTTTGACATTTTACTGACTTAAAATAATGATGTTGTTACACTTTAACACAGGTCTTAAACTTTAAGATCCAATACTCGTTCCGCAAATACATCATGGTTTGTTGTAAGCCTCCATGTAAGGTTCGTAAGTGAGCGTCGGTGATCAAGAGCTTGGTGTAATGGTCATTACCTTCGAGTATTATTGGATGTTGTTGCTCGAATGGAAGCTCAGAGTGTTGCAACCTACCTCCAACTCGCAAGATACCATCGGAATCGATGAAAGGGCAAAGAGATTTTAAAGCCTTGACCTTTGAATCCACAACAAACATGTCTGATTGAGCGAGCTTAACTATGAGAAGAGTGGCAACATGAAGTTCAGCTGGAGAAAGAACCTGCAAATTCCTAGACCCAGGTAATTTTTGTGTGTTTGCTATAAATCGTTGACAATATGCAATTATTCTTGGCAGTCTATTCAAATTGGATTGCTCTGATATCAAAATTTTGATGTAAATGTTTACCTGTGCTTTGATAGGTCGTTTCTCCTCATTTGCAATTAGACTAATTGGCTGGTGTGGACAGTGATCCCAAGTCTCTCGAAGATAGTCTGGTCCATGCCACCAGAGGTTGTTGGATTGTACGGCGGAGGGAATTATTCCGTTTGATGCCAGATTTACGGGATTCAACTCACTGGGAATATGTTTCCAACGACTAGTTAAGTCGTTGAATTTCAGCAACCCGGTTATTCACGAAGGTGACCCACTTGGTTGGAGGAGCGGCGATCCACGACAAGGTGATTGTCGAATCAGTCCACGCATACTGCTTCACGTCAGATAACTCTAAAACTCTGGATGTGTAGTTCAATAGAGTTGCAAGAATAACTGCTCCACAAAGTTCAAGTCGTGGCAGAGTTCGCGTTTTTACCGGGGCGACTCTAGTCTTCAGCAGAAGGAGATGTTGGAATCGAGAATCCGAAGATAAATCGCTGCACCGTAAGCCTTCTCGGAAGCGTTACTGAATCCGTGGAGTTCTATATTCTTCTGGGTGTCGTGTGTACGGATCCAACAAGGAATACGAATCCCTTCGAGCTGGAGCAGTTCTTCATGAAAGGCAGTCCACTCTTTCTTCAACTTCATTGAAATCGGATCATCTCAGTTCAGCTCGCTGCGCCATAGTTGTTGCATTAGGATTTTACCCTTTATGATGCTTGGTGAAATCCATCCGAGAGGATCAAATAACTTGGCAATCGTAGAGAGAATGATCCTTTTCGTCGGTTCAACTGCGTTGGAAGCCTTGATATGATCGGGAGAATTCAACGGTAATGAAAAATCAACTTCCCGTTGGTCTAAGGGTATCTGGTCTAAAACCTCGCTCGAATTACTCGCCCATTTTCGAAAATTGAAACCTTCAGATGACACCAAACTATTGACCTGATGACGCCTAACCAATGTTTCTTCAACAGTACAAATCATCAACGTAAACATCCTCCATCACTATACGTGCACCTAAAGGAAAATTGTGTACTTCAACATGTGTGTACAGTTGATTGAGGTATCGAATCGCAAGATAAGGTGCACATGTTGTACCAAAGGTGACTGTTTGAAAACGATACACCTTGATCGGCTCGTTGTCACCATCACGCCTGAAGATCAATTGGTAGTACGAGTCTTCGGAGTTCACACGCTCTGCGGTGAAGGTATGTTTGTGTCTTCTCTACCTCAAAACAATGTCAATAATGTCCCTTTGTGTCTTAGGTCCAGTCATCAGAGGCTGATTCAATGAAGTCTCGTCCGTTGTTTTATCTGCATCATCGAAGACCACCCGCAGTTTTCTTGTGGAACTAGACTCCTTGAATACTGCGTGGTGTGGGACAAAGTAATGATGAGGCGTTCTAAGTACCTCGTCGTTGATGACATCAACTTCCTGCATATGGCCTAGTTGTAAGTATTCCTTTATACACTTACCATATTTCTTTATGTAGTGTGGGATTAATTCGGGACCGTCGTTCCAGTTGAGCAAACCTACGCAAGGCTCCTTCCTTCGAGGATCCAAACCCAAGTTTGCTCCCTCCTCTTAATGGCAATGATACCTCGTATCATCCATTATCCAGCCTTCTTGTGGTCGCCGTGTCTTCGTGGGTTTGATGCTTCTGAAAGTGTGCCTCCTCGATTTCCCAAAATCGTTGTAGCTGCCGGTCGACATCCATCACTTGAACGAAGCTCCTGATACTACGATTTGGTTGATGTACAACGTGTTCTGCGCTAACGGCGTCATTTCCTCAGCTCCGGGTATGACTTCAGGCAGGACAACTTCGGAGTAGATCTCGTTGCCTAAGAGCGGATCTACTTCATCAGATTTATAATATTTAGGGTCTACTAAAGGCAAACCGTTACGGTGGATCCAACCGTTTCATACCAGTTGGTTGGCCGGAAGAAGCCCAGTCAGCGTGTTGAACATTAATGCGCGAGTACTGGTTTCGTAGTCCGAGCATGAAGATCCCAGTGTGAGGTCAACATAGCCGTGACAAGCTCCGCTGCTGACCTTCCCCAGCCCTGATACTTCAACGCAGGTCCGTTTGCCCTCTAGGCCTAAACGTTTCACTGCCCTAGTGGTGATAAACGTAGCCTCTGATGCTGGGTCTATCAATGCTCGCAATTTGTAATTTACCCCTGAACAGGCCCTGACTTCAACGATGGCCGTTGCCAATAGTACCTCCATATTGTATGAAAATTATTCGTTATTTGGCCTGACGTAAAGGGTGGAGCATTGAATGAGGACGAGTGTGATTGTGTGGGGTTGTGTGTGTGTTGGGTGCTGGTAGAAAAAGAGTTAGGTGTGGTAAAGGAGTTAGGCGCTGTTGTGTAGTGTTGGGTGTGTGTGAACCTATCTGTGTATGTGTAGGGGGGTTAATGTGTAAGAGGGAATGGTGAAGCTGCTGGCAAAAGCAGCACCTAATCCTACTGGGGCATTGTTGGGTGGCGTGGCTGTGTGCTTAACAATTTTCGCATACGCCAATGTTCTTAACTGCCCTTCTGCGTGAAGCTTTAACAACTGGCTACAAGTTCGCAAAGAATGAGCACCTTTATTGCACACCTTGTAACTAAATTGTCCGTTCTTAGCTTGTTTAGCATAAAAAGCGTTGGCTTTGACCACTGATATTTTGCTGATTTTGTTGGGTCTCGATTCTTGCTGTTGACCAACTGCCTCCAGCGTCCTGAATCTTGCTTCTAGGAATTCATAAGAATGTTTAACATACAGAAAAGCTACAATCCGTCTGGAACGGATCGTATGATACCCTATCCTCCTCTCTCTGGGCGTGGCCAAATTGCATTTTGTACTCAAATATAGCTATAATGTCGAACGTTTGAGGATGTTACATGTAAAATTTTATCAAAATAGGTTTTTTGATGATAACGCCCCCAAAAAGTGGGCGTGGCCAAAACTGTTCTATGGGTGAATTGTAGGGAATCTAAATACCCAAATATTTGGTCTTAACAAAATTTTTCGGTTTCATATAATTTAGTGAAGTTATAAAAAAGTAGGCGTGGCAGTGGGCGGATGTAAAAAAAATTTACACTTGTACTGTATCTTTTTCTTGGAAGCCCAGATATGAAATTTCAGCGTCCTAGTTAAAAATTTAAGGCCCAAAACTCGGTTTTGTGATGAAAACGCCCCCAAAAAGTGGGCGTGGACAAAACTTTTGTATGTGTGGATTGTAGGGAATCTGAATGCCTAAATATTTGGTCTTAACAAAATTTTTCGGTTTCATATAATTTAGTGAAGTTATGAAAAAGTGGGCGTGGCAGTGGGCGGATTTCAAAAATTTTTACACTTGTACTGTATCTTTTTCTCAGAAGCCCAGATATGAAATTTCATCGTTCTAGCTCAAAATTTAAGGCCCAAAAAGCGGTGACATACGGACGGACGGACGGACGGATGGACGGTCATCGCTCAATCGATTTCGCTATTGATGCTGATCACGAATATATATACTTTATAGGGTCTATCTCGATTATTTCTCTATGTTACAAACTATGTGTCAAACTTAATATAACCTTAGGATAGGGTATAAAAATGGGGTAAATCTTTCGCCGTCCCTAGCTTTTCCTCTCATAGTTGTTGGGTTGTAGTGGGAAGTTACTTTACCATTCAAAATATTAGAATAACATCCCAATATTCCTCAGGTACTTCCAGATTTTTGAAAGAGTGGTGACATTAAACAGATGTATCCAACAG
Organism: Xylota sylvarum; assembly: GCA_905220385.1. Lineage (NCBI taxonomy): Eukaryota > Metazoa > Arthropoda > Insecta > Diptera > Syrphidae > Xylota > Xylota sylvarum. The sequence continues at coordinate 2,895,890 of CAJMZQ010000027.1, read as the reverse complement.
TTTTTTTAAGAGATGCAGCAGTCTTATGCAAAATCGTTGATTGCCCAAAAAGATTTTAAGCTGAGCATTTACGAGCACACGTTTGTGGTCATAACGGGAAGTGAGTATTTCCCACGCTGGTCCATAATTCATTACTTATGTCAAGGGCATTCATCCAGCATTCACTCATTCATCTCACTGTCGTCAATGCAATTCACTCGCCTTCTAAATAAAATTACAATGTCATTACAGAAACCCAACCTTAACATTCGTGCTTGGACCGAATCTTCCATCGTTCTCCATTGGCAGTCGGCACCATCCAAAAAATGGTCACTATTCATCTGGAGCAGAACATCAATTCTTTCATCAATACAGATGAAGTTCAGGAGTACCATTCGGTCTGTCTTTAACCCTGCAGACGTGGCAACGTGGCCCTCTACATTAATCGAGGAAGAAATTCGAAATTTTATAATTTTATAATTTTATAATTTATTCGATTGCTTAGTGAAAAAAGCCCTTAATACGGAGCTCGTTGGCGACTTGTCTTCAGCATCGTTTCTTTTGACCCTGGATCGGTTCACAGCCCGTTGCGGTAAACATATTCACCCCTATCGTGGAACCCGACGGATCTGAGATTCACTTCACGCATTCCATTCACGTGAATCTCTCATAGCTATCGTGGAACCCGACGGATACGCTTTCTTACCGACGAGTAATGTTGATCAGGAAGTGCTCGTTTGACAAAGCCTTTGAAAGGAATTTGGGGTTAATGATGACTGTGATCATAATTTAAGAAATTAATTTTTGATGATGAGAAGAAGGAAAAAAAAAATAAATATTAATGAATAAATAGATAAGGCAAAATTACTTCTCTCTTCTCTTCATGGAATCATGTATTTAGTCCAATAAATCTGACTAGAACTACAAACAACAGCGTATTATATTTTTTTGTAGATTCTCCCTATATTCTGGACTGCCCTCCGTCGGTTTGTTAAATTATCCTTTGTTATTTTGGGGTATTCCTTTAGAAAACTACAACACAACAATCAAATCCGCAATGAAATAGTTGTGGATGTCAAATGTATGGGAATCTCATTCACATTGCTGACATGTGAATCGTTCACTTCTGCGGGTTGCACGATGCAAATTTATCATTTGTAGTGAATCATTGCCCCCGACGGGTTCCACGATAGGGGTGATTGAAATTTGGAGCGATAATGGCACCAATTTCCATGGAGATAAACGGCTATTCAACGAGCTATGCAGACATCTTTGCAGTCAACATCACGATTCCATCATCATCGGCCATTAAGCAAATTAACATCCGATGGAAGTTTATATAGCCATCGTCACCTCATTTTGGAGGTTTATGGGAGTCTGATCCGTAGAACTCCTCAATCGAATAATAGGAGACACCAAAGTCACCTGCAAAGAAATGTATACCCTTCGCCCAAAGGTAGAGGCTTTGCTAAACTCTCGACCCCTATGGCGAACTTTTGATTGTGATCCAGTAGCTCTTTCCGCGTCTAACTTCTTAATTAGCAAAGTATACACCTCAGTTCACTAACCTGATGAATCTACTCTTGTTTCAATCAGCACTAATTGGTCTCTTTTACAGGCAATGCTTCATGGTTCTGGACACAGTGGCATAATGAATTTTTAACATGATTGCAAGAACGTTCCAAATGGCAAAAACCTCAATGTAACTTAGAAGTTGATGACGTCGTTCAGCTGAAACAGCCAAACTTGCCTTCATCTAAGTGGATCATCGGTCATATCCTAAAAACTCATCCTGGACCTAACAATAAATGCAGAGTTGTTACCATCTGAACCAAATTTGGAGGCTATGTCCGTCCTACGATCAAGGTGGCTTCTTTGCCAAATACTTAAGGACTTCTAGGGGGGGGGGGCTGGATGTTGGAAAATGTAATCCATAAAATTTTAACGAACCAAACATCAACAACATTACCTTATAACAGTGCTGGATAATTTTTTCTAATATCGTAAATTACAACCATTTTGTACTCTCAATATTTATTATACTCATTATTTACTTAACTTAGATACATACATAATAATTGTAACGTTAATAATCCTTTGCCCACGCTAGCATCGATGAAGGAGTTGTCACTTCACGGCATTCGTGAGTCAGCTTGCGATCAGTTATTACACGATTGGACTATTTGATACATATGCATATGTAGATATACATATTTTATTTCGTTTAAAACTTACATGCGATAGCTATCGCACATTTTACATATGATGATATGATATTGTTACATATCTTTCTACTGAAAAACAAAAAAATAAGTTTAATTACAATTTTCTTTAAAAAGTAATTTTTGATTGAGGAGGAAAGTACAAAAAAAAACCCCTATTAAAAAAACGACAAATTTTAAATTTCAATAAATACTCTTTAACTAGTTATTTTATCTAATGATAAAATAAGTTTATAAACAAGTGGCTTACATAAATTAACAAGTAGATAAGCTTACTATAAGTAAATAACAAAATCAATAAATAAATAAATAATTAAATGAATAAATACATAAACAGATTAACAAACAGATGATTAAATACAAGATATAAGTATATATTAATTTATTGTTATAAATTTATTAATAAATACATAAGTGAATTAAATGTTAATAATTGAGATGTAATAGCACTAGTAGCTAGGGCTTACAGCTAGAATAAAAAAACTTTTTTTTTATATATTATTCGCTAAATTAATTGCTAGCATCAGTTAAAATACTTTAGGGTATATCCTAAGAGTATATTAAATTTGATACATAGTTTGTATTATAGAGAAATAATCGAGATAGACCCTATCTATGTATGGTCTATGTATATGTACATACTTTACATACATATATTCGTGATCAGCATATATAGCGAAGTCGATTTAGCCATGTCCGTCCTTTTTTGGCCTTAAATTTTGAGCTGGAAGGATGAAATTTCATATTTGAGCTTTTGACAAGGAGAAGCAGTACAAGCGTAAAAATTTTGAAATCCGCCCACTGCCACGCCCACTTTTTCATAACTTTCTTAAATTGTGTGAAAGCGAACATTTTTATTAAGACTAAGGATAGGGTATCATACGATCCGTTTTAGATGGATTGTACCTTTTCTATATGCTTTTACATTATTTTCGTTTGAGGTACTTAAAAGATCTTTGAGATTTTGGTTGGAAATTTGATAGCAGATTGTGTTTCTTTGAATGCAGTCTAATAGGTGTTTTACAGTTAAGATAAGTCTTTCTTCACATAGTTGACAAATTGGAGTTGGTTTTTGGTTAACAAATGTTTATGTGTGATGTTGGTGTTTCCCATCATTAGTTTTATAAAAGTTTTTAATATTCTATAAGAAACATTTTTGGAAATAAGTTTGTCCCGGTATGATTTGAATGGTGTTGGTAGAGTTGTTGGTGTTATTTATAGAGCGAATTGAGGATAAACCGTCTGTGAAAATTATGGTTTTCTGTTTTCAATGGCCTTGACGATGGCGAAGGCTTCGGCAGAAAAGATTGATGAAAATGAGAGAAGAGAGATCCCACCCGAGGCACTTATAGTTTTCAGCTAGTTCGAAAAAATAAGCTTTGTAAGCGTCGTTGTTGGTTGTGTTCTTGGGAAGCTTGCGAGGTCGGTGATTATAGTTTCTTCCGTCAGGATCCAAGGTAACAAACAGATAAATCTTGTTATGAGTGAGGTTAGGCGACAGAGGCATCTTCGGTGTAGGTGAGGAGGGCGGCGGCATGGTTGTCGTTGCGCGACTAAGCTCGTCGGATGGGGCGGTTCTTGCCAAGCCCACCATACACCACCTACTCAAATATCAAAAGATTATGCCATTTTTATTCAACTAAACCTAGTAGAAATAGTAAGCTAAACCCTAATTTGACATCGGACGGACTAAGAAGATAGGAAAGAAGAGTAGTGACCAAGTACTTGTGGCAATACCCTGGAGAAAGTTGGGAAAAGAAACGCGAAACTAGCCTAGCTAAGCCTAACTAATATAAATACTAAAAATAAACCATAATCTAGACCTATGCTAACTTAAAACTAATCTCCCTTACCCTAAACGCATTTTTCTTTTCCTCAATTTCTTCCGGATAAAGGTTCGTGAAGAACCCGAGGTATGCCTGATGTTATCGGCAATGGTTGGCCAGCCCACCCCTTATGTCTTACGACACAAACCAAATGCTATCTCTCTGGCCGTATTTGTGAGAGATAGCCCCACAAAGTGAATCCCCACAGTCATAATTCACGTCATCTGTCAGTCTGTCGTCACGTACTGTCGTCATAGTTCTTAACGTCCTGTTACGTCATCGCTATGGAAGGCCGGCCTTCCCAATCGTCCACGCACCCACAGCATTAAAGAAGCTTTAACCACACATGTCTTAAATGTATGACATACTTTTATTTAAAAAAAAAAATTAATTCACTAAAAAAACACTAAACCTAATAAAAAAAGGAATTTACTTATAGCCTAATTAAAATAAATATATCTAACCAATTAAAAAAAATAAAACAAAAATCAAATTAACTTACGGTTTTTATGGTCCTCCGTTGTTCTGCGCGCAGCACAAGAAGACACTTGTAATCTTTCTTTAAAAAAAAACAAATACGGGCACCGCGCACAACAAAATTATGAAAAAAGCAGCCCTTTCACACTGCTTATTTTCTTTTACCCTAACATTACTTTAATAATCAAAAAACAAACAAAACTAAACTCTAATTTTAAAAACTAAACTAAAAAAAAACTAAAATTAAGGCAATTCACAAATATAAATAAAGTGCACGACTGGGTCGTACGAACTTGCACCGTATTGCAATAAGTTTACAATCTTATAAGAACTGAAATTAAAGTCTGATTTTTCTTACACACGAAGCCTAATAAATTGGGCGTGGCATTTTGCATTTTTGATGGAATTGATAACATTAAACTGATGCTACATATCTTGGATATTTCACAAAATCGTTCTTTTGTAAAAATGCTCTCAAAAAGTGGGCGTGGCCGTATATGGTGTCCAGGTGAATTACAGAAAATTCAAGGCCTATTAATTTTGTTTTAGCATTTTTTTTCGATTTATAGTAAAAATTTAAAAAAAATTTATTTTTAAAAAGTGGGCGTGGCAGTTTTAAAATGTTGGTACGTCATTTCCTTGCATTTGTCATACAAACCTCAGATATTAATTTTAAGCTCAATGACTGAAGAAATAGTCGAGAAACAGTCAATTTCTAAAATTACCGTTACACGCATTTTTCGCGCAAAACGTGGTATGCTAACTCGCGTATGAAATCTTATCAAAATCGTTTAAGCCGTTTTCGAGAAAATCCATTTTTAGTAAAATCGGTACAATAAGTTTTGAGGTTAGAATGAAAATACCAATTTCGCCTCTAGGGATGAAGTAAATCCGACCAGCCGTTTAGACTGCTGTCGAATATACAGACAGACAGATAGACAGACATCCAGACAGACAGATAGACAGACATCCAGACAGACAGACAGACGGAATTGGCGAACCCACTTTTTTGGCTTCTCCATCATAGTAATGTCAAGTTTGATTAAAATCTCGAGCTCGAAATTTTTCAAGAAACCAATACTTGCCCTATAGGTATAGGTGCACTGGTGGAGCGCTGAAGCACTTGTACTTGTTGTTGTTGTTGTTGTTGTTGTATCTGTATGTATATACATACATATATCAAATGTAGGTCAGCGGTCGATTTTCCTTTGTCTTTCATTTCTCAAATAAAATCCACATTTAACAAATAAAATCCACCGTTGATTCGTTCATTGATTGATCCGTGAACGAAGCACGGTTTCATCCATTGTACGACGGAGGGAGATGGCTACACCTGTGCAACACAAAAAAACGTGGTCGAGAGAGGTTCCTGATAAGTATTTTGTTGAAATTGTATCTAATTTTATTTCTTAATCACTAGTACTAAGCATCCTGCTGCTTCATCCGACTTTGCCGATAAATCTTTTTGATGCGGGTATAAATTATGGTAAATTGATGAGTTCTTCACCTTAATATAATATCAATTATATTGTTTTGGTTTTTAGGTCCTATCATAAACCGCTCATTCAAAGACTGTTAAAAATTGTATTAATTAAAATATCTTTAAACGAATTCCTTAAAATAATAATTGAAATAAGCATATTCTATAACGTGAATTCTTAACTTTTTAATATCTTAATCTATAGTATTGTGGATTGCATATACAAATCTACAGTCATTCTAACAATGACTCACTGCTGAATTTGAAAGTTAACAACTAGTTTGATTCATATGTATAAAAAATAATGTACAAAGTAACTTTTGAATTGTTGCACCGAAAGGTCGAGCTTCCTTAAATAAAGAGCAATTATTACGTTGTGGAAAAATATAGGTCTTTCCTTTTTTTAACTAGTTCTTCCGTAGCTGTTTTCTTCGGTAAGTAAAAATACAGTTGAAGTTCGTAAAAACTCTTGGAATTAGCAGTGATTGTAGAGTTAAAATAAACGAAACTTTATACATGAATTAACAAATCACTATCAACCAAAATATAATTATACCAAATTATAGTAAGCTAGATATCGTAAACAATGAAGAAGAATTCATCCATCCCCCCTCCTAGTTTTGAAGAGGTCGGCTCAGCTATCAAAAAGCTGAAGAGCAACAAGGCCGCCGGCTCTGACGGTCTACCAGCAGAGCTTTTCAAACATGGTGGTGATGCTTTGGTAGGGTACATGCACCAAGTCATCAGCCAAGTATGGGTGGATGAAGTCATGCCCGATGACTGGGCTATCAGCTCTATATGCCCCATCTTCAAGAAAGGCGATCCTATGTCTTGTAAGAACTACCGAGGCATATCCCTGCTTAATGTCGCATATAAGATCCTATCCAACCTACTGTGTGAACGTCTGAAGCCTTTCTGCAGCACACTAATCGGCACGTACCAGTGTGGCTTCCGACCCGACAAATCGACGATCGACCAAATAAGTCGATGGCCGAATTCGGGATCCCGGCTAAACTGATCCAGCTGTGCCGCGTGACGCTGGATAACACGCGGTGCAACGTGCAATTCGGCAACAGTTCCTCTGAACTATTCCAATCATGCACCGGATTTCGGCAAGGGGATGCGCTATCATGTGACTTCTTCAATCTTGTGCTGGAACAGATAGTGCGCAGGGCAGGTGTGAACACGGAAGGCACTATCTTCAACAAATCTGTTCAGTTGCTGGGATACGCAGACGACATCGACATTATCGGTCGCTTCCAGCGCGCCATATTAGAGGCTTTTACGGCAATTGAAGAAGAGGCGAAACGAGTTGGCCTTGAAGTTAATGAGGACAAAACCAAGTACATGTTGTCAACAAACAAAGAAGCATCTGTCCACCGCCTAGGACAAAACGTCACTATTGGCAACAGTAACTTCGAAGTGGTTAAGGAGTTTACCTACCTCGGAGTAACTATCAACTCCACGAATGACAACTTAGTGGAGATTCGACGAAGACTTACCCTAGGAAACCGCTGCTACTTCGGTTTGGCGAAACAAGTGGGGTCAAAACTCCTAACTCGAAATGTTTGCTCTACAAAACTTTGATCCTGCCAGTTCTGCTGTATGGAGCCGAGTGTTGGACGATAAGCAGGAAAGCAGAGCAGGTATTGAACCCTTTCGAAAGAAAAATTCTTCGTCGGATATTCGGTCCTGTATGCGAGGAGGGCGAATGGAGGAGAAGATATAACCGCGAACTCTATGAGCTGTACCAAGATGTGGATGTAGTCCAAAAAGCCAAAACACGTCGACTACACTGGCTCGGCCACATCGAGCGAATGGCCAATAATGCTCCTGCAAAGAGGATCTTCGAATCACAGCCCCTGGTTCGAGAGGACAAGGAAGACCGAACCTCCGTTTTAAGGACCAAGCTATCGCTGATGCCAGAGCGCTTCGTCTAGTTAACTGGAAGCAGCGTACCCGGGATCGAAGAGAGGGTCGGGAGCCCGTTAAGTAAGTAAGTAGATATCGTAAACAATAAATTAGAATTCGCAGACATAAGCCTACAGCAGATCCAGAGGATCTCAAATACGAGAACAACTTGAAATATGAAATGCTGTACACATTCATCACAATCGTCTTAATTGCTTCAGTTTTGTCTATAATTCTAAAACTTACTGACGACGACAAGAATTCAAAATAAATTTAAAGATACTCAGGAGAACATCAATCTAGAGGAGGGACGAGTGACATAATACAATACATATACTACAGATTTACCAAAAGAATGTAGGCAGGATGCATTTATAATTCGGACACTTACTAACTTTAATCGGAAGGCTTTTGACGCAATTCTAGGACAAAATATTTTGAGACCTCTACAAGCCAGACAAAGCGATGCGCTGTCATGCGATTTCTTCAACATTGTTCTTGAAAGAATTGTGCAGAATTCATACGCCAACACCAGAGGCACAATTTCTCAGAAGTCCGCACAACCGCTCGCATATGCCGATGATATTGACATAATCGAAAGAACAAAGCGTGTTGTCAGTAGTGCTTTTGTGATCATTGAGACAGAAGCGGCTAAGATGGGTTTAACGGTTAATGAGGGCAAAAGAAAATATTTGCTGTCAACAAAAAAGGACACACAACACCGACGCCTAGGAGAGAACGTCACCCTCGACAGATATAACTTTGAGGTAGTTAAGGACTTTGTTTACCTAGGATCCGCTATAAATTCAGACAATGACACCAGCGCTGAAGTCAAACGAAGATTAACTCTTGTCAATCGCTGCTTCTTTGGGCTAAGAAGGCAATTGTGTAGCAAAGCCCTCTCTCGAACAACAAAAGTATCCCTATATAAGACGTTGATCATCCCAGGATGAGGACGCTCTCGGTTATTATGAGAGAAAAATACTTCGGGTGATTTTTGGTCCCATATGCATAGACGGAGATTGGAGAAGAAGATACAATCAGGAGCTGTACGAGCTATATAGCGACATCGACCTAATCAGAAGAGTTTGAATACAACGAAAAATATTGGTCCCCAGAGGGATGACGCAGTAAAGGAAGAAACTGGAGGCAGCTAGCTAAAGATCAAGCTGGCTGGAGAGGTTTGTTGGTTGAGGCCCAAGTCCACCCCGGACTGTAGCGCCACCTAAATTTAAGTAAAGTAAGAAGCCATAATAGATATGAAACAGGAACTTGTAACGGTGAATAACAACGTAATCAAATTCATTAATATCTAACCATAGAATATATAAGAACTTCACCAATTAGAACTGTAGAGATTTGATTTATAGTTTTATAGTGCTCTATAACTTTCTATTATTATTGTAATATGTATTGATTTATACAATATTACTACTGTACTAATTTATCAGTCACCAATGTAACACCTATGTTAATCATTGTCGTTGTACGTGACACTTGTGGCAGTTGTAATAAAGGCATCTAATACATTACACGTCTTTCTTATAAATACTATTACAACAACAATATGGGTATAAAAAAACAGGTTCGCAACATCCATCCTATACTTAACAAAAGACCGCGTGGAAGACCACTGAAACAAAGAACAATTTTTACAATAGCCATATGGAATTCATACGCATAGTACAGGAATTGAGGTTATATGGAAATATAGTAGAAAACTGGCGAATATTTTGAGTGAGAAGTTTTCAAAACAGGGGGAATACTTGTAAAAAGAATAAAAATTCACATTTTGCAAATAATTTTAATTATTATGATCAAAATCATGTTAACAAAAATATATCTTCTTCCTGGTGTTATGACAAAAATGTGAACAAAAATCAAAATGCTGAAATATGTAATAATGTTGCTTGCAATTATTGTGAACAAGGTCATGTGAAAGGTAAATGTCCCGCAATTTGTAAAATATGCTCTCCATGTGGAAGAAAGAACCACTTTTCTGTAGTCTGTAGAAGGAGAGGTGAACAAGAAATCACAATGGAAAGGCCAGAAACAGGTGAACAAGAAAATACGAATTGCATTGATGCTATATAGTATTAAATTAAATTAAGAAAAGTATCTATCAATAATATTTTTGAGAGGAAGGCTGCATGGTTTGAAACTCTTCAAATTGAATCGAAAAACATTAAGTTCAAACTAGACTCTGGTGCTGATGTTAATGTCATACCTAAGCAGCACATTGAGAATTTGAAGAACATAAAATTGGAACACTGTAAGGAAAAATTAGAAGGGCATGGAAGTGCTGAAATAAAAATATTAGGCTGTGTTGAACCAGAGTGTAGGTTGCATGACACTATAGCTAAATTAAATTTTTTTGTAGTGGAGGTATGTAATGTCTATATTTTGGGTCCAGAAATCTGTGTTAGGTTAGGATTGACTAAAATGATTAATAGCATTGACATGATCGATACCGATTGGCTCGCGCGGTGCGCGCACGCTTTTTACTAGTTTTACCCACCACCAAGTTTGTTACGCGTGAAATAAAAAACCGCCAAAACTAAAACAAATAGCAACAAACATTATATTCTATAAAAACAAAAAACTAGCCTCCCACCCAAAAATATTTCAAATTAAAAGCAAAAAAAAAAAAAACATAGTAACTGATAAACAGTTCCCATCGCGCGTGCAACAATTATTCAGTGCACAGTGAAGTGTATAAAAAGAAAAAAACAAAATCAAAACAAGTGTGTGAGCGCCAGCCGGGTCATCCCCCCTCTCCTTTCCATCTCAGCGACTGCTGCTGGATCGTATTTATTGCATTTGCCGTATGTTTTCTTCTCTCATGCGGTCGATGCAATGCTTATGGTAAAGTAGCACCAGACGAATAGCGGGCTGTGAGTGTTTATTTTGTTGGTGGACCAAAGCATATTGTCGTACGGGCATAACACCTACGACAATTTGTTTTGGAAAATTAACGTAGGATTTACACTTCACAGCTCTGCTTAGTAGCGTCGGGGTTTGTGTTTTTTGTGTTTGTCTTTTATAATGTCAGGGAATTTTAGAGTGGATGTAAGCAACATTCGTGGGCTAAGGAAGAATCACTTCGCCGTGTACGTCCACGTCTGTAAATACAGGCCAGCTGTTTTGGCATTGGGTGAAACACAGGTAGGCGAGAACTCTGATTATTCAGATTTGAACCTTCCTGGATATAGCCTGGTGCCTTTATTCTTCTCTCACCGCGGTCTCGCCATTTATATCCGTAGTGATGTAGCCTACCAAATTCAACCACAATATGGCTCCTGTTCCAATCCGGAATTCAACTTCATGTGGTTAAAAATCAGTGTCCGTAGGCAAATTATCCACTACTGTTTTATTTATAGAAGCCCCAACTTTGACAGCAATTCTACTTGTAATGAGTTTGATGAGCTGTCTGACTCCATCTTAAGAATTGTTTCCCATTACCCTCATACTGAGATCGTCATTGCGGGCGATTTCAATATACACAATTCTGGTTGGCTTCGACATTCTGGACAGACAACACCCGAAGGAAGATATGTTGAAATCTTTGCTGAGGTAAATAATTTAACCCAGCTTGTGAATGAGCCCACACGGCTACCCGACATTGACAGTCACGCCGCCAATACTCTGGACTTGTTCCTTAGCTCTCACCCCGATAAATACAGCATAAACGTATTATCGCCTCTAGGTTCGTCAGACCACTGTGTCGTATCGGCTAATTTTTCGTACCTTAACCACACAGTTAAAGAAAAAACTCCTAAAAGATTAGTCTGGCAGTACGAGAAAGCCAACTGGGACGGCATGAACAGCTTCTTTAGGAGTTTTAACTGGTCGTTATGTTTCCTCGATAACGACGTGGACGCCGCCGCCGATACGATTACAAACACTATCCTCCTCGGCATGAAATCCTTTATTCCTCCCAGAATAAAGAGTATCAAGCCAAAGGAAAACCCGTGGTATGACTCGAGCTGCAAAGAGGCTATCAGGTTAAGGGAGCTAAGATTTCGGTGTTTTAAGACCGACCCAACAGAGGAAAACCGAAAAATGTTTAAACGAGCCAGAAATGATTGCAATGCTCTAATTCGCCGTGTAAAATTCTCCTTCGACCTAAAATTGAGGCAAAAAATTCTACACTGTCCCAAAGGTAGCAAAAATTTTTGGTCGTTCGTCAAAAATATAAAAAATTGTGCCTCATCTTCCACCCCAACGCTCGTTCACAATGACACTCCATCTGTCAGCTCTTTGGACAAGGCCAATCTGCTTGCAGCCTTATTCGCTGCGAACTCCACACTCCCAGATTGTGCTTTGACCCCCCTGTACTTGAGCGCGTCGAATATTCTGTGAGTACTTAAAGATCTTAACATAAACAAATCCGCTGGTCCAGATGGTATCTCACCCATTATCCTGAAGAGGTGTTCTTCCACGCTGGCAAAACCACTGCGTAAGCTTTTTCATCTATCCTACTCTTCTGGACTCTTCCCGAGTAGATGGAAAACAGCATTTGTCTAGCCCGTCCCTAAAAAAGGCGAATCTTCTTCTCCCTCCAACTATCGACCCATTGCACTTACGTCCCTTCTTTCCAAGGTCATGGAAACGCTGATAAATCGTCAGCTTATGAAATATCTTGAATCACGAAAGCTCCTCAATGACCGTCAGTATGGTTTTCGTAGCAAAAGGTCCACTGGTGATTTGATGGTATATCTCACCGAAAAGTGGAACCACTCTCTGCATCATTCTGGTGAATGTAAGATTGTTGCGCTTGATATTTGACAGAGTTTGGCATCAAGCTCTTTTGTCGAAAATGCGTGCATTTGGCATCGATGAATCTCTTCTTCAATGGATTAGAAACTACCTTTCGGAACGTTCAATTCAAGTTGTCTTGGACGGTTTCAAGTCTGCTATCCACCATATAAATGCTGGTGTTCCCCAAGGCTCCGTTTTGTCTCCGACTCTCTTTCTTATATTCATAAATGATCTCTTGTCTGCTACTTCTAATCCAATACATTCCTTCGCTGACGACAGCACCCTCAGCTTCTCATATTCGTTCCCAGACTCACGTCCCTGCTCTTCGGCCGTAGAACTGGAACGGCAGCGTATGTTAAGCTCATTAAATTCCGATCTTGACAGTATAATTAAATGGGGTATAAACAACAGAGTGGAATTTAATGCTTCGAAAACCCAATGCTGTCAGCTGTCGCTCAAGCGTAACCTTAACCCCTTGCCATTATCAATGAATGGCACTTGCATCGTCGAAACCGAAAAACTTTCCATTCTCGGTATGTGTGTTAACGACCATCTTCGTTGGAATGACCACATATTCGAATCCGCCAAGAATGCTGCGAAATGTTTAGGATTCCTTAAACGGTGCATTACCCCCTCTGATCTGGCTACAATATATAAGGCCTACATCCGCCCCAAGCTCGAGTATAATGCTCATATCTGGTCTGGTGCTCCTAAGACCTCTTTGCACCTGCTGGATAGAATTCAAAATCGAGCGTTAAAACTAATAGGGAACAGAAGCATAGCGGAGTCTATTGACTCGCTCCAACATCGCAGAAATGTCTCTTGCCTTTCCTTATTCTATCGCTTTTTTCACAAACAGTGCTCCAGCGAAATAGCCAGTTGCATTCCGCCCCTTCATCAATTTTCTCGCAATACCCGTCACGCTCTGAATGCTCATCAGTATACCCTCAAGCCTATTTTCGGACGTACCGTCAAGTATAGAGATTCTTTCATAAACCGTACAACACGAATGTGGAATGCTTTACCAAGCTCTATTTTTCCCTCACAGTATAATCCACAAACATTTAAAACCAACGTCCATCGGTATCTCCTATCTTCTCTTCCTAATTTCCCTAACGCCCGCGCTGTGTCTTGACATTAAAAGGGTAGTAATAAGCCCTTGAGCGCGCGTGAATTAATAAAAAAAAAAAAAAAAAATAGGCAAAAAATTAAAACTAATAGAATCATTGGAAAAAGGGTCTAGAAATTCTTATGATATCTTTTCAGATTATGTGTCTATAGTGTGAAAAAATTTTTGTTTCCGCGGATAGATTTTAGTTTGGGGTAGTCTCTCAACATTCTAGAGGAGCTACGAACAATGAAGTATGATTTCTCTGAAACCATGATAGATCTCAAATCGATCCTGACCAAACTGAGAATTATTGGACATAGGGTGTAGAAATTCTTATGATATCGTTTCAGATTATGTGTCTGTAGTGTGAAAAAATGTTTGCTTCGGTGGATAGATTTTAGTTTGGCGTAGTCTCTCAATATTCTAACAGAGCTACGAACTATGGAATATGAGTTTTCTGAAACCATGATAGATTTCAAATCGATCCTGACCAAAACGAGAATCATTCGATAAAGCGTGTAGAAATTCTTATGATATCTTTTCAGATTATGTGTCTGTAGTGTGAAAAAATGTTTGTTTCGGTGGATAGATTTTAGTTTGGGGTAGTCGTTCAAAATTCTGACAGGGCTACGAACCATGAATTATGATTTCCTGAAACCATGATAGATTTCAAATCGATCCTGACCAAAATGAGAATCATTGGACAAATGGTGTAGAAATTCTTATGATACCGCTTCAGATAATGTGCCTGTAGTGTGAAATAATTTTTGCTTCGGTGGATAGATTTTAGTTTGGGGTAGTCTTTCAACATTCTAACAGAACTACGGACTATGAAGTATGATTTCTCTAAAACCATGATAGATTTCAAATCGATCCTGACCAAAATGAGAATCAATGGACATAGGGTGTAGTGAAATAATTGTAGTGTGAAATAATTTCTGCTTAGGCGGATAGATTTTAGTTTGGGGTAGTCTTTCAACATTCTAACAGAGCTGCGGACTATGGAGTATGATTTCGCTGAAACCATGATTAATTTCTCATCGATCCTGACCTAAATGAGTATCATTTGAATGCTTCAAAATATATACTTATAATTATATTATTTAATTTAATTATTTATAACTATTTTACAAATTATGAATAATTATATTCAGGGTTTATTCATTTAGAATTGGATTTATATATATTTATATATATGTATATATATATATATTATTTTTACATTGGTTTCCTGTAAATATATTAGTCATTAAAATCTGATATACATATGTATATAAGTTCATTGTGATTATAAAATTTAAAGAGTTTAAAAAAATATTGATTTGTGGTATCAATGATATGAATTTCATTCATCTTGGAGTATGAAATATATATCAATTTGTTTAATTAATTTACTTTTATTATTATTTATAACAATCAGATTATTTTTCTTATGTTTATTTTGCTGTTTTTTTTTTAATGTGAAGTTTTTTCATTCAATTCAATAAGAATCGTTATAGCATTTTTATAATATGAATAGGATTGATATTTATATCTTTTGTTTTGTTTATTTCTTCATTATTATTTAGAATTTATAGAAAAATGATAAAGAAATAATATTAATTGGTGAATTAATTTTAGCTGCTATAACAAAAAGTGCACAGATTCATTTTTCTATATAGCAGCTCCATTTCCTGTTTCTGCAACAGGAGTTTATTAATTCGTTTTAATTTTTTAGTAAATAATTAATATATAGGTCAATTATTATTGTTAGTTGGTTTAACAATATTTATTTCTGGTTAAGGGGCTAATTTTGAATTTGATTAAAAACATTATTGCAATATCAACGTTAAGATTTAATAATAATTATTTTATCTATAGGATATTTTCAATTCGCATTTTTTCATTTATTAACATATGGTTTATTTAAAACCTATTTTTTATATTAAGCTTAGCTTTTAATATGAAGATTAGGTTTATACATATACATATACCACTAGCTTCTTCTTTAATGTAGCTAATTTAGTTTTATGTGGCATCAGAGTATTTAATTTTAGAAATTGTTTCTTGAAGAATATTAAATTTATTACTTATTATCTTTTTTTGCAGTTTGCGTGAGTCTGGAAGAAATTTTTTTGTTAAAAAAATAAACAAAGAATCTTTTATTGAAGGTTATTACTTGGTATTGTAAATTTAATAGGCAATCACCTACTTATAACTTCCCAATGCATTTACCTTTGATTATGGATATTTACCTCCACGCTGACATGGAAAGAAAAGTGATTAAGAAATAAAATTAGATACAATTTCAACAAAATACTTATCAGGAACCTCTCTCGACCACGTTTTTTTGTGTTGCACAGGTGTAGCCATCTCCCTCCGTCGTACAATGGATGAAACCGTGCTTCGTTCACGGATCAATCAATTAACGAATCAACGGTGGATTTTATTTGTTAAATGTGGATTTTATTTGAGAAATGAAAGACAAAGGAAAATCGACCGCTTACCTACATTTGATATCTGTATGTATATACATGTACAATGGATGAAACCGTGCTTCGTTCACGGATCAATCAATGAACGAATCAACGGTGGATTTTATTTGTTAAATGTGGATTTTATTTGAGAAATGAAAGACAAAGGAAAATCGACCGCTGACCTACATTTGATATATGTATGTATATACATTTTTTCCTGAACGAGGGTATTTCCCTAGCATCCACTGTTTTTATACCCTATCCTAAGGGTATATTAAGTTTGACACATAGTTTGTAACATAGAGAAATAATCGAGATAGACCCTATAAAGTATATTCGTGATCAGCATCAATAGCGAAATCGATTGAGCGATGACCGTCCGTCCGTCCGTCCGTCAGTATGTCACCGCTTTTTGGGCCTTAAATTTTGAGCTAGAACGATGAAATTTCATATCTGGGCTTCTGAGAAAAAGATACAGTACAAGTGTAAAAATTTTTGAAATCCGCCCACTGCCACGCCCACTTTTTCATAACTTCACTAAATTATATGAAACCGAAAAATTTTGTTAAGACCAAATATTTAGGCATTCAGATTCCCTACAATCCACCCATACAAAAGTTTTGTCCACGCCCACTTTTTGGGGGCGTTTTCATCACAAAACCGAGTTTTGGGCCTTAAATTTTTAACTAGGACGCTGAAATTTCATATCTGGGCTTCCAAGAAAAAGATACAGTACAAGTGTAAATTTTTTTTACATCCGCCCACTGCCACGCCTACTTTTTTATAACTTCACTAAGTTATATGAAACCGAAAAATTTTGTTAAGACCAAATATTTGGGTATTTAGATTCCCTACAATTCACCCATAGAACAGTTTTGGCCACGCCCACTTTTTGGGGGCGTTATCATCAAAAAACCTATTTTGATAAAATTTTACATGTAACATCCTCAAACGTTCGACATTATAGCTATATTTGAGTACAAAATGCAATTTGGCCACGCCCACTTTATGGAGAGGAGGATAGGGTATCATACGATCCGTTCCAGACGGATTGTAGCTTTTCTGTATGTTTTTTTTTTTTTAACCCTAAAAGGCTTATAAAATTATTTTTTTCACTTTAAATAACAATTCTATGCTTAGTATTCAAATTCATGTGATAAAACTACCAAGTCTAAACAAACATTGTTATCATATTTTGTCTTCAACACACCCTTCAATGTCCAGTCGATCTAAACCCACTCAGACGCACTCATTGAATTGACATTTGAGCTTACGCAGGAATCAATGGCAACCATAATAGAAAATAGACGTTAAACTCAAAAAAGGGAAATTTAAAAAGAATATTTGAAAGCAAATAATATAGAAATGCAAAACCGAGAAAAGAGGAATCATGGAATATTTTGAGCATGTCCAGGAAAGATAAGGAACAAGCGTCGAGGTATGAAAAGGTAATAAAAACATACAGAAAAGCTACAATCCGTCTGGAACGGATCGTATGATACCCTATCCTCCTCTCTCTGGGCGTGGCCAAATTGCATTTTGTACTCAAATATAGCTATAATGTCGAACGTTTGAGGATGTTACATGTAAAATTTTATGAAAATCGGTTTTTCGATGAAAACGCCCCCAAAAAGTGGGCGTGGCCAAAACTGTTCTATGGGTGAATTGTAGGGAATCTGAATACCCAAATATTTGGTCTTAACAAAATTTTTCGGTTTCATATAATTTAGTGAAGTTATAAAAAAGTAGGCGTGGCAGTGGGCGGATGTAAAAAAAATTTACACTTGCATTGAATATTTTTCTTGGAAGCCCAGATATGAAATTTCAGCGTCCTAGTTAAAAATTTAAGGCCCAAAAATCGGTTTTGTGATAAAAACGCCCCCAAAAAGTGGACGTGGCCAAAACTTTTGTAAGGGTGGATTGTAGGGAATCTGAATGCCTAAATATTTGGTCTTAACAAAATTTTTCGGTTTCATATAATTTAGTGAAGTTATGAAAAAGTGGGCGTGGCAGTGGGCGGATTTCAAAAATTTTTACACTTGTACTGTATCTTTTTCTCAGAAGCCCAGATATGAAATTTCATCGTCCTAGCTCAAAATTTAAGGCCCAAAAAGCGGTGACATACGGACGGACGGACGGACGGTCATCGCTCAATCGATTTCGCTATTGATGCTGATCACGAATATATATACTTTATAGGGTCTATCTCGATTATTTCTCTATGTTACAAACTATGTGTCAAACTTAATATACCCTTAGGATAGGGTATAATGAGAAACATTTTGTTTGTAAATAGTATGAAAAAGGGCAGTTAAGGACTATGTGTATTTTTAGTTTTGATATTTATATCTGCGTTTTAATTGTGTTTTGTAATATTTTATGTTTCTTTTTGTGGATTTGTCGATGACATAATTGCCTTCTGCTATAGGTTGGCTTAATCTCTTATATTTAGGTTTACTTTTAACAACAGTTCGGTTTTGAACTATGTGCAAACATTGATTCAAGCTATTACCTTTCCCTCTATTACTATTGTGGATTCTAGCTTCTTTGTCAAGTTTAAATTTGTCTGCTAAGGAGTCAATGTCTTCTTTGCTTAGGTTTTTGCAAATAAAATCTATTGGTCTTAGTCCTGTCGTTGAGTGTATGGTATTGTTGTATATGTTGATTATACTGAATAGTTTTTCGTCTAGTTCCGAGCAATCCTTAGCAGTATTTATCCGTAAATGTTCGTTTAGCGTTCCATGAAGCCTTTCGACATCGCCGTTGCCAGTTTTGAGTGAAGCTGTTGTTCTATGGAATATTATGTCGATTTCTTTTAAAAATTGTTCGACTGCTGAGTGCAATATACAACTCTCTCCATCAGATACAATTGTGTTTGGTTTTCCCAGGAACTGTATCCTCTGCTTTATTGCACCCACGATAGCTATCCAATTTCTATCCTCTAGGCAATGAATTGTTGCATACTTTGAAAATTTATCTATTGTTGTAAGGTACATTCTTTTTCGCTCGGGATACCAGATGTCTATATGAATTATGTCATTAAAGAATTTGGGTGTTACTGTAATTTGAAGTGGTATTTTCAATGGTTGCCTATCATGTTTTGCTAGATTACATATGTCACAGTTGTTGATAAACTTCTGTATTTCAACTTGCAACTTGGGATAAAAATACAATTTCTTTAATTCAGAAAACATTTCGTTAATCCCTTGGTGATTTTTACTCAGATGTTCGTTTTTAATTATTGTAATAATTTCATTTCTATCTGTGATATCTTTCAGTTTAGTATTAGATTTTAATGATTTTAAATTCGTATTCATGGAAAAGTACTTGACGCATAGATCTTGAAATCGGAGAAACAAAGTTAAATCTTCGCAATACACGCACATCAATCCTTTACTTATTAAAATACTTTTCATTACATTTAAGATGCTATTGTCATTCTGCCTAACTTGAATGTAGTTTTGAATTTTTTTGTGTACTATTTTCATTGTAATTTTTTCTTTTGGTCCGTATGATAAATGTAACTGGTTTTTAAATAGATTAATTGGTTTTTCGGTTATATAAATATGCCGGGTTTCATCCTCCATTGCACTATGGATGGTGGCGCTGGTAGACCTAACATCTTCGTTATTCCTGCACCTTGAAACTATGTTACTATTGCTTGCAGCTATTTCGTTATTAATGATGTCTCCCAAATAACCTTCCTCGTTATTGGTAGAAACCTTTTTATCCTCATAAAAATGACATGTACCTATACATCTACTCAACCCATCAGCTACGATGTTATTTTTGCCCTTCAAGTACTCGATATCAAAATTGTATTCATTAAGGAAAATTTTCCAACGCTGCAGTTTCATGTTTGGTTCTTTTATACCATTCAGCCAAACAAGAGGTTTGTGATCCGTGCGGATTATAAATTTCCTGCCATACAGATACGTTCTAAAGTACTTAACGGACCAAACTACTGCAAGAAGTTCCTTCTCTATTGTAGAATAACTTAATTCATGTTTGTTGAGAGTGCGAGAAGCATAACAGACTGGGTGGTTATTCTGGCTAAGAACTGCCACTAACGCATAACTCGATGCATCGGTAGTCAGGACAAACGTCTTAGTAAAATCTGGGCTTTTAAGAATAGGGTCGGTGATAAGTAAAATTTTTAATTTTTCAAAAGCTTTATTATATTCTGGATCCGATACGTTTACTTGTGCTGATTTCTTTAAATATTTTATCATAGGGTACGCTACTTTGGCGTAGTCCCTTATGAATTTGCGATAATATCCGGTTATTCCCAGGAATTGTTTAATACCTTTTACATCAGTTGGTAGTTTCATTTCAGATATGGATTTTGTTTTATTAGGATCTGGTTTGATACCATTATTTATTATTACATGTCCTAAATAGGTAGTGGAAAGATCAGCAAAATGGCACTTATTTATCTGAATCTTTAAATTACATTCTTTTAACTTTTGCAAAATATTTTTCAGGGAAACCAGATGTTCTTCAAAGCTTGTGGAGAAAACAAGAATATCGTCGAGGTACACAACACAGGTTTTATTAATGAAATCTTTCAAAACCTCGTTCATTAACCTCTGGAACGTTGCTGGTGCGTTCTTTAACCCAAAAGGCATTCTTAGAAACTCATAATGGCCGGTTTTGGTTGAAAAGGCAGTTTTCGCTCTGTCACGAGGATCTACTTCGATCTGATGAAAGCCTTTCACGAGATCAATGGTTGAAAAATAATTGCATTTACCCAGTTTGTCAAACAGATCATCAATGTTTGGCATAGGGAATCTATCCTCTATCGTCTGTTCGTTCAATTTCATGTAATCGATTACAATTCGCCAATGTTTTTCTCCATTTTTATACCCTATCCTAAGGGTATATTAAGTTTGACACATAGTTTGTAACATAGAGAAATAATCGAGATAGACCCTATAAAGTATATATATTCGTGATCAGCATCAATAGCGAAATCGATTGAGCGATGACCGTCCGTCCGTCCGTCCGTCCGTCCGTCCGTATGTCACCGCTTTTTGGGCCTTAAATTTTGAGCTAGGACGATGAAATTTCATATCTGGGCTTCTGAGGAAAATATACAGTACAAGTGTAAAAATTTTTGAAATCCGCCCACTGCCACGCTCACTTTTTCATAACTTCACTAAATTATATGAAACCGAAAAATTTTGTTAAGACCAAATATTTAGGCATTCAGATTCCCTACAATCCACCTATACAAAAGTTTTGGCCACGCCCACTTTTTGGTTGCGTTTTCATCACAAAACCGATTTTTGGGCCTTAAATTTTTAACTAGGACGCTGAAATTTCATATCTGGGCTTCCAAGAAAAAGATACAGTACAAGTGTAAAAATTTTTTACATCCGCCCACTGCCACGCCTACTTTTTTATAACTTCACTAAATTATATGAAACCGAAAAATTTTGTTAAGACCAAATATTTAGGCATTCAGATTCCCTACAATCCACCCATACAAAAGTTTTGGCCACGCCCACTTTTTGGGGGCGTTATCATCAAAAAACCTATTTTGATAAAATTTTACATGTAACATCCTCAAACGTTCGACATTATAGCTATATTTGAGTACAATATGCAATTTGGCCATGCCCACTTTATAGAGAGGAGGATAGGGTATCATACGATCCGTTCCAGACGGATTGTAGCTTTTCTGTATGTTTTGTATTGATTTTATGCGTGATTTCATTGGTAAACGTGAGAATGTCCCCGTCTTTATAAAAAATTGATTTGTGCGAACACAGCAAGGATTTTAGTTTCGAGGCGTCAGTAGTACTCAGGTGGTTTGCGAACACTTTGTCAGCTATTTCATTCTCGAAGAATTCTCCACAAAATACATTAAAAGATTCGTCATTATAACTATTATTTGCATAATCTTCTTCTTCTTTGTTAAGAAATATTTGAATACGTGCGCTATCTGTTATGAGAGCACGATTCCTATAGTCGATAATAGAGTTCAGATTAACAAGGATATTGTTCCCTAGCAAACCATCGAAATAATCATGGAATTTGTATTCCAAAAAATTTACAAAACAATTTTGTTTATTGAACTCAGCAAAAAGAGGGATTTTAAATTCTGTATTTGCCTGAATATTCCGGTCGAGTACCTTCAGAGTATAGTTTTTGGAAGGGATCTTCCACTTTGGGTTACATATGTTTAAATTAATAATGCTGTACTCAGCGCCGGAGTCAATAAGGAATCTTAGGGGTTTAATAGCAGTTTTTATTATTATATAGGGTAGTTGCCTTGGCGATTTATGGGAAAATTTGGACTTGGCGAATAATGTTCGTTATGATCCCTATGTTCATTGATTGCGATTTCCATAGGTTCAGTATTTTGTTGTCTATACCTGTTTGTTAATTGTTTTGTCGATTTTGGTCGCTTTGTACATTAACTATGTCTTTGTCTTGATTGGACATTTCGTATAGAATTATTTTGCGTATAATTATTTTGACCTGATTGAGTGCTTTGCATGCGGTTTTGATTTTGTATTGGTGTAAAATTAGTATACTGTCTTACTTGATTATTTCGAGAAAAATTTCTGTTTGCATTTTTATTTCTAGCTCGTGGGTTATAGTAACTCCTATTATAAAAATTAAATGGGTCTCTGTTTACTGGCCTAAACTGTTGAGCTGTCTCTGGCCCAAATGTCTGGTGGCCTATTTCTGTAATTATTTTGAAAGCTTCGCTAAGCGTATGAGGGTTTCGACTTAATACTATAGACTTTGTGGGTTCTGGCAAATTGTTTTTAAAACTTTCTGAGGCAATTCTATTATTAGATTCAATCATCTCCTGGTTATCTTGATTTTCAAGCATAAATACGTTATTAATTCTGCTGAGAAAGTTATTAATATTGTTATAGTAATCCTCTATAGTTGTTGTAACTCTAGCTGTCCTGATATTGTCTATGAGTCTATTGACTGATAACTTTTCCCCGAAAATATTTTTTAAGAACTTCCCTAATTTGTGCCCAGGATCTAAGTCTCCCGTGCTTTTGAAGCTCACACTTAGCTCTTCCCACAATTTTATCCCTAACATAGCCTAATAGTAGTACTACTGTATTTTCATCGTAAGTCTCGATGTTGGATGCTATTGGATCTACCCTGTCCAGAAAATCAACTACACAATTTTCACTACCGTCAAACTCCGGAATCTTACTTATTAAATCTAATAGAATTCTAAACTTGTCTGCTGGACTCAGTACTTCCATCTTTTCGTTCGATTTTTGTTTTTTTAGTACTCACTTTAGTTTTCAACTTTCCTTGGTTCCTCTGCTTCTGGTCTAATTCTATTGGTCTTTTTATACCCTATCCTAAGGGTATATTAAGTTTGACACATAGTTTGTAACATAGAGAAATAATCGAGATAGACCATATAAAGTATATATATTCGTGATCAGCATCAATAGCGAAATCGATTGAGCGATGACCGTCCGTCCGTCCGTCCGTCCGTATGTCACCGCTTTTTGGGCCTTAAATTTTGAGCTAGGACGATGAAATTTCATATCTGGGCTTCTGAGAAAAAGATACAGTACAAGTGTAAACATTTTTGAAATCCGCCCACTGCCACGCCCACTTTTTCATAACTTGACTAAATTATATGAAACCGAAAAATTTTGTTAAGACCAAATATTTAGGCATTTAGATTCCCTACAATCCACCCATACAAAAGTTTTGGCCACGCCCACTTTTTGGGGGCGTTTTCATCACAAAACCGAGTTTTGGGCCTTCAATTATTAACTAGGACGCTGAAATTTCATATCTGGGCTTCCGAGAAAAAGATACAATACTAGTGTAAAATTTTTTTACATCCGCCCACTGCCACGCCTACTTTTTTATAACTTCACTAAATTATATGAAACCGAAAAATTTTGTTAAGACCAAATATTTGGGTATTTAGATTCCCTACAATTCACCCATAGAATAGTTTTGGCCACGCCCACTTTTTGGGGGCGTTATCATCAAAAAACCTATTTCGATAAAATTTTACATGTAACATCCTCAAACGTTCGACATTATAGCTATATTTCAGTACAAAATGCAATTTGGCCAAGCCCATTTTATAGAGAGGAGGATAGGGTATCATACGATCCGTTCCAGACGGATTGTAGCTTTTCTGTATGTTTGTTTTTGTTGTGATGCTTCGATAAGTTTGATAAGTTTTTTTTCGTTAATTTTTTTTGTTGATTAAGTCTGAGCTTGTATGAAGACTTTTTGTTTTCGAACTATGTATGTTTTTTGCGGTCGGGTGGATTAAGTTTTTTTTTGTATTTAAACTAACATTGCATTATGATTCGTAGAAGTTCTGTATGATTAATTTGTTTTTTATTGTTTGACTGATTAAAACACTATGTATGTATTACAATGTATTTTTATGTATTTTTAGGTTTCAGTTTTTTTTCTTAAATAAGCTTGAGTTTTGATTTCTGCACGTTTTTGTAATGGTTTTATACTTCGATTAATAAAACCGCGTGTTTTTTCTTAGCACTTGAATTAAACTTATTATGTGATAATTTTTCTCGAATTGGTTAAATTTTTTCCACCAACCGAACAGTTTTCCAACTGCGCCAGTTATAAAGGTAGTCTCTATAATAAGACTACTTGGATTGTCTGGCTTACTCTTGATTCACTCTTCTCTGGAAGAAGAGGATTAGAGAGAGGCCAAGGGAAAGGCTAGTTCGATCGCACACTTATTGTTTGTAGACCAAACGATAAGTGTGGCGAAGAACGGCCCAGTATACAATATGTATGGGTGGAGGTACTCGTTACGTTTTAGGCGTTAACATAGGAAGCATATTATTATATAACACCTCCCCCATTAAGTGTTTTTGGTCTCCAAAAATTATTTAATACTAAACTTACTTATGTAAGAGTACTTAATACAAATATAAATACATAAATAAATATAGCAATATAACAGTTTACTTGTTTAATATTTACATAGTTAAATTTTTTTTTATAATTTCTTATGTACAACTAATAATAATGCTTTATTTTTTTTTTGTTTTTGTTTAATTCTCTGTTTTGAGCAAATATGGCAACTTCTTTCATTTGTATAACAATCTAACTTTTTTTATTAATAGGTACGTATGTTTTGTTCTTATACAATTGATTTTTTGAGATAAATACATTTTCTTTAATAACAATCATAAGTTTCATCATTAATAATATTTATCTTTTATTACTTTGCAAAATAATGTTACTTTAATAATGAACTTAAATATAGTTCTTAATGAAATCTATTAATTACTCAAAGGAATACAGTTTTTTTTTTTGAAAAAGAACAAAAAATCTTTATTTTGAGATTCTTTCCTGAACGAGGGTATTTCCCTAGCATCCACCCACTCAGACGCACTCATTGAATTGACATTTGAGCTTACGCAGGAATCAATGGCAACCATAATAGAAAATAGACGTTAAACTCAAAAAAGGGAAATTTAAAAAGAATATTTGAAAGCAAATAATATAGAAATGCAAAACCGAGAAAAGAGGAATCATGGAATATTTTGAGCATGTCCAGGAAAGATAAGGAACAAGCGTCGAGGTATGAAAAGGTAATAAAATGAGAAACATTTTGTTTGTAAATAGTATGAAACATACAGAAAAGCTACAATCCGTCTGGAACGGATCGTTTGATACCCTATCCTCCTCCCTATAAAGTGGGCGTGGCCAAATTGCATTTTGTACTCAAATATAGCTATAATGCCGAACGTTTGAGGATGTTACATGTAAAATTTTATCAAAATAGGTTTTTTGATGATAACGCCCCCAAAAAGTGGGCGTGGTCAAAACTGTTCTATGGGTGAATTGTAGGGAATATAAATACCCAAGTATTTGGTCTTAACAAAATTTTTCGGTTTCATATAATTTAGTGAAGTTATAAAAAAAGTAGGCGTGGCAGTGGGCGGATGTAAAAAAATTTTACACTTGTACTGTATCTTTTGCTTGGAAGCCCAGATATGAAATTTCAGCGTCCTAGTTAAAAATTTAAGGCCCAAAAATCGGTTTTGTGATGAAAACGCAACCAAAAAGTGGGCGTGGCCAAAACTTTTGTATAGGTGGATTGTAGGGAATCTGAATGCCTAAATATTTGGTCTTAACAAAATTTTTCGGTTTCATATAATTTAGTGAAGTTATGAAAAAGTGGGCGTGGCAGTGGGCGGATTTCAAAAATTTTTACACTTGTACTGTATCTTTTTCTCAGAAGCCCAGATATGAAATTTCATCGTCCTAGCTCAAAATTTAAGGCCCAAAAAGCGGTGACATACGGACGGACGGACGGACGGACGGTCATCGCTCAATCGATTTCGCTATTGATGCTGATCACGAATATATATACTTTATAGGGTCTATCTCGATTATTTCTCTATGTTACAAAGTATGTGTCAAACTTATAAAAAGGGCAGTTAAGGACTATGTGTATTTTTAGTTTTGATATTTATATTTGCGTTTTAATTGTGTTTTGTAATATTTTATGTTTCTTTTTGTGGATTTGTCGATGACATAATTGCCTTCTGCTATAGGTTGGCTTAATCTCTTATATTTAGGTTTACTTTTAACAACAGTTCGGTTTTGAACTATGTGCAAACATTGATTCAAGCTATTACCTTTCCCTCTATTACTATTGTGGATTCTAGCTTCTTTGTCAAGTTTAAATTTGTCTGCTAAGGAGTCAATGTCTTCTTTGCTTAGGTTTTTGCAAATAAAATCTATTGGTCTTAGTCCTGTCGTTGAGTGTATGGTATGGTTAACACAAGAGTTCCCACAGTCGACCTCCAAGAATTGCAACTGCACTGCAATTCACACACGCCAGACGAATTTCCAGGAATTTGACCTAAATGCATTTGCATTTCCGATACAGCAAATGAACATGATGCAAGTAGCTTAGTAGGCAAAATTAGTCAATAAATAAATGTAAAAGTTTGTTGTATTGCCAGTTCTTAAGGTTGATACAAATAAAACGGAGGCTCCTCCAAAAGTAATTTTTTTTAATGAAACTCCGTGTTTAATTATTAACTGGCGCCCGAGCAGGGACAGAAGACAAAGTTGTTCATGCAAACTATCGAGTGAATTTGTGAAAATAAAAAGTGTTTTGAAAAAATAATAAAAAATATTTAAGAATAAAAGTAATAAACGTGTGTTAAGTTAAAATCAGAAAGTACTACCTAATTCTCGCGTATTTGAATAAGTGAACTGAAATAAAATAATAAAGAAATAAAAACTAATCGATAATAAGTAAAAACCAAAGTTTCACATAGTTCTAGTGTATGAAGACTTGACAGGTGGCAAGTAATAACTTAAAAACCTATGAAATCAGTGTTACAAGTGTAGTGGTAAAATTAAGGCCCCCTAGTAACCGTGTAACCGGTAAAAAGGAGTTCAACTCGAGAACAGCCGACCATACAGTTTCATCTGAAAGACCACCCTCAGCACCAACCAACCCAACGCACTCACCGGGTAAAGTGCACGAAGGATCATCTTAGAACTCCATAAAGGACAATGCACATCGTGGGATTGTTTTTTATGTAAGTTATTATTAAGTTATATTTCTCAAACAAATCAAAACAAATATATTAAATTAAAATAAAATTAACCAAATCCAACCAAAGTGAACAAAAATATTCAATCTTTTATAAAAAGAAAACATTATTATAAATTGCATACGATTTTTTTTATTGAACAAAATTATACTAGATTTATATCATATTTATCATAAAAGCTAGAAATTTTACAAGCACTCTCAAGCCGATTTCCATTTATAAGCGTTTTTGTAAATCTTTTCACCTCCGTAAAAATGAATCCAAATAATTGGATCCGACCACCGCGACTTATTGCTAACGAAAATCCGGCACCTATTGCCGCACCTCCTCCTCTTAACCAGAACGAACCTCTAAATTTAAATGCTCTCACAGAACAAATTACAAGAATCGTTTCACAAGTATTGGCAAGGGACGGACGACATATTATTAATAACATACTCAACCCAAGTTCTGACATTAACAATGACATTGACCAGATTATTGACATAAACGCTAATAGAGACCTCTCAGACCTAGACAAAGTACCTGATATCGCTAAAAGTCTTCGCGAGTTTTCAGGGCAACCAGGAGAATTTAGTTCCTGGAAGAAGAGCGTAGATAGAGTCCTTACAATCTACGATCATCTTAAAGGGACTCCCAAGTATTATGGAATTCTCAGTACAATAAGAAATAAAATCGTAGGGCAAGCTGATATTGCCCTCGAATCGTACAATACACCTTTGAATTGGAGCAAAATTTCAAAATGCTTAACCTTGCATTATGCCGATAAAAGGGATCTCGGTACACTTGAGTACCAGATGACAACCCTTGTGCAAGGAAACAATTCAATTCCTGAATTTTATCAGGTAGTTTATCAACATCTGTCGCTAATCCTAAACAAACTGTCCTGTATGGAGATGAGTAAGGAGTCGCTTAATAATATGACTCAATCCTACAGAGACAAAGCGTTAGATACCTTCGTAAGGGGATTGCGAGGCGATCTACCACGTCTTTTAAGTATTAAAGAACCAGTTGACCTTCCACAGGCCCTACATCTGTGTCTGAAGCTGCAAAATGTAGATTTCAGAACACAGTATGCAAATAACAGCCAACACTTTTCGCGCAAACCCCAATTACCTCCTGTCCTACCGCCAAAACCAATGCCAGCTCCGCGAAGAAATTTCTATCCCGAATTGCTACACAACCCACAGGTGCAAATGAGACCAACTTTTGAAAGAAGATTTCAACCAAACCCTATTCAACAAAATTCTTGGCCACAATTGCAATCAAATAGACCACAAAATCAAAACCATGCTCAACAAAATTCTCGGCCACAAAATTTCCATCCAGTGAGACCACAATATCAACAATATCACAGACCTCAATTACCACCTAAGCCTATGGACATAGATCGGAGCGTTCAGTCAAGACAGGTGAACTATGCTAACCGACCACGAATTCCGCAGATACAGAAACGGCATCATCAAGGCAACTCCAACCAGGTTCATTCCCCAAACAAATTCCAAAGAATCTTTAATACCAAACAGGACAACAACGACCAAGAAAAGGAACCATCACCGGACAACTGTGAAGAGGAAACATATCCCGAGAATGCAGACAATAATCAAAATACGCAAACGTATGAAGAATATGTGAATTCTTACGACAACCCCCATTACGACGAAACGGAAGAATTGGACGATATCTATTTTTTAGATTAAGTCGTTCTTCACTTCCCTACTTTGAATTAAAGGTGAGAAGTGGAGAAACACTAAAATTTTTGGTAGATACTGGGTCGAATAAAAATTATGTGCAGCCTAAACGCATTAAACTCCCCATTCCTAATGAAAAACCCTTTTTGGCTAATTCCGTAGGAGGTAATATAAAAATTACCCATCACTCATTTATAAACTTATTTAGGCAAAGTGAAAAAAAATTAAAATTCTTCATTCTCCCCAGTCTGATATCATTTGATGGAATAATAGGCAATGATTCTCTTAGAGAACTCAAAGCTGTTATCCATACGAATGAAAACTATATGACTATCTTCCCCAACATCCAAATTAAACTTAAACAGTATATTACAGAAAATGTTAATAATATAAATTTACGACTCTCGCACCTTTCTGACTATCAAAAAGGTAAACTCAATAAAATTATCAAAGACTGCCCTGAACTTTTTGCAGAACCCGACAAAAAACTGACATACACTACAACAGTAAGAGGCGAAATACGAACTACTACAGACACACCTATTTACTCTAAGTCCTATCCATATCCAATGGCGTTGAAGGACGAAGTGGAAAAGCAGCTAAAAGAACTACTTAACGAAGGAATCATTAGACCATCGAAATCGTCATACAATTCTCTCGTTTGGATCGTTCCAAAGAAAATGGACGCATCCGGGGAAAAGAAATATCGTATGGTAATAGATTATCGTAAACTAAATTCCGTTACTATTCCTGACAGGTACCCTATCCCCGAAATAAATGAGGTCCTTTCTAATCTTGGGAAAAAGAAATACTTTACCATTATTGACCTCAAAAGCGGGTTCCACCAAATTTTACTCAAACAAACTGACATAGAGAAAACAGCGTTCTCTGTTAATAATGGGAAATTTGAATTCGTTCGCTTACCTTTCGGGCTGAAAAATGCCCCCGCAATTTTCCAGCGTGCCTTAGACGACATACTTAAAGAACACATAGGCAAAAGATGCTATGTTTACATTGACAACATTGTCATATTCGGCGAAACCGAAGAAGAACATTTCAAGAACATAGAATTGGTATTTAAAACCCTCGAAAATGCTAATATGAAAATCCAATTCGACAAAAGCGAATTCCTGAAAAAGGAAATAGAATTTTTAGGTTTCATAGTTGGTACAGACGGCATTAAAGCCAATCCAAAGAAGGTCCGCGCAATAGTCGATATGCCCCCTCCTCAAAATCTTAAAGACCTTCGCTCGTTTCTAGGAATGTCAGGGTATTACCGACGTTTCATTAAAGACTACGCGAAACTAGCAAAACCCTTGACATCCCTTTTAAGAGGGGAAGATGGACGCGTGTCCAAAAATGCTTCAAAAAATAAAGCTATCCATATTGACAAAACTGCTTTCAATGCTTT
Organism: Xylota sylvarum; assembly: GCA_905220385.1. Classification (NCBI taxonomy): domain Eukaryota; kingdom Metazoa; phylum Arthropoda; class Insecta; order Diptera; family Syrphidae; genus Xylota; species Xylota sylvarum. Next base: position 2,864,995 of record CAJMZQ010000027.1, on the reverse strand, counting down.
CCAAAATTTAAAAAATGCGCTCGTGTCTAAAGAAGTTGTACTCTCTCATCCCAACTTTAATAAGAGCTTTGAATTGACAACAGACGCATCGGACTACGCCATAGGCGCCGTGTTATCTCAGGATAACAAGCCAATTACATTCCTCTCCAGAACGTTAAGTACAACCGAAGAAAATTATGCTACTAACGAGAAGGAAATGTTGGCAATAATTTGGTCTTTGAATTCTTTAAGAAATTTCCTATACGGATCCAGAAAAGTTATTATCTTTACCGATCACCAACCACTCACGTTCGCGTTGAGTCATAAAAATACTAATTCCAAAATGAAGAGATGGAAAGCAATATTAGAAGAGTACAACTATGAGCTCAGATACAAACCGGGTAAAGCAAATGTCGTTGCAGATTCCCTTTCAAGACCTCCATTAGTAGCCCAAATAAACTCAATGACACCAACAATGCACAGCGACGAAAGTTCAGCTCACAACCTAATTCCTTCGGTAGAAGTTCCCGTTCACGTCTTTCGTAATCAACTTATCCTCAAAATAGCTGACGAAAGTAGTTACCAAATCAAACCTCTTTTTTCCACTCATAACAGACACATTGTGACACAACCAACATATTCAGAATCAGACATAATCAACATATTTAAGAGATACCTCAATCCACATATTGTTAATGCCCTACTGACTAATGAACCTACAATGGGTAAAATACAAGAAATTTACCCAATCCATTTCAAGAACTATAGAATCCGTTTTACGCAAACAATTGTCGAAGATGTAGAAAACGAGACTAAACAGGAAGAAATAATACTTACTGAACACCGACGAGCACACCGTAACGCCTACGAAAACAGACTACAAATATTGCAGAAATTCTAATTTCCGAAAATGGCAGCTAAAATTAAACGAACAGCTAAAGACTGCTCTATATGCAAAGAAAACAAGTACGAGCGACACCCAAATAACCCAAAATTAAATCGTACACCTATTCCAAAATATCCTGGACACACTATTCACCTTGATATATTTTCTACTGAAAAATACCTTGTCCTAACAGCAATAGATAAATTTACCAAATTTGCCCAAGCACGAATAATCGAATCTAGATCTATTGAACACATCAAACCACATCTACAAAATATATTATTCTTTTTTTGTATCCCGGAAGTAGTGATAATCGATAATGAAAAATCACTTAACTCTATTTCTATACTCTCTATGATGGAAGATGAATTGAAGATACAAGTCTTTACAACACCCCCCTACAGAAGTGAAATTAACGGTCAGGTTGAACGCTTCCATTCAACCTTGTCAGAGATCATGCGATGTCTGAAGGCCGATGGTCGACCTCGCTCATTTGAGCAACTTCTCAACAGAGCTCTTAACGAGTACAATTTCACAATACATTCTACAACAAAGAAAAAACCAGTTGAACTATTCTTTGAACGTTCCCCAAACATAGACCCAGACAAATTTGAACAAATACGACTCAACAATATCGAGAGACTGAAACTTAAACAGGAAAAAGACATAAGCTACCATAACAAAAAGAGAAAACCTATTAAACAGTACAACCCAGGAGACATAGTTTATGTAAAACATAAGAAACGGATAGGATCAAAACTAACAATCAGATACCGAAAAGAAATTGTCAAGGAAAATAAACACTCCACAATCATTACTAACTCTGGCAGAACAGTTCATAAAAGCAATATCAGGAATTAGCATTTAAATACCATTTCAGATACCTTCTTCATTTCGGTAAAACCGAAATCCAGATACTGGACTTTACGAACGCTCAAGTGGTAGCAATACACACAGGTCGCGCAAGACTTCATACAGGAAACTTCAAACTCATTCACGTGATCGACTTGGACCAATACGAGACAAGACTAAACGAATTAACCAATTATTTTTACTCACAGAAATAACTCCCTGTACACCTATCTTAAACATGAAATTCAACAAATCCAAAATCTAATACATCATCTTAAACCGCGAAAGGTGAAAAGATCTCTTAACTTTTTAGGATCGGCTTGGAAATGGGTTGCGGGTAACCCCGACCATGAGGATTATATAACAATTACAGAGAAAATGAACAATGTATTACAAAACAACAATAAACAGATTATAATAAATACACTGTATAATGAAAGAATTAATAATATCACAAAAATGCCAAATGAAATTATAAGATCACTCCAAGAAAATAAAATGCTAAATAATGAAATTCTGGTTAACGTTCAATACAAACTTAAAATATTTAAAGAAGAATTAGAACATCTAAATTATGCCATACATTGGGCGAAACTAGGTATTATTAACTCTCTTATATTATCCAATCAAGAAGCACCATATTCAAAGAAAATTTGCCTTTCTCCACTATTGAAGAAGCGTTAAACTTTGCAGAGGTAAAAATTGTAAGCAATTCAATTTCAATACTTTATATTATAAATATACCTCTAGTAAGCCCAAATGATTATGTAAAACTTATTTTAAAACCCGTAAAAAGAAATAATATTGCAACAGATTTATTGTTCGAAACAATTTTAAAATCAGAAAACGAAACATATGGTTTAAAACAAACTTGCAAATCATGTAACTATTTTTCAATTTGTAAAATTCAAGATATTGTAAATCTAACTAGCACAGCATGTATTCCTAATATTTTAAAAAGTGTAAAAGCTACTTGCAACATTATAAACAGTCAACATCTACCGCAAATAGACGAAGTATCAACAGGCGTAATCTTGCTCAATGATTTCAATGGGACCTTAGCAACGGAATCAACACGGCAAAAGCTCGATGGCACATTTTTAATCAAATTTCATAATACCAGCATCACCATTAACGACAGAACGTTTGTCTCACGAGAAGCATCAGAATATCAAGCACTCCCCGCAATCCTTCAACTAACTCCAAAAGAGAAGCAATACCGTAAATTCCTTTCATTAGAAATGATGAACGAATTACACATTAATAATACAAACGAAATTGAGCTTTTACAATCTGAAGCTACAGCACACCGTTTTACTACGTATGTAATCATACTCATCATGGGCACAGCTGCAATTATAACCATCTACAAAATCTGCAAGCGAAACAACACCGAAATCATCATTAAAAATCTGGAGCCAGAACATCCGCAAGTCCATCCCATTTCAGTAATAGGTCACACAGTTCAGTTACCTACACTGAAGTTCAACGACATCCCATACTTCTAATAATTGATTGAGGACAATCAAATCAAGGAGGGAAGAGTTAACACAAGAGTTCCCACAGTCGAACTCCAAGAATTGCAACTGCACTGCAATTCACACACGCCAGACGAATTTCCAGGAATTTGACCTAAATGCATTTGCATTTCCGATACAGCAAATGAACATGATGCAAGTAGTTTAGTAGGCAAAATTAGTCAATAAATAAATGTAAAAGTTTGTTGTATTTCCAGTTCTTAAGGTTGATACAAATAAAACGGAGGCTCCTCCAAAAGTAATTTTTTTAATGAAACTCCGTGTTTAATTATTAACTTATATGTTGATTATACTGAATAGTTTTTCGTCTAGTTCCGAGCAATCCTTAGCAGCATTTCTTATCCGTAAATGTTCGTTTAGCGTTCCATGAAGCCTTTCGACATCGCCGTTGCCAGTTTTGGGTGAAGCTGTTGTTCTATGGAATATTATGTCGATTTCTTTTAAAAATTGTTCGACTGCTGAGTGCAATATACAACTCTCTCCATCAGATTCAATTGTGTTTGATTTTCCCAGGAACTGTATCCTCTGCTTTATTGCACCCAGGATAGCAATCCAATTTCTATCCTCTAGGCAATGAATTGTTGCATACTTTGAAAATTTATCTATTGTTGTAAGGTACATTCTTTTTCGCTCGGGATACCAGATGTCTATATGAATTATGTCATTAAAGAATTTGGGTGTTACTGTAATTTGAAGTGGTATTTTCAATGGTTGCCTATCATGTTTTGCTAGATTACATATGTCACAGTTGTTGATAAACTTCTGTATTTCAACTTGCAACTTGGGATAAAAATACAATTTCTTTAATTCAAAAAACATTTCGTTAATCCCTCGGTGATTTTTACTCAGATGTTCGTTTTTAATTATTGTAATAATTTCATTTCTATCTGTGATATCTTTCAGTTTAGTATTAGATTTTAATAATTTTAAATTCGTATTCATGGAAAAGTACTTGACGTATAGATCTTGAAATCGGAGAAACAAAGTTAAATCTTCGCAATACACGCACATCAATCCTTTACTTATTAAAATACTTTTCATTACATTTAAGATGCTATTGTCATTCTGCCTAACTTGAATGTAGTTTTGAATTTTTTTGTGTACTATTTTCATTGTAATTTTTTCTTTTGGTCCGTATGATAAATGTAACTGGTTTTTAAATAGATTGATTGGTTTTTCGGTTATATAAATATGCCGGGTTTCATCCTCCATTGCACTATGGATGGTGGCGCTGGTAGACCTAACATCTTCGTTATTCCTGCACCTTGAAACTATGTTACTATTGCTTGCAGCTATTTCGTTATTAATGATGTCTCCCAAATAACCTTCCTCGTTATTGGTAGAAACCTTTTTATCCTCATAACCATGACATGTACCTATACATCTACTCAACCCATCAGCTACGATGTTATTTTTGCCCTTCAAGTACTCGATATCAAAATTGTATTCATTAAGGAAAATTTTCCAACGCTGCAGTTTCATGTTTGGTTCTTTTATACCATTCAGCCAAACAAGAGGTTTGTGATCCGTGCGGATTATAAATTTCCTGCCATACAGATACGTTCTAAAGTACTTAACGGACCAAACTACTGCAAGAAGTTCCTTCTCTATTGTAGAATAACTTAATTCATGTTTGTTGAGAGTGCGAGAAGCATAACAGACTGGGTGGTTATTCTGGCTAAGAACTGCCACTAACGCATAACTCGATGCATCGGTAGTCAGGACAAACGTCTTAGTAAAATCTGGGCTTTTAAGAATAGGGTCGGTGATAAGTAAAATTTTTAATTTTTCAAAAGCTTTATTATATTCTGGATCCGATACGTTTACTTGTGCTGATTTCTTTAAATATTTTATCATAGGGTACGCTACTTTGGCGTAGTCCCTTATGAATTTGCGATAATATCCGGTTATTCCCAGGAATTGTTTAATACCTTTTACATCAGTTGGTAGTTTCATTTCAGATATGGATTTTGTTTTATTAGGATCTGGTTTGATACCATTATTTATTATTACATGTCCTAAATAGGTAGTGGAAAGATCAGCAAAATGGCACTTATTTATCTGAATCTTTAAATTACATTCTTTTAACTTTTGCAAAATATTTTTCAGGGAAACCAGATGTTCTTCAAAGCTTGTGGAGAAAACAAGAATATCGTCGAGGTACACAACACAGGTTTTATTAATGAAATCTTTCAAAACCTCGTTCATTAACCTCTGGAACGTTGCTGGTGCGTTCTTTAACCCAAAAGGCATTCTTAGAAACTCATAATGGCCGGTTTTGGTTGAAAAGGCAGTTTTCGCTCTGTCACGAGGATCTACTTCGATCTGATGAAAGCCTTTCACGAGATCAATGGTTGAAAAATAATTGCATTTACCCAGTTTGTCAAACAGATCATCAATGTTTGGCATAGGGAATCTATCCTCTATCGTCTGTTCGTTCAATTTCATGTAATCGATTACAATTCGCCAATGTTTTTCTCCATTTTTATACCCTATCCTAAGGGTATATTAAGTTTGACACATAGTTTGTAACATAGAGAAATAATCGAGATAGACCCTATAAAGTATATATATTCGTGATCAGCATCAATAGCGAAATCGATTGAGCGATGACCGTCCGTCCGTCCGTCCGTCCGTCCGTCCGTCCGTCCGTATGTCACCGCTTTTTGGGCCTTAAATTTTGAGCTAGGACGATGAAATTTCATATCTGGGCTTCTGAGAAAAAGATACAGTACAAGTGTACAAAATTTTGAAATCCGCCCACTGCCACGCCCACTTTTTCATAACTTCACTAAATTATATGAAACCGAAAAATTTTGTTAAGACCAAATATTTAGGCATTCAGATTCCCTACAATCCACCCATACAAAAGTTTTGGCCACGCCCACTTTTTGGGGGCGTTTTCATCACAAAGCCGATTTTTGGGCCTTAAATTTTTAACTAGGACGCTGAAATTTCATATCTGGGCTTCTGACGAAAAGATACAGTACAAGTGTAAAATTTTTTTACATCCGCCCACTGCCACGCCTACTTTTTTATAACTTCACTAAATTATATGAAACCGAAAAATTTTGTTAAAACCAAATATTTGGGTAATTAGATTCCCTACAATTCACCCATAGAACAGTTTTGGCCACGCCTACTTTTTGGGGTCGTTATCATCAAAAAACCTATTTTGATAAAATTTTACATGTAACATCCTCAAACGTTCGGCATTATAGCTATATTTGAGTACAAAATGCAATTTGGCCACGCCCACTTTATAGGGAGGAGGATAGGGTATCAGACGATCCGTTCCAGACGGATTGTAGCTTTTCTGTATGTTTTGTTCCAGCATTTCACGAATTTGTCTGTCAACCTCGTCAATATGGACTTCCGGGTAGCCATAGATTTTACTAAAAATTGGAACTTCGTTTTTATACCCTATCCTAAGGGTATATTAAGTTTGACACATAGTTTGTAACATAGAGAAATAATCGAGATAGACCCTATAAAGTATATATATTCGTGATCAGCATCAATAGCGAAATCGATTGAGTGATGACCGTCCGTCCGTCCGTCCGTCCGTCCGTCCGTATGTCACCGCTTTTTAGGCCTTAAATTTTGAGCTAGGACGATGAAATTTCATATCTGGGCTTCTGACGAAAAGATACAGTAGAAGTGTACATTTTTTTTAAATCCGCCCACTGCCACGCCTACTTTTTTATAACTTCACTAAATTATATGAAACCGAAAAATTTTGTTAAAACCAAATATTTGGGTAATTAGATTCCCTACAATTCACCCATAGAACAGTTTTGGCCACGCCCACTTTTTGGGGGCGTTTTCATCAAAAAACCGATTTTGATAAAATTTTACATGTAACATCCTCAAACGTTCGCGGTTATAGCCATATTTGAGTACGAAACGCAATTTGGCCACGCCCACTTTATAGAGAGGAGGATAGGGTATCATACGATCCGTTCCAGACGGATTGTAGCTTTTCTGTATTTTTATACCCTATCCTAAGGGTGTATTAAGTTTGACACATAGTTTGTAACATAGAGAAATAATCGAGATAGACCCTATAAAGTATATATATTCGTGATCAGCATCAATAGCGAAATCGATTGAGCGATGACCGTCCGTCCGTCCGTCCGTATGTCACCGCTTTTTGGGCCTTAAATTTTGAGCTAGGACGATGAAATTTCATATCTGGGCTTCTGAGAAAAAGATACAGTACAAGTGTAAAAATTTTTGAAATCCGCCCACTGCCACGCCCACTTTTTCATAACTTTACTAAATTATATGAAACCGAAAAATTTTGTTAAGACCAAATATTTAGGCATTCAGATTCCCTACAATCCACCCATACAAAAGTTTTGGCCACGCCCACTTTTTGGGGGCGTTATCATCAAAAAACCTATTTTGATAAAATTTTACATGTAACATCCTCAAACGTTCGACATTATAGCTATATTTGAGTACAATATGCAATTTGGCCATGCCCACTTTATAGAGAGGAGGATAGGTTATCATACGATCCGTTCCAGACGGATTGTAGCTTTTCTGTATGTTTTGTATTGATTTTATGCGTGATTTCATTGGTAAACGTGAGAATGTCCCCGTCTTTATAAAAAATTGATTTGTGCGAATACAGCAAGGATTTTAGTTTCGAGGCGTCAGTAGTACTCAGGTGGTTTGCGAACACTTTGTCAGCTATTTCATTCTCGAAGAATTCTCCACAAAATACATTAAAAGATTCGTCATTATAACTATTATTTGCATAATCTTCTTCTTCTTTGTTAAGAAATATTTGAATACGTGCGCTATCTGTTATGAGAGCACGATTCCTATAGTCGATAATAGAGTTCAGATTAACAAGGATATTGTTCCCTAGCAAACCATCGAAATAATCATGGAATTTGTATTCCAAAAAATTTACAAAACAATTTTGTTTATTGAACTCAGCAAAAAGAGGGATTTTAAATTCTGTATTTGCCTGAATATTCCGGTCGAGTACCTTCAGAGTATAGTTTTTGGAAGGGATCTTCCACTTTGGGTTACATATGTTTAAATTAATAATGCTGTACTCAGCGCCGGAGTCAATAAGGAATCTTAGGGGTTTAATAGCAGTTTTTATTATTATATAGGGCGCCTTGCCTTGGCGATTTATGGGAAAATTTGGACTTGGCGAATAATGTTCGTTATGATCCCTATGTTCATTGATTGCGATTTCCATAGGTTCAGTATTTTGTTGTCTATACCTGTTTGTTTGCCGCGATTGCCTACTATGTAAGTAATTGTTTTGTCGATTTTGGTCGCTTTGTGCATAGTCTTGATTGGACATTTCGTATAGAATTATTTTGCGTATAATTATTTTGACCTGATTGAGTGCTTTTCATGCGGTTTTGATTTTGTATTGGTGTAAAATTAGTATACTGTCTTACTTGATTATTTCGAGAAAAATTTCTGTTTGCATTGTTATTTCTAGCTCGTGGGTTATAGTAACTCCTATTATAAAAATTAAATGGGTCTCTGTTTACTGGCCTAAACTGTTGAGCTGTCTCTGGCCCAAATGTCTGCTGGCCTATTTCTGTAATTATTTTGAAAGCTTCGCTAAGCGTATGAGGGTTTCGACTTAATACTATAGACTTTGTGGGTTCTGGCAAATTGTTTTTAAAACTTTCTGAGGCAATTCTATTATTAGATTCAATCATCTCCTGGTTATCTTGATTTTCAAGCATAAATACGTTATTAATTCTGCTGAGAAAGTTATTAATATTGTTATAGTAATCCTCTATAGTTGTTGTAACTCTAGCTGTCCTGATATTGTCTATGAGTCTATTGACTGATAACTTTTCCCCGAAAATATTTTTTAGAACTTCCCTAATTTGTGCCCAGGATCTAAGTCTCCCGTGCTTTTGAAGCTCACACTTAGCTCTTCCCACAATTTTATCCCTAACATAGCCTAATAGTAGTACTACTGTATTTTCATCGTAAGTCTCGATGTTGGATGCTATTGGATCTACCCTGTCCAGAAAATCAACTACACAATTTTCACTACCGTCAAACTCCGGAATCTTACTTATTAAATCTAATAGTATTCTAAACTTGTCTGCTGGACTCAGTACTTCCATCTTTTCGTTCGATTTTTGTTTTTTTATACCCTATCCTAAGGGTATATTAAGTTTGACACATAGTTTGTAACATAGAGAAATAATCGAGATAGACCCTATAAAGTATATATATTCGTGATCAGCATCACGTCCGTCCGTCCGTCCGTCCGTATGTCACCGCTTTTTGGGCCTTAAATTTTGAGCTAGGACGATGAAATTTCATATCTGGGCTTCTGAGAAAAAGATACAGTACAAGTGTAAAAATTTTTGAAATCCGCCCACTGCCACGCCCACTTTTTCATAACTTCACTAAATTATATGAAACCGAAAAATTTTGTTAAGACCAAATATTTAGGCATTCAGATTCCCTACAATCCACGCATACAAAAGTTTTGGCCACGCCCACTTTTTGGGGGCGTTTTCATCACAAAACCGATTTTTGGGCCTTAAATTTTTAACTAGGACGCTGAAATTTCATATCTGGGCTTCTGACGAAAAGATACAGTACAAGTGTAAAATTTTTTTACATCCGCCCACTGCCACGCCTACTTTTTTATAACTTCACTAAATTATATGAAACCGAAAAATTTTGTTAAGACCAAATATTTGGGTATTTATATTCCCTACAATTCACCCATAGAACAGTTTTGGCCACGCCTACTTTTTGGGGGCGTTATCATCAAAAAACCTATTTTGATAAAATTTTACATGTAACATTCTCAAACGTTCGGCATTATAGCTATATTTGAGTACAAAATGCAATTTGGCCACGCCCACTTTATAGGGAGGAGGATAGGGTATCATACGATCCGTTCCAGACGGATTGTAGCTTTTCTGTATGTTTAGTACTCACTTTAGTTTTCAACTTTCCTTGGTTCCTCTGCTTCTGGTCTAATTCTATTGGTCTTTTTATACCCTATCCTAAGGGTATATTAAGTTTGACACATAGTTTGTAACATAGAGAAATAATCGAGATAGACCCTGTTTCTGAATTCGACGAATTAGAATAATTGTCGAGAATGAAACTCGAATTCAGAAGGAGACAACTTGAATGATTGGAATTAAAAGGCCAGATTCCAACGTTATAAGTATATTTATAATTGCATTACCTTCACAAATTACCTCTTGTGCAATGCACAACTTAACTCCTTGGCGATCGAAAATAAAAAGAAAAGCTTAACGCGAAACAACATTTTTCTATGGTCTCTTACATAGTAAATAAGAATGAAAGTGCATACAAAAAAAATATGTGTACATGATTTCGATAATTGTATCCGTTAGAGATACCAAAAAATCATTAGAAAAAAAACAATATTAGAACAAACATAAAAAGCTACATTAGAAAATAGGGTAAATTATTCGATGTTTGTGTGAATATCAAAAGAATAAAAAAACATACAGAAAAGCTACAATCCGTCTGGAACGGATCGTATGATACCCTATCCTCCTCTCTATAAAATGGGCTTGGCCAAATTGCATTTTGTACTGAAATATAGCTATAATGTCGAACGTTTGAGGATGTTACATGTAAAATTTTATCGAAATAGGTTTTTTGATGATAACGCCCCCAAAAAGTGGGCGTGGCCAAAACTATTCTATGGGTGAATTGTAGGGAATCTAAATACCCAAATATTTGGTCTTAACAAAATTTTTCGGTTTCATATAATTTAGTGAAGTTATAAAAAAGTAGGCGTGGCAGTGGGCGGATGTAAAAAAATTGTACACTAGTATTGTATCTTTTTCTCGGAAGCCCAGATATGAAATTTCAGCGTCCTAGTTAATAATTGAAGGCCCAAAACTCGGTTTTGTGATGAAAACGCCCCCAAAAAGTGGGCGTGGCCAAAACTTTTGTATGGGTGGATTGTAGGGAATCTAAATGCCTAAATATTTGGTCTTAACAAAATTTTTCGGTTTCATATAATTTAGTCAAGTTATGAAAAAGTGGGCGTGGCAGTGGGCGGATTTCAAAAATGTTTACACTTGTACTGTATCTTTTTCTCAGAAGCCCAGATATGAAATTTCATCGTCCTAGCTCAAAATTTAAGGCCCAAAAAGCGGTGACATACGGACGGACGGACGGACGGACGGTCATCGCTCAATCGATTTCGCTATTGATGCTGATCACGAATATATATACTTTATATGGTCTATCTCGATTATTTCTCTATGTTACAAACTATGTGTCAAACTTAATATACCCTTAGGATAGGGTATAATTAATATTGAATGATGCACAAAATATCAAAACAAGAAATTGAGGTCATTTGTATCTCAAACTTCCCGCCCCCTCTGAACGAGTTTCAGGATAGTGGTAAGGGCGCCAACTTCGATATGGGGCGAACAAAGGTCCCAGCACTTGTTTTAATTGTAGCTACCCGAATAAGCTTGTCCGATCCTGGGGTAACATCTTCGACTCTGCCTAAAATGCATTTGGTGGGTGGTAGACTGGGCTCCTTGATGACCACAACATCTCCTGGCTTAAGGTTTGGTTTTCGTTGTTGCCATTTGGGTCGCTCTTGAAGTGTCGTCAGATATTCGGCATGCCACCTCTTCCAGAAACCTTGGACCATATTCTGAAGATGATTCCAGCGCGTAAGACGATTCATTGGCGTACTTAAATAGTTTGGCTCGGGAACGGCTGTCAGTGGTTCACCTATGAGGAAATGAGATGGGGTTAGAGGGTTTAAGTCGCTATCAGACAAATAACATAAAGGTCGTGAGTTCAACACTCACAGTACAAGTGTAAAAATTTTTGAAATCCGCCCACTGCCACGCCCACTTTTTCATAACTTTACTAAATTATATGAAACCGAAAAATTTTGTTAAGACCAAATATTTAGGCATTCAGATTCCCTACAATCCACCCATACAAAAGCTTTGGCCACGCCCACTTTTTGGGGACGTTTTCATCACAAAACCGATTTTTGGGCCTTAAATTTTTAACTAGGACGCTGAAATTTCATATCTGGGCTTCCAAGAAAAAGATACAGTACAAGTGTAAAATTTTTTTACATCCGCCCACTGCCACGCCCACTTTTTTATAACTTCACTAAATTATATGAAACCGAAAAATTTTGTTAAGACCAAATATTTAGGCATTCAGATTCCCTACAATCCACCCATACAAAAGTTTTGGCCACGCCCACTTTTTGGGGGCGTTATCATCAAAAAACCTATTTTGATAAAATTTTACATGTAACATCCTCAAACGTTCGACATTATAGCTATATTTGAGTACAATATGCAATTTGGCCATGCCCACTTTATAGAGAGGAGGATAGGGTATCATACGATCCGTTCCAGACGGATTGTAGCTTTTCTGTATGTTTTGTATTGATTTTATGCGTGATTTCATTGGTAAACGTGAGAATGTCCCCGTCTTTATAAAAAATTGATTTGTGCGAATACAGCAAGGATTTTAGTTTCGAGGCGTCAGTAGTACTCAGGTGGTTTGCGAACACTTTGTCAGCTATTTCATTCTCGAAGAATTCTCCACAAAATACATTAAAAGATTCGTCATTATAACTATTATTTGCATAATCTTCTTCTTCTTTGTTAAGAAATATTTGAATACGTGCGCTATCTGTTATGAGAGCACGATTCCTATAGTCGATAATAGAGTTCAGATTAACAAGGATATTGTTCCCTAGCAAACCATCGAAATAATCATGGAATTTGTATTCCAAAAAATTTACAAAACAATTTTGTTTATTGAACTCAGCAAAAAGAGGGATTTTAAATTCTGTATTTGCCTGAATATTCCGGTCGAGTACCTTCAGAGTATAGTTTTTAGAAGGGATCTTCCACTTTGGGTTACATATGTTTAAATTAATAATGCTGTACTCAGCGCCGGAGTCAATAAGGAATCTTAGGGGTTTAATAGCAGTTTTTGTTATTATATAGGGCGCCTTGCCTTGGCGATTTATGGGAAAATTTGGACATGGCGAATAATGTTCGTTATGATCCCTATGTTCATTGATTGCGATTTCCATAGGTTCAGTATTTTGTTGTTTATACCTGTTTGTTTGCCGCGATTGCCTACTATGTAAGTAATTGTTTTGTCGATTTTGGTCGCTTTGTACATAGTCTTGATTGGACATTTCGTATAGAATTATTTTGCGTATAATTATTTTGACCTGATTGAGTGCTTTTCATGCGGTTTTGATTTTGTATTGGTGTAAAATTAGTATACTGTCTTACTTGATTATTTCGAGAAAAATTTCTGTTTGCATTGTTATTTCTAGCTCGTGGGTTATAGTAACTCCTATTATAAAAATTAAATGGGTCTCTGTTTACTGGCCTAAACTGTTGAGCTGTCTCTGGCCCAAATGTCTGCTGGCCTATTTCTGTAATTATTTTGAAAGCTTCGCTAAGCGTATGAGGGTTTCGACTTAATACTATAGACTTTGTGGGTTCTGGCAAATTGTTTTTAAAACTTTCTGAGGCAATTCTATTATTAGATTCAATCATCTCCTGGTTATCTTGATTTTCAAGCATAAATACGTTATTAATTCTGCTGAGAAAGTTATTAATATTGTTATAGTAATCCTCTATAGTTGTTGTAACTCTAGCTGTCCTGATATTGTCTATGAGTCTATTGACTGATAACTTTTCCCCGAAAATATTTTTTAGAACTTCCCTAATTTGTGCCCAGGATCTAAGTCTCCCGTGCTTTTGAAGCTCACACTTAGCTCTTCCCACAATTTTATCCCTAACATAGCCTAATGGTAGTACTACTGTATTTTCATCGTAAGTCTCGATGTTGGATGCTATTGGATCTACCCTGTCCAGAAAATCAACTACACAATTTTCACTACCGTCAAACTCCGGAATCTTACTTATTAAATCTAATAGTATTCTAAACTTGTCTGCTGGACTCAGTACTTCCATCTTTTCGTTCGATTTTTGTTTTTTTAGTACTCACTTTAGTTTTCAACTTTCCTTGGTTCCTCTGCTTCTGGTCTAATTCTATTGGTCTTTTTATACCCTATCCTAAGGGTATATTAAGTTTGACACATAGTTTGTAACATAGAGAAATAATCGAGATAGACCCTGTTTCTGAATTCGACGAATTAGAATAATTGTCGAGAATGAAACTCGAATTCAGAAGGAGACAACTTGAATGATTGGAATTAAAAGGCCAGATTCCAACGTTATAAGTATATTTATAATTGCATTACCTTCACAAATTACCTCTTGTGCAATGCACAACTTAACTCCTTGGCGATCGAAAATAAAAAGAAAAGCTTAACGCGAAACAACATTTTTCTATGGTCTCTTACATAGTAAATAAGAATGAAAGTGCATACAAAAAAAATATGTGTACATGATTTCGATAATTGTATCCGTTAGAGATACCAAAAAATCATTAGAAAAAAAACAATATTAGAACAAAACATAAAAAGCTACATTAGAAAATAGGGTAAATTATTCGATGTTTGTGTGAATATCAAAAGAATAAAAAATTAATATTGAATGATGCACAAAATATCAAAACAAGAAATTGAGGTCATTTGTATCTCAAACATCCCGCCCCCTCTGAACGAGTTTCAGGATAGTGGTAAGGGCGCCAACTTCGATATGGGGCGAACAAAGGTCCCAGCACTTGTTTTAATTGTAGCTACCCGAATAAGCTTGTCCGATCCTGGGGTAACATCTTCGACTCTGCCTAAAATGCATTTGGTGGGTGGTAGACTGGGCTCCTTGATGACCACAACATCTCCTGGCTTAAGGTTTGGTTTTCGTTGTTGCCATTTGGGTCGCTCTTGAAGTGTCGTCAGATATTCGGCATGCCACCTCTTCCAGAAACCTTGGACCATATTCTGAAGATGATTCCAGCGCGTAAGACGATTCATTGGCGTACTTAAATAGTTTGGCTCGGGAACGGCTGTCAGTGGTTCACCTATGAGGAAATGAGATGGGGTTAGAGGGTTTAAGTCGCTATCAGACAAATAACATAAAGGTCGTGAGTTCAACACTGCTTCTATTTGAGTAGTTACAGTGCTTAACTCTTCGAATGTTAAAATTGAAACTCCAATGACACGGCGTAGATGAAGCTTAACAGACTTAACTCCAGCCTCCCACAGCCCACCAAAGTGAGGAGCGGATGGAGGGATGAAATGCCAAGCCGTTCCATCTTTGGCGAGGGATGCGGAGATAATTTCGTTGTGCGATTGCGACATGATTAGCTGATGCATCTCCGTAAGGCAACGACGTGCACCATGGAAATTTGTGCCGTTGTCACTATATATGTTTTCGCAGATCCCACGACGTGACACAAATCGGCGTAATGCAGCCAAGAACGCATCGGTGGTTAGATCACTCACGACTTCAAGATGGATAGCCTTCGTGGACATACAAATAAATAGGGCTATGTAAGCCTTTGAATGCCTTGGGTTACGGCCACGCGACAACCTAATGGTCAAAGGTCCAGCGTAATCAATCCCAGTGTTAGCAAATGGACGACTAGGTTGAGTGCGTTGAGGTGGTAGATCTCCCATTAGTTGCTGTCAATTTTCGCTGCATAAAGCATGGTTTGCAAGTGTGGATCACCTTCCGAATCAAATTACGACTTCCCATTATCCAATATTGTTGACGAACAAATGTGAATGTTTCAGATACCCCCGCATGTAGGTACCTCTGATGAATATCCTTTACTATAAGAAGAGAAATGGTATTATTTTTGGGGAGAATGACAGGATGTTTTATATTATAAGAAATTGTTGCATGTTTTATACGTCCTCCAACACGTAGAAGTCCATCGTTGTCCAAAAAAGGAGAGTATCTCAGTAAAGTTGATTTCGATGAAAGCTGTTTTGTATCTCGTAAGACTTTGATATCGGTAGAGAACGATTGAGATTGTACCAACTTAAGAATGAGGATTTTTGCAGCACGAAGCTCGGTGAATTTCAAGCCGTGATTTATACGAACGAAGGAGTTTGGACGACAATTTGAACCGAACCGAATACAGTATGCAACTATTCTTACTAGCCGGTACCAATCCGAAATTTTATTGCATAGGTTTAGGATACTATTATTCTCGTTCAACATTACAAGAACCTGCTTCGGGTGAGGCCTTGCTTCACTTATGACCGATTCACTATTCGCTACTTGAGGAGAAATAGACCAGGATGAGTGAGGCCAATGTTCCTTCACTTTCGACAACCAGGGTGGACCGTTCCACCAAAGAGGGTGATTAACGAGTTTCGAGGGTGAAATACCACGCGAAGCACAGTCAGCAGGATTCGAATCAGATGCAATGTAGTGCCATGAGTGTCTTGGAATCGTGTCGAGTATTGCAGCGGTACGATTGGCCACAAAGGTTGTCCACCGACGAGGTGGTGCCGAAAGCCAATGTAGAACTATTTCTGAATCACACCACGCTGATACAGTCACTGTTTTTACACTAAAGGAAGATTTTACGATTTTGAATAATCTTGATAGAAGTAAAGCACCACAAAGTTCTAATCGTGGAATGGAGATAGGTTTCATTGGTGCCACCTTTGTCTTCGCTGCAACTATGGTAACCTTGAATCCACCCGTGTTTAGTTTTGATCGAGCGTAGATTACGGCCGCGTAAGCTAGAGATGATGCATCCGAAAACCCGTGAAGTTCGACGTCTATTTCCGATGAAAATACATTTCGCGGAACACGAATCTGTTCAAAACAAGGCAGCGCCTGCCGATACTGCATCCATCGAATAGCTAATTCAGGCGGAACAGGGTCATCCCACCCAAGCTTCCACTCCGATGACCAGAGTTCCTGGAACATCATTTTAAAGAGTACCACCGATGGTGCTAATAGTCCTAATGGGTCAAAAATTCGAGCTATCTCCGACAGTAGGGTACGTCTAGTTGTTTTAGAGATTTCTTTTGGTTGAGATAGTCGAAACGAGAAGACATCATGCGATGGATTCCAATACATTCCCAAAATTTTGATAAGCGAATGTGAATGTTCGTGGTCCACCAATGAATACTCGCAGTCCTCCGATGGTAAGCTAGCAAGAAGACTCCAGCAATTAGAGCTCCATTTTCGAAGTCTAATATTGGCGACCGATAAAAGGTTTACTAGCTCAGACTGTATTTCTAACAATGTTTCGATTGAATTTGCTCCCGTCATGATATCGTCAACGTAAACGTCGTTAAGGAGGATTCGAGCTGCGTTTGGGTATTTATCAGCATAGTCATCAGCGAGCTGTTTTAGGACACGAACTGCAAGAAAGGGTGCCGAAGCAGTTCCGTACGTCACCGTTTTTAAACGATAATGCTTGATTGGTTCACTCGGAGTTTGACGCCAAAGAATACGCTGAAAATCAGTTTCTTGATTGGATATCCATATTTGGCGGAACATTTTTACAATGTCAGCCGTGAAAACATACTTATGCTGCCTAAATCGTAAAGAGACACCAATTAGATCACGTTGGATAGGAGGACCAATGTATAGTTGGCTGTTTAGGGATTGTCCCAGGGAATCGCGAACGGAACCGTCAAACACTACACGTAGTTTAGTCGATGAGCTATCTGGCTTCAGGACCGCATGGTGTGGGAGATAAAAGTGTTTTCCTTGGGCCGTTTCTATCTCAGGAGGTGGAATAAGTTCCATATGCCCGAGTTCTAGATACTCTTGCATAAACTGAGAGTACGACTGTTGCAATTTTGCGTTAGCACGAAATTTACGTTCCATTG
This sequence comes from Xylota sylvarum, assembly GCA_905220385.1. Taxonomy (NCBI): domain Eukaryota; kingdom Metazoa; phylum Arthropoda; class Insecta; order Diptera; family Syrphidae; genus Xylota; species Xylota sylvarum. Next base: position 2,846,958 of record CAJMZQ010000027.1, on the reverse strand, counting down.
AATGCAACCTTGAAATGGCAGCACTCAATGTATTTCCGAATGTTGGTGAAGGGTTTTTAAATAGAAGCGACACGACGTATCTTCCATCATCGGAACGATAAAAGGTTTTGCGAAATTGTATTTCCGCTGGATCATCCGTGGATTGATCTGGTAGAGGGGAAACTTCCTCCAACTCCCAGAAGCGTTGCAATAGAGTATCGGTATCAACAGTCGAGTGAAGAGTAGACAAAGCGATGCAGGAAACGTTGTTATCGATCAATTCACCGGTTATGACCCAACCAAATAATGTATTTTGAGCCAAAGGTTTGCCTTCTGGACCATGTACTCTCTCGGGTTTTAATATTGTCCAGACTCTATCAGCTCCTAGTAACACATCCACTGAATTACACACATTAAAATGTGGATCTGCCAAATCCAAACCCTGAATATGTTTCCAGGAGGATACGTCGAAAGATTGACTTGGTAGATTAGAAGTCAACGTTCCTAAAATAAGCACATCGAGACACAAATGCGATGTATTAAATCGAGAAACTAGATGAATCGACAGAGACCCTTTTGTATGACCTGCTTCTTTCGAAGAAAGCCCTAAAATAGGAATACGTGAATGTTTTCGCGGTAGTCCCAATCTTTGAGCCAATGATTCTGTGATAAATGATGATTGCGACCCGGTGTCAAGTAGAACGCGACAAGTAACGAACTGACCCCGATTATCCTGAATCTTAGCTAGAATTGTGGGAAGAATAGTTTGTTTTCGAAGGCTAAGTTCAAGCGAGTGATTTGTAATTAATGGGGATGAGGAGCCACTTGAGTTATTTTTAGGTTCAGATGAATAGGATACTGGCGAATTTAGTGATGAAACACAGAACGGTTTACTAATTAAAGATGAAGACGGAACGTTTTCTGAGTCATTTAAATGAACAAGTGTGTGGTGGCGAGATTTGCAGATACGACACCGAAACGTGCTTCGACATTTGTTAGAAGAATGTCCAACGCGAAGGCAATTAAAACACAGCGATTTTTCCCTTACGAATGTTCGACGCGATTGCACACTTAGTCCACTAAAACCCGAACACTGCGACAATAGATGGTCACCCTTACACTTAGGACACTGTGAATTGTTTTCCCTATTATTTTCCCGAGCTTCAGCTACGTGGGTTCGAATTGGAATTGATTGTTTCCCACGCGAAGAAGTTAAACGATTTGGGAGTCGACACGATTCATAAGCGTCACACCGTAATTCGAGAAATTCAATCAGTTCATAAACAGAGCAGTCGTCTCGTGAACCGACTTCCTTAGCCCAAGCATGTCGCGTGTCTTCGTCGAGCTTATTAAGAAGAATATAAATCAACCATGGATTCCTGTCAGTTTTCTCGGCTGCCTGGAGTCCACGAAGGACTTCATCAGCACCGTCCGTGATCTTACGAAGAGTGTGTGCATGTGGTGTATTCATAGAAGGCAACGTCATGAAAGAATGAATAAATGAATGAACAAGTAAATGCACCCGATTATACCGTTTATCAAGTCTTTCCCAAGCTTCAATGTAGGTTGATTCTGACACTGAGATATGCTTTATGAGTTCGGCTGCCTCATCTTTCAAAAACGATTTTAAATAATAAAACTTTTGTGTCGCGGTCAGATTCGACTTATTGTCCACAGAACCCGTAAATATGTCTCGAAAAGACGGCCAGTCTTTATAATCACCGGAAAACGATGGCACTGTAATTTTAGGGAGGTTAACACTAGAACCCGCGTTCCTTGAAGAATTCAGATTCTCCAAAAAGATGGATTGCTGATTCGCAAGTTGCTCTAACGCAACACTTTGCCTATTAGCTGTTTGTCTTTCGCGAATAGATTTGGTAAGTTTAGAATGAGTTGCGAAATACTTAGTTTCGTACTCCGCAAACTCCCTCTCAAATTCATCGATCTGCTTGTCTTCCATCCCTTCTAAACACGTGGTATAATAAGACGAAAATTCCGACCATGATTCCTCTAATTTTTGCAATCGAATTTCTAGCATCTCCAAGTCAACATGATTATCAATCGAATCGCTAATCGCTAATCAATTTGCATTGCCACGCAACTGTACCGAGGTCATAGTAGGTGAACGTATATGTATGTATGCACGAACAAAAAAACTGAAAAACCAGGTGAAAAGTTTACTTAACTAACGAAATATGCCCTTGATTAACTATAGTGTCTTATAATTATAAGGGTAATTATCGCGAGGGAGATTGGATATTTTGCGAGAACACCATAAATAAACACATGTATTATTATTTTTTATTTTAGACACACGTGATTTTTCGATCGATTAATTTCTGTTTGTCTCAGGTTCAATAAATTAGGAAAAAATCCGGTGGCGAAGGACCAATGTTTCTGAATTCGACGAATTAGAATAATTGTCGAGAATGAAACTCGAATTCAGAAGGAGACAACTTGAATGATTGGAATTAAAAGGCCAGATTCCAACGTTATAAGTATATTTATAATTGCATTACCTTCACAAATTACCTCTTGTGCAATGCACAACTTAACTCCTTGCCGATCGAAAATAAAAAGAAAAGCTTAACGCGAAACAACATTTTTCTATGGTCTCTTACATAATAAATAAGAATGAAAGTGCATACAAAAAAAATATGTGTACATGATTTCGATAATTGTATCCGTTAGAGATACCAAAAAATCATTAGAAAAAAAACAATATTAGAACAAACATAAAAAGCTACATTAGAAAATAGGGTAAATTATTCAATGTTTGTGTGAATATCAAAAGAATAAAAAATTAATATTGAATGATGCAAAAAATATCAAAACAAGAAATTGAGGTCATTTGTATCTCAAACAGACCCTATAAAGTATATATATTCGTGATCAGCATCAATAGCGAAATCGATTGAGCGATGACCGTCCATCCGTCTGTATGTCACCACTTTTTGGGCCTTAAATTTTGAGCTAGGACGATGAAATTTCATATCTGGGCTTCTGAGAAAAAGATACAGTACAAGTGTAAAAATTTTTGAAATCCGCCCACTGCCACGCCCACTTTTTCATAACTTCACTAAATTATATGAAACCGAAAAATTTTGTTAAGACCAAATATTTAGGCATTCAGATCCCCTACAATCCACCCATACAAAAGTTTTGGATACGCCCGCTTTTTGGGGGCGTTTTCATCACAAAACCGATTTTAGGGCCTTAAATTTTGAGCTAAGACGATGAAATTTCAAACCTGGGCTTCTGCGAAAAAAATACAGTAAAAGTGTAAATTTTTTTTACATCCGCCCACTGCCACGCCTACTTTTTTATAACTTCACTAAATTATATGAAACCGAAAAATTTTGTTAAGACCAAATACTTGGGTATTTAGATTCCCTACAATTCGCCCATAGAACAGTTTTGGCCACGCCCACTTTTTGGGGGCGTTATCATCAAAAAACATATTTTGATAAAATTTTACATGTAACATCCTCAAACGTTCGACATTATAGCTATATTTGAGTACAAAATGCAATTTGGTCACGCCCACTTTATGGAGAGGAGGATAGGGTATCATACGATCCGTTCCAGACGGATTGTAGCTTTTCTGTATGTTTTTTTTTGTTGTGATGCTTCGATAAGTTTGATAAGTTTTTTTTCGTTAATTTTTTTTTGTTGATTAAGTCTGAGCTTGTATGAAGACTTTTTGTTTTCGAACTATGTATGTTTTTTGCGGTCGGGTGGATTAAGTTTTTTTTTTGTATTTGAACTAACATTGCATTATGATTCGTAGAAATTCTGTATGATTAATTTGTTTTTTATTGTTTGACTGATTAAAACACTATGTATGTATTACAATGTATTTTTATGTATTTTTAGGTTTCAGTTTTTTTTCTTAAATAAGCTTGAGTTTTGATTTCTGCACGTTTTTGTAATGGTTTTATACTTCGATTAATAAAACCGCGTGTTTTTTCTTAGCACTTGAATTAAACTTATTATGTGATAATTTTTCTCGAATTGGTTAAACTTTTTCCACCAACCGAACAGTTTTCCGACTGCGCCAGTTTTAAAGGTAGTCTCTATAATAAGACTACTTGGATTGTCTGGCTTACTCTTGATTCACTCTTCTCTGGAAGAAGAGGATTAGAGAGAGGCCAAGGGAAAGGCTAGTTCGATCGCACACTTATTGTTTGTAGACCAAACGATAAGTGTGGCGAAGAACGGCCCAGTATACAATATGTATGGGTGGAGGTACTCGTTACGTATTAGGGGTTAACATATAAAGCGTATTATTATATAACAATATGTATAAACCTAATCTTCATATTAAAAGCTAATCTTAATATAAAAAATAGGTTTTAAATAAACCATATGTTAATAAATGAAAAAATGCGAATTGAAAATATCCTATAGATAAAATAATTATTATTAAATCTTAACGTTGATATTGCAATAATGTTTTTAATCAAATTCAAAATTAGCCCCTTAACCAGAAATAAATATTGTTAAACCAACTAACAATAATAATTGACCTATATATTAATTATTTACTAAAAAATTAAAACGAATTAATAAACTCCTGTTGCAGAAACAGGAAATAGAGCTGCTATATAGAAAAATGAATCTGTGCACTTTTCGTTATAGCAGCTAAAATTAATTCACCAATTAATATTATTTCTTTATCATTTTTCTATAAATTCTAAATAATAATGAAGAAATAAACAAAACAAAAGATATAAATATCAATCCTACTCATATTATAAAAATGCTATAACGATTCCTATTGAATTGAGTGAAAAAACTTCACATTAAAAAAAAAACAGCAAAATAAACATAAGAAAAATAATCTGATTGTTATAAATAATAATAAAAGTAAATTAATTAAACAAATTGATATATATTTCATACTCCAAGATGAATGAAATTCATATCATTGATACCACAAATCAATATTTTTTTAAACTCTTTAAATTTTATAATCACATCGAACTTATATACATATGTATATCAGATTTTAATGACTAATATATTTACAGGAAACCATTTATAATATATGAAGCAGTCAAATGATACTCATTTAGGTCAGGATCGATGAGAAATTTATCATGGTTTCAGCGAAATCATACTCCATAGTCCGCAGCTCTGTTAGAATGTTGAAAGACTACCCCAAACTAAAATCTATCCGCCTAAGCAGAAATTATTTCGCACTACAATTATTTCGCTACACCCTATGTCCATTGATTCTCATTTTGGTCAGGATCGATGGGAAATCTATCATGGTTTTAGAGAAATCATACTTCATAGTCCGTAGTTCTGTTAGAATGTTGAAAGACTACCCCAAACTAAAATCTATCCACCGAAGCAAAAATTATTTCACACTACACGCACATTATCTGAAGCGGTATCATAAGAATTTCTACACCATTTGTCCAATGATTCTCATTTTGGTCAGGATCGATTTGAAATCTATCATGGTTTCAGGAAATCATACTTCATGGTTCGTAGCCCTGTCAGAATTTTGAACGACTACCCCAAACTAAAATCTATCCACCGAAACAAACATTTTTTCACACTACAGACACATAATCTGAAAAGATATCATAAGAATTTCTACACGCTTTATCGAATGATTCTCGTTTTGGTCAGGATCGATTTGAAATCTATCATGGTTTCAGAAAACTCATATTCCATAGTCCGTAGCTCTGTTAGAATGTTGCAAGACTACCCCAACCTAAAATCTATCCACCGAAGGAAACATTATTTTACACTACAGGCACATTATCTGAAGCGATATCTGAGAATTTCTACACCATTTGTCCAATGATTCTCATTTTGGTCAGGATCGATTTGAAATCTATCATGGTTTCAGAAAAATCGTGTTCCATAGTCCGTAGCTCTGTTAGAATGTTGAAAGACTACCCCAAACTAAAATCTATCCACCGAAGCAAAAATTATTTCACACCACAGGCACATTATCTGAAGCGATATCAAAAGAATTTCTACACCCTATATCCAATGATTTTCATTTTGGTCAGGATCGATTTAAAATCTACAGACACATTATCTGAAACGATATCATAAGAATTTCTACACCCTTTGTCCATTGATTCTCATTTTGGTCAGGATCGATGGGAAATCTATCATGGTTTCAGAGAAATCATACTTCATGGTTCGTAGCTCTATTAGAATATTGAGAGACTACCCGAAACTTACATCTATCCACTGAAGCAAAAACTATTTCACACTACAGACACATAATCTGAAACGATATCAAAAGAATTTCTACACTCTTCGTCCATTGATTCTCATTTTGGTCAGGATCGATTTAACATCTACAGTCACATAATCGGAAAAGATATCATAACAATTTCTACTCCCTTTGTCCATTGATTCTCATTTTGGTCAGGATCGATTTGAAATCTATCATGGTTTCAGAGAAATCATACTTCATGGTTCGTAGCTCTATTAGAATATTGAGAGACTACCCGAAACTTACATCTATCCACTGAAGCAAAAACTATTTCACACTACAGACACATAATCTGAAACGATATCAAAAGAATTTCTACACTCTTCGTCCATTGATTCTCATTTTGGTCAGGATCGATTTAACATCTACAGTCACATAATCGGAAAAGATATCATAACAATTTCTACTCCCTTTGTCCATTGATTCTCATTTTGGTCAGGATCGATTTGAAATCTATCATGGTTTCAGAGAAATCATACTTCATGGTTCGTAGCTCTGTTAGAATATTGAGACACTACACCAAACTAAAATCTATCCACCGAAGCAAACATTTTTTCACACTACAGACACATAATCTGAAAAGATATCATAAGAATTTCTACACCATTTATCGAATGACTCTCATTTTGGTCAGGATCGATTTGAAATCTATCATGGTTTCAGAAAAATCATATTCCATAGTCCGTAGCTCTGTTAGAATGTTGAAAGACTACCCCAACCTAAAATCTATCCACCGAAGCAAACATTATTTCACACTACAGGCACATCATCTGAAGCGATATCAAAAGAATTTTTACACCCAATGTCCATTGATTCTCATTTTGGTCTGGATCGATTTGAAATCTATCATGGTTTCAGAGAAATCATACACATAATCTGAAACGATATCATAAGAATTTCTACACCCTATATCCAATAATTCTCAGTTTGGTCAGGATCGATTTAACATCTACAGTCACATAATCTGAAAAGATGTCATAACAATTTCTACACCCTTTGTCCATTGATTCTCATTTTGGTCAGGATCGATTTGAAATCTATCATGTTTTCAGAGGAATCATACTTCATGGTTCGTAGCTCTGTTAGAATATTGAGAGACTACGCCAAACTAAAATCTATCCACCGAAGCAAACATTTTTTCACACTACAGACACATAATCTTAAACGATATCATAAGAATTTCTACACCCTATGTCCAATAATTCTCAGTTTGGTCAGGATCGATTTGAGATCTATCATGGTTTCAGAGAAATCATACTTCATTGTTCGTAGCTCCTCTAGAATGTTGAGAGACTACCCCAAACTAAAATCTATCCGCGGAAGCAAAAATTTTTTCACACTATAGACACATAATCTGAAAAGATATCATAAGAATTTCTAGACCCTTTTTCCAATGATTCTATTAGTTTTAATTTTTTGCCTATGTCAATGCTATTAATCATTTTAGTCAATCCTAACCTAACACAGATTTCTGGACCCAAAATATAGACATTACATACCTCCACTACAAAAAAATTTAATTTAGCTATAGTGTCATGCAACCTACACTCTGGTTCAACACAGCCTAATATTTTTATTTCAGCACTTCCATGCCCTTCTAATTTTTCCTTGCAGTCTTCCAATTTTATGTTCTTCAAATTCTCAATGTGCTGCTTAGGTATGACATTAACATCAGCACCAGAGTCTAGTTTGAACTTAATGTTTCTCGATTCAATTTGAAGAGTTTCAAACCATGCAGCCTTCCTCTCAAAAATATTATTGATAGATACTTTTCTTAATTTAATTTAATACTATATAGCATCAATGCAATTCGTATTTTCTTGTTCACCTGTTTCTGGCCTTTCCATTGTGATTTCTTGTTCACCTCTCCTTCTAGAATCTACAGAAAAGTGGTTCTTTCTTCCACATGGAGAGCACATTTTACAAATTGCGGGACATTTACCTTTCACATGACCTTGTTCACAATAATTGCAAGCAACATTATTACATATTTCAGCATTTTGATTTTTGTTCACATTTTTGTCATAACACCAGGAAGAAGATATATTTTTGTTAACATGATTTTGATCATAATAATTAAAATTATTTGCAAAATGTGAATTTTTATTCTTTTTACAAGTATTCCCCCTGTTTTGAAAACTTCTCACTCAAAATATTCGCCAGTTTTCTACTATATTTCCATATAACCTCAATTCCTGTACTATGCGTATGAATTCCATATGGCTATTGTAAAAATTGTTCTTTGTTTCAGTGGTCTTCCACGCGGTCTTTTGTTAAGTATAGGATGGATGTTGCGAACCTGTTTTTTTATACCCATATTGTTGTTGTAATAGTATTTATAAGAAAGACGTGTAATGTATTAGATGCCTTTATTACAACTGCCACAAGTGTCACGTACAACGACAATGATTAACATAGGTGTTACATTGGTGACTGATAAATTAGTACAGTAGTAATATTGTATAAATCAATACATATTACAATAATAATAGAAAGTTATAGAGCACTATAAAACTATAAATCAAATCTCTACAGTTCTAATTGGTGAAGTTCTTGTATATTCTATGGTTAGATATTAATGAATTTGATTACGTTGTTATTCACCGTTACAAGTTCCTGTTTCATATCTATTATGGCTTCTTACTTTACTTAAATTTAGGTGGCGCTACAGTCCGGGGTGGACTTGGGCCTCAACCAACAAACCTCTCCAGCCAGCTTGATCTTTAGCTAGCTGCCTCCAGTTTCTTCCTTTACTGCGTCATCCCTCTGGGGACCAATATTTTTCGTTGTATTCAAACTCTTCTGATTAGGTCGATGTCGCTATATAGCTCGTACAGCTCCTGATTGTATCTTCTTCTCCAATCTCCGTCTATGCATATGGGACCAAAAATCACCCGAAGTATTTTTCTCTCATAACAACTGAGAGCGTCCTCATCCTGGGATGATCAACGTCTTATATAGGGATACTTTTGTTGTTCGAGAGAGGGCTTTGCTACACAATTGCCTTCTTAGCCCAAAGAAGCAGCGATTGACAAGAGTTAATCTTCGTTTGACCTCAGCGCTGGTGTCATTGTCTGAATTTATAGCGGATCCTAGGTAAACAAACTCCTTAACTACCTCAAAGTTATATCTGTCGAGGGTGACGTTCTCTCCTAGGCGTCGGTGTTGTGTGTCCTTTTTTGTTGACAGCATATATTTTGTTTTGCCCTCATTAACCGTTAAACCCATCTTAGCCGCTTCTGTCTCAATGATCACAAAAGCACTACTGACAACACGCTTTGTTCTTTCGATTATGTCAATATCATCGGCATATGCGAGCGGTTGTGCGGACTTCTGAGAAATTGTGCCTCTGGTGTTGGCGTATGAATTCTGCACAATTCTTTCAAGAACAATGTTGAAGAAATCGCATGACAGCGCATCGCTCTGTCTGGCTTGTAGAGGTCTCAAAATATTTTGTCCTAGAATTGCGTCAAAAGCCTTCCGATTAGAGTTAGTAAGTGTCCGAATTATAAATGCATTCTGCCTACATTCTTTTGGTAAATCTGTAGTATATGTATTGTATTATGTCACTCGTCCCTCCTCTAGATTGATGTTCTCCTGAGAATCTTTAAATTTATTTTGAATTCTTGTCGTCGTCAGTAAGTTTTAGAATTATAGACAAAACTGAAGCAATTAAGACGATTGTGATGAATGTGTACAGCATTTCATATTTCAAGTTGTTCTCGTATTTGAGATCCTCTGGATCTGCTGTAGGCTTATGTCTGCGAATTCTAATTTATTGTTTACGATATCTACTTACTTACTTAACGGGCTCCCGACCCGTGAAGAGTCTCTGCCTGAGACACGGCAGCCTTCCACTCTCTTCGATCCCGGGTATGCTGCTTCCAGTTATCTAGACCAAGCGCTCTGGCATCAGCGATAGCTTGGTCCTTAAAACGGAGGTTCGGTCTTCCTTGTCGTCTCGAACTTGGGGCTTTGATTCGAAGATCCTCTTTGCAGGAGCATTATTGGCCATTCGCTCGATGTGGCCGAGCCAGTGTAGTCGACGTGTTTTGGCTTTTTGGACTATATCCACATTTTGGTACAGCTCATAGAGTTCGCGGTTATATCTTCTCCTCCATTCGCCCTCCTCGCATACGGGAACGAATATCCGACGAAGAATTTTTCTTTCGAAAGTGTTCAATACCTGCTCTGCTTTCCTGCTTATCGTCCAACACTCGGCTCCATACAGCAGAACTGGCAGGATCAAAGTTTTGTAGAGCAAACATTTCGAGTTAGGAGTTTTAACCCCACTTGTTTCGCCAAACCGAAGTAGCAGCGGTTTCCTAGGGTAAGTCTTCGTCGAATCTCCACTAAGTTGTCATTCGTGGAGTTGATATTTACTTCGAGGTAGGTAAACTCCTTAACCACTTCGAAGTTACTGTTGCCAATAGTGACGTTTTGTCCTAGGCGGTGGACAGATTCTTCTTTGTTTGTTGACAACATGTACTTGGTTTTGTCCTCATTCACTTCAAGGCCAACTCGTTTCGCCTCTTCTTCAATTACCGTAAAAGCCTCTAATATGGCGCGCTGGGAGCGACCGATAATGTCGATGTCGTCTGCGTATCCCAGCAACTGAACAGATTTGTTGAAGATAGTGCCTTCCGTGTTCACACCTGCCCTGCGCACTATCTGTTCCAGCACAAGATTGAAGAAGTCACATGATAGCGCATCCCCTTGCCGAAATCCGGTGCATGATTGGAATAGTTCAGAGGAACTGTTGCCGAATTGCACGTTGCACCGCGTGTTATCCAGCGTCACGCGGCACAGCTGGATCAGTTTAGCCGGGATCCCGAATTCGGCCATCGACTTATTTGGTCGATCGTCGATTTGTCGGGTCGGAAGCCACACTAGTACGTGCCGATTAGTGTGCTGCAGAAAGGCTTCAGACGTTCACACAGTACGTTGGATAGGATCTTATATGCGACATTAAGCAGGGATATGCCTCGGTAGTTCTTATAAGACATAGGATCGCCTTTCTTGAAGATGGGGCATATAGAGCTGATAGCCCAGTCATCGGGCATGACTTCATCCACCCATACTTGGCTGATGACTTGGTGCATGTACCCTACCAAAGCATCACCACCATGTTTGAAAAGCTCTGCTGGTAGACCGTCAGAGCCGGCGGCCTTGTTGTTCTTCAGCTTTTTGATAGCTGAGCCGACCTCTTCAAAACTAGGAGGGGGGATGGATGAATTCTTCTTCATTGTTTACGATATCTAGCTTACTATAATTTGGTATAATTATATTTTGGTTGATAGTGATTTGTTAATTCATGTATAAAGTTTCGTTTATTTTAACTCTACAATCACTGCTAATTCCAAGAGTTTTTACGAACTTCAACTGTATTTTTACTTACCGAAGAAAACAGCTACGGAAGAACTAGTTCAAGAAAGGAAAGACCTATATTTTTCCACAACGTAATAATTGCTCTTTATTTAAGGAAGCTCGACCTTACGGTGCAACAATTCAAAAGTTACTTTGTACATTATTTTTTATACATATGAATCAAACTAGTTGTAACTTTCAAATTCAGCAGTGAGTCATTGTTAGAATGACTGTAGATTTGTATATGCAATCCACAATACTATAGATTAAGATATTAAAAAGTTAAGAATTCACGTTATAGAATATGCTTATTTCAATTATTATTTTAAGGAATTCGTTTAAAGATATTTTAATTAATATAATATTTAACAGTCTTTGAATGAGCGGTTTATGATAGGACCTAAAAACCAAAACAATATAATTGATATTATATTAAGGTGAAGAACTCATCAATTTACCATAATTTATACCCGCATCAAAAAGATTTATCGGCAAAGTCGGATGAAGCAGCAGGATGCTTATTACTAGGTTATTTTTTTTTAACGAGCCGATCAAAACCTATTATTTGGATACCGTGACATTTGATGCTGAGAGTAGGCCATATCTTGCCATTCGCACCCATTCGCATCTGACGAAGTGGATCGATTTCCTGTCGGTGCTAAGGTGGTACTTGAAGAGATATACGTGGATGTTGTAAAGTGTGGAGCCGATACTATAGAATTAGGTGTTCAAGCACGTTATGAGGTGTTGGAAGGCATCCCACGGAAGTAGCAACAGGAGTCAGGATTCTCCTTACAATTTGACGCACAGGAGCACATTAATGCTTTAGGAATGAGGTGGTGTCCTGCTAACGACTCATTTTCATTCCAGAAGGTACCATTCAATGTGGCCGACGAAACGCAACGCAATACCACAATAGCACGGCTCTTCAATCTTCTTGGCTGAATTTCGACTTATATCATGATGCAGCAACTGTGGTGGCGCCAACCAACCAACCAGTTCCCTTGCAGTTCAAATAGGACTGGACATCTTTTATCGAGAGCTCCCATTGGTTGAGAAGATCCGAGTGCCTCTCCATAGTTATGCCAGTCGATAGATTAACCTGCAAGAGGGGCGACTAAAGGAAATTCATGGGTTTAGTGATGCCTCGAAGAAAACGTATGTCGCGGTTCCAGACCTACTTACCTGTTTTAGATAATGATGCCAATATTCACATGCACGTATTGATGTCGAAGACCAGGACTGTGACGGTTCTAGGGTTGAAACTTCGCCGATCGGTAATGTTGACTACACTTTTGTCAGCAATCGGATTGCAGAAATTCAACGCATTATTAAATGCAGTATCTGGCGACACGTTTCAACTCAGGAGAATCCCTCTGGATTTTCTCGCATGGACTCTTTTTTCTAGCGTAGATCGCAAAACTGTATTGTGGAACGGTCCAGAGTACTTTAGGTCAGATTGAGAGTTCATGATACCAACTATATCGACTGAAGAGCAGACCCACAGCACGCACTCGAATTGCACCGTCGCTCATGAAAATGCTATCGACATGCTGATTCATTGACACTCAAATCTTCAGAAGCTACAACTAGCGACAACTAGCAATGCATTGTGAATTAGCGACTCCTACGCCGTGCGAAATTGAAACTCCGTTAACACTTTTCATTAGGATAGTCCAAAGGAATATGTTTCTTGACGACATGTCAAACCGTAATGAAAAACTGGGAAAGGTAAGACGTGTTAGATTTGTTATGTTCATTCTTAGACAAATCTAAAAAACTTGAGGGTAGGACGTGGACTGCATAATGCGGACTAAGGGTTTGACTAACGTCCCCAATTCCTTTGAAGCCAAATTATCAGCTTAACCGGTTCACCATAAAGGATGGGCATGAAAGGACCTTTCATAGTGGAATGTAGCAGATGGTCGCATACATTCGACAACGGATCTGTATTCTTAATGTATTCAACATATTCGCGGCTACACAATCTGCTCTAAGCACAGAACCAAACCGGGTCACCAGCTGATGGGCACTGAACTGGATGGGCAATACGGATGTGAATTTCTCAGCCTTCCAACTACACAGGGGTTGATTATTCTGGACCCATTCAAGAGATCAAAACCTGGAAGTAAATTAAATTTGGCGATTAATTTCAGTATTCTCTTCAAGATTATTTTTTGAAAATTTTGGAAAAAACTGATAAAAGACACATCGGAGTGTATTTATTATTGTCGCGTGTATTATCCTTTTTATACAGCGGAATTAATATAGCCATTTTCAGGCACTCTGGAAATATGCCAATATGAAAGCTTTTATTAATAAGAAACGCTAGTGGTTTAGAAATGGAACCGACCTTCTTCGCTACAAGGCTGCTTATACCATCTAATCCAGAAAATGCCTCAATTTTAAGCTTAATATTGAAAGCGATACCTCAGTTTCAAGAACAGTACCAGAAAAGAATGACGCGGAAACAGAATTGTCTTACGGCGACAACTTTCAATTTCAATTTCAATTTCAATTTCTTTATTTAATGAAAGCCTTGAGATTGTGATCTCATTTATGGCCATTAAAATTTACAAATTTATATAATTCATATATGTATATGTCAAGTTCAAGATTACATAGATATAATATACAATCATTACAAAAATATTGCTTTTATTATTTTGTATCTAAAGAATATTTAAACGATAAAGAAAAAAAAATTAATTAACAAAAATGGAGTGAAAACACATAGCTACATCTGGGTTCTGAAAGTGGTCTTTTAAAGAGCGGACAAAATCGTTTAGGTTATCTACGTTTTTAATATGAGTAGGTAACATATTCAAAATTCTGGCACATAAAGGGAAGAAGGATCTTCCTTGCAGTGTTGAGGTCCTGTAGGTGTTTATATTTAAAGTTCTCAATGATGAAGAAAAATGTATTTTCTCAAATAGATAGGTCGGAGTTCGATAATATATCAAGCCATACATAAACTTGGACATTTCAATAACAAGTTGAGACATTATTGAGACTCCAAAAATACAGTTGGACAAATGAGAAACATGGTCAAATCTTCTTAAGGAATGAATAAATCGTATGCAGGAATTGAAAGCTACGTTTAATTTTTGCTTGCATATTGAGGCCATTCCAGCATACAAAGGAGTCCCATATGTTATAATTGGTGCTAATAAGGTTTTGACCAGAGTTAATCGTGTGGATTTGGGTAAATAAACTGATATTCTCCATAGACGCCTAAGACTACCATAAATTGCAGTAATTACTTTGTTCACATGGTCATTCCATGTCAGCGTTTTATTAATAATAAATCCTAAATTTTTATACCCTATCCTAAGGGTATATTAAGTTTGACACATAGTTTGTAACATAGAGAAATAATCGAGATAGACCATATAAAGTATATATATTCGTGATCAGCATCAATAGCGAAATCGATTGAGCGATGACCGTCCGTATGTCACCGCTTTTTGGGCCTTAAATTTTGAGCTAGGACGATGAAATTTCATATCTGGGCTTCTGAGAAAAAGATACAGTACAAGTGTAAAAATTTTTGAAATCCGCCCACTGCCACGCCCACTTTTTCATAACTTCACTAAATTATATGGAACCGAAAAATTTTGTTAAGACCAAATATTTAGGCATTCAGATTCCCTACAATCCACCCATACAAAAGTTTTGGCCACGCCCACTTTTTGGGGGCGTTTTCATCACAAAACCGATTTTTGGGCCTTAAATTTTTAACTAGGACGCTGAAATTTCATATCTGGGCTTCCGAGAAAAAGATACAATACTAGTGTAAAATTTTTTTACATCCGCCCACTGCCACGCCTACTTTTTTATAACTTCACTAAATTATATGAAACCGAAAAATTTTGTTAAGACCAAATATTTGGGTATTTAGATTCCCTACAATTCACCCATAGAACAGTTTTGGCCACGCCCACTTTTTGGGGGCGTTATCATCAAAAAACCTATTTTGATAAAATTTTACATGTAACATCCTCAAACGTTCGACATTATAGCTATATTTGAGTACAAAATGCAATTTGGCCAAGCCCATTTTATAGAGAGGAGGATAGGGTATCGTACGATCCGTTCCAGACGGATTGTAGCTTTTCTGTATGTTTAACTTTAGATTTGTATGGGATAACATGTGTATTTAAATAAATTTCTGGAAAGTATGATTCGTCTAAGGACTCTTTATATATAATAATACTTTGTGATTTATCTGGGTTCAAAGTTAAATTATTAGCTGTTGCCCATTCATGTATACTGCGTAAATCTTCGTTAATTCTGTAAACCCCGTCTTCTATAAGTCCCAAAGGGAAAGAAAAATATATCTGTATATCATCAGCGTAAAGATGATAGAAGGAATTTTTAATTACATCTACAATGTCATTGCTGAACATACTAAATAACAGAGGGCCTAATATAGAACCCTGTGCGACTCCCTTTTTCAGTTCGATAATGTCAGAAGCAAAGGACCCAACGACAGTGGTTTGTTTACGGCCATCCAAAAAGCTGTATAACATTGCAGATACACAACTGTGTTTTTTACGAAAACCTGATTGAAGATAAGATAATAGATTACGCGTTTCTAAGTGGTAATTTATTTGATTGAACATCAGTTTTTCCAAACCCTTGGACAAAAAAGGCAAAAAACTAATCGGACGGTTGTTTCAAAAGTCATTATTATCTGATGTGTTTTTCTGAAATGGTATGATTTTGGCTGTTTTCCAGATACTGGGAAAAACGGATTTAGTAAGGCAATCATTTTATATGCTAGTGATACATGGAATGATTGCGGGAAGTATTAATTTAATAAATTTGGGTGATATGTTGTCTAGAGCTATCGCATTTGATTGTATTGAGCAAAGAGACTCGAAGCACTCATTCATTGAAACGCAGTCAAATGAGAAGATTCCATTTGAGTTGTTAAGGGAATCTGTATCAACTTGCGTATTAGTACCCGAAAGGGCAAAAAACCTATTTAAATTGTTTGCAAAAATAGGATTATCAGTATTTACTAAATTACCTTTGCCGTACGCACCCAATTTTTTCAAATTATTCCAAAGGATTTTAATTGAGTTTTTGGAAGCATCTAATTGATTGCGATAGAGTTCTTTTTTGGCATTTCTTATGGCTACGACAACCTTGTTTCTGCACGTCCTATATCACTCCCAGTTGCATAAATTTTTATTGTTTTTGAAAACATTATATAAAAAATTTCGTTCACTTATTAGATCTATTATGTTACTAGTAAGCCACCGAGCTCTATTGCGATTGACATATCTCTTTAAAGGGACATACTTATCGAATAAATATTTTAAAAGATTAGTTAAATATTCCACTTTACAATCAACTGAGATTATATTTCTGAAATACCGCCAGTCAATATAGGCTATTTCATTTTGAAGTTCATTGAAATTTAAATTTTTAAAATCACGAACAAAATAGAACTCATCTTGGTTTACACATTCAACTTCAACATTCAAAATTAAATACGTTAAATCATGGTCAGCGACACCGTGCATTTGATTAAAAAAAGAAACTTTATTTTTATTTGGCTTGTGAAATGTGTAGGAGCAAAACTTACGATTTGTAGGCCATGAGAATCAAATAGATTTTTCAAATAATTAGATAGACCGGTAGAAAGACAAACATCAACATTAAAATCTCCGCACAAAACCATATTTTCATAAACAGCGCTATATTTCAATAAGAATGTTTCAAATTCAATAAAAGGAAAACTGCCAGGATGTCTGTATACCGCATTAAGTAATACCTTTTCGCATGGTAGAGTGATCTCGATAAGAAGGCATTGGATATCATTATGTTTCAGATAATCTAAACCACGAGCTGGAATACCTGTGCGAACGTAAATTAATACACCACAAGAACGCGCCGTCTCCATCTAATCGAAAAGAACGATAGCCATTAATTTGAATCATCGAACTATCAATACTGTTGTTTAACCATGTTTCTGAAAAGCAAATAATATCTGTCGTTACAGGTTGAAACATAAATCTTAACTCATCAATTTTGCTTAACAAACTACGAACATTCAGGTGACAAATCTTTAGTCCATTAGAACGTGACGAGAATATGTTCAACATTGCATTACCAAGGTCCACTTCATCTGTACCAGTTAACAAAGAACTACTTTCACTGCTCATACAATAATAATTTATAGCAAAAAATGAAAAACTCGATAAAAACCATAACCAGGTAGAAACATACAGAAAAGCTACAATCCGTCTGGAACGGATCGTCTGATACCCTATCCTCCTCTCTATAAAGTGGGCGTGGCCAAATTGCATTTCGTACTCAAATACGGCTATAAACTCGAACGTTTGAGGATGTTACATGTAAAATTTTATCAAAATCGGTTTTTTGATGAAAACGCCCCCAAAATGTGGGCGTGGCCAAAACAGTTCTATGGGTGAATTGTAGGGAATCTGAATACCTAAATATTTGGTCTTAACAACATTTTACGGTTTCATATAATTTAATAAAGTTATAAAAAAGTATGCGTGGCAGTGGGCGGATGTAAAAAAAATTTACATTTCTACTGTATCTTTTCGTCAGAAGCCCAGATATGAAATTTCAGCGTCCTAGTTAAAAATTTAAGGCCCAAAAATCGGTTTTATGATGAAAACGCTCCCAAAAAGTGGGCGTGGTCAAAACTTTTGTATGAGTGGATTGTAGGGAATCTGAATGCCTAAATATTTGGTCTTACCAAAATTTTTCGGTTTCATATAATTTAATGAGTTACCGATTGACTCGTGCTGTGGGCGCATGCTTTTTAACCGCTTTCTCACCACCCAGTTGTGTTACGCGTGGAAAAAAAAATCCAACAAAACAAAACACAAATAAATAGCCCAGCCTTAAAAAATTTAATTCTAAAAAAAAGAAAAAAACAAGACCTTCCACCAAAAATAAATATTTTTAATCCTAAGCAACCAAAATAAAAAAAAATAATATAAACAGTTTCTATCGCGCGCGCAACGATATTCAGTGCAGTGAAGTGCATAGAAAAAAAAAAAAAAACAAGTGTGCTAGTACCACCCGGGTCATCCCCCCTCTCCTCTCCATCTCTTGTGACTGCCACTGGATCTTAGACATTGCATTTGCCGTATGTTTTTTTTTCTTCCTCATGCGGTCGACGCAATGCTTAAGGTAAAGTAGCACCAGACGAATAGCGGGCTGTGAGTGTTTATTTTGTTGGTGGACCAAAGCATATTGTCGTACGGGCATAACACCTACGGCAATTTGTTTTGGAAAACTAACGTAGGATGTACACTTCACAGCTCTGCTTAGTAGCGTCGGGGTTTGTGTTTTTTGTGTTTGTCTTTTATAATGCTAGGGAATTTTAGAGTGGATATAAGTAACATTCGTGGGCTAAGGAAGAATCACTTTGCCGCGTACGTCCACGTCTGTAAATACAGGCCAGCTGTTTTGGCACTGGGTGAAACACAGGTAGGTGAGAACTCTGATTATTCAGATTTGAACCTTCCTGGATATAGCCTGGTGCCTTTATTCTTCTCCCACCGCGGTCTCGCCATTTATATCCGTAGTGATGTAACCTACCAAATTCAACCACAATGTTGCTCCTGTTCCAATCCGGAATTCAACTTCATGTGGTTCAAAATCAGTGTCCGTAGGCAAATTATCCACTACTGTTTTATTTATAGAAGCCCCAACATTGACAGCAATTCTACTTGTAATGAGTTTGATGCGCTGTCTGACTCCATCTTAAGAATTGTTTCCCATTACCCTCATACTGAGATCGTCATTGCGGGCGATTTCAATATACACAATTCTGGTTGGCTTCGACATTCTGGACAGACAACACCCGAAGGAAGATATGTTGAAATCTTTGCTGAGGTAAATAATTTGACCCAGCTTGTGAATGAGCCCACACGGCTATCCGACATTGACAGTCACACCGCCAATACTCTGGACTTGTTCCTTAGCTCCCACCCCGATAAATACACCATAAATGTATTATCGCCTCTAGGGTCGTCAGACCACTGTGTCGTATCGGCTAATTTTTCGTACCTTAACCACACAGTTAAAGAAAAAGCTCCTAAAAGATTAGTTTGGCAGTACGAGAAAGCCAACTGGGACGGCATGAACAGCTTCTTTAGGAGTTTTAACTGGTCGTTATGCTTCCTCGATAACGACGTGGACGCCGCCGCCGATACGATTACGAACACTATTCTCCTCGGCATGAAATCCTTTATTCCTCACAGAATAAAGAGTATTAAGCCGAAGGAAAACCCGTGGTACGACTCGACCTGCAAAGAAGCTATCAGGTTGAGGGAGTTAAGGTTTCGGTCATTTAAGGCCAACCCAACAGAGGAAAACCGAAAAATATTTAAACGAGCCAGAAATGATTGCAATGCTCTAACTCGCCGTGGAAAATTCTCCTTAGACCAAAAATTGAGGCAAAAGATTCTACACTGTCCCAAAGGTAGCAGAAATTTTTGGTCGTTCGTCAAAAATATACAAAATTGCGCCTCATCTTCCACCCCAACGCTAGTTCACAATGACACTCCAGCTGTCAGCTCTTTGGACAAGGCCAATCTGCTTGCAGCCCTATTCGCTGCGAACTCCACACTCCCAGACTGTGCTTTGCCCCCCCTGTACTTGAGCGCGTCGAACATTCTATGGGACAAATCCACTTTCGCACTCGTACAGTAGCAAGAGTACTTAAAGATCTCAACATTAACAAATCCGCTGGTCCAGATGGTATCTCACCCATTATTCTGAAGAGGTGTTCTTCCACGCTGGCAAAACCACTGCGTAAGCTTTTTCATCTACCCTACTCTTCTGGACTCTTCCCGAGTAGATGGAAAACAGCATTTGTCCAGCCCGTCCCTAAAAAAGGCGAATCTTCTTCTCCCTCCAACTATCGACCCATTGCACTTACGTCCCTTCTTTCCAAGGTCATGGAAACGCTGATAAATCGTCAGCTTATGAAATATCTTGAATCACGAAAGCTCCTCAATGACCGTCAGTATGGTTTTCGTAGCAAAAGGTCCACTGGTAATTTGATGGTATATCTCACCGAAAAGTGGAACCACTCTCTGCATCATTCTGGTGAATGTAAGATTGTTGCGCTTGATATTTGACAGAGTTTGGCATCAAGCTCTTTTGTCGAAAATGCGTGCATTTGGCATCGATGAATCTCTTCTTCAATGGATTAGAAACTACCTTTCGGAACGTTCAATTCAAGTTGTCTTGGACGGTTTCAAGTCTGCTATCCACCATATAAATGCTGGTGTTCCCCAAGACTCCGTTTTGTCTCCGACTCTCTTTCTTATATTCATAAATGATCTCTTGTCTGCTACTTCTAATCCAATACATTCCTTCGCTGACGACAGCACCCTCAGCTTCTCATATTCGTTCCCAGACTCACGTCCCTGCTCCTCGGCCGTAGAACTGGAACGGCAGCGTATGTTAAGCTCATTAAATTCTGATCTTGACAGTATAATTAAATGGGGTATAAACAACAGAGTGGAATTTAATGCTTCGAAAACCCAATGCTGTCAGCTGTCGCTCAAGCGTAACCTTAACCCCTTGCCATTATCAATGAATGGCACTTGCATCGTCGAAACCGAAAAACTTTCCATTCTCGGTATGTGTGTTAACGACCAGCTTCGTTGGAATGATCACATATTCGAATCCGCCAAGAATGCTGCGAAATGTTTAGGATTCCTTAAACTCTGCAAGAAGTTCTTTACCCCCTCTGATCTGGCTACAATATATAAGGCATACATCCGCCCCAAGCTCGAGTATAATGCTCATATCTGGTCTGGTGCTCCTAAGACCTCTTTGCACCTGCTGGATAGAATTCAAAATCGAGCGTTAAAACTAATAGGGAACAGAAGCATAGCGGAGTCTATTGACTCGCTCCAACATCGCAGAAATGTCTCTTGCCTTTCCTTATTCTATCGCTTTTTTCACAAACAATACCCGACACGCTTTGAATGCTCATCAGTATACCCTCAAGCCTATTTTCGGACGTACCGTCAAGTATAGAGATTCTTTCATAAACCGTACAACCCGAATGTGGAATGCTTTACCAAGCTATATTTTTCCCTCACAGTATAATCCACAGACATTTAAAACCAACGTCCATCGGTATCTCCTATCTTCTCTTCCTAATTTCCCTAACGCCCGCGCTGTGTCTTGACATTAAAAGGGTAGTAATAAGCCCTTGAGCGAGTGAATTATAAAAAAAAAAAAAATTAAGTTATGAAAAAGTGGGCGTGGCAGTGGGCGGATTTCAAAAATTTTTACACTTGTACTGTATCTTTTTCTCAGAAGCCCAGATATGACACTTCATCGTCCTAGCTCAAAATTTAAGGCCCAAAAAGCGCTGACATACGGACGGACGGACGGTCATCGCTCAATCGATTTCGCTATTGATGCTGATCACGAATATATATACTTTATAGGGTCTATCTCAATTATTTCTCTATGTTACAAACTATGTGTCAAACTTAATATAGCCTTTGGATAGGGTATAAAAATATATGCGTTTTCACAACATTAAAAGAATAATTACAAATATTTATATACATTTAGGATAATATTCAAAATAATACAATTTAGTTAATAGATAATAGAGTATAAACTTTTAATCAGTATGCTGCGCTTCTGCTATTGTTTTGTTTGTTGATTGTTGTTGACATCGCCAGCATTTGCGTTCGGAGTAGGCAGACAGGTTAATTCTTGCAATGAGTTGATTTTGATATAATGATCGGTAGATTTTATTTTGATAGTCACAATGCCTTTAAATGATTACACTGAATGTAGTTTTTTTTTGCTTCCTTCAATTTCATTGCAGCCTTGCGAATGTGCAATGCATTAGTGGAGAGACACTCGAATGCTCCAATAGCTCTATTGGAGGTGAATCCAATTTTATCCAGTGTAACTGAAGTGGCAGCAAAAAAATGTTTAAGAAAAATATGTCTCTCGCGCGAATTGTTCAATTTGACAATGACCGGAGGAGTGATTTTCTTTGAAGAGGTTATGGTCTTGTTGTTGCTTCCGCCTTTCTTTGCATTTTTTAGACGAAAAATGTCAAAAGAGTTTGGTGTGTGATTTATATGCGTACAGATTCTTTGGAATGTATCTTTTAAATTTTCGTTTAGGATTTCCGGTATTCCTGTTACTATAACTTCACTTTTACGCAATTCATTTTCAAGTTTATTTAGTCTATTAAGAATGATTTTTGAGTCTGTTGAGATATTTCCCGATTGAAGGGTTAATTACACGCGCGCAAACTAAGAGTGGGGATCAATTAAAATAATTCACAAAAAAAGGAAAAAAGAAACAATAGAGAAACACGAAAGCCGGTCGCGCACGCGGATGTTAAAAGTCGAATGCAAGAAAAGGGAAATTCCAACAAACAGCAAACGTCAAATTGCTGCGAATTCCCAGCTGCTCAGTAGGGGTGGGTTTGGGAATTATCTGGATCGCGTTAAGGGTCTGATTAGGCGCCAGGTAATCTTTAAAGTTAAAATTACCAAAACTATTAGAATAAAAAGACGTGGTGTAGGAACAGAAGTTGGTTTATATATATTTTGGTATATATATTCGGTGGTGGAATGAACAATAGAGGCCGCAATTTAAATGGAAGAGAAACGAAACTCCCAAAACAATGTATTGGGGTAAAAGTGAAACAAGTTAAGAAGAATGGCCACAGAGGGTAGCTCGCGATTCCCACACGATACAGAATTTAGAAAAAAAGAAAAAAAAGGTCGCGAACAGTTTTAAACACCGGAATGAAATCTTCGGTGACTAATAAAACGAACGGTGGCTTACTCGAAATTATATATATATCGATATCCTAAACGAGTTTCAAAAACTAACACAAATCTAATATTGGAAAAAAACACTCTACTTATCTGCGCTCCTTTCACTATGGGGTTTGGGAATGCTCCTAAACTTCGACTTATCTTCCTGGTTGGGGGGAGGTTGGATATTCTCCGCCACAGTCACTCGTTGTATCCTGGTCTCGTCTTCTGGTTTCGTTCTTGTGGTATTGGTATTCGTGTCCTGGTCTCGTTCTCGTGTTTTGGTATTCCGTACGTTTATTGTTGTTTTGTCCTGGGTTCTGGATTAAATCACTTCTCTCTTTCTCCTGCTTAATAGCAAATCTCTCAAATCTCTCTCTCTTGAGAACCTCTCGTAGGTCTCAAGCTCAAACCAAAAAAAGGCGACGTGTCGAGACATGTTCGACTTTTTATACATCGGTATGTTCGCCCATACACTCGTACGCATTCACGCACTCACACATTCTCACACTCTCAAGACGAATTCAGCCGTCTCCAATGATCTTTTGAGAAACAGTTCCTGACGCCTGTCTCTCTGGCGGGGAACTGTATGGTGGTATTGGTGGTGGCTGAGTTCGCCTCGTTCTCTCCGCTGCAGTTGATTTAGCTGCCAGAGCAAAATGAGTCACATCCAGAGCTCTGACAGCTTCCTCTCTCACGGCTTCAAGATTTCACTCTCTCGTAGTTCTGTTTGTTTTGAGTGACTGCTTGGGTTCACATTCACCCTCCTGACCAGGGCTAATTATAAAACTAAATGGAGACTAGACATTAACCCAAAGTGAAAGGATAAGTTTAACGCGAAAACTACCTATCGAGTAAACCATCGTGCAGACAATAAGGGACAAAAAGGGTACCCAGGGAATCGGGAGCTATCCTTTACAATAAAGGTTTTGGTCCCTTTTTGGGATATGTGGAATATAAAAATTGTTGTTACCATTAGGCAATATCAAACAATACAATATAGGGTGGGCTCTCGGCCTTGTGAATTTGGCAGCAGATGATTTTAGAATGTTGGGGGACCTTGTTAACCCCCTTGATGAATTTATTTGGATCGTTGGGGGACCTTGTTAACCCCTTTGATGAATTTATTTGGATCGTTGGGGGACCTTGTTAACCCCTTGATGAATTTATTTGGATTGGTGGAGAAGGATCAGGATGAGTCTCCAGGCGGTTTGCCTGGCTCTTCCTGCTTCAGACCGTCCGTCTGGCACTTGGGTACCTGCTTTGTCATCCCCTTCGAGCATATGGGAAAGAGTGAGCACTGGGTTGTAGAACAACCTAGGAACGCTCAGTTAACCCACAGCTCTCAGAGAACAACGGATAAAAAGAGAAAAGGCAAGGCAAAAATGGTGGATGGGTAAGACTGGGAAGGATGGAGTGGACAAGGACTTTTGTGCGTAATTTGAACGCAACAAACCCCACCCTTACCTCCTAAAAGAAAGGAGTTGGCTTTCGAAAGAAAAGCCGGAGTAAAAGAAAAATCCGAACTTGGATTACCCCCAAAAACGACACAACAGAGGTAACAGGTACTACAGGGGAGACGACACAACTACCTAAATCTGGTTGGCCGCCTGGTTGGCCTGGCGCGACTTAATTCTTCCTGTTGTGATTCGTGGTCACCGTTGCATGGCTTGAGATCCTTCACGTGCCATGTCCCTCGCTCTTTCCCGCTCTCGTCGCGGAGGACATAAGTCCAAGGGGAAACCTTTCTGTGAACTATAAATGGCCCGACATATTTCGGCGCCAATTTCGCTGCGTAATAGTTCGCAGCCTCAGACAGGGTAAAATTCCTACGCCATACAATCTCATTCGGAAGATATTGGACATCTCTCCGCCTGAGATTGTATGCCCTACTTGCCTTCTTAGAGGCTTTAGCTAGCTTCTTCCTAATATCTTCCCTAAGCTGTCTAAACCTACTTCCTAGTTCAGACATGTCTAATTCCCTATCAGCTGTGTTCAGTTCCCTATCTCCTATGCTACTTTCCCTATCTAATGACCTAGTTTCCCTATCTCCTATACCTATTTCCCTATCTTCCACAGCTGAGTTAGTACTATCCCTAACATTTGAAATGGTTCTTATCCGGCCGCCGGCGTAAGTAACCATTTCTCTACCAAAATTCGCGAAATAAGGGGAGACTCGAAGTACGTCATGTTCGGACGTACGGATACTACACGCCACCTTCGCGAGGTGTGTATCCCAGGTGCGATGATTTTCCGACACGTACGCGCGAAGAGTCGTTTTGATTATTTGGTTAATCCTCTCGGCAGGATTAGCCTGTGCGTGGTAATGGGCAGTGAATTTGATCTGTGAACCATAAGATTCACAGAGGGTTTTCAGTTCCTTACTCCGGAACTGAGGGCCGTTGTCGCAGATAACAGTTTTGGGTACGCCGAACAAAAGAAAAACATACAGAAAAGCTACAATCCGTCTGGAACGGATCGTATGATACCCTATCCTCGTTTCTATAAAGTGCTCATGCCCAAATTGCATTTGGTACTCAAATATGGCTATAACGTCGAACGTTAGAGGATGTTACATGTGAAATTTCATGAAAATCGGTTTTTTGATGAAAACGCCCCCTAAAAGTGGGCGTGGCCAAAACTGTTCTATGGGTGAATTGTAGGAAATCTGAATACCTAAATATTTGGACTTAACAAAATTTTTCGGTTTCATATAATTTAGTGAAGTTATAAAAAAGTAGGCGTGGCAGTGGGCGGATGTAAAAAAAATTTACACTTCTACTGTATCTTTTCGTCAGAAGCCCAGATATGAAATTTCAGCGTCCTAGTTAAAAATTTAAGGCCCAAAAATCGGTTTTGTGATGAAAACGCCCCCAAAAAGTGGGCGTGGCCAAAACTTTTGTATGGGTGGATTGTAGGGAATCTGAATGCCTAAATATTTGGTCTTAACAAAATTTTTCGGTTTCATATAATTTAGTGAAGTTATGAAAAAGTGGGCGTGGCAGTGGGCGGATTTCAAAAATTTTTACACTTGTACTGTATCTTTTTCTCAGAAGCCCAGATATGAAATTTCATCATCCTAGCTCAAAATTTAAGGCCCAAAAAGCGGTGACATACGGACGGACGGACGGACGGTCATCGCTCAATCGATTTCGCTATTGATGCTGATCACGAATATATATACTTTATAGGGTCTATCTCGATTATTTCTCTATGTTACAAACTATGTGTCAAACTTAATATACCCTTAGGATAAGGTATAAACATGGTCTTCAAGATCCCTACAGACAGAAGACGCCGTTGCAGACCTAAGGGGAAACAACAAAGGGAACTTGGTGAAATAGTCAACGACGGTTAGAATGTACACGAAACCCCTACTCGACTTTGGATTCGAAATCCCTCTCCTTTCAACCATCCAACCAGCTGGTCTGTCATTAACTGGCTTTACACTCTGGCATACCCTACAATTCCTAACGTATTTGGTAATATCTGACCTCATCTTAGGCCAGTAATACCGAATCCCTACTCTCGCAAACGTTTTGCGTACTCCCATGTGCCCTGCTAATGGGTTGTCATGACACTCTTTTAAAATCCTAACTCTATCTGCTTTCGGAACTACTTCCTTCCACTCTGAACTATCGTCATGAACAACCACGTGATTTGCCCTAACAAATTTAAATAAAATTCCCTTATTTCGACTCTACCTTCGTGATCATCTTAGCGATCCAAGGATCGGAACTTTGCTCATCTATTTCCGCTACAACCGCAACGTTCCTAGAGAGCATATCGGGAACTACATGGTCCTTTCCCTTCCGATGCACGATTTCGAAGTCAAACTGCTGAAGCCTAACCGCCCAACGCGCTAACCTACCGCACGGATCCTTAAGATTACTCAGCCATACTAGGGAGTAATGATCCGTCACAACCGTAAACCGAACACCTTCGATATACGGCCGCAACTTCTCAACCGCCCACAATGCAGCCAAGCATTCCTTCTCCGTGGTTGAATAATTTTTCTCGTTCCTATTCAACGACCTACTCAGATAACATATGACCTTCTCACCATCATCAAATGTCTGACTCAGTACTGCTCCGACCCCATAGTCCGAAGCGTCTGTTTGAACGACAAACTTCCGCTCGAAATCCGGACAGGTCAGAATCGGGGCAGTCACCAGGCACTCTGCGAAGTTTGGTATAAATCTCCTATACCAGGATACCGTGCCGACGAAACTCCTAATTTCCCTAACATTCCTTGGTGCAGGAATCCTCAACATACTCTCTACTTTCTCTGGATCCACATGCAAACCATTGCGATCCACTACGTATCCTAAAAATTTTAAAGATGACCTACAAAAGTTACATTTCTCCCTACTCACTTTCAGACCTGCCGCACATAATCGCTTGAAGACTTCTTCCAGGATTTCCAGATGTTGTCGGAAACTATTTGTGACGATAATTATATCGTCCAAATATACAAACACGTGCGGTTCCAAATCGGCACCAAGCACAGTGTCTATAAATCTCTGCCATGTCGCCGGTGCATTATGCAGACCAAATGGCATTCTCTTGAACTGGAAGAGTCCTCGGTTTGGGACTGTGAAAGCTGTGTACGGCCTAGACTTTTCTTCCACAGGGATCTGCCAGTATGCGGACTTTATGTCCAACGAAGACAAATACTTGGCATCCCTGAGCTTGTCTAGAGTGGCTGAAATGTATGGGAGAGGATAAGCATCTCGCTCAGTAACTTTATTGAGCTTCCTATAGTCCACGCAGAATCTGAAGGACCCATCCTTCTTCTTAATCATGACTATAGGAGAAGCCCACGGACTACCTGACTTTTCTATAATTCCGTCCCTCAACATATCCTCTAACTCTTTATCTATATGGCGTTGAACCGCAGGCGATACCGGATAATACCGCTGCTTTATTGGTTCAGACGCCGTCCTAATCTTGTGTTCTACCAAATGTGTGCATCCAATCCCCTCAGGCATGTTTTGGAAAACCTTTTCCACAAATCCGGTTAGTTGCCTGTCTTGTGTCTCATCCAACTCTGATCGTTCTTTGATCGTCGAAATCGAAGCCACCCCGGCTTGATTTGAGAACCTCCACTTGCCTGATCTTAAATCCGGGACAATTCCCGTTCGGGCCCAAAAGTCGGCACCGAGGATCAAGACGTGTGGGAGAGTTGGAATGACAAGACATTCTAGCAACACCGATTTACCTTGCACCACAAATGGAACTAAAACACAACCTAACACTTTTATACCCGCACCATCTGCTAAAGCTACCTGCCTAATTTTCCCCTTTCCTAACTCTTTCAAAATGTTCCAACCGTCCCTACCGATGATCGTACGCGAAACTCCTGAATCTAATAATCCTACCATCCTAATACCAAAAACACTAACTCCTAAATATGGGCGTACGTCATCATCTAATGCCTCAAGTGTAAAGCCTAGCTGAACAACTTTCAACTGGTTGCCAGCAGGCAACCTACTCAATTTCTTCGGCGCTCTTGTCCTGCCGACGCAAGAGACCGATTCCCATTTCCCGAACAGAATCTACAATCCCTACGAAGAACACCTACCCTACCACAACCTAAACACTTTCGAGGAGCGGAACAAGAACTCGAAAGATGGCCCTCTTGGTTACAGTTGAAACACCTCAACCGTCTAATAGGTTGGGGGTTTCTACTGGCAACCACCGATACTTCTGGTTCCTCAGCTGTCAGACACGCTAAATCAGGTTCCAGTAAGCCTCGGGAACGTTGAGAGGGAGGTGGAGCAAAGGAGTCTACATTGGCTCGGACCACCTCCAATCTTCTACCTAACGCAACCAATTCGGTGATCGACTTAGGATCAGCCAAACCAAGTTGCGTTTGATAGA
Organism: Xylota sylvarum; assembly: GCA_905220385.1. Classification (NCBI taxonomy): domain Eukaryota; kingdom Metazoa; phylum Arthropoda; class Insecta; order Diptera; family Syrphidae; genus Xylota; species Xylota sylvarum. The sequence goes on along the minus strand of CAJMZQ010000027.1, from coordinate 2,817,672 downwards.
AGGGAGCCAAATTCCTTTGTATCATCCCTAGCCTCCGCCTCTCACTCAATGGTTCAGAGAGTCGACCAAACATGTTGTCCATGATGGCAACATAAACGCCAATGGACTCTTCCTTCCCTTGGGTACGACGTCTGATCTCCTCCAAAAGGAGATCATCATAGTTGGGAGGGAGAAACTCCAGTTTCAACTCCCTCACCAACTCCTGCCAAGACGTTACTCTTCTCCTAATCGCCCTAAGCCAAAGTAAAGCCTTCCCACTAAATAAATCAACCGACGACCTAAACAATTGGAGTTCACTAACTCCCCTAGCTTCGCGTAGTTCCTCCACTCGTTCTAAGAACGAGTTTACGGACGCTCCGCACCTCTCACCGGAGAATTTTAAGTCCCATTTGGACAAGTTCTCCACCCTATGCCCCTCTCCTATCTCGACGGCACGCATCGGCGAACGTGCTTGTTCTTGGTGTTGCTGCTCTTGTTGTTGATGTTGTTGCTGATGATGTTGTTGGTACTGTTGCTGTTTCCGCTGCTGGTTTTGTTGTTGTTGGTCATGGTCATCCCCTTGACCGATGTCCTGGTCCTCTTCGTCGTCATCTAAGGTGGCCAACAACATCATCAGTTCAGTTTTTATGGCCTTCTTGCCGACTTCGTCCTCTTTGGAGTCTGGACGGGATCTCCCAATGCGCGCGGTCGCCCACTCGATTTTTGTGACGATCTTCGCGTACTCTGATGAATCGCGTTGAGGTCTGTTTTCTAACAGCACCTCAATTTCCGCGATCTTTTCTTCCACCGAGTCCCTATCTTCCGCGAAACTAAACGGATAGTCCGCCACTTCAAAAGACCCCCGCCTCTCAAGCACTTTCGCCGCCAGCAATGCCTTCCGCATTTTATCTACCGTTCCTACTGCTAACCCCCGAAACTCTACTTCGTAGGAGAGTTCCTCCTGCGAAAGCCTATTAATCTCCATAATTAGAAAAAAAATAAAAAAAATAAATAAAACAGTCGAAGAAAAAAAACGCGACAAAAAAACCAATGCAAAATAAAAGAACAAAATAAAAAAATAAAAAACTCCTAAAAGTACTAACGATGAAGAAAAAAATAAAAATCGGCAACACTGATACGCAGTGCACTAAGTACAAAAATGGTTCAAAAGTGGTTCACCAGTATATATATGTATATATATATGTATACCAAGAACCACTGCACCGAAATTCAAACAAAGAAAAAAAGAAAAAAAAACAATGGTGGAATTATGCTTCCACAGAGGAAAATGAATGTAAAAAAAACAAATCAAACCAGATGCACACAAAAAAAAAATTACCCCACAGTAAAATAAGAAGGAAAAAAAAAAACAATGAAAACGCAAAGAAAAAAGAAATGTCCCCACAGTAAAAAAAAATAAACAAAAAAAAATAGAAAAGAGAGAAAAAAAGATAAGACACCTACTTGGGGTCCAGGGTACAAACAACCTGGAAAATTTAGAAGACGAATTTTTTTCCCTCGTTGACCTGTTGCTGGATTCACAGGTATTCCGCTGGTACTCCGGTGGTAGCACAAAGGGGTTCCAATGGACGGGTCAATAAACCTAACACTGGGAAAAGAAAAAAAACACAAAGTAAAATGTTCGCAAAAAGAAAATAAACACAAGACACTTCCCTGATGGGATTGGTAGCACATTCACTACACCACAGCACAGATTTTATTTTATCGAGCGGTTATTGGGCTCTCTCCCTTACAAATCTTCATTAGGAAGATGGCCGCTAGATGCGCTATCAAACTGCAACTAGAATGCAAGTATAAATCTAGCGACTATGTGGGACACCTGAAAAGTCTTGACTCAATTCCCAAAAAGGACATGTTCTGTACTATCCCCGACATTATGGTCAGGGAGTACTGTTTCGGAAGGTTATTTGAGGTAGAGATATTGGACCGTGCAAACTGGTCTAATGGCGTTCCGGATACAGGTATTAAAGGCGCTAGGATATATATCTTTTCAGATAGCCAGGCAGTGCTTTAAGCGCTGTCGTCCAACTTAATGGTTAAATACTGCTACGATGCATTACAATCTCTTGCCAGACACAACAGGGTGAAACTTGGTTGGGTCCCTGGTCATCAAAGAATTGCAGGCAACGAAATTGCAGATGAACTAGCTAGGGCTGGTTCAGAATCTGCGTTCATAGGACCTGAACCTTACTGTGGTGTCAACTGTGCTGATCAATACTTGTGAACATAAACTTCGTCTGGCTCACTGGAAAAATGTTCCGGGGCTGAGACAATCCAAGCGATTAATCAGGCCTTTTTCCTAAAAGGAAATCCTTCATCTAAATAAAGAAAGCTGCCACTGCAGCCTGCGTTACCACCTTAACAAAATTAATTTGTGCCCAGAAACGGAATGTAGGTTCTGTTTAGAAGATGACGAATCCTCCGAGCACATTCTCTGTCAATGCCCAACATTACATTGGTTAAGGAGGCGTAATTTCCATAAAGAAATATGTTCATCAGCAGAGATGAGGTCCTCCGCTGCTAAGGACGTACTATCCTTCATAAGGGAGGTGGAACGTCTCTTGGCTTAGTATTACCCTTTGATACAATAGATATTCTTAGGTTGCAGTGTCATCCATATGGGCAAGGGTCTTGAAAAAAAAAAAAAGGACAGAAACCAATACTGCTCACTACATATTCGGTATTTCGGCCGTAGACGGTATTCGTCGTAGCAAAAATAACACACTCGAGCAATTAAAATATTTTGGCGTACATAAGCATTATTTTTATAATTTTTTATTCTGATACCTAATAAGGCATATTATTTTTCTTAAAATAAATTTGTCTTGAGGGTTTTAATTTTCACGTCCTTTCCTCTTTCGCCAGTACACTTGACGATCTGAATATCCAACGGGTACTGCGTTTAGCATACACGTGGTAGAGAGGAGATCAAGTTTATCATTTGCATTAGTCTGTTCGCTACTGTATACACTTGGTTGCTTGCCTATCAAACGCGTACTGCGTTTCGCATACACGTGGTAGAGAGGGAAACAAGTTGTCGCTGTCCTGCTAAATATAAGATCTTTTTCTTCTTCCTTACGAAATAGAGAGCCTACCTACAACCCCGACCGACCAACAACAACCACGGTAACAAAAGGATTTATTAATAAGTGGACCGTCTGCTTTCGGTATGGAGCAAAGCCGTCACACCAACTCATGAGTAACTTACCAGCTCCGAGAGTCTGCGTATCTCAACCCTTCACTCACTCCGGTGTATACTATGCACGACCAATCGACGTCAAAGCATGGAAGGGTCGAGGAGCCAAGACTTACAAGTCGTACATCGCCATATTTGTGTGGCTAGCTACAAAAGTCATACACATTGAGTTGGTAAGTGACCTAACCACGCAAAATTTTATTGCAGAATTAAGACGATTCACTGCCAGAAGAGGACTCTGTTCGCATGTTCAGCGACAACGGGACGACCTTCGTGTGAGCCAACAACGTTTTGAAGAAGTCGCTCGAAGGTGCTAAATTCAGTTGGAAGGATGTTGCAGAAACAATCTCAAAGGAAGGTATGCAGTGACATTTTATACCTCCTGCTTCCCCTCATTTCGGTGGACTTTGGGAAGCTGGAGTGAAGTCGATAAAATACCACCTCAAAAGGATCATCGGCGTCGAGACATATACATTTGAGGAACTCACCACTTTTCTGCATCAGGTGGAAGCATGTCTAAATTCGAGGACTCTTTGTCTAATGACTGACAATCCTCATGATTTAGCCGCACTCACTCCCGGGCACTTCCTCATCGGACTAGCTCTCAACACCATCCCCCAAGCTGACTTGTCAGACACCCAAGTCGGACATCTACAATGATGGCAGCGGATACAAAAAATGCAACAACTTTTCTGGAAGCATCGGAATATATATTCCGACTTCAACAAAGACCGAAATGGTTGAAGATAGAGCACCAGCCCAAGATCGGAGACCTAGTCTTGGTAAAAGATGACCATCAAAGCAAAGTGGAATTTAGCATGCATCGTCGATACGCACCCAGGGACAGATGATTTAATTCGGGTAGTCACCCTTAAAACACCGAATGGAGAAGTAAAACGGCCTATTACAAATTTTTTGTTTACTTCCTACCAACGACACCTATGAATAAGATTGAATTATTTAATGTAAAACCGAAAAATAAATATCAAAATGCCGACGGCAAATGCAAGCAACCGAAATCAAAATGCCAATTGTAATTTGAATGACAAAACTCACCCGCGTACTGTTGGGTATACACCTTAATCTACATCGCGTATACACCTTAATGCATATTCAAAAAAAAATATAAAAACAATTGGGTATGTTTTTCGAATCTGGGGAATCCTCTTCTGCGGCTAATGCCTAGAAGTGTATTTTTCGTTTGTTATATTTTACATTCATTCTACATAGGTCCCCGGGACATAAGTCCCATTTTTTCTTTTGGGAACTATGTCCCACTTCACTGGGACATAACACCCAAATTAAATTAGGGACTTATGTCCCACCCCATCGGGACATATGTCCAGAATTTTTTTGTCGAAAATGAGACATTCTAGCATTTGGCCTTTTGATACTTTTATAAACCGACATTAGGCAAATTTTGCTTTATATCACTTATATGCATAAACAGTGGAAAATCTGTGGGTGGACATGCTGCCCCTACAACCCCCCTGCTTTGGGTCACTGTTGGATTTGGGGTAGGTGAGAGGTTGGGTATATGCAAAGTTTCCTTATATCCATTTTTCGCATGTTTCGCATGGATTTAAAGAAACTTCAGCATGCACCCCCCCCCCCCCCCACAGATATTCCACTGTTTATGCACATATGTGACATAAAGCAAAATTTGCTTAACATAGCTTCATCGTGTACTTAATTGTTCCATGCTCTTCTGGGTATTTTAGGTGGGACATAAGATCCAACTTTTTTTGATGGGACTTATGTCCCAATGCGGTGGGACATAAGTCCCTAATTCGATTTGGGACTTATGTCCCGATAGAGTGGGACATAAGTCCCGAAAAAAAAGTTAAGTACATATGTCCCTGAGCCGAGAACTACAGCATTTGGAAATTCCGTTTGAGAGCCCTAATCGCCGAAAATAACTTCCTTAAGGTGCTGGATGAAACAACAGAAGCAGAGAAGGAATCAGCAGAATGGCGGAGGACGAAGAGAGTGGTAAAAGGCTGCATAATCGAACATTTGAGTGACACTATGATTGGAATGCTCACCGAACAACGTGCTTCCTTACAAATATTTCAAAAACTCAACGAAATCTACGAGAAAAAGTTTGGCCACGCAGTTATCAGTACAAAAGAAACTACTAAGTTCTAAATTTAAAGGTGTTACAACTCTCATTGAACATTTCATCGAATTGATGAGCTAATTATTGAGTTAGTAGCTGCAGGCGCGACGATGAATGAAATGAGTAAGGTGGCGCATTTACTGTTAACATTACCCTCTTCATATTGCGGAATAGTAACTGCAATCCATTGCTGAAATTGATTTAACTTTGTTAAAACAAGATTGCTTGACTATTAGAACAAATAACAACAAGAACATCGCGATATGTCTTCAAAGGTGCCACAGATTGAAGTGAATCCATACAACAAACCACCAACAAGCAAATTTAATGAAAAGTGAAAAGAAAACTTTTAGTCATAACAAATAAATAGATTCAATAATAAAACAAGTCGTCCAAAGTGTGATTACTGTGAGCGAGATAACCATATTAAAATTAACTGCTACTATTATAAAAAATCTATAAACAATAATAAAAACCGAAAACATAAGGATTATAATACAGGACAAATTCAAACAGTTTGGAACTTAATAAACAGGGGTTTGTTTTTATGGTTGGCCTTAGGCAAAATATCAAGAAAACATATCCTAACAATAACGAAATTAATTTTTTACTGGATTCCGGAGCCACCGACCACATTGCAAATAAACTTGAATACTTTACAAAAATCTCACAGTTGAATCAACCACTGGAAATTGGGGTAGCAAAAGAAAATACTTCAATCAAAGTACATTCAAAAGGATCAATCAAAGTGCTTACTCAAAAAGAAGTTGAAGGTGTGATTGAAAACGTCCTATATTTTCCTGAAGTCCCGTACAATATTCTTTCGGTCTGCCGCCTTCAAGAAGGAAGAATGTCAGTAAATTTCGAAGATAAAGGAGAAGTGGTAATTAAAAGAAACAATAAAGTATTGGTAAAGGGTGAGTCAGTAAATATATTAATAATAATTAAATTCAAGTATATTCTTATGAAAAATAATTATGAAATAAATGCTTGTAACAATATTGTATATGATAATTATAGACTTTGGCATGAAAGACTAGGTCACATTAGTAGAAATAAATTTTAGAAATAAAAGCGAAGGATATGGAACAGGATAAAGGCATGATACAAAAAATAGACCCTACAAATATCTTGTGTGAATCATGCATTTATGGAAAACAAGCGCGTTTACCATTTTCTAAAAGAAAAGATAAGTCTCATGTACAGTGTCCGCTATTTATTATTCATTCCGTTATTTGTGGACCGATAAGCCCTCTCACAATAAATAATAAAGATTATTTCGTTACATTTATTGATGAATACACTCATTATGTAGTGGTGTACTTGTTAACACATCAATCTGAACTATTTGAAGTATTTTAAGATTATGCAGCAAAAATTAAAGCTAATTTTAATTTCAAAATAGTAAATTTTCATTATCACGAGGCGAATATATTTCCAATGGCATGAACATTTTTTGAAAGAAAAGGGTATATCTTATCATTTGAATGTGCCATACACCCCGCAACAAAATTCCGTAGCAGAAAGAATGAATCGAACCCTTACTGAGAAAGCTCGCGCTATGATACATAGTGCAAAATTGCATAACTCATTTTGGGGAGAAGAAATTTTAACAGCCACATATTTATTAAATACATATATCCCTAACGAAACTCCTTTTGAAATGTGGCACAACAAAAAAACCAAAATTAGATAATTTGAAAATTTTTGGTAGCAGTTTTTTTGCATAATAAAAATCGAAAAAGCAAATTCGATGAAAAATCGTTTAAAGGCATTTTGATAGGGTATGAACCAAATGGTTACAAAATTTTTCAAACAGGAACTAATAAAATGTTCACAGCCCGTTATGTAATTTTTGATGAAATATGTTTTAGTACATCAAGACAGCAGTTATGTTTTGATGAAAGAGTAAACTCTAACAATGTAAAAATGTCTAAAATTACAAAACCTGATATCAATCAGAAACATGTTGACTGTAATGAATCAGGTAAATCCGGTGAAAGAAGAAATTCTGTAAAAGAAACGGATAACACATATGTTCAATCTCAAAACTCCAAAACTGCAGAAGAGAACTGTAGGAGTGAGAGAATTAAAAATCTTCAAACACCCTCATATAATGAGGACAAAGAAGATACTGACAATTATATGTTATGTGCAGAGTTGACGTTTTAAAATTGTCCTTCCAGTCAGATTTGAATAAAAAAAAAACAGTCAAAAAACTAAAAGCCAGTCAAAAAAATATATAAATTATATTATATATATTGATAAATGATAACAGGATCCATTTTCATTCACGTATAGATACATACATATTATTGTGAAGTTTAGTTTAAGAACTAAATAACTTCCGAATTTTGCATTAGATAAAGGGAGCACTAATACTGAGATGGCTAATCTTGCTAGATCAGATTACGGGTTCTCATTCGCAGCATCTTTGTAGTTGAAAACTTTACACCAGAATGATTCTGTGCTTGAAATATTCTCTCAGCTCGTGAGCATAGGGCTATCCCATTGCGAAAATTGTTTCCAAGTTCAGAGCAAGAATAGTAAATTCACGGTCAAAGTTTTTCTTCTATTTTTGTTTTCTATGGTAACTTTGATTTTTAAAAGGTACTGACTGGAAAAAAAAATGCCAATTCAAAAGCAGAAAAAAAAATTAATTCCAGGTAAAAAACCAGACGGCTGGATTTTAAAAAATCATCCAGCTAAATTAATATCAATCCAGTCAGATCTGACTGGAAAACAGTCGAAACGGCAACAGTGGTTATGTGCGCAATCAATTATTTGATGTTTATTATGATGTAATAAAAAGGGAGGATAAAATTCAATGGGAACAAACTGTTAAAGAAGAAATTCAATCTTTAGAAGTAAATACTACGTGGTCAATTGTGGAAAGCCAATTAATAAAAATATTGTTGACTGTAAACGGGTTTTTTCAATCAAATATAATATGGATGGAAATCCTTACAGGTATAAAGCAATGTTAGCTGCAAGGGGTTTTAGTCAACGATATTTAGAAGACCATAACGAAACCTTTGCACCAGTAGTACGAATTACTACATTTCGCATACTCTTGGCGTTTGCAAATCAGTTCGATTTATTAATCCATCAAATGGATGTTAAAACTGCATTTCTAAACGGATGTTTAAAAGAAGAAATTTACATGCGTATTCCAGAGGGCATAAACCAAAATAATAATTTGGTCTGTAAATTGTATAGATCATTGTATGGTTTAAAGCAATCAGCAAGATGCTGGTTCGAAAGATTTGATGCAATACTAAAAGAACATGATTTTAAAAGTTCCCCAAATGATCACTGTTTATATTTTTTGGACAGAGGAAATCCACATAAAAACTATATATAGTAGTACTTTGTAGATATGTCGATGACCTCTTAATTGTAACAGGAGAAATGGATACAATGCTTGATATGAATGAAGTTAATCTGTTTTTATACCCTATCCTAAGGGTATATTAAGTTTGACACATAGTTTGTAACATAGAGAAATAATCGAGATAGACCATATAAAGTATATATATTCGTGATCAGCATCAATAGCGAAATCGATTGAGCGATGACCGTCCGTCCGTCCGTCCGTCCGTATGTCACCGCTTTTTGGGCCTTAAATTTTGAGCTAGGACGATGAAATTTCATATCTGGGCTTCTGAGAAAAAGATACAGTACAAGTGTAAAAATTTTTGAAATCCGCCCACTGCCACGCCCACTTTTTCATAACTTCACTAAATTATATGAAACCGAAAAATTTTGTTAAGACCAAATATTTAGGCATTTAGATTCCCTACAATCCACCCATACAAAAATTTTGGCCACGCCCACTTTTTGGGGGCGTTTTCATCACAAAACCGGTTTTTGGGCCTTAAATTTTTAACTAGGACGCTGAAATTTCATATCTGGGCTTCCAAGAAAAAGATACAGTCCAAGTGTACAATTTTTTTACATCCGCCCACTGCCACGCCTACTTTTTTATAACTTCACTAAATTATATGAAACCGAAAAATTTTGTTAAGACCAAATATTTAGGCATTCAGATTCCCTACAATCCACCCATACAAAAGTTTTGGCCACGCCCACTTTTTGGGGGCGTTATTATCAAAAAACCTATTTTGATAAAATTTTACATGTAACATCCTCAAACGTTCGACATTATAGCTATATTTGAGTACAATATGCAATTTGGCCATGCCCACTTTATAGAGAGGAGGATAGGGTATCATACGATCCAGACGGATTGTAGCTTTTCTGTATGTTTAGGAATACATATAGAAAGCAAATGCAATGAAATATCTTTAAACCAAAATAATTATTTGAAAAATGTTCTCAATAAGTTGAACATGATTGATTGCATTTCTATAAGTACGCCACTTCCGGTAAAATTAAATTTCGAAGCTGTAAATACTGATGAAGAATTCGAAGCTCCTTGTCGCAACCTAATTGGTTGCCTTATGTATGCAATGCAATGTACTCGTCCTGATTTATGTACAGCAATTAATTTCTTAAGTAGATATCAAAATAAAAATAATAAAGAGCTTTGGCAGAGTTTTAAAAGAATTTTGAGATACGTTAAAGGTACGATAAACCTTAAATCAACTTTTAAGAAATTAGCATACGTGGAATTTTTGGTTGGATATGTGGACGCTGACCGGGGAGGAAGTGAAACTGACCGAAAAAGTATAACTGGATATTTGTTTAAGCTATTTGCTAATATAATAACTTAATTTGTCGGAATACAAAGAGGCAAAATTCAGCAGCAGCTTCATCAACTGAAGCTGAATACATGGCATTGTTCGAGGGTGTCAGAGAAATTTTATGGATTAGTTCTTTACTAAATAGTATTCATATAGGGCCTTACTAACAACGAATCATTAGTCGTGACTTAAAAAAGGTGTCGACTTAAATATTAATACACACTTAAGTCTAAAGTGTACTAATAATGTTTTAATAGTCGACTTTTACTTAAACTTGGCTCTTTCAAAGAATTTACTACATTTTCATTGAATCTGCTACATAATATTGGTTTGACGTTTCATATTTGCACTTGAATTTGAATTTTTATTTTCTTTCATGGTGCTATAAGGACAGTGATTATAATTTAAAATTGAATTGAATGTTTATTTTAGATGCCAATATCAGGAGACGCCTACACACTTGGCATTCAAAAGTCGAAATAAAGAAAATCAGCTGATATTGTTTTCTTCGCTTGTTCATATATAAAGCGGTGATACCAATGTACTGAAGTTAATACTCTTTGTTGGTTCCATTTTCCCTCCTAAATGGAAACTGGATTCCATAACAATTCTTTTTGAAACTCTAATATAATATTATTTTCATCAAACAATAATTTTGTATAACGAATATGTAGTAATTAATTGTTTCAATGAAACATTCATGAAAAACACATTTTTACTGTAAAGTATTTCAGTATATAATAATGAAGATTAAGGAATTTTTAAAATTCATGAAAATCGAATAACGCTTAAACAGTTTCAACTAAATTCAATTACCATTTAAAGCTTAATTTTAGTATTCTAGATACCAAATCTAATCCTTTTTAGTATTGTTCGTGCTATTAAATTAGTACATTGGCATTACTCTGGTCTTTAATGACATATTTGTAAAATAAACATGACTTTCTGTACATTAATATTTAACACATTTTGGAAAATGTGGAGATTATACTTAAGCCGTATACTAGATTTGGTTGTTAGTAAGGCCCATAGAAATAAATAATCCGATACTATATATGAAGACAATAGCAGCTGTATCTCGTTAGCTAATAACCCGGTTACTCATAAGCATTCTAAGCATATCGACACTAAGTACCATTTCACGAGAAAACAAGTTGATAATAAGAGAATAATTCTTAAACATATGTATATCCACAGATAAGCAACCAGCTGATGTGTTCACCAAGCTAAAGTTTCAAGAAATCGTCTTCAACCTCGGATTGAAAGAGAAATAATTGATCAGCATTTTTAATATGAATTTTTTGTTACTTTTAATTCTAAACAATTAGTTTTAACAATAATTTTTATTGAATTAATTTGAATATTTTTTTGTTTTTATTATTTTTTTCTTTGTTTAATTGTTTATGTCACTAATAAAATTGTTTAACAAAACTATATAATTTGAGGGCGGGTATTGGGTATTCACCTTTATCTACATTGCGTATACCTATACACCTTAATGCATATTCAAAATATAATAGTTTTGCCTTCCATTGTTTTCCCCGAAAAACTATTGGGAATCTGAGGAATCCCCTTCTACGGCTAATGCCTAGAATTGTATTTGTCGTTTGTTATATTTTACATTCATTCTATATTAAACTGCCAAGCCAAACTGAGTTCTGTATTTTATTTAATACTTACTCCTTACTTAAACCAAAGATATTATTATTGAATTAATCTTAGTCTAACACATACATAAACAATGAAACTTCTAAAACTCTAAATAATATTTCATTAATTTTCCAAATTTATTTACAATGAAATCTTTAATTGAATTTATTTACAAATCACATACCTACACTACTCGCATGATACACTTCGCACAAATCATCTACAGTTCAATTATTTTATTGCACACAAATTCAATATCTACACACTACACCGTAATAATATTTTTACACGCCCTACACACGGAGTTGAACATACTATGAGCGTCAAAAGTGAGTAAACACCTACATGATTTCTGATGTAATTTTCAATATAAACCAAAAAATTAATAAAAATTAGATTTCAATGATACAAAATAAAAACTTTATATAACAGCAATAAAAAAATTAAAACATTAAAATAAAACTAATACATTTTTTTTCTAATAACAATTAACCTTACTCCATATTTTACGCGTCAAAAGTAAGTAAACACTAACAATATGTTTAAGGAATTCATAAAAATAATATTGTAGAAACAAAACTCAATATTTTGTTTGATGACTTTTAGACTTTATAACTTTTTTAAGTCTACGTAGCATGAACATAACATGTTCCCTCGTAACATCGGAGGATATTTAGGACCATTCTTCAATTAAGTCTCATTGCTTTTAATTAGTTCTTATCTTATTTCTCGGTCTATACTATGGGGTTAAAGTCTGATAATTGGGGATGGTGATAAAACTGTTTCGCAGTTCTATAAAGAAATCATTCCTTAATCATTTGATTCAAGGACTGCATTCGTAAGCATACCTAATTTTCCTACGTTCGGTTGCATGTTATTCTTTAGTACGTTTAGATAGTCTTGCGTAGCCTTTGTACTTTCAATAAAGACAAGATTCTCTACCCCAGATGCTGCAATACACCCTTACACCATCACTCAACCACCCCATGCTTTACTGTGCTCCTAGTATATTGTTCACTTCATTTTTCGTTTTTTTTTTTCTACAGATATTTTTATTTCTGTGGCTTTTAAAAATTTTAAATTTCCTTTCGTCTGTAAATAAAATGTTTTCCAAAACGAAATATGTATCCGTATTTTTATACCCTATCCTAAGGGTATATTAAGTTTGACACATAGTTTGTAACATAGAGAAATAATCGAGATAGACCCTATAAAGTATATATATTCGTGATCAGCATCAATAGCGAAATCGATTGAGCGATGACCGTCCGTCCGTCCGTCCGTATGTCACCGCTTTTTGGGCCTTAAATTTTGAGCTAGGACGATGAAATTTCATATCTGGGCTTCTGAGAAAAAGATGCAGTACAAGTGTAAACATTTTTGAAATCCGCCCACTGCCACGCCCACTTTTTCATAACTTCACTAAATTATATGAAACCGAAAAATTTTGTTAAGACCAAATATTTAGGCATTCAGATTCCCTATAATCCACCCATACAAAAGTTTTGGCCACGCTCACTTTTTGGGGGCGTTTTCATCACAAAACCGATTTTTGGGCCTTAAATTTTTAACTAGGACGCTTAAATTTCATATCTGGGCTTCCAAGAAAAAGATACAGTACAAGTGTAAAATTTTTTTTACATCCGCCCACTGCCACGCCTACTTTTTTATAACTTCACTAAATTATATGAAACCGAAAAATTTTGTTAAGACCAAATATTTGGGTATTTAGATTCCCTACAATTCACCCGTAGAAGAATTTTGGCCACGCCCACTTTTTGGGGGCGTTTTCATCAAAAAACCGATTTTGATAAAATTTTACATGTAACATCCTCAAACGTTCGAGGTTATAGCCATATTTGAGTACAAAATGCAATTTGGCCACGCCCACTTTATAGAGAGGAGGATAGGGTATCATACGATCCGTTCCAGACGGATTGTAGCTTTTCTGTATGTTTTATTTTTTTTGCTAAATGTAAACACTAGCTTTATTTAGTTCAGATGGTTAAATGGTTTTTAAGCACTTCTACCATGTAAGCCCAATTTATGCAATATTCGCCGTACAGTATTCAGACAAACTGTTTTTTCGGATGTTATTGATATGTTTTCCATAATTTTAACTGCATTTGAACAGTGATTTTGTCTGACTTCAGTCACAATTTAGCTTGCTTCTATTTTATTTACCTTTCTTTCTCTATTTGTCCATATGAAATTTTACGATGTTTTAAATGTATCCAATTCATTAATAATTTTTATACCCTATCCTAAGGGTATATTAAGTTTGACACATAGTTTGTAACATAGAGAAATAATCCAGATAGACCCTATAAAGTATATATATTCGTGATCAGCATCAATAGCGAAATCGATTGAGCGATGACCGTCCGTCCGTCCGTCCGTATGTCACCTCTTTTTGGGCCTTAAATTTTGAGCTAGGACGATGAAATTTCATATCTGGGCTTCTGAGAAAAAGACGCAGTACAAGTGTAAACATTTTTGAAATCCGCCCACTGCCACGCCCACTTTTTCATAACTTCACTAAATTATATGAAACCGAAAAATTTTGTTAAGACCAAATATTTAGGCATTCATTCCCTTCAATCCACCCATACAAACGTTTTGGCCACGCCCACTTTTTGGGGGCGTTTTCATCACAAAACCGATTTTTGGGGTTTAAATTTTTAACTAGGGCGCTGAAATTTCATATCTGGGTTTCCAAGAAAAAGATACAGTACAAGTGTAAAATTTTTTTACATCCGCCTACTTTTTTATAACTAGCGTCCTAGTTAAAAATTTAAGGCCCAAAAGGCTTATGATTCACAGTATTTTTCTCGAGTATACGTGAAGTTACTCTAGGTGGAATTTTCGGGGCATTAATTCAACAGTTATGAAAATTGAAAGGATATGGCTGGGATTGAACGCACAACCTTCCATTCAATAGCCGAATGCATTACCACTACACCATGGCCACCCACAGATATGAAATTGATCACGAATATATGTATGTACAGTGGAGGTCCAGTATAACGAATGCTCCGTATAACGAATTTCCAATATAGCGAATCAAAGTTTTTTTTTTTTATTTATTTTATTCGTATTAATAATACTTTATAATTCACAAAATAATAATATAAACAAAATTTTGTTCGCAAAACCAAACATTAAATTAATTAAAGTTTAATTATTTAATATACAATGCAATTCATTAATATTTAGGTATTTAATTTTTCATTAATTTTTAAGTTCTTCTTTTAATATACTCTATACATCTCTTTTTAAATATATTGAAATTTAATTAATTTTTTGTGTAATTAGGAAGGTTATTGAACAATTAGAATCCGTTGTATATCAGTGTCTTCTGAGCTGCTACTGATGTCTGTCGTTGCAATCTAAAATCATTCGTATTCCTAAGTTGATATGGTTGTACCTCGCTCACCAGCCTGACCTCGTTAGTTAGGTACCTCGGTGCAGTTCCGCGTTTGATTTTGAAAACAGCTATTAATGTATTTAACTCCAATCTTTGTTTTATGTTTAACCACTTTAAGGCCTCCAGCATTATTCGAATCGGGGTAAAGCGGTTGCACTTTAGAATACGCCTCATAGCTTTATTTTGAAGTTTTTGTAACCTATCTATTTGGCCCTGATTGCAGCATGAATATATAATAGTGGCACAATATTCAAAATGTGGTTTTATTATACTATTATACACTATAATAGCCGTCATGTCATCCATCTTTTTCTTGATGTGTTTGAAAAAGCCTATTTTTTTGCCAATTTTCTTACATATATGGTCTAAATGCTCCTCGAACGTCAGGTGTTTGTCAATGATTACTCCAAGGTATTTAATACTGTTAACATTCTCGATTTGGCTTCCATTGATTTCTAAATTTACGTCACTGTTAATGTTAATGCTCATTAGTTTTGTTTTTTGTTCATTCAGCTTTAGCTTGTTCATGTTACACCATACTATTATGCTTCGAATATCGTCCGTTAGTTTATTCTTACATTCGTCTTTCAAGTTCCCCTCGCAAATATTAAAGTATCGTCTGCGTACATTGCAATTTTACATTTTTGCACAACTTTTGGTAAGTCATTTATGTATATTATGAATAGGATGGCACCTAATATCAATCTCTGTGGTATTCCAAAGTCTACATCGATATAATCCGATATTTTATTTTTAATTTTAGTTCTCTGTACCCTATTTGTGAGAAAGCTTCGAAACCATTCCACCTCTGTTCCCCTTATGCCATATATAAACATCTTTTTAAGCAAAACTTCACGGTCTATCGTCTCAAATGCTCGTTTGAAATCCAGGAACAATGTCATTATTTTCTTTTGTCTTCCTCCATTCTTCCATTCGTTTATAATGTGATTTACCGCATCTTCACATGAATAGTTCTTTCTGAACCCTGATTGATAATTTGATAAAATATTGTTGCATTCCAGATAATCCATTTTATTTACCAATTCAATGCTAAATTGTTTCCAAATGAGTCAACCTTTCGCGTATGCAGATGGTGTCATGATAATGGCCTTGTTATCAATGGCTCGAAAACCAAACTTATGTACATTCGCAGCCCACAGTACCAAGCGTCACAAATAAAGCTCAGAAACTTAAATTGCGTCAATCCTTTAAGAGCTGAAGAAATAGAGTTAGATGATACCTTCAAATACCTTGGAATCACCATAGATAGTCATTTTCGTTGGGAACCACATATCAATGATTTACGGAACAAGCTGCGAAGTTCTTTGTTTGCATTAGCTTGCTTACAATATAAATTATAAAGCGACCACTGAGGTGCAAAAGCCTAGTCTAGGTTGCGGTATGGAATACTGGCATGGGGAGGTGCGTCACTAACGCATATAGACAAACTGCAAGCCTTACAAGATCGGGCCATTAGATTGATATCGCCAAGAAACAATGTAGCCTACAACGTAAACTTTCTCAAAGTAAATCAAATTTTTAAAATGAGTGCTGCGTTGGAGTATTATGGCAACCCTAATTTCCGAGTACCAATTCGCCATCAACTCAATACTAGACGACGGGCAGACGGAGCTTACAACAATCTTCCTCAGAATCTACGAAATGTAAATCAATTAAACGTCAGGAAAAAAAGATTAAAAGAACATTTTTTAGAAGCTATTACTTAAACATTAACAAATATGCAAAGTACTTAAAGTGAAACTAAATAATAACCAATTGTATTATAATACATTAATCTAAATCTAAACTAAATTATACTTTGCAATTCGAAGTTCATATGTTAATTTTTGATGATAGAAAAATAGTAAATAACAAATGTATAAATAATCTCCTGCAGATAAGCCTTTCGCTTCGCAGGTTTTTAATGAAATGTATTTTTTATGAAGATAAATAAATAATCAAAATCAAATCAAAATCAAATCAAAATCAAATCAAAATCAAATCAAAATCAAATCAAAATCAAATCAAAATCAAATCAAAATCAAATCAAAATCAAATCAAAATCAAATCAAAATCAAATCAAAATCAAATCAAAATCAAATCAAAATCAAATCAAAATCAAATCAAAATCAAATCAAAATCAAATCAAAATCAAATCAAAATCAAATCAAAATCAAATCAAAATCAAATCAAAATCAAATCAAAATCAAATCAAAATCAAATCAAAAACAAATCAAAATCAAATCAAAATCAAATCAAAATCAAATCAAAATCAAATCAAAATCAAATCAAAATCAAATCAAAATCAAATCAAAATCAAATCAAAATCAAATCAAAATCAAATCAAAATCAAATCAAAATCAAATCAAAATCAAATCAAAATCAAATCAAAATCAAATCAAAATCAAATCAAAATCAAATCAAAATCAAATCAAAATCAAATCAAATCCATAATTTGTCGTTTTACTACAGATTCAATAATTTTTTCCAGAGTCCTTAATGAATTAATTGGTCGAAATTCTTCACATTTAATCGTATTTGCGACTTTTTCTACTGGTGTTATCATAGAATCCTTCCATAAATTTGGAAATTCTCCAATCGAGAGCGATTTATTTACCACTTCCAGTATAGTCTTCCCTAACAGGTTCCAGTTGTCAATTATAATTCGAGGACTTATTTTGTCAAAATCAGTTTTGTTTTTTAGCGATTTGCATACTTGTCTTAGTTCCAGTAGGTTTATTTGACGAAACTTATGTTCAATCGATGTCCTTATGTCTCTTATGCTCGTCACAAAATATTGGTTAAATCTATTAGCAATTTCAGAGTCATTATTATATTCTGTATCGTCAAAAACTATATTTTTTAATTTTATTTTCCAATTAGCACCAATTTTTTTAGCACCAATTTTTTTATTTCCCTCCATATCTGTTTCTGTCCGCCTGCTTGGTTTAGTCTGTTACTTATGTATTGGTTTTTTGTGTTGTTAATTTTTACCTTATAGTAGTTCCTTGTGAGTATATATTCCTGCCAGCTTTGATTAGTATTGATGAGTCTTGCTACATTATATTGTTTCACTTTTATGTCCTTTAATATTCTCAACTCGTTATTGAACCATTGGTGTGTGTCGTTGTTCATAATGGCTCTCCTCTTATTGATAAATTTAGCGGTAGTTTTCCTCAATATTGTATCAATCCTGCTTGCGTTATTGTGTAGATTAGTCTGTAGGTTGTATGTCAGATCTTCTTTACTAAGCTCTCGAGTGTATAGTTCTTTTGTATATTTAAATTGTTCAATTTCAACTTCATCTATTTTTTTGATAAAATTGGTGTTTAATATGACTTCAATAGTCTCATGGTCAGATATCTTTTCGTCTATATTTGTTCGTACTATTATGTTCTGCATATTGGTTATAACATAGTCGACTATGGTTTTTGTTGTGTTCGTTATCCTAGAATAATCCTCCATTTTTTGCGTTAAAAAATTGTCATTTAAAATGCGTTCTATCCTTTTCTTATATGTGTCATTTCTACACCAATTTATGTTAAAATCTCCTGCTAGCAGTAAGTTATTATTTACTTCGGTTAGAATTTCGATATTTTCTTCGAAAAAGCTGCAAAATGATCTTTCCGAATAGCTGGGTGATCTATACATTGCAGCTATTACTATTTCAAAGTCCTTGTATTTAACTTTAAATGATAGAAACCACATCTCTGGCTCCACTAATTTTTTCGTTATTTTAGTTACATTCCAGTTGTGTTGGTAATATATTGTTGTATCGCCGGAAGAAGATAGACATGATATATGTTTGTACCCATCGATTTTTATTTCTGCTACTTCCGTATCTTTAGTTACGTGCGTTTCCGATAGAATAATAAATTCATATTGGTAATAGCATATGAGAGTGTCACCAAAAGCTTTTGATTAAAGTAAATGGACACCGTAAAAAGTGAAGAACAGGTTTACACAGAAAAGAATAAATACAGTAACTCGGGCAACAATCTGATAGAGAAAAATCAAACAAAAATGACAAATTTCATAGGTAGAATCGAGTTTTTTAATATCGGGGATGACTTTACCTCCTACGCAGAAAGGATGGAGCATCTTTTAAGGCTTAATAAAATAACTGCAGATGAAGACAGGTATCGTTTTCGATTGGAGTTGGAGGAGCCGAGCTATATAAGATAGCAAAGACCTTAGTAGCACCGATCAAACCAGAAAGCCTAAAATTTGAGGTTTTAATCACGAAGTTAAAGTCACATTTTAGCCCAACGAGAAATATTACGGCGGAGAGATTTAAGTTTTTGAAAAGAAGCCAGAGTCCAGAGGAAACAATCTCAGATATCATCGTGGCAATTAAAAGTTTAGCAGATACATGCAATTATGGCGCATTTTTACCAGAGGCATTAAAGGGCAGACTACTGATGGGTCTCAAGGACACGAAAATACAAAGCAAGCTAATCGATGCAGGTGATTTAACATTTGAAAAGGCCTGTGAACAAGCGTTAAACATGGAGATGATACAAGCAGAGATGGTCATGATTGGAGGGATGACGTCGGCATCGTGTGTAAATGTGGTTCATCGAAGAGGCAGTGAAAAAGTTCAGCATAGTTTTAAATCTCAGCACAATGAAGAGGACACGAGATCACATCAACGTTTCATCAAAACATCTAAAACCAGCAAGTATTCAGTGTAATTATTGTAAGAAATGGGGGCATATTCAAAAATATTGTCATGAGGCACGGTCGGCATATAGAGCCAGGTTAAAGAGTAGGGGTAAAAACAGATATCAGGGAATTAATAGAGTCAGGGATTCTAAAAATATTAATAAATGTGAAACAAACAGCTTAAACCAGGATATGTCCAATTTAGAGATAAGATATTTAAATAATATCAGAGCTGGAATTTTCCATTGTGTATATTTATGCATTGTAATGTTAAGCAGTTACAAATGGAAGTAGATACTGGTGCTTGCACGTCAAAAATTCATGTTGATACCTATAATTCCATGTTTAAAGACTTACAACTTCAAGGTTCTGAAAGAAAACTGCATGTTATTTCAGGTGAAACTGTAAACGTGGTAGGGCGTCTAAGTGTTCCAATGCAAAAGACGAAAGGAGGGGAACTATTTGCGGTGGAATTGGTGGTGGTGGATAGCTATAGATAGGATAGATATTCTGTAAGCCTTATAATGTTCCGTTTGGAAAAAGAAAACAGGTGGAAGAAGAATTGGAACGGTTGGTAGCAGAGGACGTTCTATATTCTGTGAGGTACAGCGAGTGGGCGTCCTCTATTGTTGTGGTTGAGAAACCCAATGGCAAATTAGGCTCTGCGTTGGCTGCAAAGTTACCATTAACAAATATATTCGCACAGATCATTATCCGTTGCCAAGGTCAGTCGACATTTTTGCGAGCTTAGCAAATTCCTCCTATTTCTGCGTGTTGGATTTAGAGGGTGCTTACCAGCAATTAGAAGTAAATGAGGATTGCCAAGAATTACTAACTATCAACACTCATAAAGGATTGTTTCGATTCCGAACACTGGCGTTTGGAATGAAATGTGCACCTGCAATATGTCAGTCTACCATGGACGAAATTTTTAAAGATGTTCCCAAAGTCCAATGTTACTTAGATAATATTCTGATAGGTGGATCTAATTTAGAAGAGTGTAAAATGAATTTAGAACAGGTACTGATAAGACTGGATAAATATAGTGTTCGAGTAAAGCTAGGAAAATGTAGATTTTTTCAAACAGAAATCGAATATCTGGGACACTTAATAGGCGCTGATGGTATAAAACCCAGTAAGAAAAATATAGAAGTAATACAAGAAGCACCGTCCCCTAAAGATTTAACACAGCTAAAGGCGTATTTGGGTCTTCTTAATTATTATTACGGGTTTATTCCAAATTTGTCGGCAGAACTTCATGAGCTTTATAACTTATCGAAGAAAAATGTAATATTTTCATGGACTGAGTCTTGTGAAAGGGTCTTTAAAAAAAGTAAGGAATTAATACTTCACAATAACATTTTGGCTCACTATGATCCAAGCAAAGAAATAGTTCTTCATTGTGACGCGAGTCCGTATGGTGTGGCTGGAGTTCTATCTCATATAATTAAAGGTGTAGAACGTCCAGTACTTTTTGCATCCAGCAAAAAGTAATTTTCTATTCTATTAACTATTCACAATTGCAGCGAGAAGCCTTAGCTATCATATTTTCGATAAAAAAGTTCCATAAATATATATATGGCAAGCCTTTTATAATTTATTCGGACCATCAACCCCTTCGAGAAATATTTAATGGAAAGAAGTCGGCTCCCGCTGTAGCCGCAGAAAGAATTCAGCGTTGGTCCGGTTTACTTAGTATATATCAGTACACGATAGTATACAAGAAAGCATCATTCATGACAAATGCGGATGCGCTGTCTCGGGTACCTTTAACAGGTTCTACAGGACTTGAAAAAGATGCTATTAAATCCTTAAAAGATATCGCTTTCCCCGAAATCGAAATTGATGATGTAGAGAAGGAAACCAATAATGATTGGGTTCTCAAGAATGTCCTTAATATGATAAAATTGGGTTGGCCTAGTTCCGTCAATCATCTGTTTCAGAAATTCTTTCATGAAAGGAGTTCTCTAGTAACAGAAGGCAACTGCATCTTTTATGGTAATCGGTTAGTTATTCCACAGTCGCTTCAAAATAGAATTTTAGCTATCCTACAAGAGGGACATATAGGGATAGTCCGCATGAAAGTTCTGACACGTTCTTATTTTTGGTGGCCAGGAATCGATACAGATGTTGAAAATTACGTGCTTGAATGCGAGGTTTGCTCGGCATTTTTTAGTATTCATAAGCCATGGCCCAAGACAAATGAATTTTTCGAAAGAATCCATATTGATTTCTTTTACTTTAAAGGTCATAATTACATGATACTAATAGATAGCTTTAGTAAATGGTTAGATGTGAAGATTATGAGGAGTATAAAAGTAGAGAATGTCGTATCCGCTCTTCGATAGATTTTTTCTTATTTTGGACTGCCGAAGGTACTAGTATCTGACAACGGACCCCCGTTCATCTCTGACGAATTTTTAAAGTTTTGCAAGTATAACCATATTAAATGTATGAAAAGTCCACCTTATCATCCACAATCGAATGGAGCAGCGGAAAGGGCGGTGAAAACTGTGAAAGCAAGTTTCAAGAAAATGATATCTGACTCCGAAAATGAAAGCATTCCATTACAAACACTGTTAGATAAATTTTTGCTTAAGTATCGCTCAACGCTTACCACAAGTTTACGAAAATCTCCAAACGAAGTAATTTTTAAATGCAGACCGAAAACTTTGATTGATTTTATAAACCCAAATCGCGATTGAAAACAAATTTTAAGTAATACACAAACTGCAAATACTAGCAATAACTCTGATTTCTATGCAAAAAAAACCGTGTAAAACTGCGCACCACTGTAAAGTAGATTTAAAAAAGGGTGACAGGATATTATATATGTAAGTTAAAATACAAGTTTGAATTCAATTGGATACCGGGTGTAGTTGAAAGAAAAATAGGTAATGTTATGTATCTTATAAATATTGATGGGGTAAACCGTACTGCTCATGTATCTCAGTTAAACAAATTTAATTCAAAATCAGTATGCTTTGCATCCGCTAATGTTTTAGGGAATCGCATTTGAAGGTCCTTTGAGAAGATCGAAACGTTTAAAAAATGTTAAAATTAATTATACATACATAAATCCTAAGGTAACGAAGATAAGTTAAAATTATATATCGATTAACTATATCGATGTTTGTAGACTTCTATTGTTCTATTCTATTGTAATGAATTACTGAATTAAAAGTGAATTAAAGAATTAAGTTAATTTGTAATAGAACTAAAGCCATTCTTTTGAGTCGTTATGTACGTGTGTACGTATGTATTTTGTTATTTCATATGAGGGAAGTTTAATCTGAAGTGAAGAGGAGTGATAAGTATGAATTCATCATAACTTCAGTATGAAAACTTTAATAACACACTGTTAATGAAAGCTCTTAGTTTTAAGTCATTATGTAATTATTTAAGACATAATAAAGTCAGTCGTAAACTGAACATGGTGCGTGTCTTTTGCTTCTCTCTACTCTAGCGTTTATAGACATGCCACTTTGTTTTTGTACATAGATAGACACTCTAATAACGGTATGACATTCCATAACCGTAGAGCTTGTAGAAAAGCGCTTCGCGCGCTACACAGTCAAAAGCCGCTTGAAGATCTACAAAGAAGGCACAGGGTTTCTTATGTTTTTTCTTGTACCACTTTGCTATGTTAACAAGCGAGAATATATGGTCAACATTCGAATAATTACTTCTAAAGCCAGGTTGAAATTCTAATATGATATTCTTGTTTTCCTCCCACTGTGTTATTCGATTAACGATTACTGCGGCAAACAGCTTGGTGAATGTATTGAGAAACGAAATACTCCTATAATTTTCTGGATGATCATAATCGCCTTTTTTATGTAGTGGGAATATTATCGCCCTCTGGAAACATTCTGGGGCTTCTGCAGTTTGAAATATTCGATTAAATTCTTTTGTAAGCACTGATAGGAATTCCGATGTACAATTTTTATACAATTCAAAAGGGAGACGATCATTTCCTGGAGCTTTGCTCTTCTTGGAGTTGTAAATGACAGCCGAAGTAAAAGACTTCTGTAATCGGTGCATGAAGGAGTAGACAATATACAAAGGAATAAGAACAGGCAACAAGTTAATAATTCTCAGGGTCAGAACCAAAATTTAGGAAACCTTAGTGGTTCTCCGGGCCAAAATAGCTATCAACAGGATATTACTAAGCAAAGAGAGGTAAAGTCTCTAGAGATAGTCGAGAAACAACCTGTATCATTTTCTATGAACTAGCCTCGGATGATCTACGACAAATTATACTTATTTTTAATGCAAGACCATATGTAGCTCTAATAGACTCAGGGTCAACTCTAAGCATAATTGACGACAGACTGTACGAATTTAACAAAATTCCTATACAGCCAATACATTTTACGACAGTGACTGGCAACGATACCATACCATATGAGGTACATACATACGAACCAGAGTAATTCAAAACCTAATATAATGCTTTAATTAGATAGAAAGTCAATAGGCTTTACAACAGATATAAGTTTATAATTGGTATGATTCTATTGAACAACTTATTTACTCTAATAAATCTTGATGAAGAAACAGTTAAGTTAAATAATCAAAGTTGAAAATTCATTAACATTCCGTATACAGTAAATGAAGTCTGTACACGTGAATGGTAATACCAAACAAATAAATATAGACCTTAGAGTCTTAATACAGAAGAACGAATGGAAGTAGACAAGTTAATGACAAAATTTGGGAACTTATTTTTCAAAGAAGGAGATAGATTGGCTAGTACGTCTGAAGTACAGCATGAAAGTAGAACAACGACAGACCAACAAATAAACACCTAACTGTACAAGTACCCTCCCCAGCACGAAGAAGTCAGTCACATTATTTTACAACTATTGATCTAGCCAAAGGATATCATCAGATTTTAGTTAAGGAGGAAGGTAGGAAAGGACGGCTTTTGTTACCCCGTATGGATGTTTATATATACATTGTTCGAGAGATTACGCACTAGACCAAAGTATTGGGACCCTTTTCATCTCTCTTCCACGATCCATCTTAGCCGGAAAATCTCTCTGGATTTCTCCACAGTTCCTTTCTGGCTTTTATTCCTCGTGTCAACGATAGCATCTGTTTAACAAAAATCTGGTTCATCCTCTGAGTTTTTACCCAGTGGCTCCCCAGCACCTCCCTTCTTCTGCTAGCTGTCGCCGGACATTGACACAATATACGTGCTGCCGTCCCGCCTTCCTCCAGGCATAGTTCACAGGTGTCGTCCTCCAGAAAACCCATCTTCTTAAGGTGATACCCGAAATTCCCATGACCTGTAAATAACTCTACCACCCATTCCCGTATTCTTCGCAATAAGCTTAAAACCTCTCTGTGAGTGGTGCCCACCGGAATTTTAATAGCCAGTTTTGCCTGCCTGCAACCTTCTACGGTTGACCAACTTCTCTGGTGTTCCGCCGCTGCGCAGTTGCTAATCAGGTGTTCTACCAGCCTTCTGCCAATTGTAGCGAATGGTTCCGGACCGGAGAGCTCCGAAGTTGACCCCTGCTTTGCCAGAGAGTCCGCCTTTTCATTCCCCTCAGTCCCTACGTGACTTCTCACCCAGAGCAGCGTCATCTCATTTCGAGATGAGCGCTCATTGAGTTTATGAGAACATTCCAATGCCAGTGATGTATTGATATGTGCCTGGTCCATGCGTCTAATCACTGATGGATTGTCCAGTGCTATGGTAACGTTTCTACCTGCGACCTGACCCTTTTTCAGGTTATCGAACGCATGCAACAGAGCAATCATCTCGGCTTGATAGGCTGAGGTATATTTCCCCAGACTAATATGTAAGGCTAGTTTCAGTTCTTCTGAGAAGATACCTGCCCGCGCTCTGCATCCATCATGGACCCATCCGTAAAGATGATTATATCACCAATCTTCTTTTCCGAAAGTGTTCCATCTCCAATGAGAGTTTTGTGATACCTTTCAGTAACACGAACTCTCTTTATTCCATCCATGGGTATATTCAACGCCCTACTCTCGTTTCTCACGAGATCCAGAATTTTTCTATGACCGTAGATAGTACCGCGCGAGTGCCAGTTGGCATCCCGGAGCAGACGAAGTGCCGTCGAAGCCGCCACTTTTGTTAATAAATAAGTCCAGCGGCAGAATACTTATAATCACTTCCATTGCGCATGTTGGTGTCGCCCGTATTGCACCCGCGATCCCTAAATATGCCAGACGTTGGACCCTATCTAATTGCTTCTTTACAGTGTTCTGGGTGCCTTTCTGCCACTAAACAACTGACGCATATGTGATAATCGGTCTAACTATCATCGTGTACATCCACTATACTGACTTCGGCGAGATTCCCCACCGTAATCCACATATCGTTTGCACTGTTGAAGCACCCTTTCCGCCTTTCTAATCTTCTCTTCCACATGGAAGTTCCAAGATAGTCCAGTATCTAGGTATACACCCAGATACTTAACCTTCCTGGTCACATGTAGCTCCGATCCGAAAAGTTTCAAGAGCTGAAATTCCATATCTCTCCTCTTCCTTGTGAAGATGATCAGATCTGTCTTTTCCGCATTAATGGAGAGTCCTTGTTCCTGACACCACCGCTCCACCACTCTGAGAACATTTCTCATGGTATCTGCTGTGATGTTCATGAATTTACCACTTGCCATTGCTATATCATCGGCATATCCCACAGTGTGGATGCCAGTCTCTTCAAGTCTTCTCAGGAGAGAGTCCACAGTTATATTCCAGAGAGTAGGTGATAAAACTCCTCCTTGCGGACAACCTCTGCTAACCCTTCCTCTAAGTCTTGAAGTTCCCGTCTGAATATTTATCGCCCTATTTTTCAGCATATTGTCCATCCATCTCACCACCAATGGGTTAACCCTACGGTCTTCTAAGGCTACTCTCAGACTTTCGAAGCATATCTTATCGAAGGCACCTTTGGTCCACCACAATTCTTTCCATTGTTTTCAACAGAAATGATGTTAGGCTGATCGGTCTGAAGGACTTCGCTTCGGTGTAGTCCTTTTTTCCCGGTTTTGGAAGAGACACCACATTTGTTTCTCTCCATGTAGCCTATTGCTAGGCATGTAACTTATAAGCTTCGATACAATAAGATCTGCACCCAACTGAACTGAAGCTGGGAATATACCATCTGGTCGAGCGGTCCTGTAAGGAGAAAATGTTTTCATCGCCCCACTGACCGCTTCTAGAGTTACTATCCGTTCCGCTTCAGCCCTATCCATCCTGTTTGCTCTTTGTTTCCTCAGAGCCCAGGGCTGATCTGACTTCAGTCTTCCCGGAAAGTGTATTTCCATGAGGACCTCATTTGTACGATCCAGTGTGTCAACAATCTCGCCCGTTCTATCGCGAATAAGTCCGACTTTGGAAACTGGATCCCTCGAGACAATTTTCTGAAGTCTATTGACCTCAGCTGTGCTTCTCATATTCGAGCAAAATTCCCTCCACGACTCCCTTCTACGTCGTCGCAGAGTCGTTTTTAGCTTTTTCTTTTTTGCCTTATACTCATCCCATGATCATCCCTTTTCATGGCATGATTAAAGGCTTTTCTCTCGTCCTTCCTTAGATTTTTAAGTTTCCCACACCATCAAGGCGTGGGGTCCTTTTCATCTACTAAAGTAGGTGTACACGCCTCTTGGTAAGCATTTTCAACAGCTGATTGTAAGTGCTTCAGCTGTGACTCTACATCCCAAGTGGTTTTCAGTATTTTGGGTACCCTCCCATTCAGTTTCTCCCGCAACACTTCCTGGTATTTCACTATGTCCGTGTTCCTGAGAATCCTGATATATTTTCGATCTTTCTTCCTTTTAGATCCGTATCGAATATCAAATGTAATGGCTCTGTGGTCCGACATCATTGTCTGATCCATTACCTTCCAATTTGATATTCTATCAAGCATTCTATTACTGCACAGAGTCACGTCAATATCTTCCCTTTGTCTCGCATCCACAAAGGTCGGTTCTGTTCCTGTGTTGAGAATAGTTAGCTCTTTGCACACTACAAACTCGAATAAAGCTTCTCCTCTGTAGTTATCGTTGGTGCTTCCCCACACCGCACAGTGTGCAAAGTGCAAAGTGGCAATACTTTCAGGTAGACCTCTAATCCTTCCTTTATTGATCCAAGGCTCTTGCAGCAAGGCAATATCAATCGACTCTTCCACAAAGCATCTGATCAACATTGCTGATGCAGCTTTGCTGTGGTGAAGATTCAATTGAATCACCCTAAGTTGTTCTTGGTGCGGTTCAGGTTGACTGACCTTCTGTTTCCTGGTTTGTCCATCAGCCTTTCCACTTTCACGTGTACTTGATTGATTAACATTCCCGGACACAGGCTGTTCATCACCTTCTCCGCTTTCCGCCTCCACCACCTTGGCTTTAGCTGAACTGAAGGTCTCGGTATCAGTTTTGAACCGTTTCCTATGTCCTGCCTCTTCTGGGGTGGTTTCGCCTAAATTAGCAATCATATTAGTCAATTCATTGACCGATATGTCACTATTTCCCGAGACTCTCCCTCTCGCCCTTTTCATCTTTTGCTTAAGCTGCTTTCACAGCCTTCGCTCAGAATCAGGGTCTGCTCCGTCATCTTTGGGCCCGGCTTCCATGACGTCGATTAACCTCTTGGCGCCTTGCAGCACCGCATTGGCCATCGACATCGACGATTGTTCAACTGAATCTTTTGGTTTCCCTCCGGACTCCATTGTCTTCACGAGCTCTTCCGCTGTCGATCCTGCACCTTCCGGCATTTTCTCGACCTCTTCGGAGCCTTCCGCCTGGCCCTCTGATGACTCGTTCTCTTTTTTCTAATTTTTGAAAAATGGGTACATAATGTTCCCACGAGTCGGGGAGAAATCACAGATCAGGTAGGCAAAGATCCCCATTACCTACCCTACTCAACTAGTATACAACAGAGGATTGAGGTGCCCCTGAGGAGTTACCACTAGCGGTTCAATTACCCCTGAACCCTGTATTCCAGTAGTATCACTACTTAAACACAGTTCCCTCGGCGTGGCGACTTTCAACCTTGGAGTTAAGGGTTGTTGGATCTTAGTTTTCGATTCACACCGCGACGAGGTGTGCATCATCTGGGATAGTACATTGCTCTTACGTTAATTTATTACTTTCATCTCAGTCCATTAGATTTTTTTGATCATTTTTGTCTGACAAAGAACTGTTTTTTCTGCAACTTCTGTTAATCGTTCGTGGAAAAGTTGTTTAACATAATTTGTTAAACTATCAAAGATAAAAGTTTAATTAAAACATACAGAAAAGCTATAATCCGTCTGGAACGGATCGTATGATACCCTATCCCCTATCCTCCTTTCCATAAAGTGGGCGTGGCCATATTGCATTTTGTACTCAAATATGGCTATAACGTCAAACGTTTGAGGATGTTACATGTAAAATTTCATCAAAGTCGGTTTTTCGATGAAAACGCCCCCAAAAATTCGGCGTGGCCAAAACTCTTCTATGGGTGAATTGTAGGGAATCTAAATGCCTAAATATTTGGTCTTAATAAAATTTTTCGGTTTCATATAATTTTGTGAAAAAGTGTGCGTGGCAGTGGGCGGATTGAAAAACTTTTTCCACATGTACTGTATCTTTTTATCAGAAGCACAGATATGAAATTTCATAGTCCTAGCTCGAAATTTAAGGCCCAAAAAGCGGCGACATACGGACGGACAAACCAATCGATTGCGCTAGTGATGCTGATCACGAATATATATACTTTATAGCGTCTATCGCGATTATTTCCCTATGATATAAACTATGTGTCCAACTTAATATACCCATAAAAACAAAATGAGTAAAAACCTATAACTGTAAGAAATTGTCCGTTCATCATTAAAATGGATGATACCAGTTACTCTACCATGTCCGAGTCAAAGAAGGCAAAGAAACTCATCAACAATCGGTTAAAAATGTTGGAAGATTTGTTTAGGCAGAGTAAAACAATTAATAAAAAGTTTGTTAGTGTGTCTGTTGAGGAGATTCGAAGTTGGTACCCAGAGTACAAGGCAGATTGATGGACTGTTTGAGCATGGTATCGGCATTCATATCCAACATTACACAGCACAATACCGCACACCACCTACACCACCAAGGCGTGGGGTTCTTTTTATCTACCAAAGTAGGTGTACACGCCTCTTGGTAAGCATTTTCAACAGCTGATTGTAAGTGCTTCAGCTGTGACTCTACATCCCAAGTGGTTTTCAGTATTTTGGGTACCCTCCCATTCAGTTTCTCCCGCAACACTTCCTGGTATTTCACTATGTCCGTGTTCCTGAGAATCCTGATATATTTTCGATCTTTCTTCCTTTTAGATCCGTATCGAATATCAAATGTAATGGCTCTGTGGTCCGACATCATTGTCTGATCCATTACCTTCCAATTTGATATTCTATCAAGCATTCTATTACTGCACAGAGTCACGTCAATATCTTCCCTTTGTCTCGCATCCACAAAGGTCGGTTCTGTTCCTGTGTTGAGAATAGTTAGCTCTTTGCACACTACAAACTCGAATAAAGCTTCTCCTCTGTAGTTATCGTTGGTGCTTCCCCACACCGCACAGTGTGCAAAGTGCAAAGTGGCAATACTTTCAGGTAGACCTCTAATCCTTCCTTTATTGATCCAAGGCTCTTGCAGCAAGGCAATATCAATCGACTCTTCCACAAAGCATCTGATCAACATTGCTGATGCAGCTTTGCTGTGGTGAAGATTCAATTGAATCACCCTAAGTTGTTCTTGGTGCGGTTCAGGTTGACTGACCTTCTGTTTCCTGGTTTGTCCATCAGCCTTTCCACTTTCACGTGTACTTGATTGATTAACATTCCCGGACACAGGCTGTTCATCACCTTCTCCGCTTTCCGCCTCCACCACCTTGGCTTTAGCTGAACTGAAGGTCTCGGTATCAGTTTTGAACCGTTTCCTATGTCCTGCCTCTTCTGGGGTGGTTTCGCCTAAATTAGCAATCATATTAGTCAATTCATTGACCGATATGTCACTATTTCCCGAGACTCTCCCTCTCGCCCTTTTCATCTTTTGCTTAAGCTGCTTTCACAGCCTTCGCTCAGAATCAGGGTCTGCTCCGTCATCTTTGGGCCCGGCTTCCATGACGTCGATTAACCTCTTGGCGCCTTGCAGCACCGCATTGGCCATCGACATCGACGATTGTTCAACTGAATCTTTTGGTTTCCCTCCGGACTCCATTGTCTTCACGAGCTCTTCCGCTGTCGATCCTGCACCTTCCGGCATTTTCTCGACCTCTTCGGAGCCTTCCGCCTGGCCCTCTGATGACTCGTTCTCTTTTTTCTAATTTTTGAAAAATGGGTACATAATGTTCCCACGAGTCGGGGAGAAATCACAGATCAGGTAGGCAAAGATCCCCATTACCTACCCTACTCAACTAGTATACAACAGAGGATTGAGGTGCCCCTGAGGAGTTACCACTAGCGGTTCAATTACCCCTGAACCCTGTATTCCAGTAGTATCACTACTTAAACACAGTTCCCTCGGCGTGGCGACTTTCAACCTTGGAGTTAAGGGTTGTTGGATCTTAGTTTTCGATTCACACCGCGACGAGGTGTGCATCATCTGGGATAGTACATTGCTCTTACGTTAATTTATTACTTTCATCTCAGTCCATTAGATTTTTTTGATCATTTTTGTCTGACAAAGAACTGTTTTTTCTGCAACTTCTGTTAATCGTTCGTGGAAAAGTTGTTTAACATAATTTGTTAAACTATCAAAGATAAAAGTTTAATTAAAACATACAGAAAAGCTATAATCCGTCTGGAACGGATCGTATGATACCCTATCCCCTATCCTCCTTTCCATAAAGTGGGCGTGGCCATATTGCATTTTGTACTCAAATATGGCTATAACGTCAAACGTTTGAGGATGTTACATGTAAAATTTCATCAAAGTCGGTTTTTCGATGAAAACGCCCCCAAAAATTCGGCGTGGCCAAAACTCTTCTATGGGTGAATTGTAGGGAATCTAAATGCCTAAATATTTGGTCTTAATAAAATTTTTCGGTTTCATATAATTTTGTGAAAAAGTGTGCGTGGCAGTGGGCGGATTGAAAAACTTTTTCCACATGTACTGTATCTTTTTATCAGAAGCACAGATATGAAATTTCATAGTCCTAGCTCGAAATTTAAGGCCCAAAAAGCGGCGACATACGGACGGACAAACCAATCGATTGCGCTAGTGATGCTGATCACGAATATATATACTTTATAGCGTCTATCGCGATTATTTCCCTATGATATAAACTATGTGTCCAACTTAATATACCCATAAAAACAAAATGAGTAAAAACCTATAACTGTAAGAAATTGTCCGTTCATCATTAAAATGGATGATACCAGTTACTCTACCATGTCCGAGTCAAAGAAGGCAAAGAAACTCATCAACAATCGGTTAAAAATGTTGGAAGATTTGTTTAGGCAGAGTAAAACAATTAATAAAAAGTTTGTTAGTGTGTCTGTTGAGGAGATTCGAAGTTGGTACCCAGAGTACAAGGCAGATTGATGGACTGTTTGAGCATGGTATCGGCATTCATATCCAACATTACACAGCACAATACCGCACACATCAGTGTACAGTTACCGGAGATGTTTCTTTCGACGTTTCCAGCACACTATGAAAAGTGGAGACAGTTCGAAAATGAATTTGAATCCATGATTCATAATAATCAGGATTTAACTGAGATTGAAAAGTTACATTACCTTATGTCAGGTTTGTCGGGCGACATTGATTGTTTGTTGAAGCATTTAGAAATCCTAAGGCGTGTTCCATATTGTATTCTCGGTATGAATATAAGCGTTTCGTAGTCAATACGCACTTGAAGTTATTCTTCGGTCAACCTGTGTTTCAAAATGAAACTACTGTAAGGTCGAAACAGTTGCTGGATACATCCACAGAATGTCCTACATTCCTTTGAGAACCTCGGCCTTCCTGTAAAGCTATGGAATTTAATGTATATATACATTATTTTTCAAAAATTATCTTCCTGAACGCAGAAATTGTGGAAGGACCAAAGTTCCGAACGTTAGAAGTTGTGCAGTTGCAAGACCCGAAGTTCAGTCAATATGTCTCCAGGAGCTCACAGCAGAAGGTACCAGCAACAAAGAATGCATTTCATGTTAGGCAACCAATGCAAAACAAACAATACAAACTGCAATGTATGTGGTAAGGGCCAACATTCGATTCGTACATTCAACCGTTTCGTCAAAATGGACATCGTCGACTGCTGGTGTTTGCTGTAATTGCTTAGCGTACAGCCATACGTTGTTACTCGTTGTTACTTTTGTCAGCATAAACACCATCCTTTGTTGCACAGTATCTCCAATATGAACACTTCGCATCCTGATACATCACATTCATAATCACGCCCTTACACTTATGAAGAGTTTTCTTACACTATTCATGAACAGCAGCAGCGTACTATGTAGTTTGGAATCATTTACGGGAACAAAATACAATTTCCGAAATTTTGTTATCTACAGCAATAGTAAAGGCAAAGTTATCATAGGGAAGATATTTTAACTTACAAGCTTTGATTGGATTCGGATTTTAAGTCACCTACATTTCTGAAGCGGCAGTACAACTGTTAAATCTGGATGTCCCTAGAACTTCAATTATGTATCAGGGCTGGGGCACGTCAGCAGTGGAACATGCCATCGGTATGCTAATAATATAACATTATCCGGTCCCATGATTTTTAAGTTTGCTACTGTGGATCTCTCGATGGATTGCGACGTATATGTGGAGTTAATCCTTCCAGAAGTCATCAGAGAAGATGAAACGTTAACAGTTGCTTTGTATACATAGCTGGGTTGGATTATACAAGGCAACGTATCTACAGGACCACATAAATCTGTACAAAGTTTTTTTTACAGATGTCTGACGTAGATACCCGGTTACTGAGATTCTGGTTGATTGAGGAGATTCCACTCCACTCAGCAGACGAAAATCTGACTTCAACGACATGACCAGACATTTGCTTCAAGGACGGATTTCAAACTGCATTTGGGGCCTCGAGGTTAGGAGCCTTGTGTAGGTTTAATCTATTGAATAAGCATGTGGAGAACAACCCCACACTACACAGAGCATATTTATATTGTTCCCCATCACGCGGTTGTAAAAGAGACCTGCTCGGCTACCAAACTTCGTGTCGTGTAGTGTCGTTGTCGATGCGGCGGCATAAACATCGGATGGTACGTCTGTGATCTAAAAATCAAAACAATATAATTGATATTATACGTATTAAGATGGAGAACTCATCAATTTACCATAATTTATACCCGACATCAAGAAGATGTATCGGCAGATTCGTATAAAGCAGCAGGATCCTTATAACTAGGTAATTTTTTGGGACAGCAACAATAACGAGCCTATCAAAACCTATCATTTGGATACCGTGACATTTGGTGCTGAATTTGCGCCATATCTTCCCATTCGCAACCAAGTGGCATCTGACGAAGTGGAGCAATTTCCTGTCGGTGCTAAGGTACTGCGTGACGAGATATATGTACGTGGATGATGTAATGTCCGGAGTCGATACGATAGAGTCAGCTGTCCAAAAACGTGATGAGGTAAGGCAACTGCTGGCGACAGCAGGATTCAACCTGCGGAAATGGACAACTCGAAGCAGGTTTTGCAAGGCATTACACGGGAACTATAGAAAAAAAAATCATGTTGTCCACAATAGCACGGCACTTCGATCCTCTTGGCTAGATTTCGCCTTATATAGTGAGACGAAAATCATGATGCAGCAACTGTGGTGGTGTATATTGGCGCATGACGAACCAGTTCTCCTGGAATTCAAAGAGTACTGGACATATTTTACCAAGAGCTTCCATTGGTTGAGAAGATTCTCATAAAACGATGAATTCACCTGCAGAAGGGGCGACAATCGAAAATTCACGGGTATAGTGATTCCTCGGAGAAGGCGTTTGTCCCGGTCACTTACCTACGTGTTTTAGATAATGATGGCACTCTTCACATGCACGTATTGATGTCGAAGACCAGGGTGACTTTTGTACAGACTGTAACCCTTCTGGAATACACAGCAAAGGTGATGAGGCTGGACAACGTAAGAATGTAAGCTTGGTCAGATTCGACCATCACATTGGCATGGGTCATAGCAACACCATCCAAGTGGAAGACGTTTGTCTGCAATCGGATTGTAAAGATTCAACGCATTGTTTGTTTTATTTATATTTATTTTGGTTTGATTTATGTTTGGATCCCACGAGTATGGAGGAAAGGAAAGTGCACCACATCAGAGACCCCTGTAATGTGGTAAGGCTACATTTCCACAAGAGGGCGCCAGGCCTCCGTTAGCGATGCTGTATGGATTTATTTTCTACAGCACCATTCAGGCCTCGGCACGGGTCGCATAACGCCTTGCCTAGGGGACAGGACGCTTAGTTACGGGTGACATTTATGTACCTGCCCTGTCACAAAAATTTCACTGGGTTTATGTGTTTTGTTCATCACCCCTCTGTTTTTGTCGCTCTTGTTCGGGAACTGCTTATTGGTTATTCGCATATCTCTAGGTCATTCAGTTATCCGACGCCGTGCTGACCGCCCTTATAGTCTAAGCTCTGTCCCAAGGAGAAGTTTATTGCTGTGAATAGGGAACCAAAGAATTTCCGAAAGGCCGCCGAAACGTTCCTGAATGATGGAATGAAATAGAATTTCATTAAGACTTATGAACTTATTTGATAAAGAATTTAAAACTATTATTCTATCTTAAGACAATCCCTCATAAAATAATCTATTTTTCTCTTCTTTATGTACGCGCATATTTCACAGAACTATATCACACTATACTTATAAAATGTATATATCCCCCGCTCCCTGGATTAACCATTCCCCGATTGAATTAAATTTAAAATCAAAATTATGAAATTGTCATAATAATAACGAAAAAACATACATAAAAGCTACAATCCGTCTGGAACGGATCGTATGATACTCCTCTCTATAAAGTGGGCGTGGCCAAATTGCATTTTGTACTCAAATATAGCTATAATGTCGAACGTTTGAGGATGTTACATGTAAAATTTTATCAAAATAGGTTTTTTGATGATAACGCCCCCAAAAAGTGGG
This sequence comes from Xylota sylvarum, assembly GCA_905220385.1. Taxonomy (NCBI): domain Eukaryota; kingdom Metazoa; phylum Arthropoda; class Insecta; order Diptera; family Syrphidae; genus Xylota; species Xylota sylvarum. The sequence goes on along the minus strand of CAJMZQ010000027.1, from coordinate 2,781,779 downwards.
CGTGGCGAAAACTGTTCTATGGGTGAATTGTAGGGAATCTAAATACTCAAATATTTGGTCTTAACAAAATTTTTCGGTTTCATATAATTTAGTGAAGTTATAAAAAAGTAGGCGTGGCAGTGGGCGGATGTAAAAAAATTTTACAATTCTACTGTATCTTTTTCTTGGAAGCCCAGATATGAAATTTTAACGTCCTAGTTAAAAATTTATGGCCCAAAAATCGGTTTTGTGATGAAAACGCCCCCAAAAAGTGGGCGTGGTCAAAACTTTTGTATGGGTGGATTGTAGGGAATCTGAATGCCTAAATATTTGGTCTTAACAAAATTTTTCGGTTTCATATAATTTAGTGAAGTTATGAAAAAGTGGGCGTGGCAGTGGGCGGATTTCAAAAATTTTTACACTTGTACTGTATCTTTTTTTCAGAAGCCCAGATATGAAATTTCATCGTTCTAGCTCAAAATTTAAGGCCCAAAAAGCGGTGACATACGGACGGACGGACGGTCATCGCTCAATCGATTTCGCTATTGATGCTGATCACGAATATATATACTTTATAGGGTCTATCTCGATTATTTCTCTATGTTACAAACTATGTGTCAAACTTAATATACCCTTAGGATAGGGTATAAACATACAGAAAAGCTCCAATCTGTCTGGAATAGATCGTATTACTGATCTGATCTGATAATTTAAATGCAGTACGTGCTGTTTGTCCATCTTGCACAAGATTAGCGGCAATACCAGAAGATGCAATCGCAATGGCCACTTTCCCGACGATCTTATTTTTGCTAAAATTAAATTAATCAAAATTTTTTCCGATCCTCCTGTAGCATCTTAAAGTACATATACATATTTTTTTGCTATTTAAAATCGCTAATACTTTTGTTGCTTATTGATTGAACAAAAAGAATCAGAGCTTCATTGAGCATTCTTTTAACATAATCAGTATCTGGACTAATGTTTGGCCCGCGATTTAAGATGCCTTCGGCCAAATTATTCTCAAACTTCTGCCAAAGGCTCAATGGTTCGGAAACATTGATTCAGAATCAGATGCATCAGATAGGCATTCATTCCAATTCGTATCACCTTCGGGCATTCACAGAGCCTTGCAAGCAAGATGTTGCACCTCGGATGTGGTGTAGGAACATACGCAGATAAAAGCGTTCTGTATTGTTAGGATTTATTGTAGACACACGTCCTATAGCAGACGCTTTCCTTACACCGGGATTACCACTCACATGTTAACCCTGCTTTCGTCTTTCGAACGTATTTTGGCTAATACATGGGTAAGAAAACGTCCGAAGTATAAAATCTATTCCAAGCCTACTTATCATAAAAAAAAATTGCAACCAAATTTATCCATTTGTTTAATACGAGAGGATCGAACAATCAAAATACATAAGCACGAGGCAGTCAGGTGTATTACACTCGTACTAACATGCATACTCGCTTGTGCATTGACGGTGGCAATGGTCTGATCGATCGCGAAAGCATACAAATAATATTTCTTTATGATATTACTTTTCTCACAGAAAATATGCAAAGAAGATATGTATATACATCAAAATCTTTGTTGTGAAGTATATATTCTAAACAAATATCTAGGTTTTATATCAATACATTTTTTTTAAAAATCAAGTTAGAGCGAGGTAAATGCCAAAAATTGGCACGGATATTTTTCTTTCCCTTATTTCCATTTAGTAGGTAGTGTTTTTGTTTTTGCGGCACATATACATATGTACGTAGGTACATACATTTTTTAAATTTGCCTTTTATAAATGTAGTGATGATTAGGCCCAAAAGGATCGTATAAGGACAAGGGGTTATCTTCTTGTAACCAATCGTATTTCCCATGTCACATTCTTCGCAACTGCAATTTTGATGGATTTCCGAATCACAATTGTTGGTATTTGAGAAGTTTTCTCAAGACAGCTCAAGATAAGGAGGGGATACTATAGTTTCCGAGGCGCCAAGATCTGAAAACGCAGTTTTGTAGCTCTCCAAGAAATAAGACCAACATATTTAGTACCAACAATCTCGTTTAGTTTTATGTTTAGAAGATATCGAAGTTTAAAAATTCAATTTTTCTTATGGGATTTCTCTTAGAATATATATTTTGTTTGGGTGGAATCGAAAATTGGTTTCATAATTTTAAGAGTTTTTTGTTTCCATATGTGTACATACATATATAAACATGTAAGTACATATATTGAAAACTGTTCTTAATATTAGATGGATAAAATGAAATGCGTTTCACCACTTAAACGTTATAAACTACTTTTATTAGACTTAACAGTTCAATCACACGTCTTGTTCATTTCAAATATTACGATGGAGTGATTAAAATAAGAAATGTAATTTTGACATTTGGTAATATGATTTGATTGACAATCATTAAGTTAAATCATTAAATAGTATACGTTATTTAAACTCGTTACGTTACGTTAAATTAAAAAGTGTAGATAATGTAGTAATATTTTGCAATAAATAATCATTGTTTAATAAACACAAATTATAATAAACGTTTTAATTATATACGCCAACATCCTCCCCGGCCCTGAACGAAGTTCGCAATGTGTCTCAGCCTTTATCTTCAACGCCTGGTTGACCTCATAAATCAGGAAATTTTTGCACGTCTTCTTTTCTTCTTGACTGACGGCCATTATGTTTATGCTGAAGATCGTTTTGTTGCAGTTGCCATTGCATTTCATTGTTTTGTTGTCTGTGCCGGGTAGATTTTATTTCTCGAGTGTTTTTTTTTTTTTTTGTAAATAAATGTTCAAAAAAAAAAATAAAAAATTATAATATTATTGAGGCAGGAAAATACAGGTGAGTGATATTAAATTATAATGTTATTAAATATTAATAAATATATTTGCAATTGGGGTTTTAATTTCATCTTGTGTTGACTTCTCGTGTAGTGTTGTTGTTGTTACATGTGCGTAGTAGCATTTAAGAATGGAGCTGCGTGCCCAATTTGTTTACGTATTTTTTTTTGTTTGTGTAATTCATACGCAAATTCTCCGTGCGCGAAAAGTATTATCTGTGACGTGTAGTGTTTGTCCTCCAATACGGGTAAAGTGCCAGTAAAATACCTGGAGAAGACTTAAAAAAGTGCATTAGTGAAGTGTAATAAATATTTTTTGTTTTTTTTTATCATGTGAGAAAAGAAAGATAAGTGCTTGTAAGCGAAAACGGACGTCGCGTATGTGTGTGTTAGTGTTTTTCGTTTCGCTTACGGTTGTTTACAATGTGTACTGTAATGGGTATGAATCCAATGTGCGGTTACACATTTGATTGAGTGTAATGGATATACGGTTTGTTGCTTGATGATCAATGCATATGAAAACTTAACGTGTGGTTTGTGTCGTGATATTTGTGTAGAATGAGAGTGATATTTCTCAGCGAATGTATGTATGTACGTATGTATGATATTTTGGATGTGATTTCATTATGATTATTTGATATATACAATATGTATGAATTGGATGAAATAAAATTTGTTGTTCGTTGAAATGAATTGAAATTATTTTTGATATCGTTTGGTTGTTATTTATATATTTTTAGGTTGATTAAACGAATATACTTTAGATTGCTATAATAATTGAATTTTGATTTTTGATTTTAAGTGTGGTGTATGATGAATAAAAATTGAATTAGGGTTTTTAAATTCAATTTACCGTCGGCAATTTGATTTATGTCGGATGTATGCGCCGTTGGTAATTTGATATTTGATGAGTCTTATGAAGATTTCAGTGTGGTTAGAGACTATTTTAATGTAGGATATCAAATATATGAATAATTTTATATCATTATATTACGCTGTATGTGTCGTTAGACGGAAGCAAGCAAATTTTAGTGATAGGTCGTTTGACTTCTCCTTTCGGTGTTTTCAGGGTGACAACTCGAGTTAAATTGTCTTTCCCTGGATGTGTGCTGATGATACGTGCGAGACTCCACTTCGCTAGTGGTAATTGATAATCCTTGATCAAAACTAAATCTCCGATCTTGGGTTGGTCTTCAATTTTTATCCACTTAGGACGTTGTTGCAGTCGTGTCAGGTATTCGGACTTCCACTGTTTCCAAAAAAGTTGTTGTAGCTTTTGGATCCGTTGCCATCGTTGAAGATGTCCGATTTTGATATCCGATAGGTCAGGCTGAGGGATGCTATTTAGCGCGTCTGGCCGTAAATCTGTTCAAGGTTGCAAGAAAAGCTTGGGTGGTTAGATCGCTTACCAGTTCTATGTGTATAGCCTTCGTAGCCAAACACAAACACAAATATGGCGAAATAAGCCTTGAATATTTTGCCACCTCGACCCTTCCATGACTTCACGTCGATCGGTCCAGCGTAGTCTACACCGGTTTGCGTAAAGGGTTGAGACACGCGAACCCTTGGTGCGAGTAGGTTACCCATGAGCTGAAATGACGGTTTCGCCCTGTATCGAAAGCAGATGGTACACTTATGTAAAAAATTCTTAATGAAGTTTTTAATTTTCAGGATCCAATATGTATTCCGAAGATACGCTGCTGTTTGCTGGATCCCTCCGTGTAGTGTCTTCAGATGAGCGTCGGCGACCAAGAGTTTTGTGAAATGGTGGTTTCCTGTCAATATGATCGGACGCCTTTGATCAAATGTGAGCTCCGAATGCTGCAACCTACCTCCGACTCTCAAAATACCATCGGAGTCAATGAACGGACAGAGTGAACTTGGAGCTCCGACTTTGAGATCTGTACCAAACATTTGTGATTGCGCGAGCTTCACCATGAAGAGAGTAGCGTCGTGAATTTCTGCTGGATAAAGTATGTCACCATTTCTAGAGCCAGGTACCTTTCGCAACTTTGATATAAACCGTCGACAATATCCGATTATTCGGAGAAGTTTAGTCAAGCTGGAATGGTTAGACATCAAGGTGTGGAAATCATTGTTTACCTGAACAACAGTGTGGGCTCTGACTGATCGTTTCTGCTCGTCAGTGCTTAGGCTTGTCGGCTGATGTGGACACTGGAACTCCCAAGATTCGCGTAGAAAAGTTGAACCGTTCCACCAGAGGCTATTCCCATGCAGATCCGAAGGTCCTATTCCCCTTGATGCTAAGTCTGCAGGATTTAAGTCACTAGGAATGTGTCTCCAGCTGTCTGATCTGACTAGTCGTTGTATTTCGGCTACGCGGTTGTTAACAAAGGTGACCCATTTGATTGGAGGAGCGGAGATCCACGATAGAGTAATAGTTGAATCGGTCCATGCATACTGCTTCGCATCTCGCAATCCTAAAACCCTTGATGTGTAGTCCAGCAGTGTCGCAAGAATTACGGCTCCGCAGAGTTCAAGTCGTGGAAGCGTTTGGGTTTTCACTGGAGCAACTCTGGTCTTGGATAGAAGCAAATGCACATGGATATTGTTGTTGACGTCGAGAACCCGAAGATAAATCGCCGCACCGTAGGCCTTCTCGGACGCGTCACTAAACCCGTGTAACTCCACTTCTTTGTGCATGTTGTCTGTGTGGATCCAGCGAGGAATGCGAAGTTTCTCCAGATGAGGCAATTCTTCTCGAAAGGCATTCCACTCTTTCTTGAGTTCCAATGAAATAGGATCATCCCACTTCAGCTCGCTACGCCACAGTTGCTGCATCAAAATTTTGCCCTTTATAATGTAGGGTGAAATCCAACCGAGGGGATCGAAGAGCTTGGCGATGTTGGAAAGAATGGTCCTTTTCGTTGGTTCAGCAGTATCCAATTGAATATTCTGAAAAGAAAGGCTATCTTCTATCGGAAACCATTTAATTCCTAACGCTTTGATGTGACCTGAAGAGTTTAAAGGTAGGCATAAATCAACTTCCCGCTGGTCTAAGGGTATCTGACCTAAAATCTCCGTTGAATTACTTGCCCATATGCGCAAATTAAACCCTCCCGACGACAACAAACTGTTGACCTGACGAAGCCTAATCAAAGTTTCTTCCACAGTACCGGCTCCAGCGAACAGATCGTCAACGTAGGTATCTTCTTTCACCATCCGTGCGCCCAAAGGATACTTATGTGCTTCATCATCAGCCAGTTGATTGAGTGCTCGAATGGCTAGATATGGTGCACAAGTTGTACCAAATGTGACGGTTCGAAGACGGTATACCTTGATCGGTTCAGAATCGCAATCACGCCAGACTATCAGCTGATAGTACGAATCCTCGCAGCTAACATGAATTTGTTGATACATTTTTTCCATATCTGCAGTGAAGGTATATTTGTGTCTTCTCCACTTTAGCACAATATCAATGATGTCTGTTTGTGTTTTAGGTCCTGTCAGCAAATGTTGATTTAGCGAAGTCCCGTCCGTAGTTTTGGCCGCAGCATCAAAGACGAAGTTTTGTCGTCGAACTGGACTCCTTAACTACGGCGTGGTGTGGCACAAAATAGTGATGAGCAGACTTTAATACTTCGTCCTTGATGACATCAACCTCTACCATATATCCCAAATGTAAGTATTCATTCATACATTTCTTGTACTCATTGTGTAGTGTTGAGTTGAAACGGAACCGTCGCTCCAGCTGAGCAAACCTACGCAAGGCGCCTTCCTTCGAGGATCCAAGCCCAGGTCTGCTCCCTTCCTTGAATGGTAACGATACCTCGTATCGCCCGCTTTCCAGCCTCTTCGTTGTTGCTTTAAAATATTCCTCACATGCTCTGTCTTCTGTGGTTTGGTGGGCCTTAAAGGGTGCTTCCTCCATCTCCCAGAACTTTTGCAGCTGCCGGCCGACATCAACCACCTGATGAAAGATCCGTACTGTGCGGTTTGATTGATGCACTTTGCCCATCAGAATCCACCCAAGCAATGTGTTCTGAGCTATGGGTGCCATTGCTTCATCTATTATCTCGGAATATACATCGTTGCCTAACAGAAGATCGACTTCAGCGGGTTTATAATAAGTGGGGTCAGCCAGAGACAAACCATTGAGATGGCTCCATCGTTCTGATGTCAGTTCCTTGGTCGGAAGAAGCCCAGTCAGCGAGTTGAAAATTAAAACTCGGGTACTGGTCTCGTAACCCGAATGAAGAGACCCAAGGGTAAGGTCAACGTAGCTGTGACATGCTCCGCTGCTGACCTTCCCCAGCCCTGACACCTCGACGAAAGTGCGTTTGCCATGGAGACCCAAACGCTTGGCTGCTCTGTTTGTAATAAACGTAGCCTCTGACCCCGGATCAATCAAACCCCGAAGTTCGATGCCTATTCCTGACGCCGATCTAACTTTAACTATGGCTGTTGCCAACAAAATCTGTAAATTAGACCCATATGTTGCCAAAAAGTTGTTAACCTGCTGGGTAGGTTGGAATGGTGTCGCATTTATTGTTGAAGAGTGTGATTGTGTGGGGTTGTATGTGTGTTGTGTAGTGTTGAACGCGTTAGGCTTTGAATGTGTTGTGTAGTGGTGAACGCATTAGGCGCTGAATGTGTTGTGTGGTGTTGTGTGTTAGGTGTGTGTGTACTATTGTGTGTATGGGACGGAGGGTTGAAATGTAGAAGGGAGTGCTGAAGCTGTTGGCAAAAATAGCAAAGAACTCAGCTTGGACATTGATGACTTGCGTGACTGTATGCCAGACAGTTTTCGCTAACACCGATTTTGTCGACAATACTTCTACGCGAAGCAATGTCCAATTTCAAAAACCGGTTGCAGGTTCGAAGTGAATGTGCTCCTTTATTACACACTTTACAACTGAACTGGCTCTTTTGGGTTTGTTTAACATGAAATGTTTTGGCCAATGGAGCCCGAGAGACCTTGTTGGGTGACGGACTACGGACTGCGGACTGACCAACTGCTTCTAATGTCCTGAATCTACCTTCTAAAAATTCTGAAAATATTTTAAATTCAGGTAACTCCTTACTTGACCCTAATTTTTATTCCCAGAGTTGCTGAGTTATTGTGGGGAGCTTCTTCACCATACAAAAGATGAATATGATGTCCCAATGTTCTACCGGCAAGTCAAGATTCTTTAAGGCGTGTCGACATTCGACTGAAGTATCTAACAGCCTTTTCAAACACGCAGCGGTCTCGTTACGAACAGTTTCCTGCCCGAAGAAAATTTGAAGTTGTGCGTTGACAAGGACACGTTTGTGGTCGTAGCGTGATGTGAGAATGTCCCACGCTGGCCTATAATTTCCGTTGCCAATCGATAAATGTTGTAAGAGACGCTCAGCCTCACCCCCCAAACTGGATTTTAAATAATGAAGTTTTTCTACTTCAGATAATGATTTATTGGTGTGGATCAAAGAAATGAAAAGATCGTGGAAGGATCTCCAGGATTGATAATTTCCATTAAAAATCGGTAAATTTATTTTCGGTAGACGGATAATGTTCTTATCACTAGAAGCAACTATTCTAGGACTTACCGGAGATTCAATTGTAGCTTGAAATTTATCCAGGTGATCCTGTAGCGATGTTTTATATTCCAGGTATATTTCCTTTATTTTGTCGAAAATGTCTTCTAATTCTGCTTCCTTTTCAGCTTCGTTTAAGGAGATTCCCTCTGCGTTATGACGGATGCTCGATTTGAAGTTATCCTCCAAAATAGAAATTCTGTTGGAAATATAGTTTTTGGTTCTTTCCTTCGGTGATCTTTTGCCAAAATTTTCAAAATCTTTTGTTATTTGCTTTAGCAAATTTCTTTGGAGCCTTAGAGCGGAGCTCATGGTGAAAAAAAATAAGCGTAAGAGAAAAAAAAAATAAAAAGCAATGTATTTCAACTTACGTATGTATCTTTCAGATTTCTCAATTTTGCGGAAATATCCAGCAAAAGCGCAAATTAAAACAATAGCGATATATTTTTAAATGCTCCGGTTCTTAACGGAAAGTACGTGGGACAGTTGTAGCGGGTATTCCAACGGAGTCTTTGCGGGCACAACGGACTCAACGGTGGATGTGCTGCTGTGAAAATATCCAACGGTGCGCAGAACTGTGTCCTAAAATGATCCAACGGTGGCCGGAACTGTGTTGTAAAAAGATCCCACGGTGTAAGTACTGCAACGTACATATGAAATCCAACGTTGAATTTTTTGAAAAAGTTTCACTTGCACGAAGTTTGCACTTTCTTGTATGAAATAAAAAAAAAATTGCGCGACGCGGGAAACCGTTTTACACTTAAAAAAAACTCACTAAAATGTTTTAATTAAATACAAGTTTAATTGTTTTAAATGTTAAATATTTAATGTTTGTTCTTTTAGTTATTATACACACACTGATTAATAACTATTAATCATCAAAGGACTCGAAGGACCATGAAAACTGTTCTAAATCTTAGATGGATAAAATGAAATGCGTTTCACCACTTAAACGTTATAAACTACTTTTATTAGCCTTAAAAGTTCAATCACACTTCTTGTTCATTTCAAATATTACGATGGAGTGATTAAAATAAGAAATGTAATTTTGACATTTGGTAATATGATTTGATTGACAATCATTAAGTTAAATTCTTAAATAGTATACGTTATTTAAACTCGTTACGTTACGTTAAATTAAAAACTGTAGATAATGTAGTAATATTTTGCAATAAATAATCATTGTTTAATACACACAAATTATAATAAACGTTTTAATTATATTCGCCAACATATATACTTTGATATACGCTGCCCACTTCTTGGAGGCAAAAAACCGATTTTGATGAAATTTTACAAGTAACATCCTCAAACGTTCGAAGTTATTGTCATCGCCCACTTTATAAGGTCTAGATAGGAAGGAAGATAGGGTATCATACGATCCGTTTCAGATGGATTATGGCTTTTCTGTATGTTTTTTATGTTCCTGTTTTTTTTTTTTTTTTTAATGAAATTTAATATCCAATTACCATGCCAAAGATGGAAGTATACATAAGGAAGTTGGAATATCAATTAAAAACTCAGCAAGTAAAGGAGAATGAAAATAACTCTGACAATAAAGAAGCTCAGGTTGTGTAATCTACAATTGAAACCAAGTGGATACGAGAAAGACCACCGCTACTCCACCCAAATTAAAAGAAACTAGATCGGAAATAATCGAGATCGAGCCAAAATAGCTCTCCGCCTATTATTATCGAAAAAATAAAGTATGAAGGAACATACAGAAAAGCTACAATCCGTCTGGAAAGTATGATACCCTATTCTCCTTTCTAGCTTTAACTTTAATTTAATTTATTCATCAATTAAAGATTACAATCTTATTATTAGACAAAGATATTCATATGTAAATACTTGATTATTAACAATTATACATAAAAAATACTAAGGATTAAAACTCAATGATAAAAGAACAATATTTTCGAAAGTATTTCTAGGAGATATAATAAAGAAATCAATCTGATTACACACTAAGTTGGCTTCTCTGAAGCAACGAACTATAGATTCATTGCATTAATAATTTGTACGATGGGGCCTTTCGAAAAATAGAAGACGACCACGTAAGTTCCTCAACGGGATATGAAAGTGTAACAACGAGAGTAATTGAGGGGAATCAACATGATTTGTAATTCGATCTCTTACAAACATAATTTGGAAGTATCTACGACGAGTTTCAAGCGACTGCATCCCCATTAAAAAACATCTGGTCCCATAAGAAAACATTTCAATGTCCCAGTTCAATTTATAGAAGCAGTACCTTGTAAAATTTCTCTGCACTCTTTCGATCCTTTTCGATGAGTTTTTGTAAAAAGGATTCCAAATCAAGCTGAAGTATTCAAGCAATGATCTCACTAACGAAACATAAAGAGGTTTTATAGTGAATGGGTCGTGAAGACCTCTGGTATTTTTTTTGATTAATCCTAGCATTGAGTTTGTTTTATTCACTATATAGTCAATATGAGCTAAGAAACTAAGTCTTGTGTCTAATATATCTAATAGATGTTTTTTGCTGTTCACTCTGCAAAGCATTGACTTGTCTATGTAGCCCTTATAAAATGGGCGTGGGCATATTGCATTTTGTACTGAAATACGACGATAACATCGAACGTTTGAGGATGTGAAATGTAAAATTTCATCGGTTTTTTGTATTAAAACGCAATCAAAAAGTGTGGGTAAAAGTTTTGTAAGACTGAATTGTAGAGAATCAGAATGTGAAGTTATGAGAAAGTGGGCGTGGCAGTAGGCGGATTTAAAAAATTGCTACACTTGTACTGCATTTTTTTTCAGAAGCCCCGATGAAAAATTGCATCCTCCTAGCTCAAAATTTAAGGCCAAAAAAGTGATGACGGATGGACAGATGGACATGGCTAAATCGACTTCTATATGTATGTATGTATGTATATACCTTATAAGTTCTGTCTCGATTATTTCTCTATGTTACAAACTATGTATCAAACTTAATATACCCTTAGGATAGCGTATAAAAATGGACAGAGATCCTTAGAATATTAACTTGGAACGCCAATGGACTAATGTAGCATCAATAAAATATTCAAGCAGTCCTCGATATAAAGATGATTGATTTGTGTCTTTAATAAGACTACATATCATACTATTCACCCCGAAAATACCGTTGAAGGATGAAGCGCAGTTATAATAAGGAACAACATTGAACATCCTGAGGGACTTAAATATATTACCGAAGAAATTCAAGCAAGTAAATATAAAAGCAAGGAATTATTCTTTTAAAACAAAACATTTTCTAACCGAAGAAGATTCAGTCTGGGAAATGGATTTATAATAGGAGAAGTCTTTAAGTTAAAAAATGTCTACAGGGAATCCAGACTGACATCAACAAAAGGGAAAGAATTATTCAATGCAACAATACGGGTGCTCCATCTCGTCAACCGGAAAACCGACATACTGGCCGACTGATCTAAATAAAATACAATACCTGATAGACTTTTTATACCCTATCCTAAGGGTATATTAAGTTTAATACATAGTTTGTAACATAGAGAAATAATTAAGATAGACCCTATAAAGTATATATGTATATATTTGTGATCAGTATCAATAACGAAGACGATTTAGCCATGTCCGTCTGTCCGTATGTCACCACTTTTTGGGCCTTAAATTTTGTGATTGCAGGTAGAAGACGATCAAGAACAATCTGGCAGCAGACAAGAGCCCTACAAGACAAGACAAGATTGAATAATCTTTCTCAACAACTAAGAAGAGAAATCAAATCATTAAAAGAAAACTCTATCAAAGATCATCTTATAAGATTAACCAACAAAAACACAACTCATTATTCGCTATGGAAAGCAATGAAACACATCCAAAGACCAATTATGCAGATACCACTCATATGATATAAATATAAACCCAGAATATTCGCAGAATACCTGAAACTGTATTTCAACCACACAGCGAGCAAGGAATACACGTACCTTTGGAGACGGCCCGAGAAGAAAGTCTACAATAAGATTGACGACTGCAAACCAAGTAGAATGAATGAGAAAATACTCCGGTTATGAACTTATAACCGGTGAAATATTGAGGCAGTTACCAAAGAATGCTGTAACTAACGAATTTTATGAATACTACTTTTAGAATGAAACACTCGTATGTTCCCAGTAATAATGATTTGTTAACCCTGAAAGCCACTAAACGCAGCATCGTCATATAGTCCAATTCAAAACTTCGCGGAATAACTAATATAATCAAAAAAGCATTGGAAGAGAAAAAAGATTGTTCTGCAGTATTGAGCCTTTGAGAAAGTTTGAAATGAAGGACTAAATCACAAGCTAAGATGTCTTCTGCCAAAACAATATGCTGCAATCTTAGAATCATATCTAAGCGGAAGATTTTTCAAAATAAAATAGCAAGATTCGTGCTCAGAATTAACGGAAATTAAAGCAGGAGTCCCACAACGTAGCGCTCTGGGACCCATTCTGTATCTCCTATATACTGGTGATCTCCCAGAACTACAAAATAGCACATTGGCTTCATTTGCTGATGATACTGCAATCCCAGCGGTAGGAGCGAAAAATTAAAATTTAACGCAGGAACTGCAATCTTGTGACTGGACAATTAAATGGCGAATAAAGCTTAGTGAAAGAAAATCAGTGCAGATAAACTTCACTAACAGAAGAGTAAATAATATCACGTTGACTATCAACCAAAAGGCAGTGCCGTACGAGAACACAGCAAAATATCTCGTAATGATCCTGGATGCTAAGTTAAGATGGAAAAACATGTAAAAACGAATTGAAAATAAAACATACAGAAAAGCTACAATCCGTCTGGAATGGATCGTCTGATACCCTATCCTCCTCTCTATAAAGTGGACGTGGCCAAATTGCATTTCGTATTCAAATATGGCTATAACCTCGAACGTTTGAGGATGTTATATGTAAAATTTTATCAAAATCGGTTTTTTTTATGAAAACGCCCCCAAAAAGTCGGCGTGGCCAAAACTGTTCTACGGGTGAATTGTAGGGAATCTGAATACCTAAATAGTTGGACTTAACAAAAATTTCGATTTCATATAATTTAGTGAAGTTATAAAAAAGTAGGCGTGGCAGTGTGCGGATTTAAAAAAAATTTACACTTCTACTGTTAAAAATTTAAGGCCCAAAAATCGGTTTTATGATGAAAACGGTCCCAAAAAGTGGGCGTGGCCAAAACTTTTGTATGAGTGGATTGTAGGGAGTCTGAATGCCTAAATATTTGGTCTTAACAAAATTTTTCGGTTTCATATAATTTAATGATGTTATGAAAAAGTGGGCGTGGCAGTGGGCGGATTTCAAAAATTTTTACTCTTGGACTGTATCTTTTTCTCAAAAATTTCAAAACAAAGTGCTAAGGAATACCGTCAATGCACCATGGTATATAAGGAATAATGGCCTCCACAGGGACTTAGGAGTGGAATGTGTCACCGACGAAATTAGGAAAAATGGACGAATGCACGACATCAAGGCCTCAACAACACGTAAACACTGAGATAGTTCAACTTTGTTTTGAAATTTTTGGATGCTGTCTGCGTTATTCTTTTTGGTACAGCCCCATAGTTGAATACCATAATTGCATATATATATAATAAAAGCCTATTGTAAATAGATAGCGCCGAATTCTTTCCTATCAGCCAATACATTTTTCTATATTTATACCATATCCTAAGGGTATATTAAGTTTGACACATAGTTTGTAACATAGAGAAATAGTCGAGATAGACCCTATAAAGTATATATAGTCGTGATCAGCATCAATAGCGAAATCGATTGAGCGATGACCGTCCGTCCGTCCGTATGTCACCGCTTTTTGGGCCTTAAATTTTGATGAAATTTCATACCTGGACTTCTGAGAAGAAAATACAGTACAAGCGTAAATTTTTTTACATCCGCCCACTGCCACGCCTACTTTTTTATAACTTCACTAAATTATATGAAACCGAAAAATTTTGTTAAGACCAAATATTTGGGTATTTAGATTCCCTACAATTCACCCATAGAACAGTTTTGGCCACGCCCACTTTTTGGGGGCGTTATCATCAAAAAACCTATTTTGATAAAATTTTACATGTAACATCCTCAAACGTTAGACATTATAGCTATATTTGAGTACAATATGCAATTTGGTCACGCCCACTTTATAGAGAGGAGGATAGGGTATCATACGATCCGTTCCAGACGGATTGTAGCTTTTCTGTATGTTTTATTTTACCAACATAATGACCATTCCACCCTTAACAACTGCAACAGCATTTGGACCACGTGGAATATTTTTTCGTTGTTAGATATATGGATAACACATGGACTGACCAACTTCGATCAAAAACAATCTTCGTTTCAAGTTTTGTTGTGAAAAATTTCATTCAGGATTACTTTTTTTTTAAATTACAAAAGCATTGCTGCCAGAAATGTGAAGCATAGGTATTACAGTAAAGAACTACAGGCCATTTATTCACTTTTCCTCTCCAACGATGAGCTCCAACCAACATATCTAAAACATCAACACCTCCCTTGGTTTGAATATAAAATTTTATGATATCAGGTTTTCTCTCCGCATCCATGACATCAACGCGAATATTTGAATGATAAGTGGTAATCAATGTTACAAAAAGACGTTTTTTAGGAACATATAATAAAATGCATGCCCGAAGACTGTGATCGAAAGCGAATTCAGTATGATGCAATGGTTTTTTCTTCATGTCAACTTTGGAATTTCTTCGCGATTTTTACGAAGTGTATACTAATGTCATTTGACGTTTTTTCAACTCACAAGCAAGATGATGCGATGTATATTAATTATCGCAGGTAACATTTGTACCATTTAACCCTAAAAAATAAAGAATATATGTATGTAGAATGTTTCAACAATAAAACAATGATAATAACAATAAAATTACCATCAGATATTTCAAGCACAATTCGCTCTCCTTGGTTTCTCTCAGCACAATTACTATCGCGACCAACACAGAATTGAATATTGTATGCATAATATGTCTCAGCACCAACAGCAGTGCATAACTTTATGTCATATTTGTTTGTTGGAAGGGACATACTGTATAATGCCGCATCCGAAGGGCAATTTTTGTTATTTGAGAAGCTTTTTCATGACAGTTTTACTTTCGGACGTATGTCAGATGCTTGCCAGAGGTAGGGCCGTGAAAGAAATTTTAGGTATTTTCTGGGGATAGACCCTCGAACACCTCCCTCCGTAGTCCAACGCGTTAACCACTTAACTATGGCGCCCCCAATTGTTCATCGACGGTAATAAAATCACCTGGTATATACAATACTTTTCGGCGTTGTACCCACTTGTCAAAAATAAATCGAATAGGAGTCAGCTTATTTCTTTGACGAATTCTGTGCTCTCTATGGTCGAAACGAAGGCAGCAATTAATTTTTTTTAAACCAACTAATGACATAGTTGCAGAGAAAAGTGGTCAACCATTCTTACTATCCCACGACTCTTCTGTACTATGCACGCATTGTTGTGTGACAGTGTAAATTTCACACTGAACAACCAATTAGGGATAAATTTTGTAGAGCTTACCCGGGGTACCTAGTGTTCAAATGAAAATCATATTTGGAAAAATTATATATGATTTCTACAGTGAACCAAAATTTCTAGTCGATTAGATGAAAATAACCAAAAATATAAGCTATTGAGCATAAAAATAGTGAAAAACTTACACTAAATCCGGATGAGGGTTAAATGGAGTACAATGATAATCGTGAATAAATGAAGTGCATTTTTCAATGAATGAAAGAAATTAATACAGTCAGTCTCACTCATACTCGTACACCTCACCTTCTTTTGTTTAATCGCCTCCATTATTCAAAATATATATGTATATAAATTTATTTCAACATTTTTATTATTTTCCAACAATTGAACACAATAGTTTATGAAAATAAAAGGGGGTGTTTGGATAACAATTGTATGGTAACCAGGTACGAATTTTATGGGTGCATATTCCTTAATACCATACGAAATATAACATCACAAATACCAACTTTGTCTTTGATACATGCACCACCAACAAAGAAAAGAGCTCGTTGCCATATATGTATGTACATATGTACATATCGATCAAATGTTAATAATTATTCTACGCGATGCGATAAATGTTTCAAATACATTTGTCCAAACCATCGATTTCTTATTTGCGAAAAATGTACTGCATCCATGAACTTTTCTTGATTCCCTTCCAATTTGACTAAAATTTTCTATAATTTTTTATGAATCTTAATTCTTTTATACATACCAATTTTTATGCAAACCATTTTTCATTTGTTTTTTTCTTTGTTTCTCTTGTGTGGAAAATAAAGTTATAAAGTTTTAAGTTATCTCACACAAGAAAATCCTATAATTTTTTCCATTTCTTAAGTAAATTAACGATTTTTAGGCATAGTGTGAATTTTACACTCCAACAACTTATTCGTGTGTAGAAATAAAATCCAGATGAGAGTTAATTATCATTCTTCACCTGCAGTAGCTTTTCAACTGGATCACAATTTACACACAACACGGATTAATATTTTTATTTTATTGCACTTTTGCTTTTAATTTAATTTAATTGTTGAATAATTTCACCCGGCAAAAACAACACAAATTAACTGCTGCATTATGGAAAACTAAACAAATTAAGAAAGAAAAGGATTGTTGTAGTGCATATGGCATTGGGTATCGGCAATTACTCACTACTGCGAATACCGCTGGCTTCGTCAATGTTTATTTGTTTGTTAATTCATCTGTCTCTGTCCCTCTAATGTATTCTGCTACAGATTAAAACATGAAGAAGTTCGGTGATGTGGGAAACCAATTAGAAGTCAGTGATGCCACTTTTAATTTTTTGGATATTGTGGGGAAATTATTCAACAATTAAAATAAATACAATACATTAAGTACTAAATGTATGTGTAAAAACCGTACGAATATGTTTGGCACAACTCGGCAAAGTAATTTATGTTGTTATCTTAGACCTTCTGCCAATTGCCTTTTAACTTGGTTGAATTTTTCTTTAAAAATGGAGAGACACTTCCGTTGTGCAAAAGTACGAGAACACATGTGTTAGAAAATAAGTCGAATATCTAATTAAAGATCTTTATAACGCGTAAAAGTGATAACTTTATTCAGAAGGTTATTAATTCTTATTTTAATTCTATTCTTCGCTACAAACCTACACGTGTATACTATACATTGGACACAATAAACAGGAACTGGTGTTTTTACAAAACCAGTAGCGAAGCTAAAGCCTTTGGATTCTTGCCAGGATTCCTAGGCGGAGTATTGCGAACTTCGCTTAAATCTACAATACAGGTCGGCCGACTTCTATTTTAAATTAAGAAATATTTAACTTGTGTTGAAAACAATTTTTTAAATAATCCTTTGTATATTGTCTGCCCTCAGTAAAGACGGGTTTTATTTGCTAAGTATAGACAAGCATACATTCGTCGAATTCAAACATCAAAGAAATCACATTTCGGTTCTCTTTTAAAGTGCCGAAATAGAGCTTTTACAAAATTATCTAAACTTAATAAAAGTTTTAAAGACTGACATGGAGCTTTTACGATTTTAAGTACAGAAAGCTTTAATGACATTTTGTATATGGTAATGTACCCGAGTTTGAAAATAAAATCCTAAATTCAATATTGTTTTAATAATGTCAAATTCAACGAAATAAAAATGAAAACAATGATATGAAAAATAGTTGAAGTTGTGTCAACTCTCAAGCTGCATTCTTTGTTCGGCCTCATTTGCTTAGGGATAAGGAGTGATGTTGGATAATATTGAGTATATCTTGCAGGTTCTCCCGCTGTAATAAAACTGCCTAGAATGTGTATAGTTGCTCGCATCAGTTTTGAGGAAAAAAGGCATCAGGTCAGGTTGCCTCAAAATCGGAGCTGTAGTAAGGAAGTAATTTTTAAGAACCATTACAACTGGAGCAGACCATGGTGATTCGCACTCAGCAATAATTCCGAGATGGAGCATATGTTGAATTTCATGCTTAAGTTGATCTCTTTTAATTGGATACAATTTGTATTTTCTGTGGATTGAATATTTTTGCATTTGATTCCAATACGTTCTAAAGTTTTCCACTTCCATTAAAAGTATATGAAAGTTGTACTTCTGCGGGAAATATAGGGAAGAAATAGATGTATTCCGTTTGAGCAAATTGGGCAATAATTGCGAATTTATGTTGCTGCCCACTTCGCGCCTTTTGCCCTATTCCCTTTTGCTTCGTTTTTCCGCTTAACCTTTTCACGCATCTGGTGCGATTTGAGTATTCACTTTTACTTTTTCCATCTTTTTTTTCACTTCGCGCGTGCGTACCAACATAAGTTAATCATCAAATAAATCTTATTTATAATAATGTTCATATTAATATCATATAAAATAAAAAGAAGAATCCAAACTTTAAAACTCTCGAATTTGTAATTACAGCTATTACATACCACCACCGACTCTCACTTTCTCCAAGAAAACGGAAAAATGTCGAAATTGAACACTTTTCAAAATCGTGGCGACTTTTGGGACACTTTATTAGTTTTTATTCATAATATCTCAAAACGTTTATTTCTTTCTCTACAATTTATTTTTGTAGTTTACGCTTTTTTTTTTACCGCACAAGCAAGCAGTAATGACATACGAAAAGGATAAATACTCGTAGTGCTGCCTGTATGCCTATCCTATAGTTTGAATTATTTTACTTCTTTAATGGTTCTTTGTGAATTAAAACGATATTTTCATGATTATGTTTACTTACTTACTTAGGTGGCGCTACAGTTCGGGGTGAACCTGGGCCTCAACTAACAAGCCTCTCCAGTTAGCTCGGTCCTTAGCTAACTGCCTCCAGTTGCGCACTCCAAGCTTGTTCAGGTCCCCTTCAACTTCAACATGATTATGTTTGGTGTGGTTTATTTCTGAAAAAAATTCATTGGAGACATTTTTTCTGCTTTAAGCGACTTTCTGGAACAGCGGCAACCCTGGAAATGATTAATGCATAAAGGAGGAGGAACACTATTAACAAAAAACTATATGCTCAAGACATTACAGCTTTCTGTCCCTGTCATTCTACAGACATGGTACCACCCATTCTCCAATATTTGTCCCACTTTGAGTTGTACTTGAATGAAGGGGATGGTTATGAATCAATTCATAAAATGTTGTGTAGTGCACAGATTGGCAATACACAATAATCTGAGGAGTAGAATTAAGTGGTTGTGCGATGCAGTGGTTTCTCTTTTTTCTTAATTATTTAAATATTCTGTGTAGATTAAATTTAAAGTTGTTGCTGATGATGGATTCCAAGTAAGTGTAAGTGTTGTTTTGATTATATTAATACATGCATTTTGTTAAATGATATCTTACTGTACAGACAATAAGGTTGATAAAGTAAGATGCCGGCACTTGAAACCAGATTTTGCATTTTTGTTTTGCGTAGATCAATTAAACACTGTTGCTTCTGAATAACTGATGTTAATTACAATAATTTGCTTACATCTACAATTGTACATATAATGAGTTAATGCTTATTAAGCTGAAATATACTTAATAAAAAACAATGAACTGAATTTATGTGACGCAAAATTGCTGGTTCTCGATGAAATATTACTAAAATATAATGCATGTAGCGTTGTCGCCTAGCTTAGGAGATATTGATATTTGAAAATTGAATTTTTCCTATGAAATTTCAATTGAAATATATTATACTATTTAATGTACCTGCTTCGAAGCGCATAGTGTTGATTAGCTTTTCCTTCAAAAAAATAAATTGTCATAATAGGTATTTTTTATTTGGATGAGGATGAGGATGAGCAAATTGTTGTTATAAAATGAGTTTTTTTTTCTGAGTTTATCTTTTCATCTCAGCGAACAGCTGAGACGTACCTTTCCCATTGGAATTAGGCTCAGATGGACCATAAATCGTGTTCTAACTCTTTAGATTATCGCACCTAAACAATAAAAATACTTGCATATTAAAGTATTATAAGCCCATTTGATGTATACGACTAAAAGAATAAGAATATGTCAAATTCAATACTTGAGCAATGCGTACCTTCAAATAAGTACCTACATACATATGTACGAGTATATATGTACATATTTGGTTTTTGCAACTAGAGTACTTCTTTGTACACAACATTTGCGTTGCTTAAGTCAATCCCGGTAAACTTAAGGGTGTGTCCTTGAGCCTTATTAATTGCAAAACATAAACTAACTGGAAACTACAGTATTTTAAAAACAAATAGATAGTTTGAAGGTATCATTGGTATTCTTGGAATAATTACATCCTTAATTGTTACTGGTCCTGTTATAATTGTTGCTTCAATAACATTGGGTCGCAAAACTTTAACCAGCAACCTTGTTGCATTGCACAGCTTTGGTGGGCATAAGTTTCTTAATAAAATTATTAGTACTCCAACTTTTAATGAAATCAATTGTCATGGGAGGCCCAGTGGATTTATAGAATCTAAGAATTCAGTTGGCAAATGTACTGAATCATCTATATTAACTGAAAGGTCGACCGATTTATAAAGGTGAGAAACACCATTAACCTTCCTCAAAATTAGCTCATTAATATTGGACGCAGAAGAATAGGTGGAAGAATAACTCTTTCCCTAAACCATGATAGGTTCTCTGGATATCTTGAATGGAAGGATATATGCGGTCTGGTATGTCATAAATTTAGTTTAATTGGTGTCCAACAGTAAGAGAAACTTTCCCATTTTATTCTGGAAATGTTCCATTTCCAATAGTCAGAAGTTTTATTGCAAATGCTTTAGCATTGGCGTCGTTGTCTAGGTACGTTCCCATATTTCTTAGGAAGAGACACATTTTTTTCAATAATTTAGCGAAGCATTTACTTCATCTGCTCGAGTTCCGTGAGTTGTAACAGGTGGAAAGTCTCCTGCAAGGGTCATCGTTACTCCTCCAAATGGCGCATCCATTAAGTCCCTTAATGTTCAGTCAACAGCTTCTAGCGACATTTTGTGAGCCGCAGTACATTCATTCCTGACGTTTAAGGATCTTTCCTGTAATAATTTCGCCGTCGCACTTTGCTTAGTAATAATACAAACCGAATTACTGAACTGGCCATTGTTAAATGATAACTTAAGTTCAGGATGTGCTGTTCACCCACCTTGCAAAAGAGTAGCGACAATACCAGAAAATGCAACTACAATGGCAACTTTTCCCGACGATCTTATTTTTGCTAAAATTGATTGCTTACTCTACGAGAGTAAGTCGAATTTTTTAAAAGGTCTGAGGCATCTCGGACCACTTAAATATGTGTTACTTGAAAGGTAATGTTTGTCGGAACATCTGAGAGTAAGGTCTTCAAACCGATAAATCAATTCGTCATCCAATGATCCGTTCGTTTGGACTTGAGGTTGGCACTCTCAATATCAACGAATGATAGAAAATTTCAACTGATCCAGTTAACTGAAACATGTAATTTGTACGACAATAATGATAAGGTCCCCAATTGTTGCTTCAAACGAAACTACATATGTATATGTATGAAACTACATATGTATGTATGTACCACAGTAAACTCCCAAGCAAAGACAACGAAAAACGTAAGGCTTATCCAGCGGAACACGATCTGGTATGACAAGCTAATGATTCTAAAATGTACATCTGGTATTTATAGTTAGTCATCTGACGTTAAACTCTCAACAACAACATATTCCATTCATCTTCATTGGTCCAGAGTCCTTCTGTTGTGTACATAAAACATTTAAAGAAACCTTAACAGGTACAACCCGAATGGTGCCGTAAAATAAGACCAACGCTTTGTGAAAGTAAAATAAAGTCAAATTTTTACGTTAGGCTTTATTTCACTTTGTGAAAGTGAAATAAGACCAAACGAACTCAATAATCTAAAGTGAAATAAGGCCAAATTCTAGAATTTTGCTCCAGTAATGGCAAAAGAGGTATGAAACCTATGTACTTATAACTAAAAGTTATGGATTGTTTTGGTATTGCAACTGCAATCCAAAAATTACCGAATGAGTCATCGGAAACTATCTTTTGGAGGGGCCGTAACAGAAGGCCAAGTTTTAAAATTTATGCTGACTCTTTGATTAAGCGACATTAGCCAATTTTTGCTTTATAAACAGTGAAATATCTATGGGGCCATTCTGCCCGCCTGCAGCCGCCCTGCTTGGGGTCACTCTTGGATATGGGGTAGGTTGGGTATATGCAAAGTTTCTTTAAATCCATGCGAAAGATACGAAACATGGATATAAAGAAACTTTGTATATACGAAACCTCGCACTTACCCCAAATCGAACAGTGACCGCAAGAAAGAGTGCAGCATGCTTCCCATAGATATTCCACTGGTTATGCATATAAGTGACATAAAGCAAAAGTTGACTAATAGTTGGGTAAGCAAAATTAGATCGGGTAAGCAAAATTAAAAACAATGGAAAGTGAAATACTGCCAAAGTAACCTTATTTCACTTTACCAATGTGCCAATTTGGCCCATTTGTGCTTATTTCACGTCACCACCCCAATAGTCTTACTTTTTCCTGCATTGTCACATATGAAACCTAGCTTTAGAGTGTATCCAAACACGAACCACCTAAGAATCCCTAGAGCACTTTTACACAATGCCTTTTTGAGTCAGGGGTTTTTTCCTATTCTCTTTTGAAGACGCGCCGTACTTTTACACGATGACTTTTTGAGTCAGTGACTTTTTATATTTCTTTCTCCCTTCTTTTGCATTTTGCTCTGCTCCGACACACGGTGTCTGTGACACGAACTCCACGCTGAGAATACAAGAATAAAGCAACTGAAAAAAAACTACAAACAAGTTAAAGGAGAACACGAAAAAGTCACACAAATCCTCTACCCGTGCGGCTCGGTGTACCCCCGGCACTTTTCACTTCCCTTTCCTACACATTTGAGAGTCGCTGACTCAAAAAGTCATCGTGTAAAAGCGCACTTTTCGATGATATAAGCTGCATATATACATGTATGTATGTATGTATCTAAATAATATGCTCTTGGAGTGATGTGAGCTTTTTGCGTATCCTTACGAAATGTTTCGTCCTTGTAATGTGTACGTACATACATACATGCAACACGCAACAGTCATTAATAGAATATATTTACAAAAAGTGGATACGAAAAACTGCACTCAATTTCTAAGGAATCGTATTAGGTCTTGCACTACATTTGAAGTATGACGAGTGAATACCTCATGTGTCACATACATTTTGAAACATACAGAAAAGCTACAATCCGTCTGGAACCGATCGTATGATACCCTATCCTCCTCTCTATAAAGTGGGCGTGGCCAAATTGCATTTTGTACTTAAATATAGCTATAATGTCGAACGTTTGAGGATGTTACACGTAAAATTTTATCAAAATAGGTTTTTTGATGATAACGTCCCCAAAAAGTGGGCGTGGCCAAAACTCTTCTATGGGTGAATTGTAGGGAATCTAAATACCCAAATATTTGGTCTTAACAAAATTTTTCGGTTTCATATAATTTAGTGAAATTAGAAAAAAGTAGGCGTGGCAGTGGGCGGATATAAAAAAACTTTACACTTGTACTGTATCTTTTTCTTGGAAGCCCAGATATCAAATTTCAGCGTCCTAGTTAAAAATTTAGGGCCCAAAAATCGGTTTTGTGATGAAAACGCCCCCAAAAAGTGAGCGTGGCCAAAACTTTTGTATGGGTGGATTGTAGGGAATCTGAATGCCTAAATATTTGGTCTTAACAAAATTTTTCGGTTTCATATAATTTAGTGAAGTTATGAAAAAGTGGGCGTGGCAGTGGGCGGATTTTAAAATTTTTTACACTTGCACTGTATCTTTTTCTTAGAAGCCCAGATATGATCAGATATGACGGTCATCGCTCAATCGATTTCGCTATTGATGCTGATCACGAATATATATACTTTATAGCGTCTATCTCGATTATTTCTCTATGTTATAAACTATGTGTCAAACTTAATATACAAACATACAGAAAAGCTACAATTCGTTTGGAACGGATCGTATGATACCCTATCCTCCTCTCTATAAAGTGGGCGTGGCCAAATTTGCATTTTGTACTCAAATATAGCTATAATGTCGAACGTTTGAGGATGTTACATGTAAAATTTCATGAAAATCGGTTTTTTGATGAAAACGCCCCCAAAAAGTGGGCGTGGCCAAAACTGTTCTATGGGTGAATTGTAAGGAATCTAAATGTCTAAATATTAGTTCTTAACAAAATTTTTCGGTTTCATATAATTTAGTGAAGTTATAAAAAAGTAGGCGTGGCAGTGGGCGGATGTAAAAAAATTTACACTTCTACTGTATCTTTTCGTCATAAGCCCAGATATGAAATTTCAGAGTCCTAGTTAATAATTGAAGGCCCAAAATTCGGTTTTGTGATGAAAACGCCCCCAAAAAGTGGGCGTGGCCAAAACTTTTGTATGGGTGGATTGTAGGGAAACTGAATGCCTAAATATTTGGTCTTAACAAAATTTTTCGGTTTCATATAATTTAGTGAAGTTATAAAAAAGTAGGCGTGGCAGTGGGCGGATGTAAAAAAAATGTACACTTCTACGGTATCTTTTCGTCAGAAGCCCAGATATGAAATTTCAGTGTCCTAGTTAAAAATGTAAAGCCCAAAAATCGGTTTTATGATGAAAACGCCCCCAAAAAGTGGGCGTGGCCAAAAATTTGGTATGGGTGGATTGTAGGGAATCTGAATGCCTAAATATTTGGTCTTAACAAAATTTTTCGGTTTCATATATGTAATTTAGTGAAGTTATGAAAAAGTGGGCGTGGCAGTGGGCGGATTTCAAAAATTTTTACACTTGTACTGTATCTTTTTCTCAGAAGCCCAGATATGAAATTTCAGCGTCCTAGTTAATAATTGAAGGCCCAAAACTCGGTTTTGTGATGAAAACGCCCCCAAAAAGTGGGCGTGGCCAAAACTTTTGTATGGGTGGATTGTAGGGAATCTAAATGCCTAAATATTTGGTCTTAACAAAATTTTTCGGTTTCATATAATTTAGTCAAGTTATGAAAAAGTGGGCGTGGCAGTGGGCGGATTTCAAAAATGTTTACACTTGTACTGTATCTTTTTCTCAGAAGCCCAGATATGAAATTTCATCGTCCTAGCTCAAAATTTAAGGCCCAAAAAGCGGTGACATACGGACGGACGGACGGACGGACGGTCAACGCTCAATCGATTTCGCTATTGATGCTGATCACGAATATATATACTTTATAGGGTCTATCTCGATTATTTCTCTATGTTACAAACTATGTGTCAAATTTAATATACCCTTAGGATAGGGTATAAACATACAGAAAACTACAATCCGTCTGGAACGGATCGTATGATACCCTATCCTCCTCTCTATAATGTGGGCGTGGCCAATTTGCATTTTCTACTCAAATATAGCTATAATGTCGAACGTTTGAGGATGTTACATGTAAAATTTTATCAAAATAGGTTTTTTGATGATAACGCCCCCAAAAAGTGGGCGTGGCCAAAACTGTTCTATGGGTGAATTGTAGGGAATCTAAATACCCAAATATTTGGTCTTAACAAAATTTTTCGGTTTCATATAATATAGTGAAGTTATAAAAAAGTAGGCGTGGCAGTGGGCGGATGTAAAAAAAATGTACACTTCTACGGTATCTTTTCGTCAGAAGCCCAGATATGAAATTTCAGCGTCCTAGTTAAAAATGTAAAGCCCAAAAATCGGTTTTATGATGAAAACGCCCCCAAAAAGTGGGCGTGGCCAAAAATTTGGTATGGGTGGATTGTAGGGAATCTGAATGCCTAAATATTTGGTCTTAACAAAATTTTTCGGTTTCATATATGTAATTTAGTGAAGTTATGAAAAAGTAGGCGTGGCAGTGGGCGGATGTAAAAAAATTTACACTTCTACTGTATCTTTTCGTCATAAGCCCAGATATGAAATTTCAGAGTCCTAGTTAATAATTGAAGGCCCAAAACTCGGTTTTGTGATGAAAACGCCCCCAAAAAGTGGGCGTGGCCAAAACTGTTCTATGGGTGAATTGTAGGGAATCTAAATACCCAAATATTTGGTCTTAACAAAATTTTTCGGTTTCATATAATATAGTGAAGTTATAAAAAAGTAGGCGTGGCAGTGGGCGGATGTAAAAAAAATGTACACTTCTACGGTATCTTTTCGTCAGAAGCCCAGATATGAAATTTCAGCGTCCTAGTTAAAAATGTAAAGCCCAAAAATCGGTTTTATGATGAAAACGCCCCCAAAAAGTGGGCGTGGCCAAAAATTTGGTATGGGTGGATTGTAGGGAATCTGAATGCCTAAATATTTGGTCTTAACAAAATTTTTCGGTTTCATATATGTAATTTAGTGAAGTTATGAAAAAGTGGGAGTGGCAGTGGGCGGATTTCAAAAATTTTTACACTTGTACTGTATCTTTTTCTCAGAAGCCCAGATATGAAATTTCATCGTCCTAGCTCAAAATTTAAGGCCCAAAAAGCGGTGACATACGGACGGACGGACGGACGGACGGTCAACGCTCAATCGATTTCGCTATTGATGCTGATCACGAATATATATACTTTATAGGGTCTATCTCGATTATTTCTCTATGTTACAAACTATGTGTCAAACTTAATATACCCTTAGGATAGGGTATAAACATACAGAAAACTACAATCCGTCTGGAACGGATCGTATGATACCCTATCCTCCTCTCTATAAAGTGCGCGTGGCCAAATTGCATTTTCTACTCAAATATAGCTATAATGTCGAACGTTTGAGGATGTTACATGTAAAATTTTATCAAAATAGGTTTTTTGATGATAACGCCCCCAAAAAGTGGGCGTGGCCAAAACT
Organism: Xylota sylvarum; assembly: GCA_905220385.1. Taxonomy (NCBI): domain Eukaryota; kingdom Metazoa; phylum Arthropoda; class Insecta; order Diptera; family Syrphidae; genus Xylota; species Xylota sylvarum. Next base: position 2,754,550 of record CAJMZQ010000027.1, on the reverse strand, counting down.
GTTCTATGGGTGAATTGTAGGGAATCTAAATACCCAAATATTTGGTCTTAACAAAATTTTTCGGTTTCATATAATATAGTGAAGTTATAAAAAAGTAGGCGTGGCAGTGGGCGGATGTAAAAAAAATGTACACTTCTACGGTATCTTTTCGTCAGAAGCCCAGATATGAAATTTCAGCGTCCTAGTTAAAAATGTAAAGCCCAAAAATCGGTTTTATGATGAAAACGCCCCCAAAAAGTGGGCGTGGCCAAAAATTTGGTATGGGTGGATTGTAGGGAATCTGAATGCCTAAATATTTGGTCTTAACAAAATTTTTCGGTTTCATATATGTAATTTAGTGAAGTTATGAAAAAGTGGGCGTGGCAGTGGGCGGATTTCAAAAATTTTTACACTTGTACTGTATCTTTTTCTCAGAAGCCCAGATATGAAATTTCATCGTCCTAGCTCAAAATTTAAGGCCCAAAAAGCGGTGACATACGGACGGACGGACGGACGGACGGTCATCGCTCAATCGATTTCGCTATTGATGCTGATCACGAATATATATACTTTATAGGGTCTATCTCGATTATTTCTCTATGTTACAAACTATGTGTCAAACTTAATATACCCTTAGGATAGGGTATAATTAGGATAGGGTATAAAAACATAGAGGCAGAAGTAAATTTTTAACAAAGCATTTGACATTTGTCTTTCCGAAGTACAGAAATTTGCTCTGGCACCGCCTCCTTTTCTATAGCACGTGCTTACCGCCAAAACGTCCAACCTTAAAATTTATTCCAAGCCTACTTATCATAGAAAAAATTGCATCCAAAGTTGTTGAGTGCGAGGGGATTGAACAATTACTATGTACATGTACAAACATACAGAAAAGCTACAATCCGTCTGGAACTGTATCTTTTTCATGGAAGCCCAGATATGAAATTTCAGTGTCCTAGTTAAAAATTTAAGGCCCAAATATCGGTTTTGTGATGAAAACGCCCCCAAAAAGTGGGCGTGGCCAAATCTTTTGTATGGGTGGATTGTAGGGAATCTGAATGCCTAAATATTTGGTCTTAACAAAATGTCTCGGTTTCATATAATTTAGTGAAGTTATGAAAAAGTGGGCGTGGCAGTGGGCGGATGTAAAAAAATTTTACACTTATACTGTATCTTTTCGTCAGAAGCCCAGATATGAAATTTCAGCATCCTAGCTCAAAATTTAAGGCCCAAAAAGCGGTGACATACGGACGGACGGACGGACGGTCATCGCTCAATCGATTTCGCTATTGATGCTGATCACGAATATATATACTTTATAGGGTCTATCTCGATTATTTCTCTATGTTACAAACTATGTGTCAAACTTAATATACCCTTAGGATAGGGTATAAACATACAGAAAACTACAATCCGTCTGGAACGGATCGTCTGATACCCTATCCTCCTCTCTATAAAGTGCGCGTGGCCAAATTGCATTTTCTACTCAAATATAGCTATAATGTCGAACGTTTGAGGATGTTACATGTAAAATTTTATCAAAATAGGTTTTTTGATGATAACGTCCCCAAAAAGTGGGCGTGGCCAAAACTGTTCTATGGTTGAATTGTAGGGAATCTAAATACCCAAATATTTGGTCTTAACAAAATTTTTCGGTTTCATATAATTTAGTGAAGTTATAAAAAAGTAGGCGTGGCAGTGGGCGGATGTAAAAAAATTTTACACTTATACTGTATCTTTTCGTCAGAAGCCCAGATATGAAATTTCAGCATCCTAGCTCGAAATTGAAGGCCCAAAAAGCGGTGACATACGGACGGACGGACGGACGGACGGTCATCGCTCAATCGATTTCGCTATTGATGCTGATCACGAATATATATACTTTATAGGGTCTATCTCGATTATTTCTCTATGTTACAAACTATGTGTCAAACTTAATATACTCTTAGGATAGGGTATAAAAATACAAATTTTTGGCGCAACAGGACCCAGGGCCTAGCTGCTCACAACCGCTCGTGCTGTGCGTATTATATTCTTCACACCAATGGAAGGGGCCAACTGTTTAATGCCGGATCCGAACGGCAGTTTTTATACCCTATCCTAAGGGTATATTAAGTTCGACACATAGTTTGTAACATAGAGAAATAATCGAGATAGACCCTATAAAGTATATATATTCGTGATCAGCATCAATAGCGAAATCGATTGAGCGATGACCGTCCGTCCGTCCGTCCGTCCGTATGTCACCGCTTTTTGGGCTTTAAATTTTGAGCTAGGACGATGAAATTTCATATCTGGGCTTCTGACGAAAAGATACAGTATAAGTGTAAAATTTTTTACATTCGCCCACCGCCACGCCCACTTTTTCATAACTTCACTAAATTATATGAAACCGAGACATTTTGTTAAGACCAAATATTTAGGCATTCAGATTCCCTACAATCCACCCATACAAAAGATTTGGCCACGCCCACTTTTTGGGGGCGTTTTCATCACAAAACCGATTTTTGGGCCTTAAATTTTTAACTAGGACACTGAAATTTCATATCTGGGCTTCCATGAAAAAGATACAGTTCCAGACGGATTGTAGCTTTTCTGTATGTTTGTACATGTACATAGTAATTGTTCAATCCCCTCGCACTCAACAACTTTGGATGCAATTTTTTCTATGATAAGTAGGCTTGGAATAAATTTTAAGGTTAGACGTTTTGGCGGTAAGCACGTGCTATAGAAAAGGAGGCGGTGCCAGAGCAAATTTCTGTACTTCGGAAAGACAAATGTCAAATGCTTTGTTAAAAATTTACTTCTGCCTCTGTGTTTTTATACGCTATCCTAATTATACCCTATCCTAAGTGTATATTAAGTTTGACACATAGTTTGTAACATAGAGAAATAATCGAGATAGACCCTATAAAGTATATATATTCGTGATCAGCATCAATAGCGAAATCGATTGAGCGATGACCGTCCGTCCGTCCGTCCGTCCGTATGTCACCGCTTTTTGGGCCTTAAATTTTGAGCTAGGACGATGAAATTTCATATCTGGGCTTCTGAGAAAAAGATACAATACGAGTGTAAAAATTTTTTAAATCCGCCCACTGCCACGCCCACTTTTTCATAACTTCACTAAATTATATGAAACCGAAAAATTTTGTTAAGACCAAATATTTAGGCATTCAGATTCCCTACAATCCACCCATACAAAAGTTTTGGCCACGCCCACTTTTTGGGGGCGTTTTCATCACAAAACCGATTTTTGGCCCTTAAATTTTTAACTAGGACGCTAAAATTTCATATCTGGGCTTCCAAGAAAAAGATACAGTAGAAGTGTAAAATTTTTTTACATCCGCCCACTGCCACGCCTACTTTTTTATAACTTCACTAAATTATATGAAACCGAAAAATTTTGTTAAGACCAAATATTTGAGTATTTAGATTCCCTACAATTCACCCATAGAACAGTTTTGGCCACGCCCACTTTTTGGGGGCGTTATCATCAAAAAACCTATTTTGATAAAATTTTACATGTAACATCCTCAAACGTTCGACATTATAGCTATATTTGAGTACAAAATGCAATTTGGCCACGCTTATTTTATAGAGAGGAGGATAGGGTATCATACGATCCGTTCCAGACGGATTGTAGCTTTTCTGTATGTTTTTTCCTGGTTTTTCACTTTGTTGCGAGTAGTCACCTTACCTTGGGTAGGGGGATAAATACTCGTATAAATAAAACTTCGATCTTTGGATATTCAATAAGATCTGATTTTATTGACTAAAAAGCCCTACTATTTATATAAATATTATTGCCTATACATCGCAGTAATATTGGGCAATATCCCACAAAAGTTGCTTATGCCAAACAATTGCAAATTTGGGTCATAGTCCGCGCTGCAGTTCAATTGACGTTTTTAGCTGAGGCGGCAAACGGCACAGGTGTTGTATGAGGGGTTTGTTTATTTTGTTGATTTATTTTTCTTCTCGGCGGAAGCGTTTGTTTTGAGTGACGTAATTATCATAAGCAAAACTCCCGCCGAAAAAGGTGACTAAGCTGCAATATTGGAGTAGCGATGAACAGGTTAAACTGTTTCCGTGGTTTTGAGCGATATTGAATCGCAATTGGTGACATGTGCCCGGACCCAGCTTCCAGGTATCTTATCTTCCTCGCTGAGGTAGCTAACGTTGGTACTTCTTGATCGGGTCTTATGGAGATGTTTACGGATGACAATGGTTGAAATGAGGGTGGTAAAAATAATGGTACATAACGCTCCTCCTAAATACCAGTACTGATGTTCCTGTGGGATCCAGTCGTTGTGGTCAATTTCACTTGAAAGTTGTGCCTTGAGGAGGGCGATGCGTGGTTCAGTTGGCTGCTTTGTGTTTATCTCAATGTTAGGTGGGGACATGCTGTCTCTTATTGCGAATGCCTTGATCTCTGTGTTTATTTTGTCGACTTCTTTGATTGGAGAAATTGCTTTAAACAGTTTGCTGGAAATTTTGCAGCCTGTTAATTTTACCAGGCTTACGCTTGTTAGGAGTGGTGTAAGGGAGTCGTAACACACCAAATTAACCTCATTACAAAAAAAAACAAATTTTTGGCGCAACAGGTCCATGGGACCCAGGACCTAGCTTCTGACAACCATTCGTGTTGTGCGTGTTATATTCTTCACATGAATGGAAGGGGCCTACTGTTTAATGCCGGATCCGAACGGCAATTTTGAGAAGCTTATTCATGACAATTTTACTCTCGGATGTTTGTCAGACGCTCGCGAGAGGTGTGGCCGTGAAAGAAATTTTAGGTGTTGTCTGGGGATTGAACCTGGAACCCCTTGCTCCGTAGTCCAACGCACTAACCACTTGAACCACGGCGCCCACTTAACCTCATTGGAACTTGTTTTAAAATCCTATCAAATTCCGTATTGACCGTGGTTAAGTTGCAGGTCCTCAAAAGTGAATCGGATGCAGAGGTTTGAAGCAGTTCCTTCCAGCAGTCACTCAAATGCTTTTCTTCAACCTTATCGTAGATCCCGTCGCCCAGGTCTATGGCTTGAGATGGCTTAAAGAATGTCTCATTGTCTGAACTAACCACCATGTGTTGTACGAAGTCGAAGTCGAAGTCGTATTTGGAAAAGATCTTTGGTTGAACTAGGGGGATGCTAAACGTCACAATAACCATTTCTTGATGGATTAACTTCGTTATTTTGTTGATAGTAAATAATGAGGATACATCGGGTACAGATGGCAATTTACAAAAGTCCAAGCCCTCGTTCATTCGGTTAACATGTTCCTTTAGCGCTTTAATAGGGCGAATGTTGATGATGTTTTGGTGATTTGTTTGAATAGAACTGATAAGTAACTGGATGCTCGCTGAGTAGGAATTTATCTATTCTTGAATGCGTAGTTGCTGTTGTTGTTCTATCAGTTCATCAAGTTGCAGATCCATAGCTTTGAATTCTAAGTCGGTGATGTTTGTTATGAGGTACGACACCTTACTTATTTTACTTTTCAGCTAGACGATTTGCTGCTCCAGATTGTTATTCTCTACGGTTCGATAGGCTATGCCAGCCATCATTAGCACTTGGGGACCGTATTTAATAATTCCTTTTGCTAATATTGGTATGATTCCACGTTTCGATCGTCCCTTGGGATAGCTTGCGGCGATGCCATCTTACACAGTCCTGGCCTCCATGCTAAGAGCTTCTTTTACAGTCTGGCAGTGTTGGTTTAGCTTGCTATATTTGTTGTTCTGATACTGGTTGCAAAATCCATTAAAATCTTGGAGGAGGGTGTCGATAGCAAGTAGATCAGAGGTGATATTCAGAGAAGTTTCGACTGAAAACTCTAGGTTGAAGAGTTTAATCGAAGCATCTCCTAACCGTTGAATGTGGATGCCTGGGGAAAGTGATCGGATAGTTAAGGCATTGGATGATGGGTAAGTGAGAGAAAGCCAACAGAAAATAATTCGAGTTAGCAGAGCGGTGGTGTGACTTTGCTTTCGATTACTTCTGCGTAACGCCGGCTCTTCTTGTGCATCATCTGGGAAAAGTGGTACCAAACGATTTGTGGCGCGATGCACGACATCCCGCTTTGATGTCTTCACATCGACTCTGCGAACATTCCCCTTATCATCAGGATAACATTCAATGATTCGACCCATTTTCCAATCTGCAGGCGTAATGCTCGGTTCTTGAAGCAATACTAAATCTCCGATACCAAGGGTGGGGAACTTCCATTTATATATTTCCATTTCCAAAATTGTTGTTGAAGTTGTTGTACCTGCAACCAGCGTTTTGTAATTGGGACGGCAACTGGTGGACCAGCATCGATTGCAGAGTTCTTGAAGCTGCGTTGGGTGATGAAATGAAATGGAGTAAGAGCAGGTGCATCTTCTGCGTCTGCCGACTCCGGATGTAAGGGTCTGCTATTTAGTATACCTTCAATGCGACACAATAGGGTGTTAAATTTCTCATAGGTTAGGTTAGTGGCACCGGACATTTTCTTCAAAAAATGTTTCATGGACTTAACGGCAGCTTCCCATAATCCACCGAAGTTGGGGCTGTAGGGCGGGTTAAACTTCCAAACTATTTCTTGGATCGCCAATCGTTCTTTGCTGGTTTTGGTGATTTTGTTCCATTCTTCGTTGATCTTTTGGTTCCAATGAAATTTGTACTATTGTCAGGGAGGACAAGAGAAGGCCAGCACCGTCTATTTGCAAAGCGCGTGAATGCTACTAGGAACAAACTTTGATGATTTTGTCGAACCTGATTGCGCTAGCTTTAATATGAAATGGGCCGCACAAATCGACTCCAATTTTGCTGAATGCGGGTGCTGGAGTGATGCGATCCGGTGGCAGATCGCCCATGATCGGCTGGATAGTTTTGGCCTTAAATCTAATACATACTGCACAGCTCCGGATACATTTCTTCACTCGTGATCTCACGGCAGGAATCCAGAATTCTTCCCTTATCAGATACTCAGTGAAGGATTTTCCACTATGGTGGTGATCGTTGTGTGTCTGGCGTACAATTAAGTAGACTAAGTTGCATTTGGCTAGTATGATTGGATGCCTTTGACTCTCCGGTATGTTAGCAAGTGAAATCCTTCCCCCAGCGCGAAGAATGTGATCTGGACCCAAAATTAAACTGGTCAACCAGCTTCTTCTGGGGAAAGTTCTTTGATGAAGTATGCTATTTCAGTTCTAAAGGTTCGACGCTGCTGGAACCTGATGATTTTTGCCTTAGCGTTGGATATTTCTTCAGCGGTGAGTGGGCCGGTTTGACTTTCTTCTTTTTTAATAGCCCAGCGAAGACAATGTTACTCGCAGTAAACGTTTAAAACAGGAGAACATCTCGATGAAATTACTTTCCTCTAGCTCATTTCGGGTGGCATGATTGATGGTGAACCCCATTTCTTGGACCGGGGTGTGCGGTAACGGGTCATTCATTAACCAAGATGGGCCTGTAAACCAGAGCTTGCAGTTGGCCAAGTGACATGGTGTAAGTCCGCGTGAAGCAAGATCTGCCGGATTTTCAGCAGATTTGATGTAGTGGAGGTCCACCGGACTGATGATTTTCCGAATTTTGTTGACTCTTGTTTTGACAAATTTGTTGTTGATTTCTTTATAGCTTCGCACCAGGCAAGGGCAACTTCACTGTCGGTATACGCGATCATGGTGATATTAGTTGAGTGAAGTTTAGCTCTTATATGACTGTATAGTTCCGTGAGGAGCATAATTCCTTCAAGCTCCATCTGGGGATCGTGCATAATTTGCTTTCCCTGTTTGCTCTTGTCTTAAGTGGAGTAACGCGACCTCTGACGGCTAGTAGGCGGATGGTGTAGGTTGGTCCGTTTCTATTTTCAACTTCCATTTTTACTCGGCTGTAAATTACTGCTGCGTATCCATCTCCGGAGGCATCACAAAATCCAATAAGCTGGATAGGCGTGTTTTTATTTCCCCCGATCCAACGCGGAATTTTAATGACACTCAGTTGGGAAAGTGTTCCTAATATTTTGCGGAATCTCTGTTGTATTTTCTCATCTACCAGATCATCCCAATCGTATTTAAGCATCCACAATTCCTGGATCCGTATTCGGAGAAGCATAATTACTGGAAGGATCCAAGCCATAGGATCGTAAAGTGATGCTGCTACAGATAACAACCCCCTTTTGGTGAATTTGATTTTGTTTTGATTGGTAGTTTGGAAAAAGTAAACGTCCTCTACTGGATTTTAATTAATAACCCAAAACTTTCATTGTTGGATCGGAGTCTGCTTTGTAGGCGCTGAGTTTTTTTTGTATCTTCCACGTTATTAAGAACTTCTTGGTTATTTGATGACCATTTCGTCAAAGACAGCTTTCCCGCCTCTAACGTAGTGGCTATCTTAACGATTTGCTCTTGGCATTGTTTAACGCTATCGGCCCCATGAACCAAATCATCCATGTAAATATAGTTTTTATACCCTATCCTAAGGGTATATTAAGTTTGACACATAGTTTGTAACATAGAGAAATAATCGAGATAGACCCTATAAAGTATATATATTCGTGATCAGCGTCCGTCCGTCCGTCCGTATGTCACCGCTTTTTAGACCTTAAATTTTGAGATAGGACGATGAAATTTCATATCTGGGCATCTGAGGAAAAGATACAGTACAAGTGTAAAAATTTTTGAAATCCGCCCACTGCCACGCCCACTTTTTCTTAACTTCACTAAATTATATGAAACCGAAAAATTTTGTTAAGACCAAAAATTTAGGCATTCAGATTCCCTACAATCCACCCGTACAAAATTTTTGGCCACGCCCACTTGTTGGGGGCGTTTTCATCATAAAACCGATTTTTGAGCCTAAAATGTTTAACTAGGACGCTGAAATTTCATATCTGGGCTTCTGACGAAAAGATACAGTAGAAGTGTACATTTTTTTTAAATCCGCCCACTGCCACGCCTACTTTTTTATAACTTCACTAAATTATATGAAACCGAAAAATTTTGTTAAGTCCAAATATTTAGGTATTCAGATTCCCTACAATTCACCCGTAGAAGAGTTTTGGCCACGCCCACTTTTTGGGGGCGTTTTCATCAAAAAACCGATTTTGATAAAATTTTACATGTAACATATTTGAGTACGAAACGCAATTTGGCCACGCCCACTTTATAGAGAGGAGGATAGGGTATCATACGATCCGTTCCAGACGGATTGTAGCTTTTCTGTATGTTTATACCCTATCCTAAGGGTGTATTAAGTTTGACACATAGTTTGTAACATAGAGAAATAATCGAGATAGACCCTATAAAGTATATATATTCGTGATCAGCATCAATAGCGAAATCGATTGAGCGATGACCGTCCGTCCGTCCGTCCGTCCGTATGTCACCGCTTTTTGGGCCTTAAATTTTGAGCTAGGACGCTGAAATTTCATATCTGGGCTTCCAAGAAAAAGATACAGTACAAGTGTAAAATTTTTTTACATCCGCCCACTGCCACGCCTACTTTTTTATAACTTCACTAAATTATATGAAACCGAAAAATTTTGTTAAGACCAAATATTTAGGCATTCAAATTCCCTACAATCCACCCATACAAAAGTTTTGGCCACGCCCACTTTTTGGGGGCGTTATCATCAAAAAACCTATTTTGATAAAACGTTCGACATTATAGCTGTATTTGGGTACAATATGCAATTTGGCCATGCCCACTTTATAGAGAGGAGGATAGGGTATCATACGATCCATTCCAGACGGATTGTAGCTTTTCTGTATGTTTTTATTCATTATTATTTATTTCCTTCTAACTTAAAGCTAACATACAATGTATTTCATAATATAGCGGAAAATAATAGTGATCAATCCGCAACTTAAAAGTTAGTGTGGAATGACACAGCGATTTAATTAACAAAATATATATAATTTTGAAGTGGCTTAGACATCGGTTTTTATACCCTATCCTAAGGGTATATTAAGTTTGACACATAGTTTGTAACATAGAGAAATAATCGAGATAGACCCTATAAAGTATATATATTCGTGATCAGCATCAATAGCGAAATCGATTGAGCGATGACCGTCCGTCCGTCCGTATGTCACCGCTTTTTGGGCCTTAAATTTTGAGCCAGAACGATGAAATTTCATATCTGGGCTTCTGAGAAAAAGATACAGTACAAGTGTAAAAATTTTTTAAATCCGCCCACTGCCACGCCCACTTTTTCATAACTTCATTAAATTATATGAAACCGAAAAATTTTGTTAGGACCAAATATTTAGGCATTCAGATTCCCTACAATCCACCCATACAAAAGTTTTGGCCACGTCCACTTTTTGGGGGCGTTTTCATCACATAACCGATTTTTGGGCCTTAAATTTTTAACTAGGACGCTGAAATTTCATATCTGGGCTTCTGACGAAAAGATACAGTACAAGTGTAAAATTTTTTTACATCCGCCCACTGCCACGCCTACTTTCTTATAACTTCACTAAATTATATGAAACCGAAAAATTTTGTTAAAACCAAATATTTAGGCATTCAGATTCCCTACAATCCACGCATACAAAAGTTTTGGCCACGCCCACTTTTTGGGGGCGTTATCATCAAAAAACCTATTTTGATAAAATTTTACATGTAACATCCTCAAACGTTCGACATTATAGCTATATTTGAGTACAATATGCAATTTGGCCATGCCCACTTTATAGAGAGGAGGATAGGGTATCATACGATCCGTTCCAGGCGGATTGTAGCTTTTCTGTATGTTAATACCCTATCCTAAGGGTATATTACATAAGTTTGACACATAGTTTGTAACATAGAGAAATAATCGAGATAGACCCTATAAAGTATATATATTCGTGATCAGCATCAATAGCGAAATCGATTGAGCGATGACCGTCCGTCCGTAGTCCGTCCGTCCGTCCGTCCGTCCGTATGTCACCGCTTTTTGGGCCTTAAATTTTGAGCTAGGACGATGAAATTTCATATTTGGGCTTCAGAGAAAAAGATACAGTAAAAGTGTAAAAATTTGTGAAATGCGCCCACTGCCACGCCCTCTTTTTCATAACTTCACTAAATTATATGAAACCGAAAAATTTTGTTAAGACCAAATATTTAGGCATTCAGATTCCCTACAATCCACCCATACAAAAGTTTTGGCCACGCCCACTTTTTGGGGGCGTTTTCATCACAACCGATTTTTGGGCCTTAAATTTTTAACTAGGACGCTGAAATTTCATATCTGGGCTTCTGAGAAAAAGATACAGTACAAGTGTAAAATTTTTTTACATCCGCCCACTACCACGCCTACTTTTTTATAACTTCACTAAATTATATGAAACCGAAGAATTTTGTTAAGACCAAATATTTGGGTATTTAGATTCCCTACAATTCACCCATAGAACAGTTTTGGCCACGCCCACTTTTTGGGGGCGTTATCATAAAAAAACCTATTTTGATAAAATTTTACATGTAACATCCTCAAATGTTCGACATTATAGCTATATTAGAGTACAAAATGCAATTTGGCCACGCCCACTTTATAGAGAGGAGAATAGGGTATCATACGATCCGTTCCAGACGGATTGTAGCTTTTCTGTATGTTTTTTTTTTGTTTTTACAAAATAAATGTTCTTGGACTTTATAAAATATTCATATACAAATTCAATGAAATGAAAAGAGAAATTAATAAATGATAAAAAATAGTTCAAAAATTAAAAATTAATTAATAAAATGACATTAAACTTAGACATTGACTTGTGCTGATGATTAGGATAGCAAATCACTTTTAAGTAACGATTCAAGGAATTCATAATTGATAGTAAACAACCAGTCTTTAATCTTTTTTAAAAACGAATTAAAATGTATGGCAGTCCGAACAGAATAAGGTAACTTATTGAACATTAGAGGGGCTATAACGGTGTAGAAGTGAGAAAAATGGGTTTTGTACGCGATTGGAACATTGACAAGATGCATGCTGTTTATACGAAAACTATAGAACTGTGAGTTTCTACTAGGAATGTTACCACTTTGCTTAAAGAATTCTCTTAGTACTTTGAAAACGTAAAGGTGTCTCATTGGTAGAATATGCAATAAGGGCCAGCTCTGAGTAAAACGATTTTTGTTACAAATAATCCTAATTAAATGTTTCTGAGTTATTAGCAATTGACTGAAAGAGTTATTATAAGAACCACCCCAACTTGAGATACCATACTGCAACGTAGAGTGAGCAAGGCCGTAATAGATTGACTTTAATACTTTTTTTGAACAATATTTATTGAAAAGATACATTTTGCGCATTACAAGGTACATATGCGATTTAACAGTTTGGATATGATCTTTCCAATTCAGATTATGGTCAATTAATACTCCAAGGTATTTATAGTGATGTACCAATTGAATTTTAAAACAGTTATTAAAATAAAACTACTAACAAAATTACATTTTCCACAAGTATGTACAGGTAAACAGAATTTTTTACAGTCATAAGCATGAAAGCATAGATTAAAGTCATTTAAGACGTTATTTGATATTTTAAACGACATAAGTTTTGTCTTCTCGCTAATAATCAGTTAATGTTCTGTAAACCAAAGTCTCAATGTTTCTAGGTCTTCCGAGATCTTTGCAATACTTTCGTATCTTGTATCGAATTGGTAAGTAAAGGCTATGTCGTCTGCATAAGCAGTTGACACACCATTTAGCTTTAGTGTAAAGATAGAGTTAATGTAAATTAGGAACAGTATAGGACCAAGCACTGAACCCTGTGGCACACCATTTTTTAAAATACGAAAGTCACTATAGCTCCCATTTATATTTACTTTTTGATACCTATCTTTTAGATAAGAAGTAAACCACTTGTGAATTTGTCCCCTAAAACCAGCATCGTATAATTTTTTCAGAAGCAAATCATGGTCAACCATGTCAAACGCTTTTGTCATATCAACAAATAGAGCCATGGTGGATTTGTTGTAGTTAACAGCTGGCTACATACTCTGAGGATAGCATCCTCGGTTGACATTCCTCGTCTAAAACCAAACTGATGACTACTAAAAAAATTGTTTCTATCTAAAAAAGACTATATGCGCTATTTCATAAGTTTTTCAAAAATCTTAGAAAACGTTGGTAGTAGGGAAATAGGTCTATAGTTCGACATATTGTTTTTATTACCTTTTTTAAAAAGTGGTATCACTTCAGCGCCTTTTAAGTGCTGAGGGAAACAACTATTTTGAACACTAAGATTTAACAAGTAACATAAAACATCTACCACATAGAAGCACATTTTCTTCAACAATATACTTGATATGCCATTACTAGTACAAGACTTTTTATTCTTCAACGACAATATTGCCTTATAAATTTCGATTGAGGAAAATGGTTCGAAAACAAAACTGTTCGGTTGTATGTTTTCTGTGGTTCTTAAAGAGCATTTGCAGTTTACTGAAAACTCAACCGATGGTTTCAGTTTTTCTGAAATTTCAGTAAAGTACTCATTGAACTTATTGGATATGCTGACTGGGTCAGTGAAGCTTTTACCATCTATCTCAATTGGTTGTCTACTTTTTCCCAAAATGCTATTAACTACCTTCCATTCATCTCTTACATTACCTCTGGCTCGTTCAAATGAATCTAGATAAAACTTGTTCCGCGTTTCTTCAATATTTTTGTGTACGGATTTGCACACATAATCATAGTATTTTTCAAGTTTTATATTATGGGGGTGACTTCTTTTTATCTGTCGTAAGAGATTGTGTGTCATGCATGGCTTTAGAAATGTATTTTTACTTGAGGTAAGAGGGGAATAAATAGTACAATATATGATTGCTTAAAATTTTTAGAAATAGATCGAAGGCAATTGATGGGTTCGGTTCACCATAAACTGATAACCAAAATTCATAGTGGAGACATTCCTTTAAAAGAATATAGTCTATGCAATATCCCTATCCTAAGGGTATATTAAGTTTGACACATAGTTTGTAACATAGAGAAATAATCGAGATAGACCCTATAAAGTATATATATTCGTGATCAGCATCAATAGCGAAATCGATTGAGCGATGACCGTCCGTCCGTCCGTCCGTATGTCACCGCTTTTTGGGCCTTAAATTTTGAGCTAGGACGATGAAATTTCATATCTGGGCTTCTGAGAAAAAGATACAGTACAAGTGTAAAAATCTTTTAAATCCGCCCTATGCCACGCCCACTTTTTCATAACTTTATTAAATTATATGAAACCGAAAAATTTTGTTAAGACCAAATATTTAGGCATTCAGATTCCCTACAATCCACCAATACAAAAGTTTTGGCCACGCCCACTTTTGGGGGCGTCTTTATCACAAAACCGATTTTTGGGCCTTAAATATTTAACTGGGACGCTTAAATTTCATATCTGGGCTTCCGAGAAAAAGATACAATACTAGTGTAAATTTTTTTTAATCCGCCAACTGCCACGCCTACTTTTTTATAACTTCACTAAATTTATGAAACCGAAAAATTTTGTTAAGACCAAATATTTGGGCATTTAGATTTCCTACAATTCATCGACAAAACACTTTTTCATGAAATTTTACGTTTAACATTGTTGTGAGTAGTCACCTTACCTTGGGTAGGGGGATAACTACTCGTATAAATAAAACTTAGATCTTTGGATATTCAATAAGATCTGACTTTATTGGCTTAAAAGCCCTACTATTTATATAAATATTATTGCCTATACATCGCAGTAATATTGGGCAATATCCCACAAAAGTTGCTTATGCTAAACAATTGCAAATTTGGGTCATCGTCCGCGCTGCAGTTCAATTGACGTTTTTAGCTGAGGCGGCAAACGGCACAGGTGTTGTATGAGGGGTTTGTTTATTTTGTTGATTTATTTTTCTTCTCGGCGGAAGCGTTTGTTTTAAGTGACGTAATTATCATAAACAGGCGCTGTGGCTCAAGTGGTTAGTGCGTTGGACTACGGAGCGAGGGGTTCCAGGTTCAATCCCCAGACAACACCTAAAATTTCTTTCACAGCCCCACCTCTCGCGAACGTCTGACAAACATCCGAGAGTAAAAACTGTCATGGAAAAGCTTCTCAAATGAAACATTGCCCTTCGGACACGGCATTAAACAGTAGGCCCCTTCCATTCGTGTAAAGAATATAACGCGCACAACACGAATGGTTGTGAGAAGCTAGGACCTGGGTCCCATGGACCTATCGGGCCAAAAATTTAAATCAAAATCAATTAGTCAAACATTTTATATATTATTATATATTATAAGTAGGAACGTACTATTTTTATTTGAATAGTTAAACAAATCTTAAATCTATAAACATAAAAATTAAATAAGATCAGAAATTCATTTTTAAACTAAAATTAAATTAAAAAATTAAATTTATTTATTTTATTTTATTTTTTTCTTATCAATAATACATTATAATCTATTATTAATAGTAATGATAAGAGCACTATCAGCGAAGACTATCGGCTCTGCTGTTAAAGAAAAAAGATTTTATAGCTTAATTCTAAGAGTAGATAAAATTTTATTAATAATTTCTATATTGGATTGATAGGTTCCTTTAATATTTCTATGATATTTAGGTTGTGATTCAGATGTTTCATTAATTGTTTTGATGAGAGGAGGCAAGGACCGAGCAGGTGATTAATGGTGAGGTTGCTTTGGCAGACGGGGCAAATCGGTGGTGGTTCTCTTTTGAAAAGGTGTTGATGTGTCAGCCAGGTATGTCCTAGTCGGAGCCGAACGAAGTTGGTGATCATTTAGTTGGAAGTGTTTGTCGGGTAAATCGGATGGACTCTGTTAGGACTAATTATTGTAAAGTGGTGATGATATTCTGTCCACTCTCTCAGCTGTTTTTCATGTACTCTGTCTTTTATTGACATTTGTAAATCACGTAGAGAATACATATTAAACGTATAAACTGGAGCAACACGGACGTTGTTCGCAGCTTTGTCAGCCAGTTCGTTTCCCTGTATTCCAACATGTCCAGGGGTCCACATGAGTTTTAGTTTTGATGTTTTAGTTATGAGTGAGTCTCTAATTTTGGATATAATTGCTGAACTATGCATAGGATTGCTAATCGCTTTCAGGACAGAGAGGCTATCCGAGCAGATTGTCCATTTACCTGATGTGTTGGAAAATTTTTTTAAGGCTTCGAGTATTGCTACAGCTTCTGCTATAAAGATTGATGTTGTAGTTGGTAAGATTCCTTGTATAAGTATGTTGCCTTCGTTTGAGACAACTGTAAAGGCTGTATTGTGTACGGTTTTTGAGCCGTCTGTGTACAAGAATTTCCAACCTTTAGCGATGAGTTGCGATGCGGTTTCGGTAATGTTTTTTTTTTGAGGTCGCATAAGTTGAATACTATCGACCTGCTGTCTAAAAACCACGGTGGCTGTGATGGAGTATATTTGGCGTGCCTCGTGTATGGTATTCCCAGTTTTTTGCCCATGTCCAAAATGGTATAGAGTGTGAAAGGAATACGTCGGATTCGTTTATGGGAAAGAGTCTGGTTTATGTCGCTATCAATCACTGATCCAGTTTGAAAAGTTAGCTTAGGTAAAAGTTTGGCGATGACTTCTATGCAACGGTCTTCTACAGTCGGTAGTCTGGCTTCGGCAAGGATGTTTTTTATTCGGCTCGTTGGAAAAGCAAAAATGCTCCTTCTTGCAGGTACATTGGTTTAAAGATGGATTTGGTTGACTTTGGGCAGGAACCATATATAGTTAGACCATAACCTATCTTACTAAGGACTAACATTTTTGTAACGTAGCAGAGAGAGTTTATATGAACTTTACTTTTTTTTGAGGAGAGATACTTAATGAGACTAAGTCTTGCTGCTAGTGATCTTTTTAATTTTGTACAATGTTGTTTCCAATTGTATTTATTGTTAAAAAGTAGTCCAAGTATATTAAGATTAATAACATTTTCAATTTTAGTATTATTAAATTCTAGATTAATATTATTGCATTGTTTATACCCTATCCTAAGGGTATATTAAGTTTGACACATAGTTTGTAACATAGAGAAATAATCGAGATAGACCCTATAAAGTATATATATTCGTGATCAGCATCAATAGCGAAATCGATTGAGCGATGACCGTCCGTCCGTCCGTATGTCACCGCTTTTTGGGCCTTAAATTTTGAGCTAGAACGATGAAATTTCATATCTGGGCTTCTGAGAAAAAGATACAGTACACTTTTTCATAACTTCACTAAATTATATGAAACCGAAAAATTTTGTTAAGACCTAATATTTAGGCATTCAGATTCCCTACAATCCACCCATACAAAAGTTTTGGCCACGCCCACTTTTTGGGGGCGTTTTCATCACAAAACTGATTTTTGGGCCTTAAATTTTTAACTAGGACGCTGAAATTTCATATCTGGGCTTCCAAGAAAAAGATACAGTACAAGTGTAAAATTTTTTTACATCCGCCCACTGCCACGCTAACTTTTTTTATAACTTCACTAAATTATATGAAACCGAAAAATTTTGTTAAGACCAAATATTTGGGTATTTAGATTCCCTACAATTCACCCATAGAACAGTTTTGGCCACGCCCACTTTTTAGGGGCGTTATCATCAAAAAACCTATTTTGATAAAATTTTACATGTAACATCCTCAAACGTTCGACATTATAGCTATATTTGAGTACAATATGCAATGTGGATACGCCCACTTTATAGAGAGGAGGATAGGGTATCATACCATCCGTTCCAAACGGATTGTAGCTTTTCTGTATGTTTATACCCTATCCTAAGGGTATATTAAGTTTGACACATAGTTTGTAACATAGAGAAATAATCGAGATAGACCCTATAAAGTATATATATTCGTGATCAGCATCAATAGCGAAATCGATTGAGCGATGACCGTCCGTCCGTAGTCCGTCCGTCCGTCCGTCCGTCCGTCCGTATGTCACCGCTTTTTGGGCCTTAAATTTTGAGCTAGGACGATGAAATTTCATATCTGGGCTTCTGAGAAAAAGATACAGTACAAGTGTAAAAATTTTTTAAATCCGCCCACTGCCACGCCCACTTTTTCATAACTTCACTAAATTATATGAAACCGAAAAATTTTGTTAAAACCAAATATTTAGGCATTCAGATTCCCTACAATCCACCCATACAAAAGATTTGGCCACGCCCACTTTTTGGGGGCGTTTTCATCACAAAACCGATTTTTGGACCTGAAATTTCATATCTGGGCTTCCAAGAAAAAGATACAGTACAAGTGTAAAATTTTTTTACATCCGCCCACTGCCACGCCTACTTTTTTATGACTTCACTAAATTATATGAAACCGAAAAATTTTGTTAAGACCAAGTATTTAGGTATACAGATTCCCTACAATTTACCCATAGAACAATTTAGGTCACGCCCACTTTTTGGGGGTGTTTTCATCAAAAAACCGATTTTGATAAAATTTTACATGTAACATCCTCAAACGTTCGACATTATAGCTATATTTGAGAGAGGAGGATAGGGTATCATACGATCCGTTCCAGACGGATTGTAGCTTTTCTGTATGTTTTTCTAGATCCTTGTGTTTACACAGAATGTATGCATCGTCAGCATAGACGCAATGATCTAGATCTTTGTATTTTAAAATGATTGTATTTAGTTCGTCGAAAGCGAAGATAAACAAAATTACAGAAAACGGTGATCCTTGGGGAATACCGTTATCAAAAGGAACTATTTTGGAAAAGGTTGTTTTAATTTTGACAGAAAATTTTCTGTTGGTTAAAAAAGATTTGATATATTCAAATATCTTGGGACCAATTCCCCATTGCTTCAATTTGTTTAAAACAAGGTGAATACCTATTCGATCAAATGCTTTCTCGAAATCAAGTGCTAAGATCGAGACGTGATTTCGAGCGGAGAGAGCGTTAGATATAACGTAGTCTAGGTGGAGAAAAATATTCATGCATCCTCTTTTCGGCTTGAAGCCAACTTGATGTATACTTAAGACTTTTTTAAATTCGGTGTACCATAAAATGCGATTAGCGATTATTTTTTCAAGGATCTTTGATATGCATGGGAGCAGGGATATAGGGCGGTATCCGTCAATACTGTCAATGTCCTTTTTGGGTTTGGCGATGGGAACAAAGTTTTCCAGCTTTGTGGAATTACACCACTATTGAAAATTTTGTAGTATATATGCATTAAGGAGCTTTATCTTAGCTTTGGCGGGTAGATTTTTTAGTATGGGATACGAGATCCTGTCGCGGCCTGGTGTTTTACCTTTGACTCTGTTCAAACAGCTTTCAAGCTCTAACAAAGTTATATTATTTTCAATACGCTTAGCGGCTGCGTTTTTTGCGGGCTGTCCGGGTGTAATAAGGGATTCCTTCTTGTTCGTGCTGAAACGAGCTGGAAAGTTTGAGCTTTTAGACAGGAGTCACCAAACCTCAGCGAAATCATTCGATATTTCTTCGGCCGAGAAAGCTGAGCCCGAAGTTGTTTTAATTGTTTTTATAACGATGTTTTTGGAGTTTCCTGTTAAAGTTTTAATATTTTGCCAGATGTTGCTGATGGGGGACTTAAGGTTTATACTACCAGTGAACTCTTCGAAACATTTAGCTTTGCTTATTTTCATAAGTCTTCTAAATCTAGCATTGGCTTTTTTATAGGCTAATAAAATGACCTGGTTGGGACTTTTTTTAAAAGAACGCCAAGTTGCTACCTTTTCGGCTCTTAGCCCAGATAAATCTTTATTTCACCATGGGACAACTCGGTTATGAGATGTGGGTGATGTTTGTCTAATGGAATTATTAGCAGCATTTCGAATACACTTAATCTTTGTTTACACAGAAAGAGTTATTTGCGGTAAACTTAGTTCGATGTTACTTTGAAATTTGCTCCAGTTGGCTCGGTCGATATTCTATCTTGGGATATGTGGCTGTGGCTTTTGTTTAGATCTAAGTTCTATTGATGTAAAGATTGGAAAATGGTCACTGTTATACAAGTCTTTAAGCGCACACCAAAATGTTTTCAGTAAAAGTTCCGCCGTACAGCAGGTTATGTCGACATGTGTAAGTGAATTATGTGTCGAAAAATGTGTGGGGGATCCATAGTTTAATATTGAAAGATCGGTTTTTGTGACAAATTCTTCAATTATAGCTTCTCGTTTATTTGTTTTTGGCGATCCCCAAAGCTCGCTCCACGAATTGACATCTCCGGTAACTATAAAAGGGGTATTAACCTGTTCTATAATATTCACTAGGTCCCTATACGTAAAGCACTGGTCTGGATGGATGTAAATGCCGATAATTGTTATTTTAATTTCAATATTAATTTGAACTCCTATAGAAAGTATATTTGAAGTGATTGGTATATGCTTGTGAGGGATGCTCTTTTTAATGAGGATACCGATTACTTGTTTCGCGGTGTTGTTGCAAAGAAAATTGCTGAAGTATCCAGCGTATGCATTAGGCACAATTGGATGAACTTGGAAAGGGCAGTGGGTTTCTTGGAGAGAGATAACATCCGGGTTATATTCTTTGATTAGCAAGTTCAATTCGTCGTAGTTGTTTATGAAACCTTGAATGTTCCATTGCATTATTTTAAGATAAGAGGTTGCTTGTGCTTTATTGCGGTTGTTGTTGAGGTTGTTATCGTATACTTGTAGATGCTTGCGTCTGTGGAGAAGAGAGCTATCCCAACATTGGACGGCTGGGATTGCTCTTCTCTCCGCAGACGAAAGCACCGACTGAGTATTGGAGGATTGTGTGGTATTATTATAATTGTTCATCTCAATTAACGGGGGGAGTTATATTTGCTGATTTCTGACTTACAGAGTTGGCAATTGAAGAAATATGTTGAGTGTTTTTGTTAGAAAAAATATTCGATTGTGATATGTTGTTTAGAAGTGTTGGTGGGCTTAGTTTGGGGTTGTGTTCTAGTGTCTTAATGTTTTTGTTTACATCCTTTGTAGTGGAAGAGAGTGGTGTAGAAGGAAGGGAAGTTGAATGAGAAAGCGGTGGTGTGCTAGAAAGAGATATTGAGGTTGAAGCATTGTTTTTTGGAGATTGCTGTGAAGAAGTGGTTGGATATATGACTTGGATTTTGGATACCGGTGTGGTGTTTGGTTTGGTGATATTTGCTGAAGATTGGTTTGGAAGAGGAGATGTGTTTGTGAGAGAAGGTTGGGTATTTTTTATTGCTTGTCTTGCTCTTTCGGCGAAAAGCACATTAGCTGAGTTCGTTTGCGCGGGATTTTGTATGTTATATGTACGCCTGGCTTCAGCCATGCTACATTTATTTTTTGTTTTTATGATCAAAATATTTTTGCTCAGTATATACTTGGGACATTCTTTTGATGACGACGAATGATTATCGAGACAGTTTGCACACATTAAGCGGTAGCAGTCGGTTGGATCGTGAGGTGGGAGATTGCAATGTTCGCAGGTTTTTTCTTTTCTGCATCGTTTTGTTGTGTGGCCTAGTAACTGGCAATTTCGACACCTTATTGGAGATGGAATATACTCTTTTACTTTTGTCTTATACCACCCTATCTCGGCAGTTTGGGGAATTTGGTATAAATCAAAAGTAAAAAGCATTAATCCTGTTGCTTGGTACTTTCCATCAGTTTTTTTCGTGAATTTGTACACTTCACTTACACCCTGGTTTTTCATTTCTGAAACTATTTCAGATTCGGTGACATTTACCAGCCAAGGAGCATAAACTAAGCCTTTGGAGGAGTTCAATTGCTTGTGAAGAGACACGGTTACGGGATTTAGGTTGGCGAGATTACTAATCTTCAGAAATCTATCAGCTATTTGTTGGTTTTTTACTAATATTAGAATGCTTCCATCTCTCAGAGAGCCACTGTAGACTGCTTATGTGACTCTCAAGATACCGTTCCACTAGCCAGAAAAAATATAAAACCGGTATATGACTTCCGGTCCTCACAGCTACCATCCCAATCAGCATCTGAAAAACCGTTTAACTGAGTCCCCGCCTTCCTCAATGAAAGTTTATAATTAGCTGTATTAATTAAATACCTCAGTAAATGTTTTGCTGCAGTTAGATGTTCCTTGTGGGGCTCTATGTTGAATTGAGCCAATCTGCTGACCGCATGACTAATATCGGGCCGTGTTGAAATTTCCAGATATATCAAAGATCCGAATAGTGATTGATATTCTCTTGGATCTACCGTAGAACAACCTGAATTCCCAGAACATCTCTTGAGTTTTTCACCAGGCTCCAAAGGAGTGTTACATTTTCTGGTTGATATGTGACAATAGATTTCGAATATATTGCCCGTGGGATAAAGTACTTAATCCTGTTTTTTTATCACGATTAATTTCCATACCCAAGAAAAAATCTATTGGAACCTTGTCCACTAAATTAAACTCTACCGCCAATGAATGTTTTATTTTAATAATAGTATCTACCATTGTGCATACGATGATGATGTCATCAACATTCACTGCAATAATGTTGAACTCGTCCTTTTTGTTCATTGTGTAAACACATGAGTCTGCATCGCAACGAGAGAAACAAATCTGCTTTAAAGTAGAATCCAGTTTACTGTTCCACTCCCTCCCTGCTTGCTTCAGACCATACAGCGATTTCTTGAATTTATTTTCATCCCTAAACTGTTCTGGTTGGAATATATATATTTGTTCCTTTATATCACCGTTGAGATAAGCACATGACACATCAATTTGGTGAACTTTAAGATCAAATTCCAATGCCAGCGCTAAAATCAATCGTATAGTTTGAAGTCTTACGACCGGCGAAAATATTTCATTGTAGTCTATCCCTAGCTTTTGGCTACAACCCTTTGCAACGAGTCTTGAGTTATAACGAACCGGCTTCTCATGTTTGTCATATTTGATGTTGGAAACCCATTTGGACTTTATCGCATGGCGATTTGGAGGAAGATCTACTAATTCCAACGTATCATTCGCCTGTAATGAGTCATATTCGAATTGCATGGACTGTAACCACAAATCTGCATCTGGGCGAATTAAAGGCTCAGATACTGAAAGTGGATTATTTTTAAGCTGAACCTAGGCCATAAGGTTTGTTACTATGGTTTTTCTTGGTCTTAATTCCATGCTATGCCGGAAATGATTTTCTCCATCTTGAGAACCGATCGATCGACAAATCTTCACGTCATTACCACTTGAACTAGGAGAGAATTTCAAAATCGATTCTTGGTTTTCAGCGCAATTAACTTTAGTGGATTGAAGTTCGTCTACTGCTGCATCTATCACGGTGTAAGTATCATTGTTTCTATGAACTGCAACTTCTATAAACTTAACATCGCGGCTTTTAAAAATGTTCCTTTCAATAGGCTCGTATATTCGATATGCTTTCGGTTCCTTGGAATAACCAACCATCAGACAGTCTATTCTCTTCGCTTTAAATTTCGACGTGCCTGGTCGTTTATCCAACATAATAGCTTTGGATCCGAGTGCCTTCATATGGCCTATGTAAGGCTTCCGCCCATGCCAAGTTTCGTAGAGGGTCTTATTTTTCAGAAGCTTAGTTGGTGAACGGTTTCGTATGTAGACAGCCGTATTCATTGCCTGAGCCCACAATGATTCTGGTAGATTAGAACTGAGCAGCAAACATCTGGCCATCTAGACTATGGTTCTGTTTGCCCGTTCAAATACTCCATTTTGTTGAGGGGTGTAGTCCACTGTAAGCTGCCAGTTGATTCCTTGTTCATCAAGGTACTTCGAAGAATCTGAGCTTAAGTATTCATAACCATATTATACTAATACTTTGAGTTTATGTGCCGTCTCACGTTCTACCTCAGCTTTAAATTCTTTAAAAGCACTAAACACTTCACTCTTTGCTTTCAAAAAATAAACAAATATTTTCCGACTATAATCTTCTATAAATAAGACCAAATATTTGGTGCCTCCATCTGACTTAGTTTTCATCGGGCCACATACGTCAGAATGAATGACCTCTAACAACCCCTTGGTAGAAACTACTCTATTGATTGGAAAAGATGAACTACATATCTTTCCTTTGAAGCAAGTCTCACAGCATAATGTATTTGGTATATTATTCAGTGTTGCTCCTTTAATCATATCTTTACTAATTAATTGATTTAGGCTATTTATGTTAATATGGCCCAAGCGTGCATGCCATATTAAAACGTCATTTTGTGTCTTTATTTTCATGCTACACAATTTCATACTTCTTTTGGTTTCATGCACAAACAAATCACCATATTTAATCGCATGCAAAACTAACTTATTCTTATTGTCGCAAATTCTTGCCTCCTTTTCACTACACAGCACAGAGTAATTGTTTTCTACAGCCTTACTCACTGATAAAAAATTAGTTTTCAACTCAGGAACATATAAAACATTCTCTAATTCAATATTGCTGTAGTTGGCAGCACATATGACAGGTTGAGCCGCTATCGAATACCCACTCATTTGCATCCAACGTTACCGAATTAGTGTTAGAATTTAACATTGCAAATGATGACGTCATATTTCTTGTTGTAGAGCTTTTATTTGAGTGGCATTCAGAGGCATAGTGACCCTACTTCTGATAATTATAACACTTCCCCTTTCCACCCGGTTTGGTTTTCGAATGCGAAGCTTTATTTTGGTAACGTATGAAAACTGCTAATTCGGCGCCCTCTACAGTACTTCCTTCTCTTCGTTTTCCTTCTTCTAAGAGTTTTGTCTTTAATACACTTATTGTTGGAAGCTTATCCCTCGACTCGATGGCAACAACAAAATTCTCATACTGTCTTGGTACACTTGTTAACAGTATAATTACAAGTAACTCATCCTGCAATTGTATATCTATTTCCACTAACTTTTCGGAAATATCGAAGGAACTATTTAAATGACTACATATTGACCCATTTTCACCCATTTTGAATGCCAACAGTTGTTTAAATAGGGTTATCTTCCTCGCTGGTCCACTCGGCTGGTGAAGTCCTTCCAACTTTAGGCATGCTTCCCTGGCTGACTTGCAGTTTTTGATGTGATTTAGTTGCGAAGATTTTATACTAAGTAAAATTGTTGCTAGCGCCTTTTCATCCTTACCAAACCATGGTGTCAGTTCCGCTACAGTTGCTGCAGATACCTCCGGTTTTACAGTCACACCCGAAACGTATGACCATAGTTCACTATGAGTCAGAACAGAATTCATCTGCACTTTCCATCTATCGTAGTTATCTTCATTTAATTCTTCAATCTGATATAACGAACTTATTATGATAACGATTACCAATTTCAAAATTTACAAAGGAGAGAAAAAAAAAAAACAAATTTTTGTAGATGTGGGTCTGGGCCCATAACCTTTGTTAGAAGAAGGAATTGAATCTCAATGGAGTTTTAATATAAACTGGTTTATTAGGATAAGATTTCATAGAGGTAGGTTATGTACAAACATATTGGAATTCATAGCATAAATTATATAAAGTGTAAGAGTATAAAATATTTTAAGAGTAGTGTTTTGTGAGTTGCCAATAGGACACAAATACAAATTATAACTTTCAATAGAAATATTTCCAAAACAGATGACTGAGAAATGCAGTGTACTAGTCGTCATCTGAGTTCCTTGGATGGTGAGTAGGTTGTTTCTTATCATGCAGACGTCTTCGAGTAAGCTCAAGTGGAAGAGTTTCTGGCCTACATACAATCAGTTGAACGTTTTGCAGTGTATCCAGTAGTTGTGTCCACTCCATATCGTTATTTGTTTTTTTTAGCTTACATGATGCTATTTTGTTGTTATTGAAAAGGTTGTTCCAGCATGGTATTTCGGCTTTTTTATGTGAGCAAAAGTACTAAATGTACTTGCCCTTGTCGTTGTCGCATTCTTTAAGTTCAACTGCTGTTAGTGAAAAGTATTGGCCCCTATGATGATTTATAGTCAGAATTTCCATTGCCATCCAAGTCTATGCATGACATTGCAATTCTACCTTGGGTACCACGCCACTCGATTCTTGTGGCAGCCCCTTCATCGATTCTGCAGACAATTAAAAACGTAACACCGTCCGAAGGCACATCATCAAGAACCCTCCCATTTCGATGAGCTAGGACGAGCTTAGAGCTAGCATGCCTGATGCTGTTAGTGACTCGGACACCCTTTCATCGTAGTTGCCTGGACTAGCTCGAGGAATCCTGTGGCCTCGGGTCATAAAGGTAACGCATGCGATGGAAGGTTATATTTCAAAGACGATCGTCAAATCATCAGCTCTTACGAGCGTTGGCAGTTACTGTACGACCCGGCTTCAGTGTATCTGCAGCCGAACCTTATTTATTTTGTTACAAACTGTTCTTCAATCAGTATTATCAGCTTCCTTAAACAATGGAGCTAGGTAATGTATAGGTCGCCTGATTTGGTTCTTACGTTGACTACCCGAACAATGTTATGGGTGGCCTTGAATATTTCAACAACTCCACGGTGGCCTGTTGTCTTCCTTGATGATAACGATGTCACCAATCTTGACATTTTGTTATGCTGTTACCATTTGTGTCTATATTGCAACTCGTTTAGGTACTCAGTTGACCATCGTTTCCAAAATTCGTGTTTCAAATAACTGATTGATTTCCATCGTGTGACCATATTTTGTTTTGCCAGAGCTGTGTCACTGTCGACTTGTGCTACCAATGGTTCACCGATTAGAAAATGGCATACTGTTAATGGAACTAAGTCGTTTGGGTCAGCCGATAGAGGGATAATTGGCCTTGAATTCAAGATGGTTTCAATTTCGACGATTACGCTGTCCAATTTTTCGTGTGTAAGTGATGCTGTTGAAACTATTCTCTTGGTGGGATAAATTGGAATGTTATGCCCTTGTTTCTGCTTACCTTGATAATGGCTTTCCTTGCTTCTGGCATGTACAGTGCACCCTGTAGTTCTTGGAGTTGATTACTTGCCTCGAAGTTGGTTGCATTGTCGCAATAGAGAGTTTGAATTCGTCCACGCCGACCGATAAATCTTCTTGATGATCCGATAAATGCTTTCGTTGTCAGGTCAGTCACTACTTTGAAATGTACAGCCTTGGTTCCAAAGCAACAGAAAACTGCTAAATATGGGTACCTATTGGGGCCATTTACATCTACACCAGAAATCAAGAATGACCTATTAGGTGTAAGACGGTCTGTTTGAAGATTCCCTTTGACCTGAGTCATAAGCTGTGGTTTGTTTGTTGTTTGTACTGGTGCGCGAATGCTGTTATGAACTGTGTGACGTGTCTTGACCTTACCCTTGATAGGCCAAAATATTTGTCTTAGTATTGATAACAATGTTTGTGGTCCACAATGAGGGTTTTCTTCATGCTTCATTTTAAATAGCAGTTTAGTAATGGAGTCATTTTATGGTTCCAATGCTATACTATAGTTAAATTAACCTTTATATAAAGGCTTCGCTGAATTCTTGAGGTGATAATTCTGTATGTGTTGCAATCCTTTCACCAATTTTCCTACTTCTTTTAATGAATCGAAGGACTGGACGAAGGACGAGTAGATATAATTGTGCGTTGTAGAAAGGCAAATGAGTTGCAATGTTTTATGTGGTAAATCATTTGTCCGGTATTTTTTGTAGGGGCTACAGCAACGATGTGTTTTTTTTTTTTTCCAAATCGGAGTGTGTTGTTAGCGCCCTTATGAATGGTTGGGACCATGCTGATTCAATTCCATGCAGAAACAAGTGTCCATAAAGCCACACACTACATACATACCATAAAGCTAGTTGGTGATATTCCTCGCGACAGTAGGTCTGCGGGGTTTTTCTTGGATGAGACATGCCGCCATTGTGTTGCCACGGAGCACCTGAATTTTTGCAACTCGATTTGCAACGAAAGTATGGAATGATGACGACTCCGAATTGATCCACGAGAGTACGATTTCTGAATCTGTCTAGAAGAATGTTGGAATGTCTTGCATTCTCAAGTCCTCCTTGACGCTGAATGTGAATTCAGCTCCTAAGACCGCTGCGCGTAGTTCAAGCCGAGGAACAGTTTGCTTTTGTACTGGAGTAATTGTTCGGTCCTTAAATGTTGACCGTAT
The DNA here is from genome assembly GCA_905220385.1 of Xylota sylvarum. Lineage (NCBI taxonomy): Eukaryota > Metazoa > Arthropoda > Insecta > Diptera > Syrphidae > Xylota > Xylota sylvarum. The sequence goes on along the minus strand of CAJMZQ010000027.1, from coordinate 2,726,580 downwards.
ACGTATATGTGTATGTATATACGGCTGCTCCATTTCCTTGTTCCGATACATCCACAAAAGTATGAATTTGTACTGACATTGGATTCCTTTGATTGAAAATGTGTCGGACGACCTTTGCTTGGTTTAATGTTGACATACTGTTTCTAAAGGTTATGCATTCTTCACTTAAGTGTTCGGGTAACTCGTCGTCCGAGGAGAGTACCTTTTGGCGCCAAAGCTATTGCATGAAGATTTTTGTAGCAACGACCACTGGACCAAAGATACCTAATGGGTCAAAGTTTCATGCGATATCTGAACTGACTGATCGTTTCGTAATTGAGACCACATTAGCTATTTGGGTTCTTCCATGGTCTGATTTCGGTTGCTAGATCAGACCTAAGGTCTTTATTGTTTGTTTATTAAATTAGATATATAATTTCACATTAAAATTACCATCTTATATTTTGTGATTGGCTTAAGAAATGAAAATACAATTTGAGATATATAAAGAGTAAATAGTTCCGTTTAAGTGAAGTTACGTTCAAGAAATTTATTAAATTTGTCTATGAGTGTATGTGCTACTAGTTGAGTATTTGAAAAGATCAATTTTAAATGTGTGTGCGTTTGCGATTCTCCTAAGTTGTATGTGTAATGAGCTCCACTCCACTGCAAACAGTTAAATCTAGGTTGTAATAGGACAGCTGCCCTTTGGGAATTGGGAAAATTTAGTCTGTTGTACAAGTAGTCAGGCTGGTGAGATTGCATGATACCGTGGAGTAGAAGAAGTGATCTATACGTAATTAGATCTCCGAATCTTAAGCCCGTTATTTGTTTTGAATAAGCAAATATATGGTCGAAACGTCGTTTGTTAAACACGTATCGAGCTAAGTTATTATAAATTATGTTTAACTTACGTTTTGTTTTGCAATCAACATTACAGAACAATATGTTAGGATTGGCAATAATAAAGCTTTCACAAGTAGCATTTTGGTAACAGTTGGAATGGATCTTTGGGAGCACCACAGTCCATAATAGACTTTTCCAACTATTGTTGCTATGTGGTCATCCCAGGTAAGATTTTCATTAAAAACAAGGCGCAAATTTTTAGCAGTTTGGACGTATTCTATTCTTGATTCCCCTAGTTTTACCGGTGGAAAGCTGGAAGTATCTAAATGTTGTTTGTATATACATAACGTTTTGGACTTCGTCGGATTTAAGGACCGGCTGTGCTTCAGTACCCACTGCTGAATAATTTCTAAATCCACATTAACATTATCTACTGCATCTATTGGGATGTTAGTTAATGGACAGTTCAGGTATAGCTGAACATCGTCGGGAAACATGTGAACTGGGCAATGTTTGACCAGTTCAGGTAGCTGATTTACATAAATGGAGAACAGCAGTGGGCCAAGGACAGAACCCGAGAGTACACCAGCTATTATCCGAAGGAGTGAAGATAATCGGTTGCCCATTGCCACATTGCTGACGGCCGGTTAAGTAGGAGTACAATAGTTTTACTGCAATTGGGGAGCGTCAAAATTTATTCAACAACTTTTTGCAGAGTACAACGTGGTTTACCGTGTCAAACGCTTTTGAAAAATCAAGCAATGTTAATATAGTACAACGAATTTTATCCATAGCTTTACGAATTTCATCGACAACAAGCAGTAACGCAGTTTTGCAACTTCTTTTTGCACGAAAACCGGACTGGGCGGAGCTTAAGAGATTATTTGTGAAAAGATATCTTTGGAAGAAGGAGTTTTAAGAATTTGGGGTTGATGTCATCCAATCCTGTGGCATTTGACTTTACAGATAGAATTGCTTCAACTATATCTTCATCAGTTAGAGTAATAAATTCAAATTATTGTTCACCATCAACTACTTCTCCTATTTGTTGCCAGGGCAGTTGAGATTCGGTATTAGCCTGATTCATTGATACTGCAGCAGATACAAATTGCGAGTTAAGCATATTGCAATCTTAATTAGCGTCTACTTCCAATCGTTGCTTCCCGTTCCCTAGTTTACGGAGCTTTTTCCAAATATCTCTTCCGGTTTGATTGCAAGGGCAGAGAAAAGTTTTGTAATAAGCTCGTTTCGCACTTTGAATGCGCAAAACAACCAAGTTACGAAATGATGAAAACATTGTACGGTAACTATTGTAAAGTAGGTTGATAATTACTTATTGTGTGTTGGCAGTAGTTCGGCTTAATTGGTGTCTTTCGGCAGCAGCATTTAAACTGTCAAAATCTTCAACTACCATGCTCTCTCCATCGTTGCTGAATTTTACGTGCACAGAACCGGATTTCGTATAAACAGTTGATATTTTGCCTTCCTTTTCATACGTGATGCAAGCTGAAGAAGAAAGCGATTTCTTGGTGTCAGGCTTTCATTCACAAACACCATCTTCCTAGATCCAGCATCAAAGCCAAAATCGCTTAACAGCAGCTGACGTTTGTTTTTTTTTTTGAAGTCAGAGAGCGCTTTAAGCACTTTGTTTCTCTCCCCTGCGCTGGTGAAATGTAGAATGACAGCTGGCTCGTCACTTCTGTTTCGCGGCTTAGTTCGAAAATAGCTCTTCAACATAGGTGGTGTTATTTTAATGTTATCGCAAAGTGTGTTCATGATATTAATTAGGTTTTCTTCAGGCAGATGGGGAATGCCGAAAACAACTGCAGTCGTCCACATAGAAATCATCTTGAAGAATTTGAGCCCGTAACGTACCCAACGTTAGCACACACTGGAGCAATTACCCCGAGGTGAAACTGAGTTTATAGAAGAGGGAGATGAAGTGTACAGTAAAAACGGGGTGAAATGTTCATCCAGCTTTTAGGTAGTGTAACGTCGGGGGAAAACCAATACACACATAAGTTTTAATTTCGTGGAGGAAAAAATTAAGTATGTCATGCGCATTTCAAATACCACTACAATGAAAATCGGTTTTACACACAAGTTTAACCCTGGGGGAATTGCCCCAGTATGCGCTGGCCCATTGAGCGATAAACCGGTTGGCGGTTTTGCAGATGCATCAAAAACCACACGCAGTTTTGTTATACTGCTATCTGGTTTGAATACACAATGGTGCGGAATAAAGATGTGTGGTCTCTTGATGGTATCCGGGTTCATCTCCTCCATGGGTTTGAGGAATTCATATTCCTCCATGAACCTTACATAATCCTCTCTCAGTTTGGGATCTCTGTTGAGACGTCGTTCCACCGCTAGAAAACGTTTTGAGTTGTTTGCCTGGATTCTTCTAAAGCTGAGTAATATTTCGAAATGATAGTCGGACGATGAAACCTCCGCTGTCAGTTTATGATGCGTTTTGCGCGAAATGTGTCTCGCAGTATTTTTTTGTTGATGCCAATTGCCTTGATGCGTTGCCAAAATCGTTCGATGAGTTCATTTGTCGATTTTTCTCAGCAAAAGATGCCGCAGATTGCCAAATTACATATATATTGGATCTCGAATATTCCCAACTACTACCCAACCAAATACCATGTTTTGTAGAATTGGCATTTGGTTTCCAATTCGTATCTGTTCTGGTCGAATGAGACGATGGTAAAGTACTGCTCCTAGTAAAACATCAATCTTGTCGGATAGGTGGAAGTTAGGATCTGTCAAGTTAATATTTGAACGTATCGACCAGGTTGCCGTATCCAGATTTTAAGTGGGTTGCGGCGATAAAATGTCTGGAAGAACAATGTCTTCCAATCTGCAAGTCAACTCTCCCGCCCGTGATCCAGAAGATCATATCCTTGCTTATGCTTTAATTGGTTAATGGTAGCTGCAGTTGATAGAGGAGATCCTTCACTCGATTGCCTTGCTCTCTCTTAGTCCTTTGAAGTCCTTTGATCCTGGGGCGACCTGGCTGGTTTTTCCTAAATTTAATGAAGTATTGTGCCGTCCTATACATTTAGTGGAACATCGTGCTAGACATGATTTCGCAGGGTGATCGGATTTAAAACAATTTACACATAAGCTTCGTTTTTGAGTCCATTTGAGCCTTTCAGCAGCTGACATTTTTAGGAATTTATCACAGTAACAAAATGGATGACCCTTTATCCCGCATAGCTTACAGCCGTCATAATTGGATGCTGCCACAGACGTCACCGCCCTTTTGTTTGAATTTAGGTGCGCCATTGGTCGCATGCTTCTAATGCCTCGAATTAACTTTTGGAAATCCTAAGAATTCTTTTATCGTCTGCAGTTCCCTAGGATTTTTCAGCGATTGTTCATAGATATTTCTATTGTGTATGACTTTCTTAATACTACTCTTCAGGTTGAATATCCAATATTTGGTTCTTAGCGCTGACACTATTTGTTGGATTCCACCATGGAAGGTCTTCGTGTGAATAGCTTAACAAAAGTTTCATGAAGTGGTGATTTGCGCTGAGTATAATCGGATGTTGTTGGTCGAAGGACAATGCGGAATGTTGCAACTCCTTTTGAATCGACAAAAGGAGTGAGCGACCTGAAAAACTTATTATTCAAACCTTCCTTTATCGTCTGGATTTCCTTTGCAAACATCTTTTGCTGTACTACTTTCACCGCTACAAGTGTTGCTCCGTATATTTCTGTCGGAGATATCATCGTATATTTCCTATAGCTTTTCTGATTTAAGATGAATCTCCAGGTAATTATTTTTAATAAGTTTAGGAGATTTGAATTTCGGCTGATTAGTGTGTTGTTATCGTTTGTACTTACGATGGCGCAGTATCCCTGATTCTTTCGAACTTCCTCTTCGGTTTCTGTCTTTGGCGGTTGGCTTGGAAAAATAAATTTCCAATTTGTTTGCAGAAATTCCGGTCCGTTCTACCAAAGTGTATTTTTACCAGGTCCGAAGGCTAAGTCGGCAGAGTTGTGTTTCGCAGGGATGCATCTCCAGATGCTGTAGTTTGTTAAGCGCTGAATCTGTGCTAGTAGATTAGCGACAAAAATTTTCTATTTTTCCTGGGGATGAGGTGATCCAGCCTAGAGTTATTTCCGAATCTGAGTCTTTACTCCTTCCAGTTTCAAAATCGTTGTTGTGTAGTGTAGAAGCGAGGTTAGCATCACCGCTGCGCACACCTCCAGACGAGGAGGTGTCACCACCTTCGAAAGATCCACTTCGGTTTTGGACACCAACAAATGGACATGGATTTTATTATGGCCATCCAAAACGCGAAGATACATAGACCACCTTGCCTTCTCCGATGCACTGCTAAATCCATGGAGTTCCAGAGCCCTCTGTTGATTATGTGTATGTATCCACCTTGGCAGTCGCAGCTTTTTGATCAGCGGAAGTTCTTGCTGGAAAGCTTCCCATTCGTTTTAGAGTTCTGGAGGGATTGGTTGGTCCCACGACACTCCGCGCCACCAAAGTTGCTGCATCATAGTCTTAGCCTTCACGATCAAGGATGGGCGCTTTTTTTCAACTACCCGGTGGGTATTTTCGTCAAGGTAAATACCGGGTATTTACCAAGTATATACTGAAATCTGTCTTTACCCACCCAAAGTTGGGTACTTATTTTAGGTAAGCGATCTTTCACTTTTCTACTACGTAGCAGTACTTTACGGTACTAGTAAACACGAAGTCATGCCATAGACAAACAATACATAATAAGGCTCTACGAGCAAAAGAGACGGGAAGAACATCGGTTGCTCCTAAAGAAGAAAAAAGAGCACGAGAAGCGCGCGATCGAAGATATTGAGAGATTATATTCCAAGAATACTGTACGGAAGTTTTACCAACAGGTAGAAAGATCATGTCAAGCCAACAAGTCCCGTACAGAAGCCTGTAGAGATGAAGAAGGAAACCTCGTAGTAGAGTCACAGTCGGTGCTGAGAATATGGAAATATTTCTTCTGCAGACTGTATAACGGTGACGAAGACTAACATCGCGCTGTCAGGAGAATGAATCATTCAACATATACGATGATAGCCAAAACCTTCGCCCACCTGACCTAAGCGAATTGAGAATAGCAATATCCAAACTTAAATCCAACAAGGCTGGTAGACAGCATACACCAACTCAGTTCTAAAATTCAGATGAATGTATGCCCGATGAATGGAATCACAGCACCGTTTGCCCGATCCACAAGAAAGGAGACCCCTTCAATTACGTCAATTACAGAGGTATCCGTCCCCTCAACATCGCGTACAAGATCCTATCTGTCATAATGTGTGAACGTCTGAAACACTTCGTCAACAACCTCATTGGCACCTATCAGTGTTGTTTCAGACCAGGAAAGTCCACAATCTATCAAATCTTCACACTTCGATAGATCCTGGAAAAAACCCAAGAAATGCAAATCGATACCCATCATTTTTATCGATTTCAAGGCCGCATATGACAGCATTTATAGAGACGAGCTATACAGAGCCAGATGCTAGTTTTGGCATCCCTGGAGACGATGGAAAACGCTCGCTGACCCATCAAGGTCGGTAAGGATCTCACCGAGACCTTTCCTATGCTGTCAACAAAAAGGGACACACCACATCGACAAATTAAACAGAACGTCACAATCGACAGCTATAACCTAGAGGTAGTAAGGGACTTTCTCTACCTCGGCTCTGTTATCAATTCGGATAACATCTCAAAAGTTAAAAGAAGAATAACTCTTGCCAATCATTGTTTCTTTGGGCTGAGAAGCCAATTGAATAGTAGAGCTGTATGCCGAACAACTAAGGAGACTCCATATAAGACCTTGATCATCCCAGTCCTGCTTTATACCGCTAAAGCTTGGACTGTATCTAAAGTGGATGAGAGACAGATTGAACGACGTTTAACCGACTGATTTGGCTCATTTTGAACTGAATCACTTACGGCTGTGATACTTTCGATGCTTCGACCGGTGCGTTGTCTCACTGCCACAGGAACATTCGGTTGTGAATATGTTGACTCGAATTTATCACTATAGCACGCACAATCTGTCTGACGGGATAATTATTACGACCGATAATTCGAGTAACCACTCTCAAAGTTGCGTCCACCGACTCAGAATTTCAGTTGGAATTTTTTAACAATTTCTAAACTTTGCACGTTTGTGAACTTCACCATGATACAAACGTAGACCTTGACTGACGTTTTGACATTGACAGATCAGAAAGAAAAGTTTAAGTGTGCGTTTGTATTAAAATACAAAATTGTTATGTTCTTATTGAAATACCCTTTAATTATGTATTACCAGTTTAAAAAAAAAACTCAGAACACATGACCCAATTTCTCGAAATTAACTCATGTAACGTACCTGGCAAATTTAACTTTCTCACGCTCTCCACTTGTGAGTTTCAAATTTTCTAGCAATATTTTGTGTGGAGCAGACAGATCGAAATTGTTATTATGTTATTTGTGAAAGCAGCTCTTGACCTTTATTGATATTCTTTATACCCTATCCTAAGGGTATATTAAGTTTGACACATAGTTTGTAACATAGAGAAATAATCGAGATAGACCCTATAAAGTATATATATTCGTGATCAGCATCAATAGCGAAATCGATTGAGCGATGACCGTCCGTCCGTCCGTAAGTCACCGCTTTTTGGGCCTTAAATTTTGAGCTAGGACGATGAAATTTCATATCTGGGCTTCTGAGAAAAAGATACAGTACAAGTGTAAAAATGTTTGAAATCCGCCCACTGCCACGCCCACTTTTTCATAACTTCACTAAATTATATGAAACCGAAAAATTTTGTTAAGACCAAATATTTAGGCATTTAGATTCCCTACAATCCACCCATACAAAAATTTTGGCCACGTCCACTTTTTGGGGGCGTTTTCATTACAAAACCGAGTTTTGGGCCTTACATTTTTAACTAGGACGCTGAAATTTCATATCTGGGCTTCCAAGAAAAAGATACAGTCCAAGTGTAAAATTTTTTTACATCCGCCCACTGCCACGCCTACTTTTTTATAACTTCACTAAATTATATGAAACCGAAAAATTTTGTTAAGACCAAATATTTAGGCATTCAGATTCCCTACAATCCACCCATACAAAAGTTTTGGGCACGCCCACTTTTTGGGGGCGTTATCATCAAAAAACCTATTTTGATAAAATTTTACATGTAACATCCTCAAACGTTCGACATTATAGCTATATTTGAGTACAATATGCAATTTGGCCATGCCCACTTTATAGAGAGGAGGATAGGGTATCATACGATCCGTTCCAGACGGATTGTAGCTTTTCTGTATGTTTTCATCTATATTTCACCCGACACACCAACGAAATAATTTTAGATTTGCTTCATGAGATTTCCCAATACGTTCATTTTTGTGCTAGGGTCATTTGGATTGTGGAAGTAGTCTGTTTGAAGCGATATCTTCAGCTCCTTAAATAATCCCTGGTGGGTTCTTCCTAGATTGCAAACCATTGGTATTTCATCGAATCCACAGTCATGAATAGCCGTCATTACTTGGGCAATATCGTAATGAATTGGCAGCTTCCAATTCTACAATTCCCCGTTTGTCTGTAAATAACGCACAAATTTATATAATATATATGGATATGGATATACATATGTATGCACCTATAAACTTCGCAACTTTAGTGACGGGATTAAAAACTGCAACGCAACGATGTAGTGAATTCGTCCACTGCTGACTAGGTCAAGTATAGGTGCCTTAGTGAAAACGCCCTCCCCCCCTCTCGTTCACTTGCACCAACGACCTTCCAAAGAGGTTGGTTACCCAATCTTCAGTCAAGGTACTAGGCACCCAGCAGCTCACCAACATGGAGGCAAAGAGTAGGAGTTGATAGTGAGAGGCTATCGTGAGAACGCTTGCGCTCATATACATATTCCCATCATCATGTTGTTTTGCAACTAACATCTGAGTATGTACTTATACATACTTTTAAAGTTTTCATTGCATCTCAATCCAAAACTATAATACACCACGCTTACCTTATTAGGGCTGATACAAAAGAAGAAATATTGGTTGTCATACAATCCGGGCCAAACATATTGTAGCTCTTCTGCATGTTTATACCCTATCCTAAGGGTATATTAAGTTTGACACATAGTTTAACATAGAGAAATAATCGAGATAGACCCTATAAAGTATATATATTCGTGATCAGCATCAATAGCGAAATCGATTGAGCGATGACCGTCCGTCCGTATGTCACCGCTTTTTGGGCCTTAAATTTTGAGCTAGGACGATGAAATTTCATATCTGGGCTTCTGAGAAAAAGATACAGTACAAGTGTAAAAAATTTTTAAATCCGCCCACTGCCACGCCCACTTTTTCATAACTTCACTTATATGAAACCGAAAAATTTTGTTAAGACCAAATATTTAGGCATTCAGATTCCCTACAATTCACCCATACAAAAGTTTTGGCCACGCCCACTTTTTGGAGGCGTTTTCATCACAAAACCGATTTTTGGGCCTTAAATTTTTAACTAGGACGCTGAAATTTCATATCTGGGCTTCCAAGAAAAAGATACAGTACAAGTGTAAACATTTTGAACATCCGCCCACTGCCACGCCTACTTTTTTATAACTTCACTAAATTATATGAAACCGAAAAAATTTGTTAAGACCAAATATTTGGGTATTTAGATTCCCTACAATTCACCCATAGAAGAGTTTTGGCCACGCCCACTTTTTGGGGGCGTTATCATCAAAAAACCTATTTTTGCAATTTTGCCACGCCCACTTAATAGAGAGGAGGATAGGGTATCATACGATCCGTTCCAGACGGATTGTAGCTTTTCTGTATGTTTTTTGTTCGTTTTTGGTTAAATATTTACATGTGTGACTGAAATGGCGAAAACTTTCAACAAATAGTGCAGAATGGATTAAGATAACATCTTAATAATTTGATTTCAGCATGTTGAAATAACTTTTAAATATTTACTTCTAGTCATATATTTTGGATCGGCGACTTAAATTATCGAATTGAGTTATACAATTATGATAAACTGCTTCCATTTGATCAACTACGCATTGAAATGCGTAAGGGAAATGTGTTTCGGTGGTATACTGAAGGTGATATAAGATTCCAGCCGACTTATAAGTTCGATGTCGGCACAGATAACTATGAATCCAGGTAAATTGTTGTGCTTTAAAATCATTTCGAAAATGTACGTTTAGTTTTTTTTAGTGAGAAATGTAGAGCACCTGCTTATTGTGATCGTATTCTATGGAAGGGTGAACGAATTAAACCATTAACATATAATAGTGTTATGGATATTAGACAGAGTGATCATAAACCAGTTTATGCAGAATTTGTCACAGAGGTAAGTAGGATTTTACTAAAAGTAGTTCCAATATTTGTAATTTTCCAGATTAAAACAAAAGATCAAAAACTATACAAGCGTATTCACGAAGACGCACTCAAGCGGGTGAGAATGACAATCAACCCCAAATCACAGTAGAAAAAACCGATACTGATTTTGGTGTAGTATCTTTCAACGAACTCGCTAGAAGAGATTTTACAGTAGCAAATAACTGTCAGATGCAAATGACAAACAAATATGTGAAAAATGGTTGGACGTAGAACCAAAATCTGGCAGTTTGATAACAGGTAATACGTTTCCACAAGGATATCTAATACATATATAGGTATACTAGAATACATACGTAGTTCTTAACATAGGGACAATTTAGGTTAGACAACTGCAAATTGGTTTAAAATTTTATAATGCCAATAGCAAACCGATTGAAACAGTTGTTATAACATGTTAAAGAATAGAAAATAGTGACAGATCAGATTGTTCTTTTTTTTTTTCTAAAAATGTATCAGAAAATTTTCGGCATTATTCAATTTTACATTCTTTGGAAAGGTTATGAATAACTCCCTAATGTAACCGACCAGAATTTTAATTTTTCCTATTTAATTAAAAAAGTGAAGCTCAATTTTTTGTTTAAGTTTTATGCGCTATAGTCTTTACATTATAAAATTATATCTTCGACTTCGAATATATTTTATTACAGTTTGGTTGATTGTGCTAATTATTACCTACTCAAACATTGTATTGTGTGCCATTTATGTATCTAAACTTTATAGAAAGAAAAAACTAAACCCTTAACTGCGAATGGACTTAAACAAATAGGAAAATGTGCTAAAAGAAAGCAACCCACGAACTTACGCCTACACCAAGGAGAAAGACGCGAGATACATACATACATACATATATCTAAAGCTAACTATATTTTAAGATATCCTAAAATCTTAAAAAAAAAAAACCGTGTATTATTCCGAAGCTATTTTAACAACATTTCTCCGAGGTAAAGGCTTGTGCGATTGTTGCATTGCGAGGGTATCGAAAGTAAAACAAAAAAAAAACAAATCAAATTGTGAACCTTTTATCGCCGCACTATAAAACACCTCCTTAATCATGAGAAATCAAAGAAAAACCGACAAATGATTTTAGTTTGAACGTTCGGTTGCATTTGAGAAGGTATTATAATTTAAATTGTTCTCGTAATTGCTAGATTATAAGTTCTTGAGGTTTAGTTCTTTTTCGTCTACTAACATTATATTGTACAAGATCAATCTGCACATTACGATGGATGTTATTACATATTTTTAATATACCATGGGGGATTTACTATTCCCCTGAGGATTTTGTTTTGAAATGTCTGTATTATTTGTACATTCGTTTTCTTTATACAACCCCATATTTGGATACCATATATCCAAAGAGGTTTTGGTATCTGATTATCAGTCACCGACTAACCTTCAAGCCGGCAACATCGTGTACTTACGTATATCCGAGTTCACCTTGCTCGCTCTTTTCGTTGATGCGTTTTCCCGCTACTTCTATATAGCCATATTCACGGTCTACATTTCTCTTTCTACATTATAGTGAGTGTAATACAAAGTGCATAGAGTGTGAAGAAAACCTGTAGATTATGACCGATGGGCCACGTGTTCTTTCAGTGAATCAATTTAGCGGGCTCTACCAGGAGTCGTTAATCAAACCCAAACATAAAACATACAGAAAAGCTACAATCCGTCTTTAATGGATCGTATGATACCCTATCCTCCTTTCTATCGAGCCCCTATAAAGTGGGCGTGGCCGTATTGCATTTTCTTTACTGAATTACGATGATAACTTGGACCGATTTCATCAAAATCGGTTTTTTGATGAAAACGCCCCCAAAAAATGGGCGTGGCCAAAATTGATGTATGAGCGAATTGTAGACAATCTGAATATCTAAATATTTTGTCTTAACAAAATTTTTCGGTTTCATATAATTTAGTGAAGTTATCAAAAAGTAGGCGTGGCAGTGGGCGGATTTGAAAAATGTTTACACTTGTAATGCTTCTTCTCAAAAGCCCAGATATGTAGTTTCATCCTCCTAGCTCAAAATACAAGGCCCAAAAAGTGGTGACATACAGACAGACGGACGGACGGACATGGCTCAATCGTCTTTGCTATTGATACTGATCACGAATATATATACTTTGTAGGGTCTATCTCGATTATTTCTATGTGTCAAACTTAAAAACCCTTAGGATACGGTATAAAAAAGAAAAAAAACTACCACCCCTACCCTACTATAGTAGAACCCAATTATGCTTACAACTCGACTCCAAATAATCGTAAATTCATAGTGATTTCCCCAGCCAATAGAGAGTTATCACTTTCATCTTTCAGAGTATTTTTGCATAAAATAACAATTGACGGAATAAGTACTGCCTATGACTACACAACCCAATTGCGAGATGGAAACCTCCTTATACACCAAAAATAGCCGATCTTTTCCTATCAAACCCCTTCAAACTCTTCCCTATCAATGTAGCTCTTCACACGAACTTGAACGCACCCAAAGGAACAGTATAAGCCCAATTCCTCATCAACGTTCTAGAAAGTGAAATTGTTAAAGAAATGAGGTCTCAAAGCGTCATGGATGTCTCCAAATTAAAAAAAAAACTAAAAGTATAGAACATCCCACCGGTCCTATAAATTTTACATTCGACCTCTTCCACCCGATGGGGGTGGTCACGGTGTAGTGGAAATGCGTTGGGCTCCTGAGTGGAAGGTTGTATATTCAAATCCCAACCATACCCATTCAATTTGTAAATTAAAATCATACCCCCCAAACTTCACCTAAAATAGACAATATGCATGCTCGAATAAAAAACTGCGAATTAAGAGTCGAATGCAAAAGGTTCTCCCCGCTTAGTACGGACACCACCCACGGAGTACAGTCTGAAACCTAACAACACCTGAGTTTCAAAAAACCACTACACAAAATCTATCCTATCCTTCTCCCCTTCCTTCCGACTTACGCCATAAAAAAGTAGTGTATACTATTAGGCGTAAGTCAACACCAACCGCTCGCTCTGTGTCTCGACATTATACAGTATGTGGCCAATGAATTATGACCGATCGTGGTTTCAACGATTTTTTTTCTTTTTGATGTGTTTTTTCTGTGAAAATACGTTTTTTTGTTATTTGTTTTTAAGAATACGGCTAGCTACGGGTTTTCTCTGTACTTTCTTTAATTTCAAAAACAGGCACCAAAGGACTTGCCTACGTGCGTACGATAAGTGTGCAGCAACACATAAATAGGTTTTAACGTGGTTTACTTATCATTTTCTTTAAGCTCGCAATTGGCAAAAGTGCGGTTGTAAAAAGTATTTTAATAAGTGGAAAATTAATTTGGGACTTAAATTAAATAAGTTGCAGTTAGTAGCATTACATATTTGTTAGAAAATTAATATATATATCTCATAGAAAGTCGGAAACCTTATTTTCATTGATTTTTATCAATATTGGTAAATAAGCCTACATTCCTTTTGAAAAAAAATCACAAGTTGCTGCTTTGTTGACTGAGAAGAAGTCTAGCTATGCTTAAATAGCCAAGATTGTTGGAATTGCAAAGTCTTCAGTAGTCAACATAGCAAAACACGTGGACGTACCAGGCGGTTCAACCTTGATTACTCCAAATAATCGGCAAAACTGTGTCAAAAAAATTATTCATAGAGCTCTACAGGAACGTAATCCACAAGCTCACTGCATTTTGAAGGTTTTGAACGAAGCTGGAATCGACATATCGGTGAGAACTCTGCGGCGTCGATTGGAGACAAGCGAAGGAGGTAAGCAAAGAAGCCCAAATTGACCAATGTCATGTGAAAATGGCGATCATATTGGGCACAACTTCACATAGACTGCGAGAGTTTCTATTGGAACAAAGCAAGTTAATTTTTTTTCAAATTTCTTTTCGCAGTAAAAGATGAAACAGTTTTAGCAATTTTCCCGTAATCACGATTTTATTTTAGGTTGTCTTTAGCGATGAGTCATGACGGAGACTGCTAAATTCGTCTGCAGAAGGTCCAATGAAAGATATTCAGAGCATTGCGTAGTTCAGACGGTTAAACACCCATCCTCTGTGATGATTTCGAGTTGCATAATATGCGAAAGTACGGGGTCAATTTATTACGTTGATGGAACAATAGACCCCAATCAGTATCTTCCTGTCCTGAGGAAAGTTCTTCGGCCGTATTTGAACACATTAGACTCTCCCAGAGAAGAATACGTCTTTAGGCAACATGGAGCTCCATGCCACACATCCAAAACAATCATGAAATGCTTGAGTCCCATGAACTTGGAAGTCTTACCATGACCTGGTAAATCTCCGGATTTGAACCCGATTAAAAACTGCTTGGCCTACCTAAAATCTAGCCTTTATAGTGGATGAAACAATACCATACAAGAGCTCAAACAGAACATTGAAGATATCTGGAAAAACGAGCCCAAAACGGGCGAAATGCATTGAAAGCATGCCCACACGAATAAAGGAGGTACGAACAAAAGGGCGGTAGTACTAAGTATTAAGATTTAATAATTTTTAATCACTGATATGCCATGTAACATATGTGCAACAAGATTTTAAATAATCAAATTAATTTTGTCTTTATTTGCGGTCAAAGCGAAAAATCGCATATATTTCTCATCGGTCATAATTCAATGGCCACATACTGTAAGGGTAGTTATAACCCCTTGAGCGCAAGCACATTATACAAAAAACCAAAGCTAATAGTACCACAATCTTGTTAATCAGCTTCTGGAGCGTTACATTAATAGAGTTAGTTCATTCCAATTTGAGTACTCTTTCGATCGCAATCACTGGTGTGTATTTGCGGCGTTAAAAAAAAGAATAAAATTGAAAATAGGAAGAAACAAAAGTATAGTGTGGAAGCATTTTTATACAAAGAGGCTGTATAAGCCAAAAAAGCACTCAACTAATTCTATGCACTAAATTAAATTCTACTCTTATACGAGTATGTAATATAACCCTTAAATAAAAATAAAATGTAGAACGCCCAGATGGCGCTTGTGCTAGCAGAGTGGTACACCATCTGCGGGCAACCTCATCGATTGAACATTTTAAACTTCCTTTTTCTTTTACTAACCTTCGTCGAGGTAAGACATAATTAACTAATTAATTAGCTACAATTAGCTACAAATTGCATTTTTATTTTTTCCTTGTTTCTCTGCAATAACCATTTTCGAAGATCGTCTTTGCACCTCAACATTTGGTCCAGTCGAGCCAAATAAAACAATTATTTGGTTTCAACAAGTAATTAAAACGACCAGGATTAACTGCAAACCAGTGTTAATTAACCATTATCACAGGGAAATTCAATATTACAGTGCAATTTATATGTATTTCTAAATTATTTTTATAAAAATACATGATTCGCTAATAAAGTACATATACTCGTACACGTCTTGAGATAACTAATCTACATAGTAAGTGTATTTTAACTTGATAATTCGAATTTAAGTTACGTACTCGGTGCAAAGAGCTAACTATTCTTAACAGAGGAACAGAACCGACCTTTGTGGATGCGAGACGAAGGGAAGTTATTGACGTGACTCTGTGCAGTAAAGGTAATGGATCAGACAACGATCTCGGACCACAGAGCCATCTCATTTGATGTTCGATATGGATCTAAAAGGAAGAAAGATCGAAAATATATCAGGATTCCCAAGAACACGGACATAGTGAAATACCAGGAAGTGTTACGGGAGAAACTGAATGGGAGGGTACCCAAAATACCGAAAACCACTTGGGATGTGGAGCACTTACAATCAACTGGTGAAAATGCTTACCAAAAGGCGTGTACACCTACTTTGGTAGATAAAAAGGACCCCACGCCTTGGTGGTGTAGGGAACTTGAAAATCTAAAGAAGGAGGTGAGAAAAGCATTTAATCATGCCATGAGAAGGGATGATCCTGAATCATGGGATGAGTACAAGGCAAAGAAGAAAGAGCTAAAAGCAACTCTTCGACGACGTAAACGGGAGTCGTGGAGGAATATGAGAAGCACAGCTGAGGTCAATAGACTTCAAAAAATTGTCTCGAGGGATCCAGTTTCCAAAGTCGGACTCATTCGCGATAGAACGGGGGAGATGGTTGAGACACTGGATCGTACAAATGAGGTCCTCATGGAAATACACTTTCCGGGAAGTCTTAAGTCAGATCAGCCCTGGGCTCTGAGGAAACAAGGAACAAACCGAATGGATAGGGCTGAAGCGGAACGGATAGTAACACCACAACCGGTCAGTGGGGCGATGAAAACATTTTCTCCTTACAGGACCGCATGAACAGATGGTATATTCCCAGCTTTTATGCAATGGGGTGCAGACCTCATAGTACCAAGGCTTAGGGGTATATACGTCACATGCCTAGCAATAGGCTACATACCGGTAGCATGCAGGGAAACAAATGTGGTGTTTCGTCCAAAACCGGGAAAAAAGGACTACACGGAAGCGAAGTCTTTCATACCGGTCAGCCTTACATCATTTCTGTTGAAAACAATGGAAAGAATTGTGGTGGACCATATGGAGAGCACGGCGCTGAAAGCGTGTCCTTTGAGTAGTAGACAATATGTATACAGAGCTGGCAGGTCTACGGAAACAGCGCTACACCAGGTGGTACGCGTTGCGGAAGAGGAGATGAATACCGGAGGCATCGCAATGACCATAATAATGGACATTGAAGGTGCCTTCGATAAGATATGCTTCGAAAGTCTGAGAATAGCCTTAGAAGAATGCAGGCTTAACCCATTGGTGGTGAGATGGGTAGACAATATGCTGAAAAATAGGGCGATAAATATTCAGACGGGAACTTCAAGACTTAGAGGAAGGGTCTGCAGAGGTTGCCCGCAAGGAGGAGTTTTGTCACCTACTCTCTGGAATATAACTGTGGACTCTCCCCTGAAAAGACTTGAAGAGATTGGCATCCACACTGTGGGATATGCCGACGATATAGCAATAATGGCAAGAGGTAAATTCATGAACATCACAGCAGATACCATGAGAAATGCTCTCAGAGTGGTGGAGCGGTGGTGTCAGGAATAAGGACTCTCCATTAATGTGGAAAAGACAGATCTGATCATCTTCACAAGGAAGAGGAGAGATCTGGAATTTCAGCCCTTGACACTTTTCGGATCGGAGCTGCATGTGACCAGGAAGGTTAAGTATCTGGGTGTATACCTAGATGCTGGACCAACTTGGAACTTCCATGTGGAAGAGAAGTTTAGAAAGGCGAAAAGGGTGCTTCATCAGTGCAAACGAGTATGTGGACTAAGGTGGGGATTCTCGCCGAGGTCAGCATACTGGATATACGCGATGATAGTTAGACCGATTATCACATATGCTTCAGTTATATGGTGGCAGAAAGCAATTAGATAGGGTCCAACGACTGGCATGTTTAGGGATCGTCGGTGCAATACGAAGGACACCAACATGCGCAATGGAAGTCATCCTAGGTATCCTGCCGCTCGACTTATTTATTAAGAAAGTGGCGGCATCGACGGCACTTCGTTTGCACCGGGATGCCAACTGGCACTGGCGCGGTACTATCTATGGGCATAGGAAAATCCTGGATATCGTGAAAAACGAGATTAGGGATTAAATAAAGAGAATGCGTGTTACCGAAAGGCATCACAAAACTCTTATCGGAGATGGAACACTTCCGGAAAAGAAGATTGGTGATATAATCATCTTTACGGACGGGTCCATGATGGATGGCAGAGCGGGGGCAGGTATCTTCTCAGAAGAACTGGAACTAGCCTGTCATATTAGTCTGGGGAAATATACCTCAGCATATCAAGCCGAGATGGTTGCTCTGTTGCATGCGTTGGATCACCTGAAAGAGGGTCAGGTCGAAGGTAGAAACGTTACCATAGCACTGGACAATCAATCAGTGATTAGACGCATGGACCAAACAGATATCAATACATCACTGGCATTGGAATGTGCTCATAAGCTGAATGAGTGCTCATCTCAAAATGAGATGACGCTGCTCTGGGTGAGAGGGCACGTAGGGACTGAGGGGAATGAAAAGGCGGACTCTGTGGCAAAGCAGGGGTCAACCTCGCAGCTCTCCGGTCCGGAACCATTCACTGCACTTGGCAGAGGGATGGTAGAGCACCTGATTAGCAACTGCGCAGCGGCGGAACACCAGAGAAGGTGGTCAACCGTAGAAGGTTGCAGAAAGGCGAAAATGGCTATTAAAATGCCGGGTGACACCACTCACAGCGAGGTTCTAAGCTTAGGGCGAAGAACACTGAAATGGGTGGTAGCGTTATTTACAGGTCATGGGAATTTCGGGTATCACCTAAAGAAGATGGGTCTTTTGGAGGGCGACACTTGTGAACTATGCCTGGAGGAAGTCGGGACGGCAGCACATATATTGTGTCAATGTCCGGCGTTAGCTAGCAGAAGAAGGGAGATCCTGGGGAGCCACTGGGTAGAAACCCAGAGGATGAACCAGATTTCTGTGAAACAGATGCTATCGTTGACACGAGGAAGAGAGATTTTCCGGCTATGATGGATCGTGGAAGAGAGACGAAAAGGGACCCAATACAGTAGTCTGGTTCGTAATCTCTCGAACAATATATATACTATATATACGTACTCGGTTAGCTTTCGATTAATTATTTATTCACTAAATGTCATAAATAGAGAAATTCATTTTCTGTGCTGATAATTTAGTGGACTACTCTGCAGATATTAAAGAGGATCCTAAAAGATCCTTAACGCTACAAGCAAGGAAAACTGAGCTTTCGGATTTGTGGTTAGAAGTTAAGGCTGCATATGCGGACTGCGTTCGTAGTAAAGTAGAGCAATTGGCTAAAGAACATTTGGATGTGGTCAAATGCAGATATAAGCTCTCGACAGAGACTTACATATCCAGTTTGGAATTTATATTGACCACTTCCAACAAGTTAAATCCTTCCCCAAGTGAACCTAAATCTCACGATGTCTAAGAGGGTAGTGCTTGTAGCGGTTTGCAAGTTAAATCTCCTTTACCATTAAATATTGTTTTTTCCCTGCCTCCGTGTGATTACGAAATTTTTCACAGTGATTATCTATCGTGGGCATCCTTTCGTGATATCTTCTCGGCAGTGTACATAAGTCACACACGATTAAGCCTAGTTCAAAAGTTATTTCCAAGACTCGAGGAGACGCATGTAATATTGTTTCGAAGTTCACTTTAACAGATACCAACTTTGAACTGGCGTGGAAAGCTCTTATTAGTCAAGATGAAAACAAAAGGATTATGGTTAATAGTCAATTAAAGATTTTAATGAATCTTCCCATCATAACTGTTGAAACAGATAAAGCCCTTAAGCGCCTTCATAGAGATGTTAGCAACTGTTTCTCCGCCTTAAAAACCCATGGAATTGACACAGATTCATGGGACTCATTCTTGACATTCTTTGTGTCAGTTCGTCTTCCTGCGAAAATTCTTTCGCTATGGGAACAGGACCTTTAGGATCCATCAGAAATACCCACCTGGAAAAATATGAGCGAGTTTCTAACAGTTAGGTATAAAATGCTTGAAATGACCACTGACATACGGCTGTCGGAAAAATCTAAGGGTCCTAACGTTGCACATGCGAATGTGACTAAAACGGTGAACACACATCATATTAAGTCCAATTAATATTCTTGCGCGATCTGTCAAGGCAATCATGCACTTCGAACCTGTCCCTCGTTTTTACGAATGTCAGTGGAGAACCGATCTGAAATAGTTCGAAACCATAAGTTATGTTCAAATTGCTTGGTTTCCTATCATACCTTACAGGAATGTAAGAGCCCATTTACATGTAACCATTGTAAGAAACGGCACCATACTTTGCTTCATATTTCTAATTCTCTACTGCGTGCGACACCATCTTCTTCAACTTACTCCCAATTCAATTCCTGCAAGGATCCCCAACCAGAAATACAGTCCACTATTCCACCTACTTCAGCTAATGTCAGTTCATTCTTTTCTTCTTCGACGAAACAGATTCTCTTAACAACGGCTTTAGTTTCTATTCATATCCAGGGTATCAAATACACTCTTCGAGCTCTAATTGACCCTGGATCGGAAGTCACTTTCATCTCCAAAGCTGCCCAAGTCCGCCTAAAGCTGTGTTAACACCTAGGACATGCCCAAATATCTGGTGTTAACACAGCTTTAGCTACAACATCTAAACTGCCATGCCATTTCACATTGGGATCTGACGTAGATCCAAAGGCTGCGATTTCTGCACAAGCGCTAGTCGTCGAAAACCCAACTGGAAAGTTCCGTCCGTTGGATCATCTCCGGTCCTTTACCTAACCTACACAAATCAGCTTTCACAAAGTATTTTACAAAGCGCTTCTGGGAATTAGAAGAAATATCATCTCCGAAACCACTGTCTTATGAAGATCGGTATTGTAAAAATCTTTATTCCGAATCGAGATATTGATGGAAGATATGTAGTAAGTAGTAAGTAGTTTAAGCCTGAATTTCCTGAAGGTCAGACTTTGGGACTTTCACGCAACATTTGCGAGAAGCGTTTTCTTAATTCCGAATGTCGATTAAAGAAGAATCCACCGTTAGAGTCTGAGTATAATAAGGTTATAAACGACTACATAGAGGTTGACCACATGCATAGAGTAGCTTCTAAAGAGCTGATTCAAGACAGTAAGATTATGTCTTACTATCTACCTCATCATGCTGTGGTGAAGCCAAAAAGCTCGACCACTAAACTGCGAGTGATCTTTAATGCATCAAATCCATCTGATAATGGCAATAGTCTTAATGACGTGCTCTTTGTAGGCCCAGCCTTACAACAGGACCTAGTTTCGCTAATGCTCCGTTGGCCCATGCACAAATATGTCTTCAATGCGGACATAGCGAAAATGTATAGGCCAATACGAATTCATCCTACTCATACGCCATTTCAGAGAATCCTTTTTCGAACACCTCCTGACAAGGCCATTGAAGATTTTGAGCTGAAAACAGTTACTCTTGGTGTAAAAGCGCAATCTGAAATCATATCAATTCTAGACTCAGCAGGCTTTGTATTGCGCAAGTGGACTTCTAATAATTCATCCTTGCTACAGAGTATTGCTAAGGAGTATATCTAAAATGACCAACTCTTGAAGCTAAGTAATTACAGCTTCGTTAAAACTCTCGGTGTATTATGGAATGCGAAATCGGACACGTTTCACTTCAAGGTTCAACCGATATCTATTTCAAATACTTGCACAAAGCGTGAAGTATTTTCTAAAATAGCCAAACTCGTTGATCCTGCAGGTAGGATAGCTCCAATCATAATCAAAGCTAAGATCCTAATGCAGCGTATTTGGAAAGACAAGGGGTATGGCTCCTGGTGAACTTCTCGACAATGAACTATGGTGGCATGGTCCAAATTTTTTAAATGATACTGAGGTAGGCTGGCCCTCCTCTACTCCTACACATGTCGATAAAGCTGACCTTGAATCCAAACCTATAAAATCATTTCATACTCACTCCAATCAATTGGAAGATATACTACTTAGCTCGTCCTTTTCCCGAGCTCTCAGAGTAATATCATGTGTCTAACGGTTTGCTCACCAATTAAACCCTAGATTGAAGCATACAAATTCGTACCCAAATCAAGATATCACCAGAGAAGAAATAATGGCTACAAAAACAAGACTTATAACTCTCTCTCCAAGGATATACTTTCAACAAGAATACGAAGCTCTCCATATTAGCCAATCGATTAATCGATCAAGTAAACTGTTAACTCTAAATTCAATTCTTGATACCGACGGTATAATGCGAGTAAACGGTCGCCTGACTAATTCTAATCTGTCATGGAGCGAAAGATATCCTGTCCTCTTACCATATAATTCACACTACGCAAAACTTATTGTAAACTTTGTCCATGAAATATCCCTCCATGGAGGAAACCGGTTGATGTTTGTTCTCATTCGGCAAGCATACTGGGTTCCTAAACTCAGAAACCTCATTAAAGCGTGTGTCATTCGTTGCAAAGTTTGTGTGATTCATCAAAAATATTTACGTTCTCAACTTACGGCCGCTCTTTCTCCAGAAAGGACTGACTTTTCAAAATCCTTTTCGAAAACCAGTGTGGACTTTGCTGGTCCATTCGACGTAAAAACTTATGTTGGTAGAAGTTGTCGCAAAACAAAGGGCTACGTATGTGTGTTCGTGTGCTTCTGTACTAAAGCTATACATTTAGAGGGAACAACGGATCTATCTACAGCCGCCTTTCACCGTTTCATTGCGAGAAGAGGTCTTCCTCAAATCGTTTATTCCGATAACGGAAGCAACTTTGTTGAAGCTAATAGATCTTAAGGACAATTTCAAAAAATATTTAAAAAAAACCGCCTCTCAACTATTGGTATCACACAATCATGCACTTTCTTGGCATTTTATACCTCCTGGAGCACCGCACATGGGTGGACTGTGGGAAGCGGGGGTCAAAAGTTTCAAACTTAATTTCAAAAAAGTAACTAATGGCGCAAAATTCACGTTTCACGTGGCGCAAATTGTCGAATCGAAGCTTGCCTCAACTCTCGCCCAATCAGTGCAACATCTGAGAATATCGCTGACATTCTTCCTCTCACTCCGAGTCATTTGCTGATCGGATGTCCTCTTATTTCCTTACAAGAATCTGTACCTAAAGAATCCTCAATTTCTCTTGTGAATCGATGGGAAAAGCTTAAAGTACTTCATCGATATTTGGCTAACCGTTGGAAAGATGAGTACCTTAAGGAAATGCATAAAAGATACATATGGAAGTTTCCGCAGAGGGATATACAGGTTGGGGATCTCGTAGTCGTACGAAAGGAGAACCTACCGCCTACGGAATGGCGATTAGGCAGCGTCATCAACGTTTTTCCAGGCTCCGACGGTAGGGTACGTGTTGCTTGTATTCGAACTCAACAAGGTGAAATAACGAGGCCTATTGTAAAACTCTGTGTTATTCCTTCGGAATAACTATGCTAACTTAAGATACATATGCGCGTAAAACAGTTATAAATATGTTACCCAAAGAATTTTGTCTAATATATTTGCACTGAACTATTGATATTGTACATCTATCTTACTTTATTCATATATTGTAAAATTTACTATTTAAAATTGTTTATCTAACTAAGGTCTTATATATCGATAAGACCACAAGAATGTAAACTCAATTATATAAGTTAGACAGTTTTAGATATCCTTTACTAACTTTCCTTCCTTCCGGAGTGAGTCGATCCCCTTTTTTTTTTTTTTTTATAATTCACGCGCGCTCAAGGGCTTATTACTACCCTTTTAATGTCAAGACACAGCGCGGGCGTTAGGGAAATTAGGAAGAGAAGATAGGAGATACCGATGGACGTTGGTTTTAAATGTTTGTGGATTATACTGTGAGGGAAAAATAGAGCTTGGTAAAGCATTCCACATTCGTGTTGTACGGTTTATGAAAGAATCTCTATACTTGATGGTACGTCCGAAAATAGGCTTGAGGGTATACTGATGAGCATTCAAAGCGTGTCGGGTATTGCGAGAAAATTGATGAAGGGACGGAATGCAACTGGCTATTTCGCTGGAGCACTGTTTGTGAAAAAAGCGATAGAATAAGGAAAGGCAAGAGACATTTCTGCGATGTTGGAGCGAGTCAATAGACTCCGCTATGCTTCTGTTCCCTATGAATTCTATCCAGCAGGTGCAAAGAGGTCTTAGGAGCACCAGACCAGATATGAGCATTATACTCGAGCTTGGGGCGGATGTATGCCTTATATATTGTAGCCAGATCAGAGGGGGTAAAGAACTTCTTGCAGCGTTTAAGGAATCCTAAACATTTCGCAGCATTCTTGGCGGATTCGAATATGTGATCATTCCAACGAAGCTGGTCGTTAACACACATACCGAGAATGGAAAGTTTTTCGGTTTCGACGATGCAAGTGCCATTCATTGATAATGGCAAGGGGTTAAGGTTACGCTTGAGCGACAGCTGACAGCATTGGGTTTTCGAAGCATTAAATTCCACTCTGTTGTTTATACCCCATTTAATTATACTGTCAAGATCGGAATTTAATGAGCTTAACATACACTGCCGTTCCAGTTCTACGGCCGAAGAGCAGGGACGTGAGTCTGAGAACGAATATGAGAAGCTGAGGGTGCTGTCGTCAGCGAAGGAATGTATTGGATTAGAAGTAGCAGACAAGAGATCATTTATGAATATAAGAAAGAGAGTCGGTGACAAAACGGAGCCTTGGGGAACACCAGCATTTATATGGTGGATAGCAGACTTGAAACCGTCCAAGACAACTTGAATTGAACGTTCCGAAAGGTAGTTTCTAATCCATTGAAGAAGAGATTCATCGATGCCAAATGCACGCATTTTCGACAAAAGAGCTTGATGCCAAACTCTGTCAAATGCCTTTGAAATATCAAGCGCAACAATCTTACATTCACCAGAATGATGCAGAGAGTAGTTCCACTTTTCGGTGAGATATACCATCAAATCACCAGTGGACCTTTTGCTACGAAAACCATACTGACGGTCATTGAGGAGCTTTCGTGATTCAAGATATTTCATAAGCTGACGATTTATCAGCGTTTCCATGACCTTGGAAAGAAGGGGCGTAAGTGCAATGGGTCGATAGTTGGAGGGAGAAGAAGATTCGCCTTTTTTAGGGACGGGCTGGACAAATGCTGTTTTCCATCTACTCGGGAAGAGTCCA
Source organism: Xylota sylvarum (assembly GCA_905220385.1). NCBI lineage: Eukaryota > Metazoa > Arthropoda > Insecta > Diptera > Syrphidae > Xylota > Xylota sylvarum. Next base: position 2,701,645 of record CAJMZQ010000027.1, on the reverse strand, counting down.
GAAGAGTAGGATAGATGAAAAAGCTTACGCAGTGGTTTTGCCAGCGTGGAAGAACACCTCTTCAGAATAATGGGTGAGATACCATCTGGACCAGCGGATTTATTAATGTTGAGATCTATAAGTACTCTTGCTACTGTACGAGTGCGAAAGTGGATTTGTCCCATAGAATGTTCGACGCGCTCAAGTACATGGGGGGGCAAAGCACAATCTGGGAGTGTGGAGTTCGCAGCGAATAGGGCTGCAAGCAGATTGGCCTTGTCCAAAGAGCTGACAGCTGGAGTGTCATTGTGAACTAGCGTTGGGGTGGAAGATGAGGTGCAATTTTGTATGTTTTTGACGAACGACCAAAAATTTCTGCTACCTTTGGGACAGTGTAGAATCTTTTGCCTCAATTTTTGGTCGAAGGAGAATTTTACACGGCCAATTAGAGCATTGCATTCATTTCTGGCTCGTTTAAATATTTTTCGGTTTTCCTCTGTTGGGTTGGCCTTAAATGACCGAAATCTTAACTCCCTCAACCTGATAGCTTCTTTGCAGGTCGAGTCATACCACGGGTTTTCCTTCGGCTTAATACTCTTTATTCTGTGAGGAATAAAGAATTTCATGCCGAGGAGAATAGTGTTCGTAATCGTATCGGCGGCGGCGTCCACGTCGTTATCGAGGAAGCATAACGACCAGTTAAAACTCCTAAAGAAGCTGTTCATGCCGTCCCAGTTGGCTTTCTCGTACTGCCAAACTAATCTTTTAGGAGCTTTTTCTTTAACTGTGTGGTTAAGGTACGAAAAATTAGCCGATACGACACAGTGGTCTGACGACCCTAGAGGCGATAATACATTTATGGTGTATTTATCGGGGTGGGAGCTAAGGAACAAGTCCAGAGTATTGGCGGTGTGACTGTCAATGTCGGGTAGCCGTGTGGGCTCATTCACAAGCTGGGTCAAATTATTTACCTCAGCAAAGATTTCAACACATCTTCCTTCCGGTGGTGTTGTCTGTCCAGAATGTCGAAGCCAACCAGAATTGTGTATATTGAAATCGCCCGCAATGACGATCTCAGTATGAGGGTAATGGGAAACAATTCTTAAGATGGAGTCGGACAGCGCATCAAACTCATTACAAGTAGAATTGCTGTCAATGTTGGGGCTTCTATAAATAAAACAGTAGTGGATAATTTGCCTACGGACACTGATTTTTAACCACATGAAGTTGAATTCCGGATTGGAACAGGAGCCATATTGTGGTTGAATTTGGTAGGTTACATCACTACGGATATAGATGGCGAGACCGCGGTGGGAGAAGAATAAAGGCACCAGGCTATATCCAGGAAGGTTCAAATCTGAATAATCAGAGTTCTCACCTACCTGTGTTTCACCCAGTGCCAAAACAGCTGGCCTGTATTTACAGACGTGGACGTACGCGGCAAAGTGATTCTTCCTTAGCCCACGAATGTTACTTATATCCACTCTAAAATTCCCTAGCATTATAAAAGACAAACACAAAAAACACAAACCCCGACGCTACTAAGCAGAGCTGTGAAGTGTAAATCCTACGTTAGTTTTCCAAAACAAATTGCCGTAGGTGTTATGCCCGTACGACAATATGATTTGGTCCACCAACAAAATAAACACTCACAGCCCGCTATTCGTCTGGTGCTACTTTACCTTAAGCATTGCGTCGACCGCATGAGGAAGAAAAAAAAACATACGGCAAATGCAATGTCTAAGATCCAGTGGCAGTCACAAGAGATGGAGAGGAGAGGGGGGATGACCCGGGTGGTACTAGCACACTGGTTTTTTTTTTTTTTTTTTTTTTTTTTTTTTTTTTTCTATGCACTTCACTGCACTGAATATCGTTGCGCGCGCGATAGAAACTGTTTATATTAGTTTTTTTTTTATTTTGGTTGCTTAGTATTAAAAATATTTATTTTTGGTGGAAGGTTTTGTTTTTTTTTTTTTTTAGAATTAAATTTTTTAAGGCTGGGCTATTTATTTGTGTTTTGTTTTGTTGGATTTTTTTTTTTTTTTTTTCCACGCGTAACACAACTGGGTGGTGAGAAAGCGGTTAAAAAGCATGCGCCCACAGCACGAGTCAATCGGTAACTAACAAAGGTTCCCAATCTGAATTACGTTCAGGTATAGGGTTTAGATAGGTTTTGCAGAAATTATTTCTGCAAGCTGGGCGGTAATGTTTAAACACTAAATGTAAAAACACTAAATGTGTAAAAACACTCAACTAATTCTATGCACTAAATTATATTATACTCTTATATGAGTATGTAATATAACCCTTAAATTAAAATAAAATGTAGAACGCCCAGATGGCACTTGTGCTAGCAGAGTGGTACACCATCTGCGGGCAACCTCATCGATTGAACATTTTAAACTTCCTTTTTCTTTTACTAACCTTCGTCGAGGTAAGACATAATTAACTAATTAAAGCATATTCTGTATTAGCTACAAATTGCTACATTTTTTATTTTTTCTTTGTTTCTCTGCAAGAGAGGATCGTCTTTGCACCTCAACAAAGGGCGAAATGCAAGTATTCCGGAAAGACTTATTTTCCTAACATAAATAAAATAACAAGACATTTGATAAACTTCTTCAAATGTCCGTGTGATATTAAAAACTGTTTAAAAAATTAAAGATTAGTGGCAAAATGCACGGCGTGTGATAATAAAACCAATATTGAGTTTTCATGTGACAACAATGATGCTAGCGACACAGTTCAAAGTATCAACAGTGATCAAACAAATGTGACGTCTTTGAATGCATCACAGTCATTACTATCAAAACCCGAAAACGTGAGATATTTGTTTTTTTATTAAATAATGTGTTTTCATTCAAATTAACAATTTTAGTATGTTAGTAATTCGCCTTTATCCTTAGTATAGCATCCTGTATGGATTACATTTTTCGAACGTTTGCAACAACCTACTTAGAGGACGAGTGTCAAGCGGTAATGTCCAGTATTGCGGAACAAGTAAACTATGCCCCAAAATTTACATCTCCAGTGTGATGGTTGGAGCAATATCCGCAATGAAGGTGTTATTAATAATTTCAAAACCTAATCCGGTTTTTGTGGACTTCTTAATAACCGAAGATAATAGTCACACAGCGGAATACTTGCAAGAACAAATGCGATTGATTCTAGAAAAATACCAACCAGAAAAATTTTTTGTTGTGATTGGATATAATGCTGCTAATATGCAAAAAGCTTTTCGTTTGCTTAGAGGGAAATATAGCCATATTATTCCACTAGGATGCATAGCACATATGTACATTGCATTTATGTTGTAATGACATCATCAAATGTAGACCTGTAAAAAACGTCATTGAAAAGACAACTGATGTTATCAAAACAATAAGATGCAGCCAGATCCTCAGTGCCTTTCTTAATAAAATTAACAAGGAAAAAGTCGTAACTGCATCATTGAAACTTCCGAGTAAAACTCGATGGGGAAGCTACATATTCAGCCTTGAAAACCTAGTTATTAACAAAGTCAGCTTACAAACGTTGACAGTCAATGAGTCTTCCTCCCTCTACAAAGAAATTAAATTTGCATTGCTGGATGAAGACTGTTTTTGGAGAGACATTGTCATAATAATATAGATCATAAAGCTAATAGTTGGGTGGATAACAAAATTTGAATCCAATAAATGCTTAATTCACAAAGTGCATATTGTCTTCAAAGAGTTACAGAGTTCAATGAGCACTTCGTTGGAAACCCAAACAAATAAGGCTTTTAGATGAGTTGGGTAAACAACAACTTATCGAGAAATTTAAAGAAAGAATGCAGTTTGCAGAGTCACCTCGCTGCAGCTCTTCTTGATCAAGGATGTCAATTAAGTGATTCTGAGCAAATAATGGCAATGGAATTTATCTATAATGTATCTGGAGCTATGGGTTTTTAGGTGATGTCCGATCTCGCACTTTATTGTTCGAAAGAAGACATTTGGGGAAAGGAATTCATTTGGTCAAGCGTTTCCTCCATAGATGCTCTAATTTGGTGGAAAGGACTTTGCGCTAGTAAGAGTTTAAGCAAAGTTGCAGCACGAATTTTGTCGGCACCTGTAACTTTTGCAGCAACAGAACGATCGTTTAGTACCTTCAGTTGGATTCACCGCAAGAAACGTAACCGTCTTACTACCGAAAGGGCTGGGAAGTTGACGTGCATATCACACAATTGGAGCGTTCAACTAGCTGGAAATTAAAAGCCAACAAACAGAGAAGAAAAAGAATCGAGCTGCAGTCATCACAATCTCAATCCACCTACTAGTTCATCAAAATGTACAAAATCTGAAATGTACATCTCCACGCTGTCCTTCTTCATCAGTGGCTAGTTTATTAAGTGTGCGTATTGCGAAGTATGGAGTGCTGGCAGTACCGAAAGTCACCGTCTGCAGCCGATATACTTTCACAGGATGCGAGATGTTGTCACGCCAATAAATCAGCTGAAAGTATAAGGCGCTGCGACTCACGCGAATTGCCGGTGCATCTTTTCGATGTCCGCCGTTATAGGTCCCATCGGCAGTCTTTGCAGTGGCGTCAAAACCAACTCTTAGCTTGTTGGTGGAGTTTGCTTCCTTAACCGCATGATACGGTACAAAATAATGAAGTGGGATTTTGAGTGTCTCGTCGGAGTGGACATCAACTTCTACCATCTGATGAAGTTCCAGGTAACTCTTTATACATGTAGTATATTCGCTGTGTAGTGTAGGGTGTCTTACAAGGCGTCTCTCGAACTGATGAAACCTACGCAAGGATACTTCTCTCGATGATCTAATCCCAGGTTTGTATCTACCGTTAAGCGATAACCGTTTAACCTTAAGCTATAACCGTTTCGTAATCTTAAAGAACTGTTCTTCATAATCTTTGTTTTCTTTGTTTAATTTTCTATCTACCAAAATCATCGGAGTTGGGCATTGATACTCGAAACTTCTAGAAAAGTTTGAATTGTGCTTCGAGATTGCGTCGGTACTCTTCCCATCAGGATCCATCCGAATCAGATTTTCTATGCAATTGATGATATCTGACTACCTCCGGAGGTAAAATATTGGAAAGATGTCATTTCCGAGCAGTAAGTCCACTGGGCTGGCTTAAAATAGTATGGACTTACCAGTGTTAATCCCTTGATATGACCCCACTGCTTGCATGCCAATTCCTTTGAAGGCAGAAGGCCTATTAGCGTTTTAAAAATAAAGGCCTTGGAACTGATTCGAAATTCAGAATGAAGCAAACCCAGCGTCAACTCTACGAAACCGTGACAAGATCCATTTTTATACCCTATCCTAAGGGTATATTAAGTTTGACACATAGTTTGTAACATAGAGAAATAATCGAGATAGACCCTATGAAGTATATATATTCGTGATCAGCATCAATAGCGAAATCGATTGAGCGATGACCGTCCGTCCGTCCGTCCGTCCGTCCGTCCGTATGTCACCGCTTTTTGGGCCTTAAATTTTGAGCTAGGACGATGAAATTTCATATCTGGGCTTCTGAGAAAAAGATACAGTACAAGTGTAAAAATTTTTTAAATCCGCCCACTGCCACGCCCACTTTTTCATAACTTCACTAAATTATATGAAACCGAAAAATTTTGTTAAGACCAAATATTTAGGCATTCAGATTCCCTACAATCCACCCATACAAAAGTTTTGGCCACGCCCACTTTTTGGGGGCGTTTTTATCACAAAACCGATTTTTGGGCCTTAAATTTTTAACTAGGACGCTGAAATTTCATATCTGGGCTTCCACGAAAAATATTCAATGCAAGTGTAAATTTTTTTTACATCCGCCCACTGCCACGCCTACTTTTTTATAACTTCACTAAATTATATGAAACCGAAAAATTTTGTTAAGACCAAATATTTGGGTATTCAGATTCCCTACAATTCACCCATAGAACAGTTTTGGCCACGCCCACTTTTTGGGGGCGTTTTCATCGAAAAACCGATTTTCATAAAATTTTACATGTAACATCCTCAAACGTTCGACATTATAGCTATATTTGAGTACAAAATGCAATTTGGCCACGCCCAGAGAGAGGAGGATAGGGTATCATACGATCCGTTCCAGACGGATTGTAGCTTTTCTGTATGTTTATACCCTATCCTAAGGGTATATTAAGTTTGACACATAGTTTGTAACATAGAGAAATAATCGAGATAGACCCTATAAAGTATATATATTCGTGGCTTCTGAGAAAAAGATACAGTACAAGTGTAAACATTTTTTAAATCCGCCCACTGCCACGCCCACTTTTTCATAACTTCACTAAATTATATGAAACCGAAAAATTTTGTTATGACCAAATATTTAGGCATTCAGATTCCCTACAATCCACCCATATAAAAGTTTCGGCCACGCCCACTTTTTGGTGGCGTTTTCATCACAAAACCGATTTTTGGGCCTTAAATATTTAACTAGGACGCTGAAATTTCATATCTGGGCTTCTGACGAAAAGATACAGTAGAAGTGTAAAATTTTTTTACATCCGCCCACTGCCACGCCTACTTTTTTATAACTTCACTAAATTATATGAAACCGAAAAATTTTGTTAAGACCAAATATTTGGGTATTTAGATTCCCTACAATTCACCCATAGAACAGTTTTGGCCACGCCCACTTTTTGGGGGCGCTATCATCAAAAAACCTATTTTGATAAAATTTTACATGTAACATCCTCAAACGTTCGGCATTATAGCTATATTTGAGTACAAAATGCAATTTGGCCACGCCCACTTTATAGGGAGGAGGATAGGGTATCAGACGATCCGTTCCAGACGGATTGTAGCTTTTCTGTATGTTTATTTGTGCCTTAACCAGACACCGTCCGTTGCTACTTTAGTCGTAGGATTTCAGCTGCTGCCACAGTCATGAAAGATGCCTCCGAACCTGGGTCGATCAAAGCGTGAAAGGGAAGACGAGTTCCGCTGGCTAATTGAACTTTCACAACAGCAGCAGCCAATAGGACATGTATGTATACTAAGACTGGGATGCGTGTAGAATGAGAATTGGATGAAGAGCTCGGAGTGTAGTGAAGTAGAGAATGATGAGGTTGTTGGCGATAGTAACACCTTCCCGGATTTTGGACACCTAGTCGTGGTGGGGTGGCTTAATTAGAGGAACAGGATGCACTACCAGGTAGCTACCACTACTTCGGCAGAGCTGAGTGTGAATCAAAAACTAAGATCCATCAACCCTTAACTCCAAGGTTGTAAGTCGCCACGCCGAGGGAGCTGTGTTTAAGTAGTGATACTACTGGAATACAAGGTTCAGGGGTAATTGAACCGCTAGTGGTAACTCCTCAGGGGCACCTCAAACCTCTGTTGTATACTAGTTGAGTAGGATAGAATGGGGATCTCTGCATACCTGGTCTGTGATTTCTCGCCGACTCGTGGGAACATTATGTACCCAGTTTTCAAAAGTTATAAAAAAGAGAACGAGTCATCAGAGGGCCAGGCGGAAGGCTCCGAAGAGGTCGAGAAAGTGCCGGAAGGTGCGGGATCGACAGCGGAAGAGCAATGGAATCCGGAGGGAAACCAAAGGATTCAGTTGAACAATCGTCGATGTCGATGAACAATGCGGTGTTGCAAGGCGCCAAGAGGTTAATCGACGTTGCGGAAGCCGAGCCCAAAGATGACGAAGCAGATCGTGATTCTGAGCGGAAGCTGCGAAAGCAGCTTAAGCAAAAGATGAAAAGGGTGAGAGGGAGAGTCTCGGGAAATAGTGACATATCGGTCAATGAATTGACTAATATGATTGCTAATTTAGCCGAAACCACCCCAGAAGAGGCAGGACATAGGGAACGGTTTAAAACTGAAACCCAGACCTTCGGTTCAGCTAAAGCCAGGGTGGTGGAGGTGGAAAGCGGAGATGGTGATGGACAGCCTGTGTCCGGGAATGTCAATCAATCAAGTACACGTGAAAGTGGAAAGGCTGATGGACAAACCAGGAAACAGAAGGTCAGTCAACCCGAACCGCCACAAGAAAAACTTAGGGTGATTCAATTGAATCTTCACCACAGCAAAGCTGCATCAGCAATTTTGATCAGATGCTTTGTGGAAGAGTCGATTGACATTGCCTTGCTGCAAGAGCCGTGGATCTTCAAAGGAAGGATTAGAGGTCTACCTGAAAGTATTGCCACTTTGCACTATGTGCGATCTGGCGAAGAAGTTAGATCTTGTGTACTTGTGAGGCACGGATTAAAGCGGTGATGCTGCCGCAACTATGTGTCCCTGACCTTGTCGCTGTGCGAGTAGGAGCAGGTGCAGACAGTTTTGTCATGGCATCTGCATACCTGCCGTATGCCTCCCTAGAGCCTCCCCCAACAAAAGAGGTAGAGTCTCTAGTGAATGTCTGCAGGGATAGGAGTGAAGATCTAACGATTGGTTGCGATGCTAATGCACACTGTACAGTGTGGGAAAGCACAAACTATAACTACAGAGGAGAAGCTTTATTCGAGTTTGTAGTGTGCAAAGAGTTAACTATTCTCAACAGAGGAACAGAACCAACCTTTGTGGATGCGAGACGAAGGGAACTTATTGACGTGACTCTGTGCAGTAATAGAATGCTTGATAGAATATCAAATTGCAAGGTAATGGATCAGACAATGATGTCGGACCACAGAGCCATCTCATTTAATGTTCGATACGGATCTAAAAGAAAGAAAGATCGAAAATATATCAGGATTCCCAGGAACAAGGACATAGTGAAATACCAAGAAGTGTTACGGGAGAAACTTAATGGGAGGGTACCCAAAATACCGAAAACCACTTGGGATGTGGAGTCACAGCTGAAGCACTTACAATCAGCTGTTGAAAATGCATACCAAGAGGCGTGTACAGCTACTTTGGTAGATAAAAAGGACCCCACGCCTTGGTGGTGTAGGGAACGTGAAAATCTAAAGAATGAGGTGAGAAAAGCATTTAATCATGCCATGAGAAGTGATGATCCTGAATCATGGGATGAGTACAAGGCAAAGAAGAACATACAAAAAAGCTACAATCCGTCTGGAACGGATCGTATGATACCCTATTCTATAAAGTGGGCGTGGCCAAATTGCATTTTGTACTCAAATATAGCTATAATGTCGAACGTTTGAGGATGTTACATGTAAAATTTTATCAAAATAGGTTTTTTGATGATAACGCCCCCAAAAAGTGGGCGTGGCCAGAACTGTTCTATGGGTGAATTGTAGGGAATCTAAATACCCAAATATTTGGTCTTAACAAAATTTTTCGGTTTCATATAATTTAGTGAAGTTATAAAAAAGTAGGCGTGGCAGTGGGCGGATGTAAACAAATTTACACTTCTACTGTATCTTTTTCTTGGAAGCCCAGATATGAAATTTCAGCGTGCTAGTTAAAAATGTAAGGCCCAAAGATCGGTTTTATGATGAAAACGCCCCCAAAAAGTGGGCGTGGCCAAAAATTTTGTATGGGTGGATTATAGGGAATCTGAATGCCTAAATATTTGGTCTTAACAAAATTTTTCGGTTTCATATAATTTAGTGAAGTTATGAAAAAGTGGGCGTGGCAGTGGGCGGATTTCAAAAATTTTTACACTTGTACTGTATCTTTTCCTCAGAAGCCCAGATATGAAATTTCATCGTCCTAGCTCAAAATTTAAGGCCCAAAAAGCGGTGACATACGGACGGACGGACGGACGGACGGTCATCGCTCAATCGATTTCGCTATTGATGCTGATCACGAATATATATACTTTATAGGGTCTATCTCGATTATTTCTCTATGTTACAAACTATGTGTCAAACTTAATATACCCTTAGGATAGGGTATAAAAAAGCTAAAAGCAACTCTGCGACGACGTAAAAGGTAGTCGTGGAGGGAATTTTGCTCGAATATGAGAAGCACAGCTGAGGTCAATAGACTTCAGAAAATTGTCTCGAGGGATCCAGTCTCCAAAGTCGGACTCATTCGCGATAGAACGGGGGAGATGGTTGAAACCCTGGATCGTACAAATGAGGTCCTCATGGGAATACAGTTTCCGGGAAGACTGAAGTCAGCCCAGGGTTGGCTCTGAGGAAACAAGGAACAAACAGGATGGATAGGGCTGAAGCGGAACGGATAGTAACTCCAGAAGCGGTCAGTGGGGCGATGAAAACATTTTCTCCTTACAGGACCGAATGAACAGATGGTATATTCCCAGCTTTTATTCAGTGGGGTGCAGATGTCATTGTATCAAGGCTTATAAGTTACATGCCTAGCGATAGGCTACATACCGGTAACATGCAGAAAAACAAATGTGGTGTTTCGTCCAAAACCGGGAAAAAAGGACTACACCGAAGCGAAGTCCTTCAGACCGGTCAGCCTAACATCATCTCTGTTGAAAACAATGGAAAGAATTGTGGTGGACCATATGGAGAGCACGGCGCTGAAAGCGTGTCCTTTGAGTAGTAGACAATATGTATACAGAGCTGGCAGGTCTACGGAAACAGCGCTACACCAGGTGGTACGCGTTGCGGAAGAGGAGATGAATACCGGAGGCATCGCAATGACCATAATAATGGACATTGAAGGAGCCTTTGATAAGATATGCTTCGAAAGTCTGATAGTAGCCTTAGAAGACCGTAGGGTTAATCCATTGGTGGTGAGATGGGTGGACAATATGCTGAAACATACAGAAAAGCTACAATCCGTCTGGAACGGATCGTATGATACCCTATCCTCGTTTCTATAAAGTGCTCATGCCCAAATTGCATTTGGTACTCAAATAAGGCTATAATGTCGAACGTTTGAGGATGTTACATGTGAATTTTTATCAAAATAGGTTTTTTGATGAAAACGCCCCCTAAAAGTGGGCGTGGCCAAAACTGTTCTCTGGGTGAATTGTAGGAAATCTGAATACCTAAATATTTGGTCTTAACAAAATTTTTCGGTTTCATATAATTTAGTGAAGTTATAAAAAGTAGGCGTGGCAGTGGGCGGATGTAAAAAAATTTTACACTTCTACTGTATCTTTTCGTCAGAAGCCCAGATATGAAATTTCAGCGTCCTAGTTCAAAATTTAAGGCCCAAAAATCGGTTTTATGATGAAAACGCCCCCAAAAAGTGGGCGTGGCCAAAACTTTTGTACGGGTGGATTGTAGGGAATCTGAATGCCTAAATATTTGGTCTTAACAAAATTTTTCGGTTTCATATAATTTAGTGAAGTTATGAAAAAGTGGGCGTGGCAGTGGGCGGATTTCAAAAATTTTTACACTTGTACGGTATCTTTTTCTCAGAAGCCCAGATATGAAATTTCATCGTTCTAGCTCAAAATTTAAGGCCCAAAAAGCGGTGACATACGGACGGACGGACGGTCATCGCTCAATCGATTTCGCTATTGATGCTGATCACGAATATATATACTTTATAGGGTCTATCTCGATTATTTCTCTTTGTTACAAACTATGTGTCAAACTTAATATACCCTTAGGATAGGGTATAAAAATAGGGCGATAAATATTCAGACGGGAACTTCAAGACTTAGAGGAAGGGTCAGCAGAGGAGTTTTGTCACCTACTCTCTGGAATATAACTGTTGACTCTCTCCTTAGAAGACTCGAAGAGACTGGCATCCACACTGTTTGATATGCCGATGATATAGCAATAATGGCAAGAGGTAAATTCATGAATATCATGAGAAATGCTCTCAGAGTAGTGGAGCGGTGGTGTCAGGAATAAGGACTCTCCATTAATGTGGAAAAGACAGATCTGATCATCTTCACAAGGAAGAGGAGAGATCTGGAATTTCAGCCCTTGACACTTTTCGGATCGGAGCTGCATGTGACCAGGAAGGTTAAGTATCTGTGTGTATACCTAGATGCTGGACTAACTTGGAACTTCCATGTGGAAGAGAAGATTAGAAAGGCGAAAAGGGTGCTTCATCAGTGCAAACGAGTATGTGGACTAAGGTCAGCACTCAATGAGTGTTCATCTCGAAATAAGATGACGCTGCTCTGGGTGGCGTAGGGACTGAAGAAAACGAAAAGGCGAACTCTCTGGCAAAGCAAGGGTCAACTTCGGAACTCTCTGGTCCGGAACCATTCGCTGCAATTGGCATACGGATGGAAGAACACCTGATTAGCAACTGCGCAGCGGCGGAAAAAGAGATGCAGAGATGGTGGTCAACCGTAGAAGGCTGCAGGCAGACGAAAATGGCTATTAAAATGCCGGTGGGCACCACTTACAGAGAGGTCTTAAGCTTAGGGCAAAGAACACGGAAATGGGTGGTAGCGTTATTTACAGGTCATGGGTATCACCTTAAGAAGATGGGTCTTCTGGAGGACGACACCTGTGAACTATACCTGGAGGAAGTGGGGACGGCAGCACATATATTGTGTCAATGTTAGCTAGCAGAAGAAGGGAGATCCTGGGGAGCCACTGGGTAGAAACCAAGGGGATGAACCAGATTTCTGTGAAACAGATGCTATCGTTGACACGAGGAAGAGAGATTTTCCGGCTAAGATGGATCGTGGAAGAGACACGAAAAGGGACCCAATACTTTGGTCTGTTTCGTAATCTCTCGAACAATATATATGTATATATATCCGTAGGCGGTAACTAAAACCGTCTTTTCCTATGTTCCTCCTTAACTAAAATCTGATGATATCCTTTGAATAGATCAATGGTTGTAAAATATTGTGACCTACCCAACTTAACTAATATGGAGTCTATATTAGACAGTGTTTATTTGTCTTCTATTGTGACTTCATTAAGTCTGCGATAGTCAATAACTATCCGAAACTTTTTGTTTCAAGAATTATCGGTTTTCTTTGGTACAACGATTAGTGGGCTGGAATACTTGGAATTGCTTTTCCTTTTTATCACTTGTTCTGACATTTCTGCGATCTGTCTTCTGATTTCTTTTCGTGCTGGTGAGGGTACTTGAACAGTTAGGTGTTTATTTGTTGGTCTGTCGTTGTTCTAATATCATGCTGTACTTCAGACGTACTAGCCAATCTATCTCTTTCTTTGAAAAATAAGTTCCCAAATTTTGTCATTAACTTTTCTACTTCTATTCATTCTTTTATATTAAGACTCTAAGGTCTATATTTATTTGTTTGATATTACCATCAATGGATTCACGTGTACAGACTTCATTTACTGTATACGGAATGTTAATGAATTTTAAACTTTGATTATTTAATTTAACTGTTCCTTTATCAAGATTTATTAGAGTACTTAAGTTGTTCAATAGAACCATACCATGCTGCATTTGGAGACAGGAGTTGCACCTCTGTTCCCGGATACCCTCAAGCTCTATCTTGATTATGTGGTGAGAGTCATGGCATTGAACCAAAAAAGGATACCGAAGTTAGTGCTTTCGCAAGTTTTACTCTACTGAGGAGAATGTGTACAAGAATGGAATAATTTATCATCGAATTGCGATTTTAGCCTGATTGTTACACCAAATGACCAGTCCAGTTCCCTAAAACAAAAATTTAACACCTTGTTGGTTAAAACTGGTCAAAGTATGTACCAACAATCTATAAATGAAGCGCAGTCATCACAACATCGACAATATTACAGCAAAATTAACCATAATTTGGAAGACTAGACGTATTTTTTGGATAGAAACTCAACGGATATGTTAAGTACTATTTTTGAAATAAGAGGAGAGCTAACCAATTTGAACTACATACCGCATCACCCGGAGCTGCCAATTTTGTGTAGCCTTTGTAACCTCTAGGAGCCAGAGAATGTGCTCCACTTCGTTGGGATATGTCCCATTCTAAAGGAATGCCTAAAGTTTTTTGGATTGCAGGTACTCAAGCTAAAGGAGACGATAAACGGTGACCGAGGCTGGGATATAGTATACAACTTCACTGTAAATGCACTACGCTATATAAATCGCATTATCGCAGAAAACTTCTAAAAACGAAATTTTATTTAACATAAAAGAAGCACTACAATTTTATTATGTCAATCTAGTAGACGGCCTTCATCCAAACCATATAGACTAATAAGCTAAGAAAATTGTAAACAATATATTTTTTAAGAAATAAATACTCACTTACTACTTACTACTACTATATTGTCTACTTCCATTCTCCCTGCCTGATCTTCCTGCCTATTATATTGACGATATAGACCTGAATTATTTCTAGGATTGATTAACTGGTGATTTTACCTATATTGACCTGAGTAGTTTCTTTGTGGTCCCTGATTATATTGATTATTTGGACGGTGTTGTTTTTATACCCTATCCTAAGGGTATATTAAGTTTGACACATAGTTTGTAACATAGAGAAATAATCGAGATAGACCCTATAAAGTATATATATTCGTGATCAGCATCAATAGCGAAATCGATTGAGCGATGACCGTCCGTCCGTCCGTCCGTATGTCACCGCTTTTTGGGCCTTAAATTTTGAGCTAGGACGATGAAATTTCATATCTGGGCTTCTGAGAAAAAGATACAGTACAAGTGTAAAAATTTTTGAAATCCGCCCACTGCCACGCCCACTTTTTCTTAACTTCACTAAATTATATGAAACCGAAAAATTTTGTTAAGACCAAATATTTAGGCATTCAGATTCCCTACAATCCACCCATACAAAAGTTTTGGCCACGCCCACTTTTTGGGGGCGTTTTCATCACAAAATCGAGTTTTGGGCCTTAAATTATTAACTAGGACGCTGAAATTTCATATCTGAACTTATGACGAAAAGATACAGTAGAAATGTAAATTTTTTTTACATCCGCCCACTGCCACGCCTACTTTTTTATAACTTCACTAAATTATATGAAACCGAAAAATTTTGTTAAGACCAAATATTTAGGTATACAGATTCCCTACAATTCTCCCATAGAACAGTTTTGGTCACGCCCACTTTTTGGGGGCGTTTTCATAAAAAAACCGATTTTCATGAAATTTTACATGTAACATCCTCAAACGTTCGACATTATAGCTATATTTGAGTACAAAATACAATTTGGCCACGCCCACTTTATAGGGAGGAGGATAGGGTATCATACGATCCGTTCTAGACGGATTGTAGCTTTTCTGTATGTTTTGTTTTTTTTTTTTTTTTTTTCAATCTTTAATTCATTTCATTCAAGGTAAAAGAATTTACAATAATTGTACTCAACAGTTTTAATAGCTTAATAAATTGTATTTATGTACATATTAATTAACCCGTTACAAATGAAATAGCTAGGAACATTCTATTGTCAAAGGCGAATGTACCATAAACAAAAAAAAAATACAAAAGCAAATGATGATCAAAAGTAAATAAAATTTTAATAGATACTTATGTATATAAATTCTCATAAATTGTTGTGGGGTTATTACAAGCAAATTGTACTTAAGGTACATTAAAATGAACTATTAAGGAACAAATATGAAGAGTGTAAAAGCAAATATATATAAAATTAAAATTTAAACTGTAGGATTAATAATACCACCATTTGAGAATGGGCCTCAGGTAATTTATTAAACAGCCGAGGTGCAGCTATTGTATAAAATTGACAAAACTGTGATTTAAAAATTCTAGGAACCCTAACAAAATGTCTGGTGTTAACTCTTAAGCTATAGTTTTCATGTACTCTGATAGAAGTATAACCCGTGCTCCTAAAAAATAATTTTAAAACATTAAAAAAGTACAGATGTTTGACTGGAAGGATACCAAGTCTAAAACATACAGAAAAGCTACAATCCGTCTGGAACGGATCGTATGATACCCTATCCTCCTCTCTATAAAGTGGGCATGGCCAAATTGCATATTGTACTCAAATATAGCTATAATGTGGAACGTTTGAGGATGTTACATGTAAAATTTTATCAAAATAGGTTTTTTGATGATAACGCCCCCAAAAAGTGGGCGTGGCCAAAACTTTTGTATGGGTGGATTGTAGGGAATCTGAATGCCTAAATATTTGGTCTTAACAAAATTTTTCGGTTTCATATAATTTAGTGAAGTTATAAAAAAGTAGGCGTGGCAGTGGGCGGATGTAAAACAATTTTACACTTGTACTGTATCTTTTTCTTGGAAGCCCAGATATGAAATTTCATCGTCCTAGCTCAAAATTTAAGGCCCAAAAAGCGGTGACATACGGACGGACGGACGGACGGACGGACGGTCATCGCTCAATCGATTTCGCTATTGATGCTGATCACGAATATATATACTTTATAGGGTCTATCTCGATTATTTCTCTATGTTACAAACTATGTGTCAAACTTAATATACCCTTAGGATAGGGTATAAAAACAGATCAAAGCTGGGTGTTCTTCGGTTTGCTTTACAAATTATGCGAATCGCATGCTTCTGTTTAATAAGCAGCTGCCCAATTTTATAGGAATGTGTTCCACCCCAACAGCAAATTGCATACTGAAGCTTCGATTTCATTAAGCCATTGTAAACTAGGATTAAAATTGAAGGAGGACAGTATAAACTAAGATGGTAAATCTGTCGGACTACATTATTGAGATACTGTTTTAAATTAGATGTATGAGTTATCCAACTAAGTTTGCTATCTATTGTTATTCCTAAGTACTTAAAATTATCAACGCGTTCGATTTTAAAACAGCTATCGCTACAATGTGAGTTGGAGTTGAACATATTTGGGCAAAGTTGATACCTAATACAGTCAGGGGCATGGTACACCAAAGACAAGCTCTCAGGAATTAAACCCATAGGATTAAAAAACATGAATTTCGTCTTGCTACTGATGACAAGTCTATGCACCCTAAACCAACGACGAAGAATTTCTAAGTCGTGATTCATATCCACAAAAACTTCAAAATAGTTCTTATTTGAGTAAGAAAGAGCAGTATCGTCTGCAAAAGCTGTTAAGTTGCCTTTAAAAGGCTGACAAAATAAAGAATTAACAAAAATTAAAAATAAAATGGGACCCAAAACAGAGCCTTGAGGGATACCCATTTTTAAGTAACTAACGGAAGTTAGATTATATTTAATCCTAGTTCTTTGCTTACGGTTTTTTAAGTAGGAGCAGAACCAGTGATAAACAAAACCTCTAAATCCCGCTTTAAATAGTTTATCCAACAACAAGTCATGGTCAACCATATCAAAAGCTTTAGTTATGTCTATGAACAAAGATGCTGGGATTTCTGATTTATTTAAGGATTCATAAATTTCGCTGCAAAATTTCAATAGCGCAGCTTCTGTTGACTTTCCTTTTCTGAAGCCAAACTGCAGGTTACTGAAAAAGTCAGTTCTATTTAAAAATGACATAATTCTGGCTTTCATACCCTTTTCAAGAACTTTGGAGAAGACTGATAATAAAGATATAGGCCTGTAATTATTTAGATTCATTGGATCTCCTTTTTTATGCAGTGGTATTACAATTGCAGTTTTTAGTATGTCAGGAAAGATACCCTTTCTTATGCTAAGATTAAACATACAGAAAAGCTACAATCCGTCTGGAACGGATCGTATGATACCCTATCCTCCTCTCTATAAAGTGGGCATGGCCAAATTGCATATTGTACTCAAATATAGCTATAATGTGGAACGTTTGAGGATGTTACATGTAAAATTTTATCAAAATAGGTTTTTTGATGATAACGCCCCCAAAAAGTGGGCGTGGCCAAAACTTTTGTATGAATGCCTAAATATTTGGTCTTAACAAAATTTTTCGGTTTCATATAATTTAGTGAAGTTATAAAAAAGTAGGCGTGGCAGTGGGCGGATGTAAAACAATTTTACACTTGTACTGTATCTTTTTCTTGGAAGCCCAGATATGAAATTTCAGCGTCCTAGTTAAAAATTTAAGGCCCAAAAATCGGTTTTGTGATGATAACGCCCCCAAAAAGTGGGCGTGGCCAAAACTTTTGTATGGGTGAATTGTAGGGAATCTGAATGCCTAAATATTTGGTCTTACAAAATTTTTCGGTTTCATGTAATTTAGCGAAGTTATGAAAAAGTGGGCGTGGAAGTGGGCGGATTTCAAAAATGTTTACACTTGTACTGTATCTTTTTCTCAGAAGCCCAGATATGAAATTTCATCGTCCTAGCTCAAAATTTAAGGCCCAAAAAGCGGTGACATACGGACGGACGGACGGACGGACGGACGGTCATCGCTCAATCGATTTCGCTATTGATGCTGATCACGAATATATATACTTTATAGGGTCTATCTCGATTATTTCTCTATGTTACAAACTATGTGTCAAACTTAATATACCCTTAGGATAGGGTATAAAAATATGGCATAGTACATCAGATATCAAAAAAGAAATATTTCTAAGAATTTTGCTCGAAATAAAATAATGCGAAGTCGAATTCGTAGATTTTAGGGAAGAAATCAACTTTTGAATTTCAAGAGGGGTAAAATCATGAAAGAAGAAACTTTGCGAATTAAAATTATCTTCTTGAATTACATTATCATTAAAATTGGAGTTATTGTTAGTGATATCTTGGAATATATCAGTAATTTTCGAAAAATAGTCATTAAAAAGGTTCGCTATATCTTTGGAATTCGAAATAACAGTATTTTGTACTTTGATTTTAATATCTACATCTGACTTATTTTGATTTAAGATTTCATTTACAACCTTCCATTCTTTTTTAGTGTTTCCTACGTTTTCAGCCAATCTACGAATATAGTAATCATCTCTGCATCTGGGTATATCAGCTTTTAGTTCACGACATAATTGCAGATAATAGTTTTTAAGTCTTATATTATTAGGATGTTTTTTTAAAGAAGCTCGGAGACGATTTTTCTTTCTGATTTTATTTAACAGCGGCAAAGATAACCATGGTTTAATACATTTAAATTTATTCGTTTTTTTACGGATAATTTCACTACAGTTTGTAATATGAAACTGCAACTTTTAGACAAATAATTCAAGGGCAGTGGATGGATACTTGATTCGTAAATTTCGTCCCAGAATTCAAATGTTAAAGCTGATCTGAGTGCAGTAAAATCAATATTTTTAAATTCACTTAAAACAAAAGCATTTGGCCTAGAAACTTTGTGATCCAGCTGAATACTAATAAGATAATGGTCAGTCAAATTTAAATCTTGTACAGCTGTCTTATAATTGACTGTGTTGTTTCTATGCAAACGTAAATAAATATGATCTAGACATGAACCTGATCTTTCAGTTTCACGCGTAGGATCAATCAACAAAGAACTGAAACCGAAGGACGAAAAAAAAGAAACAAAATTGTCTACTGCAGATGTATTCGATAAAAGATTTATATTAAAATCACCTATCAGTATCATATTTTTACATGTTTTGTTTTTTAGAAATTCAGAAAATTCATCCAGAAATACAGAAACACAGTATTTATGCAATCTATAAACACCAACAAAACAGTAGTGTAAACCATAAATTTCAAAATCAACAGTTATTAAATCAGCACTTTTAAGTGTAATATTATTTACTTTACAATCCAAATCTGTTCGATAAAATACCGCAATACTGCAATACCGCCGGCGGAGTATGAATTGTTGCAATTTGCTTCAAAAGTATAATCTGGAATACAAGTATTAAAATATGATTTTTCAGAATAGTAAATCCAGATTTCGGATAGAAATATTATATCCGGTAGATGGTCAAGAGAAACCAGATGGGAGTAAAATGAGTCGAAATTTTTCCTCATACTTCTAATATTTTGGTGTATAACAGAGAGACCATTGCAATGAGATATAGAGGGATTTATACATAAGCAGTTAAATTCATTTGAATCGGAAGAAGAAAAAGTGTTATCAATCAAACTGTGAGGAAGATCTAAGTTATTAGATACCATAACAAAAAAAATAAAAAAAACATACAGAAAAGCTACAATCCGTCTGGAACGGATCGTATGATACCCTATCCTCCTCTCTATAAAGTGGGCGTGGCCAAATTGTATTTTGTACTCAAATATAGCTATAATGTCGAACATTTGAGGATGTTACATGTAAAATTTTATCAAAATAGGTTTTTTGATGATAACGCCCCCAAAAAGTGGGCGTGGCCAAAACTGTTCTATGGCTGAATTGTAGGGAATCTAAATACCCAAATATTTGGTCTTAACAAAATTTTTCGGTTTCATATAATTTAGTGAAGTTATAAAAAAGTAGGCGTGGCAGTGGGCGGATGTAAAAAAAATTTACACTTGTACTGTATCTTTTTCTTGGAAGCCCAGATATGAAATTTCAGCGTCCTAGTTAAAAATTTAAGGCCCAAAACTCGGTTTTGTGATGAAAACGCCCCCAAAAAGTAGGCGTGGCCAAAACTTTTGTATGGGTGGATTGTAGGGAATCTGAATGCCTAAATATTTGGTTTTAACAAAATTTTTCGGTTTCATATAATTTAGTGAAGTTATGAAAAAGGATTTCAAAAATTTTTACACTTGTACTGTATCTTTTTCTCAGAAGCCCAGATATGAAATTTCATCGTCCTAGCTCAAAAGTTAAGGCCCAAAAAGCGGTGACATACGGACGGACGGACGGACGGACGGACGGTCATCGCTCAATCGATTTCGCTATTGATGCTGATCACGAATATATATACTTTATAGGGTCTATCTCGATTATTTCTCTATGTTACAAACTATGTGTCAAACTTAATATACCCTTAGGATAGGGTATAATAAAATAGAAACTTTAGATTTTTGCAAGATCATCACAGTTTTTAATTGTTAACACTTTTTCTCCTTCTTTAATTCTCACAAGTACTGTTGAGTTACGTATCCAAATATATTTACATTTGTTACTATTTTTAAGAATATTTGCCTTTCTAAACAGCGAACGAGTGAAACCTGTGAGACTGTCATTTATGAATATTCTGCCGTTGAAGTTGTTGTTAGACTGCATCCCAAATATATTTGCAGATAATTTGACATTGTTTGAATACATTGTCCTGCATTATTTCGTTGTGGTCCCTGATTATATTGGTTATTTGGACGGTATTGGCCTGTGTTATTTCGTATTGAATATTTTGTCTTTTGGAATTCTGGTCTAATACAGTCATCCTCATATCTTCTTTTTCGCATTATTGTAATTATTTGTTCTATACTATTTTCCTCATAAATTTTAGGTAGTAATGTACCTTGTGTCATTTCTAGATCGATCGCGTTTTTTGCGTTATAATAAATATTTAATTCATCTCTTTTATACTTAATATTTAGCATTTTTATTGCTAATTCACTCACTGTATTAACCCTTAAATTTGGTTATTTTTCTGTCCATTTCATTTCATGCGGCTCCGTATCCGGCTTGAGTGCTTCCTTGATGCTAATCCAATCATCGTTCCTTGGAATGTTGATGATGCTCGTCTTCGCTTTGACTTGTATGTTCTCATGGTAGATAGCTCGTACTACAGTCCTCTTCAATTCCTCATTTTGTATTTAGCTTAGATAATACTCGACGCTACTCAGAAATGAGTTAATTGATATGTCTCCTTGTCCGGTGAATACGGACTTCCTTTAATAGCCTGTACCTGTCATCTCTGTTTTCTCTTTGTTGTAACTAGAGTAATGCTGCCCTCAATTGTTCCATCTGTTCATTTCTGCACTCTAACTCAGCTACTAGTTCTTGATAGTTCTCCATTGATAACTTTTTTGGACGTCCAGACCGAAATTTTAATATATTATCTCTTCTGAGCTGAATTACTAAATTTCTTACCGAAAATGAAATTTCTTTACGATATTACGATATTACACAGTAGTAATAAGATGTAGACTTTATTTTCGTTGGATTTGAAGTATTTTGTTTATTTTGATTGTGTAATAAATTAATACAAAACTAATTAACTTAACAAAACTGTTAAGTTTTACCTTAATAAAACCTTTCATAACCATTTTGATTTTGTTTCTCTTAATGTTCAATAATTACATGGTATTTAAGGGTGTATATAGACTTGTGTTCGATAGAGTATACATATATGAACTCCGAGCTCTTATACATACATATATCTCTTTTGTTTCGAATGGAATTAATAAAGCAACCGATCTCATTGATGTTATAAAATGAAATGTCTTATTCTTATATTTTCTAATGACAGTTTTGATAACGATTGTATGAAATGTATAGATATTTCACAATTCACTTTTATTCTATGTTTTTTTATTTAACCTTTAACTTAAAGATGCATTGGGTAGTTACATTGATTTTTAATTTTAATGTAAATAAAATTAAAACTAAATACAGCCACAACCATCCGCCAATTCAAGGACCTGATACCGAGATAGGAAAACCTTTAGTCAATGCGCACCATACCTCGATCGCAATCGTTCAGCAGTTGCTTGATTCCAGGCACTAGTGCCAGTAAGAAAATACTTCCAGTTACTTCCGAATGTTACAACTGTTGGAACACTGGCCATGTGTTGAGAGACTGCACGGCGCCACGACGGGCCATCGGGGTCTGCTTCCATTATGGGTCAACTCAGCATACTATCCGGAATTGCCCAATCAACAATAATAGTGTTGGCTTAATCAGATGTTAAGGAGAATTATCATCGGATAACACCGAGGAGAAATTGGTAGCAGAAGTCAACGAAGTTCAGTTAATAAGTTTTTTTTTTTGTAGTAAGTAAGTAAGTTTTGTTTTTTATTTTTTGTAGTAACGTTGTGTTGCTGTAGAAATAGAGTAGGCACTGATTGGCGTCAACTTGGCGACGTCCAGTGTTGTAACTGTTACTGCGCATCAATTGTGCTTATTTTACCTCCTACTGGTAGCCATCGGGTACTGGTTGGTGTCCATCCGGACCCAACTTGCTGAACTTATAAGCGCGAGTGTTGAACAGGAGAAAATAGCAGCACTATAAATACGACAGCGGACGAACTCTCTCGATGGAGTCAACGGTGGCGTCAAAGCTTCAAACGGAAACACAACACTTTATCTGGGCTACTTCGACATATTCGGAGCTCAGGCCGATAAAGATTTCCAAGAATAAGTCAGGTTTTTCGAAAAGAGATGGTGGCGGATGAGCCCTTATTGGGCCAATGGCAGCGCTCACATCCCCGAAGCGGGTTACTGACATCGGTTTAAAACCGGCCCCTCGTCCTAGGGGTTTCAAAAAAATGGAACTGGCCCTCCAGGTTGGGGGTTGTGCCGTCGGGGTAACTTTCTTACCACGTAAAAAAACGCTAGGTATGAGAGAGACACAAGCCTCGGATTATGGACCCTGGCTGTGATCCGCATCAAGGCAACATTCCAAAATATCAGCATAATAAGTGCACACGCCCCTACGGACGAAGCTGAAGACTCTATCAAGGAGGAGTTTTATGACCTCCTGGACGGAGCCTACGGAGCCTGTCCGGAGTATGATGTCAAAGTCATACTCGGGGACTTCAATGCCAAAATCGGTAAGGAAAACATCTTCGGCGGATTAGTTGGAAAGCACAGCCTCCACGAAACGACAACAGACAACGGCTTTCGGCTAATCGATTTTGTAGCAGGTCGTAATACGGTGATAAGTAGCACTAGGTTTCCAAGACTACGAATCCACACAGCAACCTGGCGCTCTCCAGATGGTCGAACCGCCAACCAAATCGACCACGTGCTAATAGATGCGAGGCACGCATCCAACATTCTGAATGTGCAAACTTTGAGAGGGGCAAACGTCGACTCTGACCATTTTCGTGTTGCAGCTAAATTCAGAGGTCGAACGAGAAGAAGCTGCAAGCCGTCCAGAAAAAGAAATTCAACGTTGGAAGCCTTAGCACGACTGGAGTAGCCAGAGTCTACAGAGAGCGCCTGAGCGAGAGACTCTCCGCTGTGCATTCACCATTCACAAACGCCAACAATCTGTGGAACCAGTATCGCGACATCATCAAAGGGGTAGCAGAGACCGCCATAGGCTACCAGCCACCACCCAAAAAGAGCCCTTGGTATGATGATGAATGCGTGCGTCGGAAAAAGGTGACAAAAAATGCACATATGCAAGCGCTGCAGCGCAAAACAAGGGCAGCGAGAGAAGAGTATCGAGCCAGAAGAAGGGAGGAGAAGAAGATCCTGCGTAAGAAGAAAAGGGCCCACGCAGTCTCCCAGCTCAAGGATATCGAAGTGTCCCGCGATAGGTACAACATCCAGATGTTTTTTTAGGAAAGCCAAGCAACTGGCAGCTGGCTTCAAACCAGGAACGCAGGCTCTTCGAAACAGTGAAGGAAAACTAGTCACCGAAGCACAGGGAATAGTAGATGTATTTAAGCAGCATTTCCAGCAGCTACTTAATGGGCATCAGGTGGAGATAGTGATAGGACAAGAAGAGAACCCGCATCCAGTCAATGAAGAATCCATCCCCCTTCCTAGTTTTGAAGAGGTCGGCTCAGCTATCAAAAAGCTGAAGAACAACAAGGCTGCCTACCAGCAGAGCTTTTCAAACATGGTGGTGATGTTTTGGTAGGGTGCATGCACCAAATCATCAACCAAGTATGGGTGGATGAAGTCATGCCCGATGACTGGACTATCAGCTCTATATGCCCCATCTTCAAGAAAGGCGGTCCTATGTCTTGTAAGAACTACCGAGGCATATCCCTGCTTAATGTCGCATATAAGATCCTATCCAACGTACTGTGTGAACGTCTGAAGCTTTTCTGCAGCACACTAATCGGCACGTACCAGTGTGGCTTCCGGCCCGGCAGATCGACGATCGACCAAATTTTCACATTAAGGCAAATCCTGGAAAAGACCAACGAATTTCAAGTCGAGACTCACCATCTCTTCATCGACTTTAAAGCCGCATATGATAGCATTCATCGCCTTGAGCTCTACATGGCGATGGCCGAATTCGGGATCACGGCTAAACTGATCCAGCTGTGCCGCGTGACGCTATATAACACGCGGTGCAACGTGCAATTCGGCAACAGTTCCTCTGAACTATTCCAAACATGCACCGGATTTAGGCAAGGGGATGCGCTATCATGTGACTTCTTCAATCTTGTGCTGGAACAGATAGTGCGCAGGGAAGATGTGAACACGGAAGGCACTATCTTCAACAAATCTGTCCAGTTGCTGGGATACGCAGACGACATCGACATCATCGGTCGCTCCCAGCGCGCCGTGTTAGAGGCGAAACGAGTTGGCCTTGAAGTGAATGAGGACAAAACCGAGTACATGTTGTCAACAAACAAAGAAGCATCTGTCCACCGCCTAGGACAAAACGTCACTGTTGGCAACAGTAACTTCGAAGTGGTTAAGGAGTTTACCTACCTCGGAGTAAATATCAACTCCATGAATGACAACTTAGTGGAGATTCGACGAAGACTTACCCTAGGAAACCGCTGCTACTTCGGTTTGGCGAAACAAATGGGGTCAAAACTCCTAACTCAGAAGACGAAATGTTTGCTCTACAAAACTTTGATCCTGCCAGTTCTGCTGTATGGAGCCGAGTGCTGGACGATAAGCAGGAAAGCAGAGCAAATAACACTTTCGAAAGAAAAATTCTTCGTCGGATATACGGTCGCGTATGCGAGGAGGGCGAATGGAGGAGAAGATACAACCGCGAACTCTATGAGCTGTACCAAGATGTGGATGTAGTCCAAAAAGCCAAAACACGTCGACTACACTGGCTCGGCGAATGGACAATAATGCTCCAGCAAAGAGGATCTTCGAATCACAGCCCCAGGTTCGAGACGACAAGGAAGACCGAACCTCCGTTTTAAGGATCAAGCTATCGCGGATGCCAGAGCGCTTGGTCTAGACAACTGGAAGCAACGTGCTCGGGATCGAAGAGTGTGGAAGGCTGCCGTGACTCAGGCAGAGTCTCTTTACGGGTCGGGAGCTCGTTAAGTAAGTAAGTAGTAACGTTGTCGAAACAAAATTATTCACATACGTTCAAATAAGAGCAATGATTAAGTTTGGCAATCAGCTAAAATATATTTTTCCTTTTGTAATTGCAGATGGCGTGTTTCCAATGCCAATTTTATTAGGCCGAAATTCTTTACGTTCATTAAATGCACGGTTATGTATTAAAATGAATGAATTAACATATTCATTTACCAATATTATCAATAGAATTAATAAAACTACATTATTAAACACAAATAAATCTTGCACTTCCGACGCTGTTTCAGATATGCTTGAAAAGGGGTCATGCGGTCAAGTATTTCAACGTACGCATCTTCTATAGTGCCTACTTTTGAAGAAACCGTGTTGCTTTGCGGAGATGATTGGCGATTGGGCAATAATTGAAAACCTGTCTTTTACTTCTTTCTTATTTCAATATGGTCGTTCATCAAAGGAGTATCACATCAACTGTTCTCTTAAAATTACTAGAATATAAAAACAAAACAAATAAATACAAATTTAAAGAACTTAACAACTAAAACCATCAGGGCTATTTAATAACAGATTTAAATTAGTCTTAAATGCGTTCCGACTAAGATGAAAATCTAAATGACTACAATAATTATTAGATTCTCTAAAGCATCCAGAGATTGGTTCATTATAACTATAATTAACCCTATGATAAGGTACATAGAACAAAAAACGATTTCTAAGAACTGTTGAAGGAGCATAGAATCCACTTAATGAAAGGAGAAAAGGGCAATCAATATGACAATTTATCAAATCGCGAATAAACATAATAGAAAAATATTGCCTTCTTACGAAAAGAGGTAGAACTCCAAATAATTTGCACCTCGTCTCATAAGAAGGCATTTCGATATTTCAGCGTAGCCTACACATGGGTACCCTAAGCGTTAAGCGTTTTTGGATCTTCTCAATCCTAATGTAGTGGATATCATAAAATGGATTGCGGACTGTACTACAATATTCTAGATTATACCTGACAAATGCAAAAAATAGGCATTTAAGAGAAAGAGCATCCTGGAAGTCTCTAGAACTGCGTAATATGAATCCCAGCATTGAAATACTTTTAGCCACTAAGAACTCAATATGTTTAACAAAAGTAAGTTTACTGTCGCAAAATTACTCCAAGAACTTCTTGGAGGAGATAGTGGACAGCGGGGCATTATTGATCAAGTAAGTAAAAGGAATTTGTGAACGGTTACGACAAAAACTTAGGCTTTGTCATTTAGAAACATTAAGGTGAAGGTCATTAATATGACACCAACTCGAAAGTCTATTCAGATCACCTTGAAGAAGAGTGCAGTCAAGCTCAGAGTTTATAGATCGGAAAATTTTTAAATCATCGGCGAACAAGTGACATTGGGAATGCAAAAACAAGTCAGGAATGTCATTAATGAATAGAAGATAAAGCAAGGCACTAAGATGGCTACCCTGATTAGCTCCAGAGGTTACATAAATGGGTGATGAGATTGTATCATTAATGCGGACATAGGACATTCAGCACATAGTGGCAACAAATTGAGAGATTGGTAGAAGTAGATCTACCAGCGACAAGGCCATGTTGTAGGGGAGAGATAAATCTTTTTAAGAGAGGTGTTAGTTTGTTACAGACTATTTTTTCAAAAACCTTAGGTATGGCCGAAATTTTACAGATGGGACGATAGTTAGTAACATCATGTCTCGATCCGGACTTATACACTGATGTCAAAAAGAATTCTCCCAAATCTTTAGAAAATGTCCCTTTTTATACCCTATCCTAAGGGTATATTAAGTTTGACACATAGTTTGTAACATAGAGAAATAATCGAGATAGACCCTATAAAGTATATATATTCGTGATCAGCATCAATAGCGAAATCGATTGAGCGATGACCGTCCGTCCGTCCGTCCGTCCGTCCGTTCGTCTGTCCGTCCGTCCGTCCGTCCGTCCGTCCGTCCGTATGTCACCGCTTTTTGGGCCTTAAATTTTGAGCTAGAACGATGAAATTTCATACCTGGGCTTCTGAGAAAAAGACACAGTACAAGTGTAAAAATTTTTGAAATCCGCCCACTGCCACGCCCACTTTTTCATAACTTCATAAAATTATATGAAACCGAAAAATTTTGTTAAGACCAAATATTTAGGCATTCAGATTCCCTACAATCCACCCATACAAAAGTTTTGGCCACGCCCACTTTTTGGGGGCGTTTTCATCACAAAACCGATTTTTGGGCCTTAAATTTTTAACTAGGACGCTGAAATTTCATATCTGGGCTTCTGACGAAAAGATACAGTACAAGTGTAAAATTTTTTTACATCCGCCCACTGCCACGCCCACTTTTTTATAACTTCACTAAATTATATGAAACCGAAAAATTTTGTTAAAACCAAATATTTAGGCATTCAGATTCCCTACAATCCACGCATACAAAAGTTTTGGCCACGCCCACTTTTTGGGGGCGTTATCATCAAAAAACCGATTTTTGGGCCTTAAATTTTTAACTAGGACGCTGAAATTTCATATCTGGGCTTCTGAGAAAAAGATACAGTACAAGTGTAAAAATTTTTTAAATCCGCCCACTGCCACGCCCACTTTTTCATAACTTCACTAAATTATATGAAACCGAAAAATTTTGTTAAGACCAAATATTTAGGTATACAGATTCCCTACAATTCACCCATAGAACAGTTTTGGTCACGCCCACTTTTTGGGGGCGTTTTCATCAAAAAACCGATTTTCATGAAATTTTACATGTAACATCCTCAAACTTTCGACATTATCGCTATATTTGAGTACAAAATGCAATTTGGCCACGCCCACTTTATAGAGAGGAGGATAGGGTATCATACGATCCGTTCCAGACGGATTGTAGCTTTTCTGTATGTTTATACCCTATCCTAAGGGTATATTAAGTTTGACACATAGTTTGTAACATAGAGAAATAATCGAGATAGATCATATAAAGTATATATATTCGTGATCAGCATCAATAGCGAAATCGATTGAGCGATGACCGTCCGTCCGTCCGTCCGTATGTCACCGCTTTTTGGGCCTTAAATTTTGAGCTAGGACGATGAAATTTCATATCTGGGCTTCTGAGAAAAAGATACAGTACAAGTGTAAAAATTTTTTAAATCCGCCCACTGCCACGCCCACTTTTTCATAACTTCACTAAATTATATGAAACCGAAAAATTTTGTTAAGACCAAATATTTAGGCATTCAGATTCCCTACAATCCACCCATACAAAAGTTTTCGCCACGCCCACTTTTTGGGGGCGTTTTCATCACAAAACCGATTTTCATATCTGGGCTTCGGAGAAAAAGATACAATACTAGCGTAAAATTTTTTTTACATCCGCCCACTGCCACGCCTACTTTTTTATAACTTCACTAAATTATATGAAACCGAAAAATTTTGTTAAGACCAAATATTTGGGTATTTAGATTCCCTACAATTCACCCATAGAACAGTTTTGGCCACGCCCACTTTTTGGGGGCGTTATCATCAAAAAACCTATTTTGATAAAATTTTACATGTAACATCCTCAAACGTTCGACATTATAGCTATATTTGAGTACAAAATGCAATTTGGCCAAGCCCATTTTATAGAGAGGAGGATAGGGTATCATACGATCCGTTCCAGACGGATTGTAGCTTTTCTGTATGTTTATACCCTATCCTAAGGGTATATTAAGTTTGACACATAGTTTGTAACATAGAGAAATAATTGAGATAGACCCTATAAAGTATATATATTCGTGATCAGCATCAATAGCGAAATCGATTGGTCGTTCATCAAAGGAGTATCACATCAACTGTTCTCTTAAAATTACTAGAATATAAAAACAAAACAAATAAATACAAATTTAAAGAACTTAACAACTAAAACCATCAGGGCTATTTAATAACAGATTTAAATTAGTCTTAAATGCGTTCCGACTAAGATGAAAATCTAAATGACTACAATAATTATTAGATTCTCTAAAGCATCCAGAGATTGGTTCATTATAACTATAATTAACCCTATGATAAGGTACATAGAACAAAACATACAGAAAAGCTACAATCCGTCTGGAACGGATTGTATGATACCCTATCCTCCTCTCTATAAAGTGGGCGTGGCCAAATTGCATTTTGTACTCAAATATAGCTATAATGTCGAACGTTTGAGGATGTTACATGTAAAATTTCATGAAAATCGGTTTTTTGATGAAAACGCCCCCAAAAAGTGGGCGTGACCAAAACTGTTCTATGGGTGAATTGTAGGGAATCTGTATACCTAAATATTTGGTCTTAACAAAATTTTTCGGTTTCATATAATTTAGTGAAGTTATAAAAAAGTAGGCGTGGCAGTGGGCGGATGTAAAAAAAATTTACACTTCTACTGTATCTTTTCGTCATAAGCCCAGATATGAAATTTCAGCGTCCTAGTTAATAATTTAAGGCCCAAAACTCGGTTTTGTGATGAAAACGCCCCCAAAAAGTGGGCGTGGCCAAAACTTTTGTATGGGTGGATTGTAGGGAATCTGAATGCCTAAATATTTGGTCTTAACAAAATTTTTCGGTTTCATATAATTTAGTGAAGTTATGAAAAAGTGGGCGTGGCAGTGGGCGGATTTAAAAAATTTTTACACTTGTACTGTATCTTTTTCTCCGAAGCCCAGATATGAAATTTCATCGTCCTAGCTCAAAATTTAAGGCCCAAAAAGCGGTGACATACGGACGGACGGACGGACGGACGGTCATCGCTCAATCGAATTCGCTATTGATGCTGATCACGAATATATATACTTTATAGGGTCTATCTCGATTATTTCTCTATGTTACAAACTATGTGTCAAACTTAATATACCCTTAGGATAGGGTATAAAAACGATTTCTAAGAACTGTTGAAGGAGCATAGAATCCACTTAATGAAAGGAGAAAAGGGCAATCAATATGACAATTTATCAAATCGCGAATAAACATAATAGAAAAAAATATTGCCTTCTTACGAAAAGAGGTAGAACTCCAAATAATTTGCACCTCGTCTCATAAGAAGGCATTTCGATATTTCAGCGTAGCCTACACATGGGTACCCTAAGCGTTAAGCGTTTTTGGATCTTCTCAATCCTAATGTAGTGGATATCATAAAATGGATTGCGGACTGTACTACAATATTCTAGATTATACCTGACAAATGCAAAAAATAGGCATTTAAGAGAAAGAGCATCCTGGAAGTCTCTAGAACTGCGTAATATGAATCCCAGCATTGAAATACTTTTAGCCACTAAGAACTCAATATGTTTAACAAAAGTAAGTTTACTGTCGCAAAATTACTCCAAGAACTTCTTGGAGGAGATAGTGGACAGCGGGGCATTATTGATCAAGTAAGTAAAAGGAATTTGTGAACGGTTACGACAAAAACTTAGGCTTTGTCATTTAGAAACATTAAGGTGAAGGTCATTAATATGACACCAACTCGAAAGTCTATTCAGATCACCTTGAAGAAGAGTGCAGTCAAGCTCAGAGTTTATAGATCGGAAAATTTTTAAATCATCGGCGAACAAGTGACATTGGGAATGCAAAAACAAGTCAGGAATGTCATTAATGAATAGAAGATAAAGCAAGGCACTAAGATGGCTACCCTGATTAGCTCCAGAGGTTACATAAATGGGTGATGAGATTGTATCATTAATGCGGACATAGGACATTCAGCACATAGTGGCAACAAATTGAGAGATTGGTAGAAGTAGATCTACCAGCGACAAGGCCATGTTGTAGGGGAGAGATAAATCTTTTTAAGAGAGGTGTTAGTTTGTTACAGACTATTTTTTCAAAAACCTTAGGTATGGCCGAAATTTTACAGATGGGACGATAGTTAGTAACATCATGTCTCGATCCGGACTTATACACTGATGTCAAAAAGAATTCTCCCAAATCTTTAGAAACTGTCCCTTTTTATACCCTATCCTAAGGGTATATTAAGTTTGACACATAGTTTGTAACATAGAGAAATAATCGAGATAGATCATATAAAGTATATATATTCGTGATCAGCATCAATAGCGAAATCGATTGAGCGATGACCGTCCGTCCGTCCGTATGTCACAGCTTTTTGGGCCTTAAATTTTGAGCTAGGACGATGAAATTTCATATCTGGGCTTCTGAGAAAAAGATACAGTACAAGTGTAAAATTTTTTTACATCCGCCCACTGCCACGCCCACTTTTTCATAACTTCACTAAATTATATGAAACCGAAAAATTTTGTTAAGACCAAATATTTAGGCATTCAGATTCCCTACAATCCACCCATACAAAAGTTTTGGCCACGCCCACTTTTTGGGGGCGTTTTCATCACAAAACCGATTTTCATATCTGGGCTTCGGAGAAAAAGATACAATACTAGCGTAAAATTTTTTTACATCCGCCCACTGCCACGCCTACTTTTTTATAACTTCACTAAATTATATGAAACCGAAAAATTTTGTTAAGACCAAATATTTGGGTATTTAGATTCCCTACAATTCACCCATAGAACAGTTTTGGCCACGCCCACTTTTTGGGGGCGTTATCATCAAAAAACCTATTTTGATAAAATTTTACATGTAACATCCTCAAACGTTCGACATTATAGCTATATTTGAGTACAAAATGCAATTTGGCCAAGCCCATTTTATAGAGAGGAGGATAGGGTATCATACGATCCGTTCCAGACGGATTGTAGCTTTTCTGTATGTTTATACCCTATCCCAAGGGTATATTAAGTTTGACACATAGTATGTAACATAGAGAAATAATTGAGATAGACCCTATAAAGTATATATATTCGTGATCAGCATCAATAGCGAAATCGATTGAGCGATGACCGTCCGTCCGTCCGTCCGTCCGTCCGTCCGTTCGTCCGTATGTCACCGCTTTTTGGGCCTTAAATTTTGAGCTAGGACGATGAAATTTCATATCTGGGCTTCTGAGAAAAAGATACAGTACAAGTGTAAAATTTTTTGAAATCCGCCCACTGCCACGCCCACTTTTTCATAACTTCATTAAATTATATGAAACCGAAAAATGTTGTTAAGACCAAATATTTAGGTATTCGGATTCCCTACAATTCACCCATAGAACAGTTTTGGCCACGCCCACTTTTTGGGGGCGTTTTCATCAAAAAAACCGATTTTGATAAAATTTTACATGTAACATCCTCAAACGTTCGAGTTTATAGCCATATTTGAGTACGAAATGCAATTTGGCCACGCCCACTTTATAGAGAGGAGGATAGGGTATCAGACAATCCGTTCCAGACGGATTGTAGCTTTTCTGTATGTCTTTTTTTTGTTATGTGAGAAAAAAAAGTGCATAAAACAAAAAAAAGAGAAAAAAGTTTAATGCACTTCGATTCGCGACGGTTTGTTTACAAACTGTTATGTGTTGTGTGTGGGGTAAAAACAGCTACATATGTTGAACTCCGTGTGTAGTTGGTTGAGTAGGGTGTGTAAAAATATTATTACGGTGTAGTGTGTAGAGATTGAATTTGTGTGCAATAAAATAATTGAACTGTAGATGTTTTGTGCGAAGTGTATCATGCGAGTAGTGTAGGTATGCGATTTGTAAATAAATTCAATTTAAGTTTTCATTGTAATTAAATTTGGAAAATAAATGAAATATTATTAAGAGTTTTAGAAGTTTCAATGTTTATGTATGTGTTAGATTATGATTAATTCAATAATAATATCGTTGTTTTAAATAAGAAGTACGTATTAAATAAAATACAGAACTCAGTTTGGCTTGGCAGTTTAATATAGAATGAATGTAAAATATAACAAACGAAAAGTACAATTCTAGGCATTAGCCGTAGAAGGGGATTCCCCAGATTCCCAATTGTTTTTCGGGGAAAACAATGGAAGGCAAAACTATTATATTTTGAATGTGCATTAAGGTGTATAAGTATACGCAATGTAGATTAAGGTGTATACCCAATACCCGCCCTCAAAATATATAGTTTTGTTAAACAATTTTATTAGTAACATACATAATTAAACAAAGAACAAAATAAAAAAAAAATTATTCATATTAATTCAATAAGAATTATTGTTAAAACTAATTGTTTAGAATTAAAAGTAACAAAAAATTCATATTAAAAATGCTGATCAATTATTTCTCTTCCAATCCGAGGTTGAAGACGATTTCTTGAAACTTTGGCTTGATCAGCTAGTTGCTTATCTGTGGATATACATATGTTTAAGTATTATTCTCTTATTATCAACTTGTTTTCTCGTGAAATGGAACTTAGTGTCGATATGCTTAGAATGCTTATGAGAAACCGGGTTATTAGCTAACGAGATACAGCTGTTATTGTCTTCATATATAGTATCGGATTATTTCTATGGGCCTTACTAACAACCAAATCTAGTATACGGCTTAAGTATAATCTCCACATTTTCCAAAATGTGTGTACCAAT
This sequence comes from Xylota sylvarum, assembly GCA_905220385.1. NCBI lineage: Eukaryota > Metazoa > Arthropoda > Insecta > Diptera > Syrphidae > Xylota > Xylota sylvarum. Next base: position 2,667,504 of record CAJMZQ010000027.1, on the reverse strand, counting down.
AACGAATTTAATAGTCGGCTTTAGTGCTAGTAAGGAGTTAAATTTTAATGTACAGAAAGTCATGTTTAATTTTACAAATATGTCATTAAAGACCAGAGTAATGCCAATGTACTAATTTAATAGCACGAACAATACTAAAAAGGATTAGATTTGGTATCTAGAATACTAAAATTATGCGTTAAATAGTAATTGAATTTAGCTGAAACTATATAAGCGTTATTCGATTTTCATGAATTTTAAAAATTCCTTAATCTTCATTATTATATACTGAAACACTTTACAGTAAAAATGTGGTTTTCATGAATGTTTCATTGAAACAATTAATTACTACATATTTCGTTATACAAAATTATTGTTTGATGAAAATAATATTATATTAGAGTTTCAAAAAGAATTGTTATGGAATCCAGTTTCCATTTAGGAGGGAAAATGGAACCAACAAAGAGTATTAACTTCAGTGCATTGGTATCACCGCTTTATATGTATGAACAAGCGAAGAAAACAATATCAGCTGATTTTCTTTATTTCGACTTTTGAATGCCAAGTGTGTAGGCGTCTCCTGATATTGGTATCTAAAATAAACATTCAATTCAATTTTAAATTATAATCACTGTCCTTCTAGCACCATGGAAGAAAATAAAAATTCAAATTCAATTATGTAGTAGATTCAGTGAAAATGTAGTAAATTCTTTGAAAGAGCCAATTTTAAGTAAAAGTCGACTATTAAAACATTATTAGTACACTTTAGACTTAAGTGTGTATTAATATTTACGTCGAAACCTTTTTTAAGTCACGACTAATGATTCGTTGTTAGTAAGGCCCTATATGAATACTATTTAGTAAAGATCTAATCCATAAAGTTTCTCTGACACCCTCGAACAATGCCATGTATTCAGCTTCGGTTGATGAAGCTCCTGCTGAATTTTGCCTCTTTGTATTCCCACAAATTAAGTTATTATATTAGCAAATAGCTTAAACAAATATCCAGTTGTACTTTTTCGATCAGTTTCACTTCCTCCCCGGTCAGCGTCCACATATCCAACCAAAACTTTCCCGTATGCTAATTTCTTACAAGTTGATTTAAGGTTTATCGTACCTTTAACGTATCTCAAAATTCTTTTAAAACTCTGCCAAAGCTCTTTATTATTATACCCTATCCTAAGGGTATATTAAGTTTGACACATAGTTTGTAACATAGAGAAATAATCGAGATAGACCCTATAAAGTATATATATTCGTGATCAGCATCAATAGCGAAATCGATTGAGCGATGACCGTCCGTCCGTCCGTCCGTCCGTATGTCACCGCTTTTTGGGCCTTAAATTTTGAGCTAGGACGATGAAATTTCATATCTGGGCTTCTGAGAAAAAGATACAGTACAAGTGTAAAAATTTTTGAAATCCGCCCACTGCCACGCCCACTTTTTCATAACTTCACTAAATTATATGAAACCGAAAAATTTTGTTAAGACCAAATATTTAGGCATTCAGATTCCCTACAATCCACCCATACAAAAGTTTTGGCCACGCCCACTTTTTGGGGGCGTTATCATCAAAAAACCTATTTTGATAAAATTTTACATGTAACATCCTCAAACGTTCGACATTATAGCTATATTTGAGTACCATATGCAATTTGGCCATGCCCACTTTATAGAGAGGAGGATAGGGTATCATACGATCCGTTCCAGACGGATTGTAGCTTTTCTGTATGTTTATACCCTATCCTAAGGGTATATTAAGTTTGACACATAGTTTGTAACATAGAGAAATAATCGAGATAGACCCTATAAAGTATATATATTCGTGATCAGCATCAATAGCGAAATCGATTGAGCGATGACCGTCCGTCCGTCCGTCCGTCCGTATGTCACCGCTTTTTGGGCCTTAAATTTTGAGCTAGGACGATGAAATTTCATATGTGGGCTTCTGACGAAAAGATACAGTAGAAGTGTAAATTTTTTTTACATCCGCCATTTGGCGGGCGTTTTCATCACAAAACCGATTTTCATATCTGGGCTTCGGAGAAAAAGATACAATACTAGCGTAAAATTTTTTTACATCCGCCCACTGCCACGCCTACTTTTTTATAACTTCACTAAATTATATGAAACCGAAAAATTTTGTTAAGACCAAATATTTGGGTATTTAGATTCCCTACAATTCACCCATAGAACAGTTTTGGCCACGCCCACTTTTTGGGGGCGTTATCATCAAAAAACCTATTTTGATAAAATTTTACATGTAACATCCTCAAACGTTCGACATTATAGCTATATTTGAGTACAAAATGCAATTTGGCCAAGCCCATTTTATAGAGAGGAGGATAGGGTATCATACGATCCGTTCCAGACGGATTGTAGCTTTTCTGTATGTTTATACCCTATCCCAAGGGTATATTAAGTTTGACACATAGTATGTAACATAGAGAAATAATTGAGATAGACCCTATAAAGTATATATATTCGTGATCAGCATCAATAGCGAAATCGATTGAGCGATGACCGTCCGTCCGTCCGTCCGTCCGTCCGTCCGTTCGTCCGTATGTCACCGCTTTTTGGGCCTTAAATTTTGAGCTAGGACGATGAAATTTCATATCTGGGCTTCTGAGAAAAAGATACAGTACAAGTGTAAAATTTTTTGAAATCCGCCCACTGCCACGCCCACTTTTTCATAACTTCATTAAATTATATGAAACCGAAAAATGTTGTTAAGACCAAATATTTAGGTATTCGGATTCCCTACAATTCACCCATAGAACAGTTTTGGCCACGCCCACTTTTTGGGGGCGTTTTCATCAAAAAAACCGATTTTGATAAAATTTTACATGTAACATCCTCAAACGTTCGAGTTTATAGCCATATTTGAGTACGAAATGCAATTTGGCCACGCCCACTTTATAGAGAGGAGGATAGGGTATCAGACAATCCGTTCCAGACGGATTGTAGCTTTTCTGTATGTCTTTTTTTTGTTATGTGAGAAAAAAAAGTGCATAAAACAAAAAAAAGAGAAAAAAGTTTAATGCACTTCGATTCGCGACGGTTTGTTTACAAACTGTTATGTGTTGTGTGTGGGGTAAAAACAGCTACATATGTTGAACTCCGTGTGTAGTTGGTTGAGTAGGGTGTGTAAAAATATTATTACGGTGTAGTGTGTAGAGATTGAATTTGTGTGCAATAAAATAATTGAACTGTAGATGTTTTGTGCGAAGTGTATCATGCGAGTAGTGTAGGTATGCGATTTGTAAATAAATTCAATTTAAGTTTTCATTGTAATTAAATTTGGAAAATAAATGAAATATTATTAAGAGTTTTAGAAGTTTCAATGTTTATGTATGTGTTAGATTATGATTAATTCAATAATAATATCGTTGTTTTAAATAAGAAGTACGTATTAAATAAAATACAGAACTCAGTTTGGCTTGGCAGTTTAATATAGAATGAATGTAAAATATAACAAACGAAAAGTACAATTCTAGGCATTAGCCGTAGAAGGGGATTCCCCAGATTCCCAATTGTTTTTCGGGGAAAACAATGGAATGCAAAACTATTATATTTTGTATATATAAGTATACGCAATGTAGATTAAGGTGTATACCCAATACCCGCCCTCAAAATATATAGTTTTGTTAAACAATTTTATTAGTAACATACATAATTAAACAAAGAACAAAATAAAAAAAAAATTATTCATATTAATTCAATAAGAATTATTGTTAAAACTAATTGTTTAGAATTAAAAGTAACAAAAAATTCATATTAAAAATGCTGATCAATTATTTCTCTTCCAATCCGAGGTTGAAGACGATTTCTTGAAACTTTGGCTTGCTCAGCTAGTTGCTTATCTGTGGATATACATATGTTTAAGTATTATTCTCTTATTATCAACTTGTTTTCTCGTGAAATGGAACTTAGTGTCGATATGCTTAGAATGCTTATGAGAAACCGGGTTATTAGCTAACGAGATACAGCTGTTATTGTCTTCATATATAGTATCGGATTATTTCTATGGGCCTTACTAACAACCAAATCTAGTATACGGCTTAAGTATAATCTCCACATTTTCCAAAATGTGTGTACCAATAACGAATTTAATAGTCGGCTTTAGTGCTAGTAAGGAGTTAAATTTTAATGTACAGAAAGTCATGTTTAATTTTACAAATATGTCATTAAAGACCAGAGTAATGCCAATGTACTAATTTAATAGCACGAACAATACTAAAAAGGATTAGATTTGGTATCTAGAATACTAAAATTATGCGTTAAATAGTAATTGAATTTAGCTGAAACTATATAAGCGTTATTCGATTTTCATGAATTTTAAAAATTCCTTAATCTTCATTATTATATACTGAAACACTTTACAGTAAAAATGTGGTTTTCATGAATGTTTCATTGAAACAATTAATTACTACATATTTCGTTATACAAAATTATTGTTTGATGAAAATAATATTATATTAGAGTTTCAAAAAGAATTGTTATGGAATCCAGTTTCCATTTAGGAGGGAAAATGGAACCAACAAAGAGTATTAACTTCAGTGCATTGGTATCACCGCTTTATATGTATGAACAAGCGAAGAAAACAATATCAGCTGATTTTCTTTATTTCGACTTTTGAATGCCAAGTGTGTAGGCGTCTCCTGATATTGGTATCTAAAATAAACATTCAATTCAATTTTAAATTATAATCACTGTCCTTCTAGCACCATGGAAGAAAATAAAAATTCAAATTCAATTATGTAGTAGATTCAGTGAAAATGTAGTAAATTCTTTGAAAGAGCCAATTTTAAGTAAAAGTCGACTATTAAAACATTATTAGTACACTTTAGACTTAAGTGTGTATTAATATTTACGTCGAAACCTTTTTTAAGTCACGACTAATGATTCGTTGTTAGTAAGGCCCTATATGAATACTATTTAGTAAAGATCTAATCCATAAAGTTTCTCTGACACCCTCGAACAATGCCATGTATTCAGCTTCGGTTGATGAAGCTCCTGCTGAATTTTGCCTCTTTGTATTCCCACAAATTAAGTTATTATATTAGCAAATAGCTTAAACAAATATCCAGTTGTACTTTTTCGATCAGTTTCACTTCCTCCCCGGTCAGCGTCCACATATCCAACCAAAACTTTCCCGTATGCTAATTTCTTAAAAGTTGATTTAAGGTTTATCGTACCTTTAACGTATCTCAAAATTCTTTTAAAACTCTGCCAAAGCTCTTTATTATTATACCCTATCCTAAGGGTATATTAAGTTTGACACATAGTTTGTAACATAGAGAAATAATCGAGATAGACCCTATAAAGTATATATATTCGTGATCAGCATCAATAGCGAAATCGATTGAGCGATGACCGTCCGTCCGTCCGTCCGTCCGTATGTCACCGCTTTTTGGGCCTTAAATTTTGAGCTAGGACGATGAAATTTCATATCTGGGCTTCTGAGAAAAAGATACAGTATAAGTGTAAAAATTTTTGAAATCCGCCCACTGCCACGCCCACTTTTTCATAACTTCACTAAATTATATGAAACCGAAAAATTTTGTTAAGACCAAATATTTAGGCATTCAGATTCCCTACAATCCACCCATACAAAAGTTTTGGCCACGCCCACTTTTTGGGGGCGTTATCATCAAAAAACCTATTTTGATAAAATTTTACATGTAACATCCTCAAACGTTCGACATTATAGCTATATTTGAGTACCATATGCAATTTGGCCATGCCCACTTTATAGAGAGGAGGATAGGGTATCATACGATCCGTTCCAGACGGATTGTAGCTTTTCTGTATGTTTATACCCTATCCTAAGGGTATATTAAGTTTGACACATAGTTTGTAACATAGAGAAATAATCGAGATAGACCCTATAAAGTATATATATTCGTGATCAGCATCAATAGCGAAATCGATTGAGCGATGACCGTCCGTCCGTCCGTCCGTCCGTATGTCACCGCTTTTTGGGCCTTAAATTTTGAGCTAGGACGATGAAATTTCATATGTGGGCTTCTGACGAAAAGATACAGTAGAAGTGTAAATTTTTTTTACATCCGCCATTTGGCGGGCGTTTTCATCACAAAACCGATTTTCATATCTGGGCTTCGGAGAAAAAGATACAATACTAGCGTAAAATTTTTTTACATCCGCCCACTGCCACGCCTACTTTTTTATAACTTCACTAAATTATATGAAACCGAAAAATTTTGTTAAGACCAAATATTTGGGTATTTAGATTCCCTACAATTCACCCATAGAACAGTTTTGGCCACGCCCACTTTTTGGGGGCGTTATCATCAAAAAACCTATTTTGATAAAATTTTACATGTAACATCCTCAAACGTTCGACATTATAGCTATATTTGAGTACAAAATGCAATTTGGCCAAGCCCATTTTATAGAGAGGAGGATAGGGTATCATACGATCCGTTCCAGACGGATTGTAGCTTTTCTGTATGTTTATACCCTATCCCAAGGGTATATTAAGTTTGACACATAGTATGTAACATAGAGAAATAATTGAGATAGACCCTATAAAGTATATATATTCGTGATCAGCATCAATAGCGAAATCGATTGAGCGATGACCGTCCGTCCGTCCGTCCGTCCGTCCGTCCGTTCGTCCGTATGTCACCGCTTTTTGGGCCTTAAATTTTGAGCTAGGACGATGAAATTTCATATCTGGGCTTCTGAGAAAAAGATACAGTACAAGTGTAAAATTTTTTGAAATCCGCCCACTGCCACGCCCACTTTTTCATAACTTCATTAAATTATATGAAACCGAAAAATGTTGTTAAGACCAAATATTTAGGTATTCGGATTCCCTACAATTCACCCATAGAACAGTTTTGGCCACGCCCACTTTTTGGGGGCGTTTTCATCAAAAAAAACCGATTTTGATAAAATTTTACATGTAACATCCTCAAACGTTCGAGTTTATAGCCATATTTGAGTACGAAATGCAATTTGGCCACGCCCACTTTATAGAGAGGAGGATAGGGTATCAGACAATCCGTTCCAGACGGATTGTAGCTTTTCTGTATGTCTTTTTTTTGTTATGTGAGAAAAAAAAGTGCATAAAACAAAAAAAAGAGAAAAAAGTTTAATGCACTTCGATTCGCGACGGTTTGTTTACAAACTGTTATGTGTTGTGTGTGGGGTAAAAACAGCTACATATGTTGAACTCCGTGTGTAGTTGGTTGAGTAGGGTGTGTAAAAATATTATTACGGTGTAGTGTGTAGAGATTGAATTTGTGTGCAATAAAATAATTGAACTGTAGATGTTTTGTGCGAAGTGTATCATGCGAGTAGTGTAGGTATGCGATTTGTAAATAAATTCAATTTAAGTTTTCATTGTAATTAAATTTGGAAAATAAATGAAATATTATTAAGAGTTTTAGAAGTTTCAATGTTTATGTATGTGTTAGATTATGATTAATTCAATAATAATATCGTTGTTTTAAATAAGAAGTACGTATTAAATAAAATACAGAACTCAGTTTGGCTTGGCAGTTTAATATAGAATGAATGTAAAATATAACAAACGAAAAGTACAATTCTAGGCATTAGCCGTAGAAGGGGATTCCCCAGATTCCCAATTGTTTTTCGGGGAAAACAATGGAAGGCAAAACTATTATATTTTGAATGTGCATTAAGGTGTATAAGTATACGCAATGTAGATTAAGGTGTATACCCAATACCCGCCCTCAAAATATATAGTTTTGTTAAACAATTTTATTAGTAACATACATAATTAAACAAAGAACAAAATAAAAAAAAAATTATTCATATTAATTCAATAAGAATTATTGTTAAAACTAATTGTTTAGAATTAAAAGTAACAAAAAATTCATATTAAAAATGCTGATCAATTATTTCTCTTCCAATCCGAGGTTGAAGACGATTTCTTGAAACTTTGGCTTGATCAGCTAGTTGCTTATCTGTGGATATACATATGTTTAAGTATTATTCTCTTATTATCAACTTGTTTTCTCGTGAAATGGAACTTAGTGTCGATATGCTTAGAATGCTTATGAGAAACCGGGTTATTAGCTAACGAGATACAGCTGTTATTGTCTTCATATATAGTATCGGATTATTTCTATGGGCCTTACTAACAACCAAATCTAGTATACGGCTTAAGTATAATCTCCACATTTTCCAAAATGTGTGTACCAATAACGAATTTAATAGTCGGCTTTAGTGCTAGTAAGGAGTTAAATTTTAATGTACAGAAAGTCATGTTTAATTTTACAAATATGTCATTAAAGACCAGAGTAATGCCAATGTACTAATTTAATAGCACGAACAATACTAAAAAGGATTAGATTTGGTATCTAGAATACTAAAATTATGCGTTAAATAGTAATTGAATTTAGCTGAAACTATATAAGCGTTATTCGATTTTCATGAATTTTAAAAATTCCTTAATCTTCATTATTATATACTGAAACACTTTACAGTAAAAATGTGGTTTTCATGAATGTTTCATTGAAACAATTAATTACTACATATTTCGTTATACAAAATTATTGTTTGATGAAAATAATATTATATTAGAGTTTCAAAAAGAATTGTTATGGAATCCAGTTTCCATTTAGGAGGGAAAATGGAACCAACAAAGAGTATTAACTTCAGTGCATTGGTATCACCGCTTTATATGTATGAACAAGCGAAGAAAACAATATCAGCTGATTTTCTTTATTTCGACTTTTGAATGCCAAGTGTGTAGGCGTCTCCTGATATTGGTATCTAAAATAAACATTCAATTCAATTTTAAATTATAATCACTGTCCTTCTAGCACCATGGAAGAAAATAAAAATTCAAATTCAATTATGTAGTAGATTCAGTGAAAATGTAGTAAATTCTTTGAAAGAGCCAATTTTAAGTAAAAGTCGACTATTAAAACATTATTAGTACACTTTAGACTTAAGTGTGTATTAATATTTACGTCGAAACCTTTTTTAAGTCACGACTAATGATTCGTTGTTAGTAAGGCCCTATATGAATACTATTTAGTAAAGATCTAATCCATAAAGTTTCTCTGACACCCTCGAACAATGCCATGTATTCAGCTTCGGTTGATGAAGCTCCTGCTGAATTTTGCCTCTTTGTATTCCCACAAATTAAGTTATTATATTAGCAAATAGCTTAAACAAATATCCAGTTGTACTTTTTCGATCAGTTTCACTTCCTCCCCGGTCAGCGTCCACATATCCAACCAAAACTTTCCCGTATGCTAATTTCTTAAAAGTTGATTTAAGGTTTATCGTACCTTTAACGTATCTCAAAATTCTTTTAAAACTCTGCCAAAGCTCTTTATTATTATACCCTATCCTAAGGGTATATTAAGTTTGACACATAGTTTGTAACATAGAGAAATAATCGAGATAGACCCTATAAAGTATATATATTCGTGATCAGCATCAATAGCGAAATCGATTGAGCGATGACCGTCCGTCCGTCCGTCCGTCCGTATGTCACCGCTTTTTGGGCCTTAAATTTTGAGCTAGGACGATGAAATTTCATATCTGGGCTTCTGAGAAAAAGATACAGTACAAGTGTAAAAATTTTTGAAATCCGCCCACTGCCACGCCCACTTTTTCATAACTTCACTAAATTATATGAAACCGAAAAATTTTGTTAAGACCAAATATTTAGGCATTCAGATTCCCTACAATCCACCCATACAAAAGTTTTGGCCACGCCCACTTTTTGGGGGCGTTATCATCAAAAAACCTATTTTGATAAAATTTTACATGTAACATCCTCAAACGTTCGACATTATAGCTATATTTGAGTACCATATGCAATTTGGCCATGCCCACTTTATAGAGAGGAGGATAGGGTATCATACGATCCGTTCCAGACGGATTGTAGCTTTTCTGTATGTTTATACCCTATCCTAAGGGTATATTAAGTTTGACACATAGTTTGTAACATAGAGAAATAATCGAGATAGACCCTATAAAGTATATATATTCGTGATCAGCATCAATAGCGAAATCGATTGAGCGATGACCGTCCGTCCGTCCGTCCGTCCGTATGTCACCGCTTTTTGGGCCTTAAATTTTGAGCTAGGACGATGAAATTTCATATGTGGGCTTCTGACGAAAAGATACAGTAGAAGTGTAAATTTTTTTTACATCCGCCCACTGCCACGCCTACTTTTTTATAACTTTACTAAATTATATGAAACCGAAAAATTTTGTTAAGACCAAATATTTGGGTATTTAGATTCCCTACAATTCACCCATAGAACAGTTTTATCCACGCCCACTTTTTGTGGGCGTTATCATCAAAAAACCTATTTTGATAAAATTTTACATCCTCAAACGTTCGACATTTTAGCTATATTTGAGTAGAAAATGCAATTTGGCCACGCGCACTTTATAGAGAGGAGGATAGGTTATCAGACGATCCGTTCCAGACGGATTGTAGCTTTTCTGTATGTTTTGTATTATTTTAGGGTGTTAAAATTGTTTTTTATGAAATCTGGCAATAGCAATTTTCGCCTAATTTCTAATTATAACCTACGTGGAAATCAGCATCAATAACGAAATCGATTGAGCGATGACCGTCCGTCCGTATGTCATCGCTTTTTGGGCCTTAAATTTTGAGCTAGGACGATGAAATTGGGCTTCTGAGAAAAAAATACAGTACAAGTGTAAACATTTTTGAAATACGCCCACTGCCACGCCCACGCTTTCATAACTTCACTAAATTATATGAAACCGAAAAATTTTGTTAGGACCAAATATTTAGGCATTCAGATTCCCTACAATCCACCCATACAACAGTTTTGGCCACGCCCACTTTTTGGGGGCGTTTTCATAAAAAAAAACCGATTTTTGGCCTTAAATTCTTAATTAGGACGCTAAAATTTCTTCTGAGAAAAATATACGGCACAAGTGTAAATTTTTTTTTAATTCGTTCACTTTTTATAACTTCACTAAATTATATGAAACCGAAAAATTTTGTTAAAACCAAATATGTATGCATTCAGATTCCCTACAATCCACCCATACAAAAGTTTTGGCCACGCCCACTTTTTGGGGGCGTTTTCATCACAAAACCGATTTTTAGGCCTTAAATTTTGAGCTAGGACGATGAAATTTCATACCTGGGCTTCTGAGAAAAAAATACAGTACAAGTGTAAATTTTTTTTACATCCACCCACTGCCACGCCTACTTTTTTATAACTTCACTAAATTATATGAAACTGAAAAATTTTGTTAGGTCCAAATATTTGGGTATTTAGATTCCCTACAATTCACCCATAGAACAGTTTTGGCCACGCCCACTTTTTGGGGGCGTTTTCATCAAAAAACCGATTTTGATAAAATTTTACATGTAACATCCTCAAAAGTTCGACATTATAGCTATAGTTGAGTACGAAATGCAATTTGGCCACGCCCACTTTATAGAGAGGAGGATAGGGTATCATACGATCCGTTCCAGACGGATTGTAGCTTTTCTGTATGTTTAAGAGATAAGTAAGTATCGTTCGTTAGTTGTGAAGTAGGTGTACCACAAGTATCGTTCGTTAGTTGTGAAGTAGGTGTACCACAAGTATAGACAGACTGAAAGTGACTACCGAATATGTTACAAATAGTCAATAGATTAGAAGAAGAGACATTGTTAAGACACATACAGTTAGGAATACCATTAGAGTGCCCTTTGTTATTGATAAAACTCCAAAAATACTTGCTATTACACTTTAACTTGGATTCGACAGACTGAACATACTGTCTGTAAACGAACTTATTTAAGACATCAAACTGTTTTTTTGAGTACCCGATATTGCTTTAACAGTCCCGGGTCATTGTTATTTTTGCGGAACTGCTTGTATATCTTATTTTTCTTATTATTTAAATTAATGATTGTACTATTGAACCAAATAGGTTTAGTACCTGCAACAGACCTTATTTTAGGTGTAAACATGTCGATTGTCATTTTAACAGTTAAATAAGTTATACGAGCCATTTAGATTCACATCATTAAAAACAGCTGACTAATCAACACCATATATATAATTAAAGATGTTATTGAAATTGGCTTTAGCATAATTCTACTTAAAATTATTCACACATGAACACGATTTAAGATATTGATAAAATTCAAATTGCAAAGATAATACTACATGAAAATCAGAATTACGAGAAAGAGGAGTTATGGAGTTACTAATACTAATACTAATCTCAGAATTTACAAATACCAAATCAAGGATATTATTAAATTCATTAGGCAAATAATTACTCTGTCGAAGAACAAGCTGAGTAATCGTAATTAACATTAACATTACCATTAACATTAACATTAACATTAACATTAACATTAACATTAACATTAACATTAACATTAACATTAACATTAACATTAACATTAACATTAACATTAACATTAACATTAACATTAACATTAACATTAACATTAACATTAACATTAACATTAACATTAACATTAACATTAACATTAACATTAACATTAACATTAACATTAACATTAACATTAACATTAACATTAACATTAACATTAACATTAACATTAACATTAACATTAACATTAACATTAACATTAACATTAACATTAACATTAACATTAACATTAACATTAACATTAACATTAACATTAACATTAACATTAACATTAACATTAACATTAACATTAGCATTAACATTAACAACATTAACATTAACGCTCATGATCATAATTAACATTAAAGGGTAAAAGACTAGAAACATCAGAATCAAAAGACCAAACTAAATTAGGTATGTTAAAGTCTCCAAGTATGATAACATGCTAATGATCATTTAAGTTATTTGAGATGAAAGAACAATTATCAATATAAGTGTGCGGGTGCTTTCAAATAGACCCTTGGATTTGTATTTTTCCTCGTGGAGGAGTTGATTGGAGAAATGAATAAAAAACAAAGACAGGTTAGATTTCGGGTCTTTATTCACGAGTTGGGTGTCTTACGTCGTTGAGGTAAAGTAAAAAGAGAACGAGTGTTGTTAATAGGGAAAGGAACTGGGTAAGTTGATAGTTGGCTTTAAAATAAGAAGCGACCTCTTACATAAAATCTTTACGCTATATAAAAGTTATCGATTTTCGTCGAACTAAAAATTATATATTTTTCACATGAACAATGAGCCTTATATAATTAATACGGACTAGGTGGTATATAACTTACAATTAAAATAACTTCAGTGCAAGGATTAAATTTTATACTAACTAACTAGCTACTTGGTCAACATCGAAAGCTGCAACTGGCTGAGGTAGCTTAATTCCATCCCAGCGCCATGAGTAATTTACCAATCGGTAACAGCGGAAGACTAAATATTGGTCTCTATTCAACATTTCTTCATTGTGATGGTTTTCATTTAACCAGGTCTCAGTAAAAACAATGACATCGTATTGACCAGATGAAGAGAAAAGGAGCACATCGCGCAACTTTGTACGAAGACCGCCAGTATTTTGGTAGTATAAGTTGAGGGAAGTTAAGTCCTTGAGTTTGTTGACTGAGAATTCTCGTTGTTAGGAATTCTTTTACAAGCATGTCACTAGGCCAAAAGCCAGGATTAACCAGTAATTTCCCAGTTTGTGGAGGTGATAAACGCCCAGATAGGTTATCTACTGTCAAACTATGGCATCTAATGTTGCTAGTATCTACGCCTTTCGACGTAATATACTCCAAAATATCAGTAGTCTTTGTACCATATTCGAGACGCGATAAAAATACTATGAAAGGCGGCGGTACCACTTTAAGAGAGCAGCCAATAGGAGCTCCAGTCAACCGCTGATGTACATCTTCCGCATCCTTTCGCAACTTCATGAGGGATATCCCTTCGGGTCAGGGGTTAGAATATACCCGAGGTAGGCATGCCTGTCGTAAGAGGCGTATACGCGGGATAATAAGTATGCACACAAATGCAATGGATAAAACAATAAGATATAATACCCCAGGTGGCAGTCCAGATTCACTGGAAAATCCACCCTCTTCGGAGGTCGGCTCTACGGATTCTGGGGAGAGCCAATTATTGCATCTTATAAATCCCTTTGTGAACAAATCAAGGGTAGCACGGTCCCCACCATCAAGGACGTGTGTCTCCGGAAAAGAAGTCCGCGGAGGAGCACGCTCAAGACAAACGCGACTCAGAGAAATTTAAGCAAATGACGGAAGAAAACAAAAACCTCCGTCTAAAACTAAATGAAATGGATCTTCTTTATCAAGAACTAAAAAAAGAAGTAGAATTCTTAAAAAATTAAAATTTAGCTTTAAAGAGCTTAAAACCGTCTCAAGGAAAACCACGTCCTCCGCCGGCTATAAATATCGTCGGAATTACGGACTATATTAAATTGCATCGTCTGCTTAAAGAAACTGCTAGTTCAGAATTTAAAGTCACGTTAATTCGGAATAACGAATGGAAAGTCAAAGTAGATGATTCCGACAGTTACCGCGCTATATCTAAAAAACTAAATGCGGAAAAGATACAGTGGTATACTTACGCAAGTAAGTTCGAAAGACCTCTCCGCGTCATAGCAAGGGGTATACATTCATCGTGCACGAAAGACGACGTTATAAGTGACGTTAAATCAAAAGGCTTAGAAATTATTGACGCCATAAATATCTTGAAGAAGACAAAACAACAAACCGAAGATGGGCATGAAATCTTAGTCAAGCATGGACTTCTATTGTTTATGCTCACTTTCGAGAGAAACGAAAATATAGACGATATCTACAAAATAAAGAATATTCTGAATATGGTAGTAAAAATTGAACCTATGCGCACAAATTCAAGATCGATACCGCAGTGCAAACGTTGCCAAGGCTTTAATCATATACAATCGTACTGTCAAAAGGAACCGAAATGTGTAAAATGTGCTGGAAGCCATTTATCCGAAAAATGCGATCTAAAAAAAGAAGCCCCGGCTACTTGCGCAAATTGCAAAGGTAAGCATCCGGCAAACTATCGTGGTTGTAAAGTTGCGAATGAACTGCAAAAAAGGCGCGATACTTTACATCAAAACGTTATGCCGACTAAAGAGAAGCGAGAAACCGCAAAGAAAAAAGTAGCTACCAACAAAGAAACACCCAAAGAGGGAAATAGTACGGTATCGATGTCCGAAATAAAGGTAACCCCGAAACCTTCAGGTACCAAATCGTATGCCCAGGCCGTAAAAGCCAACCAGACAAACAAAGAAAGAGCTTCTTCGACGGATCCAGTTTCGCAAGTATTCTCTATAATCCTTGCCAAACTTGAGGAACAAACTAAAATTAACAGTATAATATTTGACAAACTAAGCAAGCTTGAGACAAAGCCTCGTACAAAACATAAAACTAAATGAATATGAACAGATCAATTAAAATTCTAACATGGAATGCAAATGGTCTCAAAGAAAAAATCACGGAACTAGAGATATTCTTGAGAAACGTCAACATTGACGTGTGCTTGATCTCGGAAACTCATTTAACAAGGGAACCTGGATTAAAAATAAGAGGATTTTGTGCATACCACGCATACCATCCCTCGGGAAGACCCAGAGGGGGTTCTTCTTTATTTATCAAAGACTGCATCAAGCATTTTTTAAATTCCATGACAGAACTTGACGCAATACAAGCAACTTCAGTTCGGGTAAAGAACAAGAGAATGGATATTAATATATCATCTATTTATTTTCCTCCGCGTTATAAGCTTACTAGTATCGAGCTTGTAGACCTCTTCGGCTCACTTTGAACGAATTTTATTATTGGCGGCGACTTTAATGCCAAACACACGTTCTGGGGTTCGAGAAAAAATTCAACCAGAGGTAGACTGTTGTACAAAGTCGGTATGGACTTCGGAGTAGACTTCCATTCGACAGGAAAACCGACTTACTGGCCCTCCGACGTAGCGAAAACTTTGACCTCTCCTCTGACCACACACCGATAGTTTTAACAATAAGTGATAGGCTAATGAAAGCAGAAGGAGTATCGAGGCTAACAAATAATAGGACTAACTGGGATGGTTTCAGGCACGATAGCGAAACAAAAATTACGTTGAATATGTCACTGAAAACACCACTTGAGCTAGAGATAGACCTCAAAAATTTTATTTCGACTATTCAGAACGCTGCATGGAAAAACACTCGAAGAAAGAAAGTAGCCAAAGAAGAGCGAACAAATTACCCGCCAGAAATAAAATAACTTATTCGCAAAAAGAGGAAAGCGCGCAAGGTATGGCAACAATCTCGCTACCCCCAACATAAAGCATACCTTAACTTGTTATGCAATAAACTTAAAAAAAAAACAATTCAAGACTTAAAAAATCACGAGACATCGGTCTATCTCGAAGGCTTAACAAACGAAAAAAAACTTCAAATTACTCACTCTGGAAAGCAGTGAAAAATATAAAGAAGCCTCAAATGCATTTGGCATCAATCCGAAAAAATAATGGTGAATGGGCAAAGAGTGACAAAGAAAAGGCAGATGTATTTGCTGAACATCTCGTACAAACGTTTAAGCCTTTTGATGGACAAATGTTGATAGGTGATCAAAGTGATATGCCTCCGACATCTGATAATTTTAGAATAAAACGTGTGTCGTTAACTGAACTCCGTCAGGCAATTAAAAATTTGAAAAATAACAAAGCACCTGGCTATGACTTAATTACCGGACAAATTCTCAAGGAATTACCAAAAAAGGGGTTAATTAAACTCCAGCACATAATAAACGCTTCGTTTAGGTTGTTGCACGTTCCAAATTCGTGGAAAGTCGCAGAAGTGATAATGATCCCGAAACCGGGTAAACCGCGAAACGACAAAAAATCGTATAGACCGGTATCACATCACTGTTACCTATAACATCGAAGCTATTCGAATCGCCTTATACCTGATCACCAATTTGGTTTCAGAAAGAATCACTCCACAATTGACCAGGTATTTAGAATAACTAACGAAATCGAAAAAGCACTAGAGGAAAAACAGGTTTGCTCTAGCGTTTTACTTGACGTGTCCCAGGCCTTTGACAAGGTTTGGCACGATGGCCTAAAATATAAACTCAGTAGAATCTTTCCGAAAAAGTTATACAGCGTTTTAGAATCCTACCTCAAAAATAGGATATTTAGAGTTAAGCACGGAACGGACTACTCAGAGTTTAAGGATATTGTCGCCGGGGTTCCACAAGGGAGTGTCCTTGGTCCTACTCTGTTCCTGTTATATACTCGTGTACTGAGGGTACAATAGTAGCTACCTTCGCGGACGATACGGCTATTCTGGCTACGGAAAGCACAGTCGAGTCCGCTACTGAAAAACTTCAATGCGCTTTAAATAAAATTTGCGATTGGACAAAACTTTGGCGTATTGCTCTCAATGAGACCAAATCCACGCATACTAATTTTACATATAGAAACATAAACAATATATCCGTCTTCATTAATTCGGTACAAATACCGTACGCAAATGAAGCCAAATATTTCGGGATGACGTTAGATGCTAAGCTCAAGTGGAAGGCGCATGTCAAAAAAAAAAAGTGACGAACTTGAGAACCGGTACCGAGAAATGTACTGGCTACTCGGACGACATTCCAAGTTAAGCACATACAACAAACTGCTTATATATAAGCAAGTGCTAAAACGTATATGGACTTACGGCATACAACTCTGCGGCTGCACTAAAGCAAGTAACAGAGAATCCATACAATCATTTCAAAACAAAGTCATTAGGGCTATTGTGAATGCTCCCTGGTATCTCCGAAATAATGATATACAGAGAGATCTATTGATCCCAACCGTGGACGAAGAAATAATAAAATTTGCTAGGAAGTTACGAACTCGACTTGTTGGTCATTGCAACCATGCCATACTCCAAACATTGGACATGAGAAATCTCGTGCGTCGACTCCAACGAACGAAACCATTTGATTTAGGGCAATGAGTACCAACCACTCTTAGTGGTTCTAGTGGGTGACTTTACCGAAAATCTACCTGCCTCACGCGTACATATAATGTAACCAAAACTACTGGATGGGGAAACCTAGTTGTAGTAAACGACAATAAATAAGGGAAGAGTGTGTTTAGTCAGTAAAAATCTGACACTACTATGAGTACACGGGTATCATAGTGTCTTTTTGAAGATTCACACCAACCCACGAAAAAAAAAAAAAAATAAATGAGGGATATCTAGAACCAGGCTAGAGCAGTTGGATCCGTCATATGTGTATAAATCGGTGTCAGTTTGTTGAACTGCAACACTGTTTCAACCAATGGTGACCATTGATGATATTGGAACTTTGCAGCACAGGTTGCTGATTTACCATTTAGTTTCTCCTGTTGGGTAGACGGATCTATGCTAAAAGTTAAATACGTCTTGTATTTCGGAAAAGATAGGCAATTAAACGCTTTCTGAAGCTTAATAATTTTCCAATGCAGGACGTCTGGTGAAATATTCCTATGCTTCTCGCAATAAAAGCATAAACCTGGAGTAGAAATGATTTTGTCTATATCCTTTCCTTTAAGACCAATGCATTTTGCATGAGCAGTTTCAATGCAAACTCCGCACGAAATATTTAAATCATTCGTGGTTTTTTTACAAATGTAACAATCTGGGTTACTCATTGTTTTTATTTTATAAATAAGAATATGCTGAGATGGTAACTCTGTTTAGGCCTCTTAAAACTACTAGAATATAAAAACAAAATAAATAAATACAAATTTAAAGAACTTAACAACTAAAACCATCAGGGCTATTTAATAACAGATTTAAATTAGTCTTAAATGCGTTCCGACTAAGATGAAAATCTAAATGACTACAATAATTATTAGATTCTCTAAAGCATCTAGAGATTGGTTCATTATAACCATAGTTAACCCTATGATAAGGTACATAGAGCAAAAAACGATTTCTAAGAACTGTTGAAGGAGCATAGAATCCACTTAATGAAAGGAGAAAAGGGCAATCAATATGACAATTTATCAAATCGCGAATAAACATAATAGAAAAATATTGCCTTCTTACGAAAAGAGGTAGAACTCCAAATAATTTGCACCTCGTCTAAAAGACTAGAAACATCAGAATCAAAAGACCAAACTAAATTAGGTATGTTAAAGTCTCCAAGTATGATAACATGCTGATGATCATTAAAGTTATTTGAGATGAAAGAACAATTATCAATATAAGTGTGCGGGTGCTTTCAAATAGACCCTTGGATTTGTATTTTTCCTCGTGGAGGAGTTGATTGGAGAAATGAATAAAAAACAAAGACAGGTTAGATTTCGGGTCTTTATTCAGGAGTTGGGTGTCTTACGTCGTTGAGGTAAAGTAAAAAGAGAACGAGTGTTGTTAATAGGGAAAGGAACTGGGTAAGTTGATAGTTGGCTTTAAAATAAGAAGCGACCTCTTACATAAAATCTTTACACTATATAAAAGTTATCGATTTTCGTCGAACTAAAAATTATATATTTTTCACATGAACAATGAGCCTTATATAATTAATACGGACTAGGTGGTATATAACTTACAATTAAAATAACTTCAGTGCAAGGATTAAATTTTATACTAACTAACTAGCTACTTGGTCAACATCGAAAGCTGTAACTGGCTGAGGTAGCTTAATTCCATCCCAGCGCCATGAGGATCGTACAGCAGCCAATACTCCACCACCCCTCATACAATCGGTAACAGCGGAAGACTAAATATTGGTCTCTATTCAACATTTCTTCATTGTGATGGTTTTCATTGAGCCAGGTCCAGAAATCATTGAGTAAAGAGATATTATATATTTATTTACATTGTTTTTGTTGTAATTCGCTCTTTGTCCTAGTGGTGGAATAAGTACACAGCGGATGTGTTCGCAAAACGGAAGCTTTTGCTATAAATATTGTGCATTGGAAACAATACTGGAAAATCAATGTGAAAGGAAAAAATTAATATCAGAAATTCAATTTAAAATAATTATTGATTGTTTTTCGAATTGAATAAAAAACATACAGAAAAGCTACAATCCGTCTAAAACGGATCGTCTGATACCCTATCCTCCTCTCTATAAAGTGGGCGTGGCCAAATTGCATATTGTACTCAAATATAGCTATAATGTCGAACGTTTGAGGATGTTACATGTAAAATTTTATCAAAATAGGTTCTTTGATGATAACGCCCCCAAAAAGTGGGCGTGGACAAAACTTTAGTATGGGTGGATTGTAGGGAATCTGAATGCCTAAATATTTGGTCTTAACAAAATTTTTCGGTTTCATATAATTTAGTGAAGTTATAAAAAAGTAGGCGTGGCAGTGGGCGGATGTAAAAAAATTTTACACTTGTACTGTATTTTCTTCTCAGAAGCCCAGGTATGAAATTTCATCGTCCTAGCTCAAAATTTAAGGCCCAAAACTCGGTTTTGTGATGAAAACGCCCCCAAAAAGTGGGCGTGGCCAAAACTTTTGTATGGGTGGATTGTAGGGAATCTGAATGCCTAAATATTTGGTCTTAACAAAATTTTTCGGTTTCATATAATTTAGTGAAGTTATGAAAAAGTGGGCGTGGCAGTGGGCGGATTTCAAAAATTTTTACACTTGTACTGTATCTTTTTCTCAGAAGCCCAGATATGAAATTTCATCGTCCTAGCTCAAAATTTAAGGCCCAAAAAGCGGTGACATACGGACGGACGGACGGACGGACGGACGGACGGACGGACGGACGGTCATCGCTCAATCGATTTCGCTATTGATGCTGATCACGAATATATATACTTTATAGGGTCTATCTCGATTATTTCTCTATGTTACAAACTATGTGTCAAACTTAATATACCCTTAGGATAGGATATAAAAATGTATTTGCAAAATTATTGTTGAGCAACTGCTTATTTGTTTTTGATTTCAATGACGAATGCAAAACATTTGCTTACCGAAAATGTTTTTCTCATTTTCACTCACATATAATGCTTTTATTGCAATATAAAATTATTTTTAAATATTTCAATGAGGCTGATTATGTAGATCATATCTGGGAACACCACGTTAGCTAGAACGACAAAAATCTCGAAAATAAACCTTATAAATCTCGAATGCAAAAATCTCGAATGGCACAAAATCTAGAAAGTACAAAAATTTCGAAAGACTAAATCTCGAAAACATAATTTTTTTGAAATTTTTTTCTCTTCATTTTAATTTTGAAAATAATGAAAACTGCTCTAAAATGTAAACTCTGTAATTTTTGATTTAAAATATCAAAAGTTTGACACATTTTCATAAAAACATACAGAAAAGCTACAATCCGTCTGGAACGGATCGTATGATACCCTATCCTCCTCTCTATAAAATGGGCTTGGCCAAATTGCATTTTGTACTCAAATATGGCTATAACCTCGAAAGTTTGAGGATGTTACATGTAAAATTTTATCAAAATCGGTTTTTTGATGAAAACGCCCCCAAAAAGTGGGCGTGACCAAAACTGTTCTATGGGTGAATTGTAGGGAAGTTGTATACCTAAATATTTGGTCTTAACAAAATTTTTCGGTTTCATATAATTTAGTGAAGTTATAAAAAAGTAGGCGTGGCAGTGGGCGGATGTAAAAAAAATTTACACTTGTACTGTATCTTTTTCTTGGAAGCCCAGATATGAAATTTCAGCGTACTAGTTAATAATTGAAGTCCCTAAACTCGGTTTTGTGATGAAAACGCCCCCAAAAAGTGGGCGTGGCCAAAACTTTTGTATGGGTGGATTGTAGGGAATCTGAATGCCTAAATATTTGGTCTTAACAAAATTTTTCGGTTTCATATAATTTAGTGAAGTTATGAAAAAGTGGGCGTGGCAGTGGGCGGATTTCAAAAATTTTTACACTTGTACTGTATCTTTTTCTCAGAAGCCCAGATATGAAATTTCATCGTCCTAGCTCAAAATTTAAGGCCCAAAAAGCGGTGACATACGGACGGACGGACGGACGGACGGACGGACGGACGGACGGTCATCGCTCAATCGATTTCGCTATAATTGCTGATCACGAATATATATACTTTATATGGTCTATCTCGATTATTTCTCTATGTTACAAACTATGTGTCAAACTTAATATACCCTTAGGATAGGGTATAAAAACATACAGAAAAGCTACAATCCGTCTGGAACGGATTGTCTGATACCCTATCCTCCTCTCTATAAAGTGGGCGTGGCCAAATTGCATTTCGTACTCAAATATGGCTATAAACTCGAACGTTTGAGGATGTTACATGTAAAATTTTATCAAAATCGGTTTTTTTGATGAAAACGCCCCCAAAAAGTGGGCGTGACCAAAACTGTTCTATGGGTGAATTGTAGGGAATCTGTATACCTAAATATTTGGTCTTAACAAAATTTTTCGTTTTCATATAATTTAGTGAAGTTATAAAAAAGTAGGCGTGGCAGTGGGCGGATGTAAAAAAAATTTACACTTCTACTGTACCTTTTCGTTAGAAACCCAGATATGAAATTTCAGCGTCCTAGTTAAAAATTTAAGGCCCAAAAATCGGTTTTATGATAAAAACGCCCCCAAAAAGTGGGCGTGGCCAAAACTTTTGTTTGAGTGGATTGTAGGGAATCTGAATGCCTAAATATTTGGTTTTAACAAAATTTTTCGGTTTCATATAATTTAATGAAGTTATGAAAAAGTGGGCGTGGCAGTGGGCGGATTTCAAAAATTTTTACACTTGTACTTGTAAGCCCAGATATGAAATTTCATCGTCCTAGCTCAAAATTTAAGGCCCAAAAAGCGGTGATATACGGACGGACGGACGGACGGACGGACGGTCATCGCTCAATCGATTTCGCTATTGATGCTGATCACGAATATATACACTTTATAGGGTCTATCTCGATTATTTCTCTATGTTACAAACTATGTGTCAAACTTAATATACCCTTAGGATATTGTATAAAAACGTACATCTGTCTAATATTAAACATACAGAAAAGCTACAATCCGTCTGGAACGGATCGTATGATACCCTATCCTCGTTTCTACAAAGTGCTCATGCCCAAATTGCATTTGGTACTCAAATATGGCTATAACGTCGAACGTTTTAGTATGTTTCATGAAAAATTTTATCAAAATATGTTTTTTGATGATAACGCCCCCACAAAGTGGGCGTGGCCAAAACTGTTCTATGGGTGAATTATAGGGAATATAAATACCCAAATATTTGGTCTTAACAAAATTTTTCGGTTTCATATAATTTAGTGAAGTTATAAAAAAGTAGGCGTGGCAGTGGGCGGATGTAAAAAAATTTACACTTCTACTGTATCTTTTCCTCAGAAGCCCAGATATGAAATTTCATCGTCCTAGCTCAAAATTTAAGGCCCAAAAAGCGGTGACATACGGACGGACGGACGGACGGACGGACGGACGGACGGTCATCGCTCAATCGATTTCGCTATTGATGCTGATCGCGAATATATATACTTTATAGGTTCTATCGCGATTATTTCTCTATGTTACAAACTATGTGTCAAACTTAATATACCCTTAGGATAGGGTATAAAAATGCTCCTAAATTTGCAGGTCATTATAATATTCTTGATGATAAAAATAATCACTTCCTATACGCGAAGAAAACGGGTATGTAAAAATGAGAATTAAACAAGTGGAGATAGCTAATAACACTGACACAATCTTACATATAATAAATCCATCTGAAATGATGAGAGTTCTAGATCAATTAGAATCAAACCTAGTTCACTTAAAATTAGAAGATTCAATTGCACTGTATTCAGAAATTAAATTAGTAAAAACTAAATTAAGAACCATAAGTAGATCAAATAGACAAAAAAGGGGTTTATTAAATTTCGTAGACACAGTTCAAAACTGGTTATTTGGAACAATGGACGACAATGACCGTCAAGAAATAATGGATCATTTGAAGATTACGGACACTAATAACCATAAAGCTATTGAAAATCTTAATAAACAAATTAAAATAAACGATCATTTTAACAAGACATTATATGACTTAAAAATACTTATAGAAAACGATAGAAGAAAAATTTTAGAATCATACAATAATACAAATAACATAGTTAAGGAATTAAATTACAAAGTTTTATTTCTAGATCAAGAAACCAAATTAAGGTATTTAGAAAACAAAGTGAATTAAATACTTGACAACATAATGGCAACTAAGAACAATTTACTTCATCCGAGTATCTTAACCATAGAAGAAAATACCAGTAAATTATGTAATAGCAGAGTTACAATTAATTAAACCGATACCAAATTCCAATAGTTTGCAAATTGATGCATCAGAAGAATTAGTTGTGGAAATAAATGAACAAATATACGAATATAATGAAAAAGCTCTGTTTAGACATTTAAAATATAGTACGAATTGTATATTGAAGGAAACATGTTCATTAGTTTATAATAATGTAACTAGTATAAAAGAATTAGACGATGAATCTATTTTGATAATAAATATGAATAATGAAACGCTATTACAAGATTGTGATAAACGAATTATAAATTTAACGGGAAACTATTTAATCAATTTTAATAATTGTATATTAGAAATAAAACAAAATAAATTTTATAATAAGAAAATTACTGTAACTGATAAGTACTATTATCCAGCCAATAATGTAAAGGAAATGTTTCTTAAACCAATAAAATTAGATGAAATAATAATGAATAGTGTGGAAAATTTAAAACAAATTAAGGAACTGCAATATCATAAAAATGTAACCTACGGTACATCTATAAGCCTTATGCTGATAATAATCTTTATGGCTGTTGGTATATTCTTTTATGTATCTTGGAAAACTAGAAAAAATAAGATTAGTATAATCAATAACATGAAGCCGGAGACTTCTGATTCAAAGCGAGGAGGAGTTACATATGTCAGCAGCGAACATCCGCCAAAAACAGGAAATGCTGACAAAGACCTTGTCAATGACCTACCAAGTGCATACCAAATCAAACCAAAAGAGAAACCGCTTGCTTGGTGATTTGTATGACACAAGCAAGTGGGCGTGGCCAAATTCCATTTTGTACTCAAATATAGCTATAATGTCGAACGTTTGAGGATGTTACATGTAAAATTTCATGAAAATCGGTTTTTTGATGAAAACGCCCCCAAAAAGTGGGCGTGACCAAAACTGTTCTATGGGTGAATTGTAGGGAATCTGTATACCTAAATATTTGGTCTTAACAAAATTTTTCGTTTTCATATAATTTAGTGAAGTTATAAAAAAGTAGGCGTGGCAGTGGGCGGATGTAAAAAAAATTTACATTTCTACTGTATCTTTTCGCCATAAGCCCAGATATGAAATTTCAGCGTCCTAGTTAAAAATGTAAGGCCCAAAAATTGGTTTTATGATGAAAACGCCCCCAAAAAGTGGGCGTGGCCAAAAATTTTGTATGGGTGGATTGTAGGGAATCTGAATGCCTAAATATTTGGTCTTAACAAAATTTTTCGGTTTCATATAATTTAGTGAAGTTATGAAAAAGTGGGCGTGGCAGTGGGCGGATTTCAAAAATTTTTACACTTGTACTGTATCTTTTTCTCAGAAGCCCAGATATGAAGTTTCATCGTCCTAGCTCAAAATTTAAGCCCCAAAAGCGGTGACATACGGACGGACGGACGGACGGACGGTCATCGCTCAATCGATTTCGCTATTGATGCTGATCACGAATATATATACTTTAGAGGGTCTATCTCGATTATTTCTCTATGTTACAAACTATGTGTCAAACTTAATATACCCTTAGGATAGGGTATAAAAATGAACTTATGCGCCATGGCCTTGGACAGACATTTGTAAGTCTGTAACTCGATTGTGGATTCATGTCCCACTGAAGACGGACTTACATATATCCTTGCGCGCTAATAGTTACCATTGTCTCAAAAATTAATATTAATTCAAAATTTTTATTTTAAGGCTATTAATTTATTAATTTTTTCTACATTTCTGGTGTTTGAGATTTTGCTTTCGAGATTTTTTTCCTTCTAGATTTTTTTTCCAAGATTTTTTTTGTTCTACATTTTTATTTTCTATATTTTATTTTTCTAGATATCGTGGTAAACTCATCACATCTTTCTCATATATGTTTTTCAATATGTCTAAAATATTGAAATGTGTATGTATTTGGCCATAATGGATGTTAGTAGCATTTCTAACTTTTAAAGTGTCGCCGTTCTCTCAAATTCAAAATACATTAACATTTTGAACCCTATGTTAGGCTTGCAAATGAAAACAATATTAATCCATGAATGCATGTATTCATATGTATATCAACCACTAATTTATTCTTTTGTTAATTAAATTACAAAAATCTAAATTTTGCCGGTACAAACTATATTATCTGCAATGTGAATCCTAGAGTTTTTTTATACCCTATCCTAAGGGTATATTAAGTTTGACACATAGTTTGTAACATAGAGAAATAATCGAGATAGACCCTATAAAGTATATATATTCGTGATCAGCATCAATAGCGAAATCGATTGAGCGATGACCGTCCGTCCGTCCGTCCGTCCGTATGTCACCGCTTTTGGTGCTTAAATTTTGAGCTAGGACGATGAAATTTCATATCTGGGCTTCTGAGAAAAAGATACAGTACAAGTGTAAAAATTTTTGAAATCCGCCCACTGCCACGCCCACTTTTTCATAACTTCACTAAATTATATGAAACCGAAAAATTTTGTTAAGACCAAATATTTAGGTATATAGATTCCCTACAATTCACCCATAGAACAGTTTTGGTCACGCCCACTTTTTGGGGGCGTTTTCATAAAAAAACCGATTTTGATAAAATTTTACATGTAACATCCTCAAACGTTCGACATTATAGCTATATTTGAGTACAAAATGCAATTTGGCCACGCCCACTTTATAGAGAGAAGGATAGGGTATCAGACGATCCGTTCCAGACGGATTGTAGCTTTTCTGTATGTTTTTTAATAAAAAACATCCACTTGAGAGCTAAGTAGTTACAAATCGAAAAGTGATCAAAGGCTTTGCATAATAATTAAGTGGTTTAACGCCCATCGTTATTTAATTTTTCTTCCTTTTTTTCCTTCTTCACAATATTACTGTTAACTTAATAATTTTCAACTTAAAAAAAAAAAAACAGAATTTCAATAATTTCTTTTTAATATTTCTCATTATGTACATACATATGTATATTTCTCCATTGAACAAAATTTCAAAATTCGAACTAATGTTTTCCAACAACATAAATACAATTTTAAGTTATTTTATCGTCAACCCAGAAGTAAAGATCAAAAGTGTGCATTTCACATTTATTTCTTATCTTCATATTGTAAAATGCAATCAGATATTGTGAGTGCTTATATTTTTCTTTAAATAATATGCGACATTTAAATTTTGATATTTTAAAGAAAAAAAAATAATTTCAATATTGTTAATATCTAGTGAACATACCCAAAGCACTTTCCAATTTCTTCCACGCGCACTTCCAAAGCACTTTCCAATTTCTTCATCAGCTGTCAAATTCACTCATTGTTGTTGTGATTTAGAGGTGAATTTACTGTGTTGTTGTTGTGATTTACGGGTGAATTGACCAACTCAAGGGTGAATTGACCAAGTCAAACAAATGTGCGTGAAAATGTAACAATATGCGTGAAATAGCTTGTAGGCCCCTGGAAAGTGCCGGGAAAGTGTAATATCTCTTTAGTAAATGATTTCTTATCAAAACCTTGCTGTAGTTCCACTGGAAAAATACCATCGAGACTAGCGGATTTGTACGGGAGGAAGCTGTGCACTGCCAGTGTTTATGTACACACACAGGACTATTCGATGGTAGAAAGTAGCGGCGGCCACTTATGCGCTGATGTACATGTACATGTGTGTAGAACCCCTTTCTTCGGTATTTTTTACAGAATATCAAATATCCGTTGACTAAGTACGTCAACTCCACCACTAGGGAATTGTTGTTGCCAATGATTGATAATAAGACTTTTGCTCACACGTATTCACAGACAATAAGCGAATTACAACAAAAACAATGTAATGAAATGGGGTTAGAAAGGAAAGAGGTGTATAAGTTTAATATCTCTTTACTCAATGATTACGGACATGTTGAGGGTTCACGGTCTACTAAACGAAACATACATACAACAAAATATACAAAATAAATTCATTTATTGTATGGGGCTTCGAATAATCTCAAAATAAATTTAATGTAAACCATAATACATATTTACTGATATACAAATAATTTGGTATTTTCTTCGAAAATTCTTTGGCTCGTAAAGTAATATTTCTCGGTGAATTCTTGCAGTTCGCCGAAGTTGACTGTTTTCTTGACAAACATCTAAACTTTATTCATTCGTCGGATTTGTTGATAGAGAGGATTCATTCCCACCTGGTTGAATTGTAGAGTCTTTAGATATAGATGGTGAATGATTTTCATTTAGAAAATATGGTTTATTGCCTTTCGTAATGATATCAGCAGTGTTTATAATTGGAGAAATTCTCGGTTTGATTTGATTAATATGACGTCGACAAAGTCCCTTTTCGGTGTTGACCATAATTATGATTTCACCAATTTTTGTTTGCAAAAAATTTAACTTGGATTTTGATGAATTTTGGTAATTGATCAGAAATGGACTGTATTTAGTAATCTTATAATTGCACCGAACAACAGAAAAAACACTATTGGATAAATGTGCAATTATAAGGCAAATTTTATTAATATAAAAGCAAGTGATACTTAGCCAAAATCCGATGTAGTGTGTGCAGCGATCGAGATCCAAGTGGAAGAATAAACTTTCGACCGTAGGCGAGAGACTGCATTATTGTTCTTTCGCCTATTCCCGAAATTCGCACAGGAATGCAATTGTTGTTGCAGAGCTCATGATGCGAGAGAGCGCGTATCAAATGCGTGAAATTAAGCATACATGAACACACGACATCGGTTTTCGGTAGAGATTAAAGTGATTGATAACACTAGTAGTTGATGAAACACAATTGAACACATTTAAAGAAAGTTAATATAAACATGAAAATATACTTTAAACTACATATATATTCACGCCAGCCTCCCACAACTCACCAAAGTGTGGCGCTGAAGGGGGGATGAAGTGCCACGCTATGCCATCCTTGGCAAGAGCAGATGCGATGATATCGTTGTGAGTTTGGGCCAAAACAAGTTTGTGCATTTCTGTGAGGCATCGTCGAGCTCCGTGAAAATTTGTCCCGTTGTCGCTATAGATGTTGGAACATTTGCCGCGGCGCGAAACGAACCGGCGTAGAGCTGCAATAAAAGCGTCTGCCGTAAGGTCGCTCACCAGCTCCAGGTGGATCGCTTTTGTGGACATACACACGAATAGTGCTATGTAGGCCTTCGCCGTTTTGGCATTTCGACAACGTGACAATTTGATGGTCAATGGACCAGCGTAGTCACAACCAATATTGCTGAATGAGCGACTCGGCTGTATACGATGCGAAGGAAGGTCACCCATGAGTTGTTGGCTGGTAAGTTTACGCTGCATGAAGCACTGCCTGCACTTGTGGATGATCCTTCGGATAAGAGTTCTACTGCCCATTATCCAAAATTCTTGCCGAACGAAAGAAAACGTCTCAGATACGCCTGCATGCAAGTAACGTTGATGAATATCTGTAATAATTAGGGTAAAAACAGTAGTAAATTTGGGTAAGATTATGGGGTGTTTTATATTGAATGCTACGCTTGCATGTTTGATGCGTGCACCGATCCGAAGTAGTCCCTCGCTGTCCAAAAATGCCGAGTACCTCAACAGGTTTGATTTTGCAGTTAGTTGATTGTTGATTTGTAGACTTCGGATGTCATCTTTGAACCTAAGTAATTTGTATAAATTTAAGGATGACGATCCTTGCCCTTCTTATCTCTGCGTACCTCAAACCGTGAGTAGCGCGACTAGATATTCCGACACGGCAAATTGACACGAATCGAAAACAATAATCGACTATTCGTTGCAAGCGGTACCACGACGATGTTTTTCCGAAAGTTTGCAAGACATGTCCATCAAACGACGTGACGAGTGCATGCCTTGAAACTGGTTTTTCCTCGAGCTTTACGGACTCACAATCTGACAAATTCGCAGATAGATTCGATATGGGCCAATAGTCTTCTGGTAATAATAACCACGACGGGCCAGTCCACCAAAGACTGTGATTTACAAGATTAGATGGAGGAACACCTCGCGAAGCGCAATCAGCGGGATTCGATTCCGATGGAACATAGCGCCAAGAGTATCGAGGTGTTGTTTCCAAGATGGCGGCAGTACGATTGGCCACAACTGTTGTTCACCGACGCGGGGGTGACGACAGTCAATGTAACACGATCTCCGAATCGCACCACGCGAATGTCTTTGCGATTTTACCTTTAATTGAGGATTTCACGAGAGTCAATAACCGAGATAATAATAATGCACCACAGAGTTCTAGTCGAGGTATAGAAATGGGTTTCAGAGGGGCTATTTTTGTTTTCGCCACGACGATTGTGACATTTACATCACCATCGAGGGTTTTCGATCGAGCAAAGACGACGGCGGTATATGCCAACGATGAAGCATTCAAAAAACCGTGAAGCTCGATAGCTTGGTCGGATAAAAACACATTCCGCGGGACACGAACTTATTGATGGTAATTGTTCGCGATAGTTCAACCATTTCTCAGCGATCTCAGGAGGTAAGGGATCATCCCAACTCAGTTTTAATTCAGAGGCCCAGAGCTTCTGAAACATGATTTTGAATAGAATTACCGAGGGAGCAAGTAGGCCTAAAGGGTCAAAGATACGGGCGATTTCCGACAGTAATTTTCTTCGCGTTAACGAAGGACATAGATTAGTTATGTTCAAACGATATGAGAAAACGTCGGTAGCAGGATTCCAGAACATTCCCAGAACTTTGATGAGCATTTCAGATCGTTCAGGATCGACGAAAGAGTACTTACAATCTTCAGTGTTTTGTTTTGAGAGTAGAGTCCAACAGTTTGAACTCCATTTGCGAAGCTGAAGATTTGCTTCCGAAAGCAATGCCACAAGTTCCGACTGCAGACTTAGCAAAGTTTCGACTGAATTTGCCCCGGTCATCACATCATCAACGTAGACGTCGTTGAGCAAGATTCGAGCAGCGTTAGGGTACTTCAATTTGTAATCGGTGGCAATTTGCTGCAGTACGAGAACCGATAAAAATGGTGCTGATGCGGTACCGTAAGTAACCGTTCGTAGACGATAGTGTTTGATACGATCGGTCGGATTGTCACACCAAACGATACGTTAGAAGTCAGTGTCTTTTTCGTGGACCCATATCTGCCGGAACATCTTTACAATATCGGCAGTAAACACAAATCGATGTTGGCGAAACCGTAAACACCCGCCTATAAGATCGCGTTGTATTGGCGGACCTATTAAGAGATGGTTATTTAACGATTGTCCGTTAGAATCTTTTACCGAACCATCGGTAAATACATCAATACAACGTGATGAGGGAGGTAAAACTGCTGCGAAGAGTTTGTATGAACTTGATCCAAAGGCATTTACTTCATATGTCCGAGATCTAGATACTCCTGCATAAAGTTGGAGTACATTCGGTGCAAATCGGGATTGTTTCGAAATCTCCGCTCCATTGAATGTAATCGCGAAATTGCCAACTGCAAAGTATCTGCGAAACTTGGATTGGGTGTATTAAATGGAAGACACACGATATATTTTCCATCCGAAGCGCGAGAAAATGTTCTTTTAAAATGTATTTCCACTGGATCATTAAGAACGTTACAATTTTTGTGACTTCTTCTAACTCCCAAAAGCGTTGGAGAAGCACATCGACGTCGACAGCCAAGTGAAATGATGATAGTTCTAGGCCGGGATTATTTGAATCGAAAAGCTCTCCTGTAATGACCCAACCGAACGTTGTATTTTGAGCTATTGGTCGGGCGTGAGGTCATTGAATTCGCTCTGGACTAATGATAGACCAAACCTTATCTGCTCCGAGAATAATATCAACCGAGCTCGAATTATTAAAGAAAGGATCCGCCAGATCCAACTTACGAATGTTGTCCCAGGCCGATACATCAAAGGACTGATGGCAAATTCGACGTCAATTTGCCAAGCACGAATGCATCGACGGATAATTTGGTTGAGTTGAATCGAGAACGGAGTTGTATCGACACACATCCTTTCGTAAATCCCGCTTCTTTCGAAGATAATCCTACGACAGGGATCCGAGCATGCTTTCTAGGATGTGCAAGAAGTTGAGCAAAGGATTCAAGAATAAATGACAATTGGGAGCCTGTATCTAGAACACGACAATCTATGTACAGTCCCCGGTTATCTTGAACTTGAGCTACGATGGTAGGCAAGATTGTTTGCTTTTGAATGCCAAATTCAAGCGAATGATTGTTTATCAATGGGGCAGCACGCGAAGTGGGAGAAGATTCTGAGATAAGAGGCTCAGGTAACACTGGCGAAGACAAAGAAAATGGGTTTGAGTTTATGGGCGAATGACCGATTCTTGGATCGTCGTAATGAACGAGGGAATGGTGACGGGCTTTACCGACACGAC
The DNA here is from genome assembly GCA_905220385.1 of Xylota sylvarum. NCBI lineage: Eukaryota > Metazoa > Arthropoda > Insecta > Diptera > Syrphidae > Xylota > Xylota sylvarum. Next base: position 2,634,995 of record CAJMZQ010000027.1, on the reverse strand, counting down.
AACGAAAGGAGGATCTGCATCTATTGGACGAATGGCCTGGCCGCAGGCAATTGAAACACACCGATTGAGTTTTTGTTAAGTTCCTGCGCGAGGGAATATCTAATGCAAGAAACTGAGAACACTGCAATAGATTATGATCACCTTTACACATTACACACCGAGAACTGGTTTCCGAAGCTTTAGCGACATGAGCTTTTATTTGATTTACAGGTTTACCTCGTGATAAATTTGATCGATTAAGAGATTGGGACGATTCCAGTTCATCGCACCTGAGCTCCAGGAATTGAACTAAATCGTATATCGTGCTATCATCGCGAGAACCGACTTCTTCGGCCCATGCGTGCTTTGTGTCATTATCCAGTTTAGCTAATAACAGATAAAGTAGCCATGGATCGCGATTGTTCTTTTCTAGAGCACTGAGACCGCGAATCACCTCGTCTGCATCGTCTGTAATTTTGCGTAAAGTCTGCACATTGGACACATTCATTGATGGAAGTGAAAGAAACGTTTGCACGAAAGATTGAACGATAAGATTCACGCGATCATATCTTGCATATCTGGCCGCATCCTCACGCAAAAACGATGGCCAATCTTTATGATTTCTCAAAAATGGAGGCAGAACAATTGGAGGCAGGTTAACCTTCGAACACGTGTTCGTGGAAGCGTCTAAATTTTGCAAGAAGGTGGCCTGTTTTTTCGCAAGCTGTTGAAATACAGACTCATCAGAATTCGGGTTTGTCGTATTATCTTTTTCCCAAATGGCTTTTTTTAACCCTGAATGAGCTTCAAAATATTTAAGTTCTTAAACACCGAAATCGTTCTCATATTCACCTAGTTCACCATCTTCCACGTGTTTTAAACATTCGTAGTGTAGCGACGAAAATTCACTCCACGCCTCAACTACCCTGCTTAACCGAATTTCTAGCATCTCTATAGTAGTAGAGTCATCGATAGATGCAAGAAATTCTACCGCACGTGTTAAGCATGCTTTCGCATTTCCGCGCTTTTGCGGATAAGAAAACAAAAACCCTAGGTAATGCTCGCTTAAATGCACCGAAGCTCTTATAACAATTATAACACGAGCTATAATTTCAAGAGAAACTGCCACAAGGGAATTCAATATCTCCGAGATAGTCTTTAAATATTAATAGTTTTAATTCCCGCTTAAGCGCAGCAAATTAGTCACACACGAGGTTTTATTCTTCATACATACATGTATACATACATACATATCTATTTGAATGTCTCACTATGCACAAGCACAAGCTGATTTTCCAATAAAAGAGAAAGAACAAGAGAAAAAACATACAAAAAAGCTACAATCCGTCTGGAACGGATCGTATGATACCCTATCCTCCTCTCTATAAAGTGGGCGTGGCCAAATTGCATTTTGTACTCAAATATAGCTATAATGTCGAACGTTTGAGGATGTTACATGTAATATTTTATCAAAATAGGTTTTTTGATGATAACGCCCCCAAAAAGTGGGCGGGGCCCAAACTGCTCTATGGGTGAATTGTAGGGAATCGCAATACCCAAATATTTGGTCTTAACAAAATTTTTCGGTTTCATATAATTTAGTGAAGTTATAAAAAAGTAGGCGTGGCAGTGGGCGGATGTAAAAAAAATGTACACTTCTACTGTATCTTTTCGTCAGAAGCCCAGATATGAAATTTCATCGTCCTAGCTCAAAATTTAAGCCCCAAAAAGCGGTGACATACGGACGGACGGACGGACGGACGGTCATCGCTCAATCGATTTCGCTATTGATGCTGATCACGAATATATATACTTTATAGGGTCTATCTCGATTATTTCTCTATGTTACAAACTATGTGTCAAACTTAATATACCCTTAGGATAGGGTATAAACACTATTGGATAAATGTGCAATTATTCGATCGAGATCCAAGTGGAAGAATAAACTTTCGATCGTAGGCGAGAGACTGCATTATTGTTCTTTCGCCTATTCCCGAAATTCGCACAGGAATGCAATTGTTGTTGCAGAGCTCATGATGCGAGAGAGCGCGTATCAAATGCGTGAAATTAAGCCTACATGCACACACGACATCTGTTTTCGGTAGAGATTAAAGTGATTGATAACACTAGTAGTTGATGAAACACAATTGAACATATTTAAAGAAAGTTAATATAAACATGAAAATATACTTTAAACTAAACAATAAAGATGCGTAAATGATACTACTGACAAAAGATGATAAATGAAATTAATCTTAAACAGTAATTGTTCTTCGAAGGTTCTAACAGCTGTGACCGTATTATCTGAATTATTCTACCACGTATTATCTCTGCAGGTGATTACTATAGTCCAGGGTGGAGCTGGGCCCCAACCAACAAGCCCCCCAGACAACTTGATCTATAGCCAGCTGCCTCCAGTTTCGCGCACCAAGTTGATTGCGATACCTTTCCAGTTGAGCGCACCACCTTAGGCGAGGTCTTTCTTTACCGTGTCGTCCCCCTGGAATTGAATTCGAAGACTCTCCGAGCCGGAGCATTGTTGTCCATCTGCTCTACATGACCCAACCATCTTAGTCAATGTATGCGAATTCTTCTGATTAGGTCGATGTCGCTATATAGCTCGTACAGCTCATAATTGTATTTTCTTTTCCGTCAATGAAGACGGGACCAACAATCACCCGAAGTATTTGTCTCTCATAACAACCAAAAGCGGCCGCATCCATTCTTGAAATAGTCCATGCCTCTGCGCTGTAGAATAGGACTGGGAAGATCAGGGTCTTATAGAGGGTTATTATAGTTGTTCGTGAGAGGGCTTTGATACTGTTTGTAAATTAGTATATGTATGAATTGTATGTGTGTATAGATGTTAAAAGAATATATGTTTAATGTGTTTGATATGTGAATGTTTAGTTAATGTGGAATATAATATATAGATTGTTGTGTTTTTTTTATATCACACCACCTTTATACCTGGGATGGTTCCTGATGTACACTCAGTAGAAAAAGTCTGCGTACAGTATGGAGTACGAAATTACTTCCTCGAGAAATTATTTACCCACAGTTCCAAACCAAAAACACAATCCTATGTATTTATATAAAAGTGTTAGGCATTCGACTGGCACCTCTAAAGTAATTTCAGAGATAACGGTACACATGAAAATACACACAAAAGAAAACACACAGAGAAAAATACGCAGAAAAAGTCTGCGTACAGCTGGTTATGGCGCCAGATTTTACAATCCTGTTGAATAACTACAAGCAAAAAACATACAGAAAAGCTACAATCCGTCTGGAACGGATCGTATGATACCCTATCCTCCTCTCTATAAAATGGGATTGGCCAAATTGCATTTTGTACTCAAATATAGCTATAATGTCGAACGTTTGAGGATGTTACATGTAAAATTTCATGAAAATAGGTTTTTTGATGAAAACGCCCCCAAAAAGTGGGCGTGACCAAAACTGTTCTATAGGTGAATTGTAGGGAATCTGTATACCTACATATTTGGTCTTAATAAAATTTTTCGGTTTCATATAATTTAGTGAAGTTATAAAAAAGTAGGCGTGGCAGTGGGCGGATGTAAAAAAAATTTACACTTCTACTGTATCTTTTCGTCATAAGCCCAGATATGAAATTTCAGCGTCCTAGTTAATAATTTAAGGCCCAAAACTCGGTTTTGTGATGAAAACGCCCCCAAAAAGTGGGCGTGGCCAAAACTTTTGTATGGGTGGATTGTAGGGAATCTGAATGCCTAAATATTTGGTCTTAACAAAATTTTTCGGTTTCATATAATTTAGTGAAGTTATGAAAAAGTGGGCGTGGCAGTGGGCGGATTTCAAAAATTTTTACACTTGTACTGTATCTTTTTCTCAGAAGCCCAGATATGAAATTTCATCGTCCTAGCTCAAAATTTAAGGCCCAAAAAGCGGTGACATACGGACGGACGGACGGACGGACGGACGGACGGACGGACGGACGGACGGACGGACGGACGGACGGACGGACGGACGGTCATCGCTCAATCGATTTCGCTATTGATGCTGATCACGAATATATATACTTTATAGGGTCTATCTCGATTATTTCTCTATGTTACAAACTATGTGTCAAACTTAATATACCCTTAGGATAGGGTATAATGAGTTAAAACTATTCCAGTTGATCGGCAGTGAAGTGTAAGTCTCAATTAGATATTATTTGTAAAGTTTTGTGGTCTAAGATAGAGATTTTTGAACAATAGCAACGAAAGGAAAAGAAATTTGTCTAAAGGAGCGTGAAATTATAATTAAATTGTGGAAAGAGGGCAAAAGTTATAGACAAATTGGGAAAACAGTTAATAGGACACATTCATCTGTTCAAAAAGTTATAAACAATTTCCAAACAAATGGAACTTTGCTCTCAAAAAATCGTTCAGGTCGCTCTTCAAAGTTATCTGTGAGAGAAAAATGCAGTCTAATTGGTTTCGTGAAGAAAAACCCTAAGATAACCGCCTCACAAATGGTGAGTAATATTGAAAAACAATTTAAAAAAAAAATTTGTGCAGATACAGCGAGAAAAATTTTGAAAAAAACCGGGTATAAGGGTCGTGTCGCACGTAGGAAACCCTTTATATCACTCATAAATCGTCAAAAAAGACTTAAATATGCTTACGAGCATATAAATAAGCCATTAGACTTCTGGCAGCGAGTAATTTTCAGCGATGAGAGCAAGTACTGCATTTTTGGCATCAAAGGTCGAAAGATTGTATGGAGAAAGGCTGGTACTGCACTGAAAAAAGAAAATTTGGTTCCAATTGTGAAGCATGGTGGTGGTGGAGCAATGGTTTGGGGATGTATGGCGGGTAGTGGCGTTGGGCAATTGGACTTTGTGGAATCCACTATGGATAAATATGGGTACTTAGGCATTCTTAAACGAAATCTTAATCAGAGCGCTGAAAAATTGGGTCTTAATCATGAGTATTATTTCATGCATGATAATGACCCCAAACATACTGCCCACATTGTTAAACTCTGGTTGCTCTACAATGTACCGAAACAGTTGCATTCACCACCACAATCACCGGACCTAAATCCCATCGAACATTTGTGGGATTTGCTCGAAAAGAAAATTCGGCAGAGAACCATAACGTCGAAACAAATGCTCAAAACGGCCTTAGTAGAGGAATGGCAATAAATCACTCCTGAGGAAACTTCGAAGCTGGTCAATTCGATGCAGAACAGGTTAAAGGAAGTCATCAAACGAAGAGGCTATCCTACCAGTTATTAATTTATTTGTTTTTTTTTGTCTATTATTGTTCTTTTCAAGGTGTACGCAGACTTTTTCGTATAACATTTCTCACTTTTATGTTTTGTTTTATTTTTTTCTCACTTATTTTTAAGCCTTTTTTTAAATGCATTGAAGATGTAATTAAGTTTAATTAATTGAATAGTAAATAAATTGTTCGTTTCTGAGTTTAAAAACAATGTTTTTTAACGAAAAATAATGTGCTTTTATTACTGTACGCAGACTTTTTCTACTGAGTGTTATGGTTGTTGGTTGTGTGTGATGTGTGTTATTAGTGTGTAAATGTTGTGTATTGAGTATTTTGTAATGTGTTTAATTGTTTAATTTAATAAAACAAAACTACTGTGTGCTCTATATGTATAAAAGTTACTGTCTAATGTAAAAAAACATAATAATCTTAAGAAAGGGCCAACCGAACTAGTTTGCAGTCAAACGTAGACTGAATGCCTGATTAGATTTAAATTAGGCAACAAACAAAGTTACGTTATTATAGAAAAACATAAAAAAGGGTACATGGAACTGTAAACAACTAAGAGAAAAGAGCACAATAATGTTACTGTACAATTGAATTTAAACTACATCCTGAGCTCGGCGATTGATATTTATGATGCACGCACCTTTGTTTGGTCGTTTGTTAACAGCTACACAGTTGCCTTCTTAACCCAAAGAAGTAGCGATTGGCAAGAGTTAATCTTCGTTTTATCTTAGCGTTGGTGTCATTGTCTGAATTTATTGCGGATCCTAGGTAGACAAAGTCCTTAACTACCTGAAAGTTAAAAGTTATATCTGTCGAGGGTGTCGTTTTATCTGAGGCGTCGGTGTTGTAAGTATGTCCTTTTTTGTTGACAGCATATAAAGGGCGATTCATTAAGACTTGTTGTTTTTCAATAGGATTTTTTTACAGATAACGCGTAACTGGCCTCATGGTATCATGTTATTCTTATTCAGTATAGTTTGAGAAATCATCGTGGAAAAGGCTCACACCTCAATTATTCAACGTATGGTGTGCATCATCGGCCTTCTGAGTCCGTTATTGCCTTTACCATCCGCAAATTCAAATCTCAGTGTACGTTATTGGATAATACGCCACCGAATAGATCACATCCAGCCCGTAGTGAGGAGAACAATGCGGCTGTGGCGGCTAGTGTGGCACACACAGCGCGCGAAACAATGGATATATTGAGAAACAACTTTGGTGGACAGCTAATTTCGCATTTCGGACCTGTAAACTCACCGCCTAGATCGTGTGATATTACACCCTTAGACTTTTTTCTTTGGGTTTATGTGAAGTCAAAAGTCTTCGCCGATAAGCCAGCTACGATCCAGGATTCGTAATTCGGGAAATACCGGTCGCAACACTGGAAGCAGTGATCCAAAATTGCACCTTCAGAATTGACCATGTATGCGACACTTTAAAAGTTAGAAATGCTACTAACATCCATTATGGCCAAATACATACACATTTCAATATTTTAGACATATTGAAAAACATATATGAGAAAGATGTGATGAGTTTACCACGATATCTAGAAAAATAAAGTATAGAAAATAAAAATGTAGAACAAAAAAAATCTTGGAAAAAAAATCTAGAAGGAAAAAAATCTCGAAAGCAAAATCTCAAACACCAGAAATGTAGAAAAAATTAATAAATTAATAGCCTTAAAATAAAAATTTTGAATTAATATTAATTTTTGAGACTTCAGTGGGACATGAATCCACAATCGAGTTACAGACTTACAAATGTCTGTCCAAGACCATGGCGCATAAGTTCATTTTTTTTTATGTCGAAGATGGGACATAAGTTCACAATTTTTGGGGAAGATAATCAAGCAAAATTACATCACTGCTCCTTAACGATCGTCGTAGGTATTTGGTAGGCAGCCACTTACCAATGTAAGGTGATACATATGTAAAGTTCCACACTTGTGTGTTTTGTTTTTATACCCTATCCTAAGGGTATATTAAGTTTGACACATAGTTTGTAACATAGAGAAATAATCGAGATAGACCATATAAAGTATATATATTCGTGATCAGCATCAATAGCGAAATCGATTGAGCGATGACCGTCCGTCCGTCCGTCCGTCCGTCCGTCCGTCCGTCCGTCCGTCCGTCCGTCCGTCTGTCCGTCCGTCCGTCCGTCCGTCCGTCCGTATGTCACCGCTTTTTGGGCCTTAAATTTTGAGCTAGGACGATGAAATTTCATATCTGGGCTTCTGAAAAAAAGATACAGTACAAGTGTAAAAATTTTTGAAATCCGCCCACTGCCACGCCCACTTTTTCATAACTTCACTAAATTATATGAAACCGAAAAATTTTGTTAAGACGAAATATTTACGCATTCAGATTCCCTACAATCCACCCATACAAAAGTTTTGGCCACGCCCACTTTTTGGGGGCGTTTTCATCACAAAACCGATTTTTGGGCCTTAAATTTTTAACTAGGACGCTGAAATTTCATATCTGGGCTTCCGAGAAAAAGATACAATACTAGTGTAAAATTTTTTTACATCCGCCCACTGCCACGCCTACTTTTTTATAACTTCACTAAATTATATGAAACCGAAAAATTTTGTTAAGACCAAATATTTGGGTATTTAGATTCCCTACAATTCATCCATAGAACGGTTTTGGCCACGCCCACTTTTTGGGGGCGTTATCACCAAAAAACCTATTTTGATAAAATTTTACATGTAACATCCTCAAATGTTCGACATTACAGCTATATTTGAGTATAAAATGCAATTTGGCCACGCCCACTTTATAGAGAAAAGGATAGGGTATCATACGATCCGTTCCAGACGGATTGTAGCTTTTCTGTATGTTTTTTTATGAAAATGTGTCAAACTTTTGATATTTTAAATCAAAAATTACAGAGTTTACATTTTAGAGCAGTTTTCATTATTTTCAAAATTAAAATGAAGAGAAAAAAATTTCAAAAAAATTATGTTTTCGAGATTTTTTTCGAGATTTAGTCTTTCGAGATTTTTGTACTTTCTAGATTTTGTGCCATTCGAGATTTTTGCTTTCGAGATTTATAAGGTTTATTTTCGAGATTTTTGTCGTTCTAGCTAACGTGGTGTTCCCAGATATGATCTACATAATCAGCCTCATTGAAATATTTAAAAATAATTTTATATTCGGTAAGCAAATGTTTTGCATTCGTCATTGAAATCAAAAACAAATAAGCAGTTTCTCAACAATAATTTTGCAAATACATTTTTAATACTGTTTTCATAGTTACATAACTTTGGCTGTGTATTAGGATTGTAGTAGTTCAGGATATTTAAACATATATATATAAAGGAATTGGAATGGAAATTGCCTTTTCATATGCTTTAGAACTGTAGACTACTTGTTCGAGATTAACACAATTACTGATTGTAATGCTTAATTTTATTATTTAATGATTTTTGTACGTTTATACATAATTGTTATTAAAGTTCGCTAACTCGAAATCCAGGAACGGCCGTAATATCTGTAATAGAAAGCCTCATCAATCAAGACACAATTGTTACTGGCATTCTACTTATGTATACCAAGAATTACCGTAACTTAACTTGGTTGCTATGTTTTTACCGTCTACTTTCGCTGCAACAATAATTTTTGTAGCAATTACTTGATTTTTTAATTAACAATAACAATCTGAATTGAAATTGGTGTCTATTATTTTCTATTTATAATCAATATTCAAAAAAATAATATCTTATTTTAGAAAAAGAGTCATTTTTATGTTATTCAATTCGAAAAACAATCAATAATTATTTTAAATTGAATTTCTGATATTAATTTTTTCCTTTCACATTGATTTTCCAGTATTGTTTCCAATGCACAATATTTATAGTAAAAGTTTCCGTTTTGCGAACACATCCGCTGTGTACTTATTCCACCACTAGAGGAATTGTTGTTGCCAATGTACACGTATTCACAGACAATAAGCGAATTACAACAAAAACAATGTAAACAAATGGGTTTTGAGAGGAAAGAGAGGTACAAGTTTAATATCTCTTTACTCAATGATTTCTGGTTTTGATATTTTAAGCCCGTGACTCCACACTCTCTTTAGGAGCTGTTTAAACTTCGGCTACACCCCTAGATCGTGGAGGAGGGCCTAAGTTGTCTTTATACCGAAAGCCGGTAAGGCCTCCCATGCATCCCCTAAAGACTTCTGTCCAATCAGCCTATCCTCCTTTTTATTGAAGACTTTGGAAAGCTAATCGACGTACTAATCAGAACTAAATTAGATAGTAATCTCCTATCGTTATCCCAACATGCATATCGCAAGGGAAAATCGGTAGAGACTGCTTTACATTCCTTGGTAGGAATCATCGAGAAATCCTTTGAAAATAAGGAGTTCACTATGGAGTCCTTTCTTGACATTGAAGGAGCTTTCAACAATGTCAAAACAGAAGCTATATCTGCTGCACTTCTTGACTTGAAGCTTGACAACTACCTTTGCTATTGGATCGATAGAATGCTTAAAAGTAGGCTTATCCATGCTGAGCTAAGGTGCTGTCTAACCAGAAGGTCGGTGTACAGGGGTTCCCCCCAGGGTGGAGTATTATCATCACTATTGTGGCTCATGGTAGTGAATTAGTTACTATTTACCTTGGGAAAAGAGGGGTTCAGAACAGCCTGTGTCCGGGAATGTTAATCAATCAAGTACACGTGAAAGTGGAAAGGCTGATGGACCAACTAGGAAACAGAAGGTCAGTCAAGCTGAACCGCACCAAGAAAAACTTAGGGTGATTCAATTGAATCTTCACCACAGCAAAGCTGCATTAGCAATGTTGATCAGATGCTTTGTGGAAGAGTCGATTGATATTGCCTTGCTGCAGGAACCTTGGATCTTCAAACGAAGGATTAGAGGTCTACCTGAAAGTATTGCCACTTTGTACTATGAGCGATCTGGCGAAAAAGTTAGATCTTGTGTACTGGTGAGGCATGGAGTTAAAGCGGTGATGCTGCCGCAACTATGTGCCCCTGACCTTGCCGCTGTGTAGGAACAGGTGCAAATAGTTTTGTCATGGCATCTGCATACCTGCCGTATGACTCCCTAGAGTCTCCCCCAACGAAAGAGGTAGAGTCTCTAGTGAATGTCTGCAGGGATAGGGGTGAAGATCTAACGATTGGTTCCGATGCTAATGCACATTATACAGTGTGGAGAAGCACCAACGATAACTACAGAGGAGAAGCTTTATTCGAGTTTGTAATGTGCAAAGAGCTAACTATTCTCTACAGAGGAACACAACCGAAATTTGTGGATGCGAGACGAAGGGAAGTTATTGACGTGACTCTGTGCAGTAATAGAATGCTTGATAGAATATCACATTGGAAGGTAATGGATCAGACAACGATGTCGGACCACAGAGCCATCTCATTTGATGTTCGATATGGATCTAAAAGGAAGAAAGTTCGAAAATATATCAGGATTCCCAAGAACAAGGACATAGTGAAATACCAGGAAGTGTTACGGAAGAAACTGAATGGGAGGGTACCCAAAATACCGAAAACCACTTGGGATGTGGAGTCACAGCTGAAGCACTTACAATCAGCTGTTGAAAATGCTTACCAAGAGGCGTGTACACCTACTTTAGTAGATGAAAAGGACCCCACGCCTTGATGGTGTAGGAAACTTAAAAATCTAAGGAAGGACGAGAGAAAAGCCTTTAATCATGCCATGAAAAGGGATGATCATGGGATGAGTATAAGGCAAAACATACAGAAAAGCTACAATCCGTCTGGAACGGATCGTATGATACCCTATCCTCCTCTCTATAAAATGGGATTGGCCAAATTGCATTTTGTACTCAAATATAGCTATAATGTCGAACGTTTGAGGATGTTACATGTAAAATTTCATGAAAATAGGTTTTTTGATGAAAACGCCCCCAAAAAGTGGGCGTGACCAAAACTGTTCTATAGGTGAATTGTAGGGAATCTGTATACCTACATATTTGGTCTTAATAAAATTTTTCGGTTTCATATAATTTAGTGAAGTTATAAAAAAGTAGGCGTGGCAGTGGGCGGATGTAAAAAAAATTTACACTTCTACTGTATCTTTTCGTCATAAGCCCAGATATGAAATTTCAGCGTCCTAGTTAATAATTTAAGGCCCAAAACTCGGTTTTGTGATGAAAACGCCCCCAAAAAGTGGGCGTGGCCAAAACTTTTGTATGGGTGGATTGTAGGGAATCTGAATGCCTAAATATTTGGTCTTAACAAAATTTTTCGGTTTCATATAATTTAGTGAAGTTATGAAAAAGTGGGCGTGGCAGTGGGCGGATTTCAAAAATTTTTACACTTGTACTGTATCTTTTTCTCAGAAGCCCAGATATGAAATTTCATCGTCCTAGCTCAAAATTTAAGGCCCAAAAAGCGGTGACATACGGACGGACGGACGGACGGACGGACGGACGGACGGACGGACGGACGGACGGACGGACGGACGGTCATCGCTCAATCGATTTCGCTATTGATGCTGATCACGAATATATATACTTTATAGGGTCTATCTCGATTATTTCTCTATGTTACAAACTATGTGTCAAACTTAATATACCCTTAGGATAGGGTATAAAAAGAAAAAGCTAAAAACGACTCTGCGACGACGTAGAAGGGAGTCGTGGAGGGAATTTTGCTCGAATATGAGAAGCACAGCTGAGGTCAATAGACTTCAGAAAATTGTCTCGAAGGATCCAGTTTCCAAAGTCGGACTCATTCACGACAGAACGGGGGAGATTGTTGAGACACTGGATCGTACAAATGAGGTCCTCATGGAAATACACATTCCGGGAAGACTGAAGTCAGATCAGCCCTGGGCTCTGAGGAAACAAGGAGCAAACAGGATGGATAGGGCTGAAGCGGAACGGATAGTAACACCAGAACCGGTCAGTGGGGCAATAAAAACATTTTCTCCTTACAGGACCGCTCGACCAGATGGTATATTCCCAGCTTTAATTCAGTGGGGTGCAGATCTCATTGTACCAAGGCTTAGGGGTATATACGTTACATGCCTAGCGATAGGCTACAAACCGGTAACATGGAAAGAAACAAATGTGGTGCTTCTTCCAAAACCGGGAAAAAAGGACTACACCGAAGCGAAGTCCTTCAGACCGGTCAGCCTAACATTATTTCTGTTGAAAACAATGGAAGGAATTGTTGTGGACCAAAGGTGCCTTCGATAAGATATGCTTCGAAAGTCTGAGAGTAGCCTTAGAAGACCGCAGGATTAACTCATTGGTGGTGAGATGGGTGGACAATATGCTAAAAAATAGGGCGATAAATATTCAGACGGGAACTTCAATACTTAGAGGAAGGAGGAGTTTTATCATCTACTCTCTGGAATATAACTGTGGACTCTCTCCTGAGAAGACTTGAAGAGAATGGCATCCACACTGTGGGATATGCCGATGATATAGCAATAATGGCAAGTGATAAATTCATGAACATCACAGCAGATACCATGAGAAATGCTCTCAGAGTGGTGGAGCGGTGGTGTCAGGAACAATTACTCTTCACTAATGCGGATAAGACAGATCTGATCATCTTCACAAGGAAGAGGAGAGATCTGGAATTTCAGCCCTTGACACTTTTCGGATCGGAGCTGCATGTGACCAGGAAGGTTAAGTATCTGGGTGTATACCTAGATGCTGGACTAACTTGGAATTTCCATGTGGAAGAGAAGATTAGAAAGGCGAAAAGGGTGCTTCATCAGTGCAAACGAGTATGTGGACTAAGGTGGGGAATCTCGCCGAGGTCAGCATACTGGATGTACACGATGATAGTTAGACCGATTATCACATATGCTATGCGTCAGTTGTTTGGTGGCAAAAAGCCACCCAGAAAACTGTAAAGAAGCAATTAGATAGGGCCCAATGTCTGGCATGTTTAGGGATCGCGGGAGATAAAAATTATGAAAAGCGAAATAAGAAATAAAAAAAAAGATCAACTAGAATTGATTTTGGTAAGCACCTTTATTCATTCACTGTTCGAACAAGACTCCTCTTTCAATCTTACTTTCTAGCTTACGACTACTTTAACATTATGATGATTCGGCCACTTCGAGTTCATGTGAATGACCGACGCTTGTGTCATACAAATCACCAAGCAAGCGGTTTCTCTTTTGGTTTGATTTGGTATGCACTTGGTAGGTCATTGGCAAGGTCTTTGTCAGCATTTCCTGTTTTTGGCGGATGTTCGCTGCTGACATATGTAACTCCTCCTCGCTTTGAATCAGAAGTCTCCGGCTTCATGTTATTGATTATACTAATCTTATTTTTTCTAGTTTTCCAAGATACATAAAAGAATATACCAACAGCCATAAAGATTATTATCAGCATAAGGCTTATAGATGTACCGTAGGTTACATTTTTATGATATTGCAGTTCCTTAATTTGTTTTAAATTTTCCACACTATTCATTATTATTTCATCTAATTTTATTGGTTTAAAAAACATTTCCTTTACATTATTGGCTGGATAATAGTACTTATCAGTTACAGTAATTTTCTTATTATAAAATTTATTTTGTTTTATTTCTAATATACAATTATTAAAATTGATTAAATAGTTTCCCGTTAAATTTATAATTCGTTTATAACAATCTTGTAATAGCGTTTCATTATTCATATTTATTATCAAAATAGATTCATCGTCTAATTCTTCTATACTAGTTACATTATTATAAACTAATGAACATGTTTCCTTCAATATACAATTCGTACTATATTTTAAATGTCTAAACAGAGCTTTTTCATTATATTCGTATATTTGTTCATTTATTTCCACAACTAATTCTTCTGATGCATCAATTTGCAAACTATTGGAATTTGGTATCGGTTTAATTAATTGTAACTCTGCTATTACATAATTTACTGGTATTTTCTTCTATGGTTAAGATACTCGGATGAAGTAAATTGTTCTTAGTTGCCATTATGTTGTCAAGTATTTAATTCACTTTGTTTTCTAAATACCTTAATTTGGTTTCTTGATCTAGAAATAAAACTTTGTAATTTAATTCCTTAACTATGTTATTTGTATTATTGTATGATTCTAAAAATTTTCTTCTATCGTTTTCTATAAGTATTTTTAAGTCATATAATGTCTTGTTAAAATGATCGTTTATTTTAATTTGTTTATTAAGATTTTCAATAGCTTTATGGTTATTAGTGTCCGTAATCTTCAAATGGTCCATTATTTCTTGACGGTCATTGTCGTCCATTGTTCCAAATAACCAGTTTTGAACTGTGTCTACGAAATTTAATAAACCCCTTTTTTGTCTATTTGATCTACTTATGGTTCTTAATTTAGTTTTTACTAATTTAATTTCTGAATACAGTACAATTGAATCTTCTAATTTTAAGTGAACTAGGTTTGATTCTAATTGATCTAGAACTCTCATCATTTCAGATGGATTTATTATATGTAAGATTGTGTCAGTGTTATTAGCTATCTCCACTTGTTTAATTCTCATTTTTACATACCCGTTTTCTTCCCGTATAGGAAGTGATTATTTTTATCATCAAGAATATTATAATGACCTGCAAATTTAGGAGCATTTTTATACCCTATCCTAAGGGTATATTAAGTTTGACACATAGTTTGTAACATAGAGAAATAATCGAGATAGACCCTATAAAGTATATATATTCGTGATCAGCATCAATAGCGAAATCGATTGAGCGATGACCGTCCGTCCGTCCGTCCGTCCGTATGTCACCACTTTTTCATAACTTCACTAAATTATATGAAACCGAAAAATTTTGTTAAGACCAAATATTTAGGCATTCAGATTCCCTACAATCCACCCATACAAAAAATTGGGCACGCCCACTTTTTGGGGGCGTTTTCATCACAAAACCGATTTTTGGGCCTTAAACTTTTAACTAGGACGCTGAAATTTCATATCTGGGCTTCTGACGAAAAGATACAGTACAAGTGTAAAATTTTTTTACATCCGCCCACTGCCACGCCTACTTTTTTATAACTTCACTAAATTATATGAAACCGAAAAATTTTGTTAAGACCAAATATTTGGGTATTTATATTCCCTACAATTCACCCATAGAACAGTTTTGGCCACGCCCACTTTTTGGGGGCGTTATCATCAAAAAACCTATTTTGATAAAATTTTTCATGTAACATCCTCAAACGTTCGGCATTATAGCTATATTTGAGTACAAAATGCAATTTGGCCACACCCACTTTATAGGGAGGAGGATAGGGTATCAGACGATCCGTTCCAGACGGATTGTAGCTTTTCTGTATGTTTAATATTAGACAGATGTACGTTTTTTAATTTAAACTTCCTAAAATATGGTTCATCTTTATGTCTGACTCTTTTATAGTTTTTATACCCTATCCTAAGGGTATATTAAGTTTGACACATAGTTTGTAACATAGAGAAATAATCGAGATAGGCCCTATAAAGTATATATATTCGTGATCAGCATCAATAGCGAAATCGATTGAGCGATGACCGTCCGTCCGTATGTCACCGCTTTTTGGGCCTTAAATTTTGAGCTAGGACGATGAAATTTCATATCTGGGCTTCTGAGGAAAAGACACAGTACAAGTGTAAAAATTTTTTAAATCCGCCCACTGCCACGCCCACTTTTTCATAACTTCACTAAATTATATGAAACCGAAAAATTTTGTTAAGAGCAAATATTTAGGCATTCAGATTCCCTACAATCCACCCATACAAAATTTTTGGCCACGCCCACTTTTTGGGGGCGTTTTCATCATAAAACCGATTTTTGGGCCTTACATTTTTAACTAGGACGCTGAAATTTCATATCTGGGCTTCCAAGAAAAAGATACAGTACAAGTGTAAAATTTTTTTACATCCGCCCACTGCCACGCCTACTTTTTTATAACTTCACTAAATTATATGAAACCGAAAAATTTTGTTAAGACCAAATATTTGGGTATTGCGATTCCCTACAATTCACCCATAGAGCAGTTTGGGCCGCGCCCCCTTTTTGAGGGCGTTTTCATCACAAAACCGAGTTTTGGGCCTTAAATTATTAACTAGGACGCTGAAATTTCATATCTGGGCTTATGACGAAAAGATACAGTAGAAGTGTAAATTTTTTTTACATCCGCCCACTGCCACGCCTACTTTTTTATAACTTCACTAAATTATATGAAACCGAAAAATTTTGTTAAGACCAAATATTTAGGTATACAGATTCCCTACAATTCACCCATAGAACAGTTTTGGTCACGCCCACTTTTTGGGGGCGTTTTCATCAAAAACCGATTTTCATGAAATTTTACATGTAACATCCTCAAACGTTCGACATTATAGCTATATTTGAGTACAAAATGCAATTTGGCCACGCCCACTTTATAGAGAGGAGGATAGGGTATCATACGATCCGTTCCAGACGGATTGTAGCTTTTCTGTATGTTTATACCCTATCCTAAGGGTATATTAAGTTTGACACATAGTTTGTAACATAGAGAAATAATCGAGATAGACCATATAAAGTATATATATTCGTGATCAGCATCAATAGCGAAATCGATTGAGCGATGACCGTCCGTCCGTCCGTCCGTCCGTATGTCACCGCTTTTTGGGCCTTAAATTTTGAGCTAGGACGATGAAATTTCATATCTGGGCTTCTGACGAAAAGATACAGTACAAGTGTAAAATTTTTTTACATCCGCCCACTGCCACGCCTACTTTTTTATAACTTCACTAAATTATATGAAACCGAAAAATTTTGTTAAGACCAAATATTTGGGTATTTATATTCCCTACAATTCACCCATAGAACAGTTTTGGCCACGCCCACTTTTTGGGGGCGTTATCATCAAAAAACCTATTTTGATAAAATTTTACATGTAACATCCTCAAACGTTCGGCATTATAGCTATATTTGAGTACAAAATGCAATTTGGCCACGCCCACTTTATACTATATACCCGTACATACATATATTTTCCGTTTTAGCTGTTTATTACATATATATTACATTTATATTTTCCATATTTCATATATACATACATATATATACGTACATTATCCTATTCTATCCGGGGAAGTGTTTTTTTTTTATCTATATAAATTTTATTAGCGGCTTTTTTTTTTGCTCTCTTTTTTCGATCAACGTACAGTGCAATATACAGTGTGTGTTGCAAGTTGATAAATCTTTCGTTTTTTTGTAATTGATTTTCTTGGTGATTGTTGTTTTTGGGATTTATTTTTTTTTTTTACTGATTTTGCGGGGAGTTTTTTTCTTTCTTCTATTTTGTTTCGTGATTTGAAAGTTTTACGGTGGGATTTCCTTTTCGGATCGGCTTAAGTTTTTTTTTATTGATTGGTGGATCAAAAGTTTTCGTTGGTTATTAGATTTCATTTTACATTGCTATTGGTTTTTCGTTTTTTTCGCGATTCTGTTTTGTTGATTAGGACAATATGGAAATCAATCGCCTTTCGCAAGAAGAGTTGGCATATGAAATGCAAGTAAGGGGTCTTCCAATTGCAAACGTGGACGTAATGAGGAAATCATTAAGGTCGTCGCGACTCTTAGAGCGTAGGGGTTCGGTCGGGGTGAACACGGATTACCCGTTCACATTCGAAGAAGACTGCAAAGCTGTGTGAAGTTGTTAGAAAGTAGGGCCGACAGACCCTAAGTCGTCGGACTACTTGAAGATTCTAACAAAGATAGAATGGGCGTTGGGGCGTATGGGTAGGTATTAGGTCTCTTTGACCTGGGAACCAAAAAGATGATTTTTAGGGAAACGCGTCATAAATGATTGGTTTTTGGGGTAAAAAGTGTGATTTTGAAATTTTGCTGTATTATGTCTGTCGGTGATGGGAATTTAGTTGGTTAGTGTAGAAAGTGTGGGTGAGGGGGTGGATGATAGTTGATGTGTAATTAGGAAGTGGGAGTGAATATGGGTTTTGTATCTGGGAGTGTGTGTGTGTGCGGATGATGTTGAATGGATGAGATCTTATCTGCGGGATGGGTAATTCGTGATCGTTGTTATCTGGGGTGAGTGCGAGAGATTGTAATGTGATAGTGTTGATAAGTGTGTGTGTGACGTGGCATGGATATTTGTTTATGTTATTTTAATTGTTTTTGGATATAGCTGGAGTGTTGGATTGTGTGATCATGTTGTTGGAGTTTTTGTTTGGTTGAGAGAATGATGCGAATTTTGGAGGATGAGTGCGAGGGGAATGGAGAGGGTTTTTCGTTATCGGGGATGGGTTGGCTGTGTGTGATGACGATAGATGGTTTGTATTTTGCTAATTGGTTGTGCTGGCGTGTTGTGTCATGAATTTTTTGTCAGCGTGATAATCATCTGTATTATTTGTTGTTGTTGTTGTTTTGTTGGATATTGCTGGAGCATTGGAGTGTGTGTGGGATATTGTGTAATTGTGAAGCACAGTATGTGGATGAGTAATTTGGATGGATGGGTGAGGGAATATGTGATAAGGGGGTATGTTTTTGGATGTTATCGTGAGTAATGCATGATCTACCGATCGTTGAAATCAAGCAGCATCGGCTGGTGTTACTACTTAGATGGGGGACCGTGTGTGTTGTTGGAATTATTAAGAAAGACGAAAAGTCTTTCTAATAATAATATATATATTCATATATATGTATATACATATGTATAATTCCTGATCTTGCTATGGGAGTTGGGAATGCGAAAAGGGTGATGAATGCGGAAGGAAAATAGTTTGTATGTGCATGAATTATTGGCATCGGTGACGATAGATGGTTCCCGTGACCAAATGTGTGTGTGTTAACTTGTGCAAAGGCATTGAATATAATGGATTATCACAAGTCAGGGTAATGTTGATTTGATAAGAGTGGGTCAGGGATAGGAAATTTGAACGTATGGAAAGAAATTAATTGAATGTACATACATTAAGTAAACATTCATATGTACTTACATTAAGTAATACTTTATGAGAACAGTCCGAGTAACATATGTACACATGTACATACGAAATATTTATAATGCATTAAATATGGTAATGAAACCAAATCTAAAACTTAACCAGCAATCAAGTGTCTTTGATGAAGGTACTGCAGATGAAGGGATGTACCTATGTACATACATATAAGGCTTGTCAAGATGTATCTGAAACATGATTGTAATTTATTAGTTATGAATTGACGAGCAAGTCAATCAGCCCTAAGTTATGCAATGAACTCGAAAGATCCTCAGATCTTAGAAATGCTACTTTATGTCAGAAAAAATATAAAATTTAACAAAAGACACGCTCATCTGTTAAATTTGGGAATTAATCCATCTATTAATCTAGAACATAACCAGCAATCAAGTCTCTTTAAGAAGGTACTGCAAATGAAGGGATGTATAAGGCTTGTCAAGGAGCATCTGAAACATGATTGTATATTTATTAATTATGAATTGACGAGCAAGTCAATCAGCCCTAAGTTATGCAATGAACTCGAAAGATCCTCAGATCTTAGAAATGCTACTTTATGTCAGAAAAAATATAAAATTTAACAAAAGACACGCTCATCTGTTAAATTTGGGAATTAATCCATCTATCAATCTAGGATATATCCAGCATTCAAGTCTCTTTAAGAAGGTACTGCAAATGAAAGGATGTATAAGGCTTGTCAAGGAATATCTGCAATATGATTGTAATTATTTATTAAGAATCAACGAGCAAGTCAATCCGTCCTAAATTATGCAACGAACTTGACAGATCATCAGATCTTAGAAATGCTACTAGGCGTGTACATACGTCAGAAAATATAGAACTTAACAAAATACACACTCATCTGGCGCTATTCAATAGCATCGACCTAAACGTCTCGTCAACTCCATTTTATGCTGTGTAACCTTTCATAAAGGCATGGAATCGAATGGTTTATCACAAGTCAGGGTCAGGGTAATGTTGATTTGATAAGAGTGGGTCAGGAATAGGAAATATGACAAAAAAAAAATAAATAAATTGAATGAATGTGTATCATACATATGTACATATATACATCAAGTAATACTTTATGAGAACAGTCGGTGATATACACGAGATTTCTAAATTCTATTAAATATGAGAAAGAATCCAAATCTAGAAGATATTCTGTATTCAAGTGTCTTTAGGTACCTTCTTGGATGGAGGGATGTATAAGGCTTGTCAAGGAATATCTGAAATATGGTTGTAATTTATTAATCATGAATCGACGAGCAAGTCAATCCGTCCTAAATTATGCAACGAACTTGAGAGATCCTCAAATCTTGCAGATGCTACTGTATGTCAGAAAAAATATAAAACTTAACAAAACACATGCTCATCTGAGGCCGCTCAATAGCATCGATCTAAACATCTCGCCAACTTTGCTTTATGCTATGCAACCGTTCATAAAGGCATGGAATATAATAAGTCAGGGTAATGCTGATTTGATAAGAGTGGGTCAGGAATAGGAAATTTGAATGTATAAAAGACATTTTTTTTTTTATATAGCTAGCTTGCGCTCAAGGGGTTATGATTACCCTTAAAGTGTTAAGACACAGCGCGAGCGGAAGTTTTTGACTTACGCCTAACAAAGAGCATGGCATAAGTCGGAAATGAATAGGGAGATAGGATAGATTATTTTGTGGTGCAGTGGTTTTTTTTTTGAAACTCAGGTGATGTTAGGTTTCAGTATTTGCTCCATGGGTGGTGTCCGCACTAAGCGGGGAGTTGTTGCAAATTTTTGCATTCGTCATAATTCACAGTATTTTTTTTCGAGTATGCACGAGGCTACTCTAGATGGAATTGAGGGGAATTTGAGCGCACAACCTTCCATTCAATAGACGAACGCATTATTGAATGAATGTGTATCACACATATGTATGTATATATACATCAAGTAATACTTTATGAGAACAGTCGGTGATATACACGCGATTTCTAAATTCTATTAAATATGGGAAAGAATCCAAATCTAGAAGATATCCTGCATTCAAGTGTCTTTAGGTACCTTCTTGGATGGAGGGATGTATAAGGCTTGTCAAGGAATATCTGAAATATGATTGTAATTAATTAATTACGAATCGACGAACAAGTCAATCCGTCCTAAATTATGCAATGAACTTGATAGAGATCCTCAAATCTTATAGATGCTACTATCTACGTCAGAAAATATAGAACTTAACAAAATACAAGCTCATCTGATGCCACTGAATAGCGTCAATCCAACCGTCACGTCAGCTCTGTTTTATACAGTAAAATATTATAATAAAAGCATATAATACAGGAACTTCTGAAGCATGGAGCGTACATACATACATATATAAAATCAAAGAACAAGTGCCATGCTTCATATAGTCTCACAAATGGATGCAACAAGTCTTATGTCTTTATGGTGAATAAACGAAAATCTTTTCGTTATCCGTTTAAGCGGCATCAATGATTATTTTCTTGAGGGTAATTAAAATTACACCTGAATGAATAGAGATCGTCACGATCAAATGTGATTTATCGTATTGTTGTAAATCCACCTGCACTTCTTTCAAAACTACATAGAAACTCATTACTTTGTCTGAAAAAATATTATTAAGTAGTTAAAATGTTGACGATCAATAAGTGAAATGTTACAGATCAGATCCCAATATCCCAAATCAAAGAGCAATTACTCCCATCCTGTGCATGATAAGAAAAGAGCAGCTTTCGATGGATAATAAAATTCAACTTATACAAAAATTTCTTTGGAAAATGAGTTTCCAGATCATCAGCAGAGATCAATTTAACATATTGAACAATTTCCTACAAAGAAGCAATGAAGGAAAATTCTTTGCTGCGTCAGAAAAAAGAATTAAACCTTCTGAAAAATTAAAATTAAATAAAAACACATTTTTATTTTAAAATTTTTTTTTTATTTTTATAGAAGTTTGCCTATAATATTTATTTCTTTTGGTATATTAGGAACATCGAATTGTCCACTAACTCCTAGATGCTCCAGTACTTTCATCATATGGAATAGCGTTTTCAACTGGTTAGTTTTAAGGTCTCTCCTATATTCGTGCAGAAGTTTTGTCGCCTCCGCAACAAATTCTGGGTAGTCCCAGCAAGCCTTCTCGAACTCTTCGATGAACTTAGTTATGATTTGTTGAATCATACTGATGCTACTATGAATAACATAAATTCATAAGTCTTATTTATACTGAAATTTTTCTCGCTCATTGATCGTGCTCTATGTAAAAAAAAAATCCATACACATGTCCTATCTCATACGGAGAAATACAAAGGAGAACAAGGGATAATTCACTGCCCTCTGACTTGGATAAATACACACACACACAGAGATTCAATCATTAACTCTCCTTTCAAGTTCGATATTTAATTTCATTCGGACAGTGGTCCCCGTAATCAAAAATGCTTCTCTAGCAGATATGTGGACTCCATGAAAAAAAAAAAATCTATCCGTATACTTTGTCCCATATGGAGAAAAACAAAAGGAGAATTTATGTCCTCTGCTTTAGCAATAATCGACACTTCTTATAAATAGAGACATTGAGAGAGGTTTCAGCGATCATATTTTTGAGGGTAATTCAAATTTCAATCACTGGTGACACGCTTTGATCAAGCAAAGAATCTATCCGTATATTTTGTCTCATGACAAAGAGGAACAACGGAGAAATCATATCCATACATATGTATCAATAATTAGTCTTGCATAAACACAGAGACCAATTTCGTCCATACAATGGTCCCCATAATCAAAAATGCTTCTCTAGCAGATATGTGGACTCCATCAAAAAATTTATCCGTATACTTTGTCTGAAGACAAAGAGGAACAAAGGAGCAATCATATGCATTGACAATAATTAGTCTTGCATAAACACAGAGACCAATTTCATGGTCCCAATAATCAAAAATGCTTCTCTAACAGAAATAAGTGAACTCCATCAAAGAATGTATCCATATACAATGTCTCATATGGAGAAAAACAAACATGTTTGATCACGCTCTAATCAATGATGATCTATTCGTATACATTGTCTCATATGGAAATGATGTATGGCGTGAACAAAAATTTTCTTGTCCGATTTGATTGAGCAAAGTTGAGAGATACCGATCAATGGAGGGTTCTTAGAATGTTAAAGAGAAAAATGCAATTTCTAATGTTGATATGCTGCCTAAGTGAACAGCCAGTGATAGAATGCGAAAACCTTGAAATACAGTCAAATTTTCGGAGACCATACCCATAGTGTATTGCTGAATTAAATACCAATTCTAATTTACGAATTTAGAAATAGAGCTCTCACAAGTTTTAGTTTTATGTTATGCATATTTGATGAATGCCAAAATAAATCCGCTTAATTACATATGTAGATAATATAAGGTTCGCAGGAGAGTGTAGATACTATTAAGATAAATGCATAGGTTGTTAGCCTCATCTATGTACATAGGATATAGTCGTACCCATAAGACTTAGAGTTTTCTAAGAAATTTGGATCTACATAGTTGTTAGATATGACTTAAGCTTTTGATTTTGTTGGATTAAGACAGAGCTTATTGCAACGGAGTCTTTAATGAGGCCGATTGTTATATAGAAACATACAGAAAAGCTACAATCCGTCTGGAACGGATCGTATGATACCCTATCCTCCTCTCTATAAAATGGGATTGGCCAAATTGCATTTTGTACTCAAATATAGCTATAATGTCGAACGTTTGAGGATGTTACATGTAAAATTTCATGAAAATAGGTTTTTTGATGAAAACGCCCCCAAAAAGTGGGCGTGACCAAAACTGTTCTATAGGTGAATTGTAGGGAATCTGTATACCTACATATTTGGTCTTAATAAAATTTTTCGGTTTCATATAATTTAGTGAAGTTATAAAAAAGTAGGCGTGGCAGTGGGCGGATGTAAAAAAAATTTACACTTCTACTGTATCTTTTCGTCATAAGCCCAGATATGAAATTTCAGCGTCCTAGTTAATAATTTAAGGCCCAAAACTCGGTTTTGTGATGAAAACGCCCCCAAAAAGTGGGCGTGGCCAAAACTTTTGTATGGGTGGATTGTAGGGAATCTGAATGCCTAAATATTTGGTCTTAACAAAATTTTTCGGTTTCATATAATTTAGTGAAGTTATGAAAAAGTGGGCGTGGCAGTGGGCGGATTTCAAAAATTTTTACACTTGTACTGTATCTTTTTCTCAGAAGCCCAGATATGAAATTTCATCGTCCTAGCTCAAAATTTAAGGCCCAAAAAGCGGTGACATACGGACGGACGGACGGACGGACGGACGGACGGACGGACGGACGGACGGTCATCGCTCAATCGATTTCGCTATTGATGCTGATCACGAATATATATACTTTATAGGGTCTATCTCGATTATTTCTCTATGTTACAAACTATGTGTCAAACTTAATATACCCTTAGGATAGGGTATAAAAATACAGAGGGAGAATAATAAAGGACTTAAAATAGATCCTCGTGGAACCCCAGAGTGTACTTCCAAAGACTGAGAAATCCATTAGGCTGTACTGACTTGTTGAAATCTGTTACTAAGATAGCTAGAAATCAAAATTACAGATAATTTTGGTTAAAATTTTACAGTTGCCTTAGTTTTTCAACAAAAGAAAGTAATCCCAATTATCTAAAGCCTTGGAAAAATCTAACAGACACAAAATGGAAATATTATTCTGGTCAAACTGTTGTTTTATGTCATTCATGATTTCAACAGTGGCGATGGTACAACTATGTTTATACCCTATCCTAAGGGTATATTAAGTTTGACACATAGTTTGTAACATAGAGAAATAATCGAGATAGACCCTATAAAGTATATATATTCGTGATCAGCATCAATAGCGAAATCGATTGAGCGATGACCGTCCGTCCGTCCGTCCGTCCGTATGTCACCACTTTTTGGGCTTTAAATTTTGAGCTAGGACGATGAAATTTCATATCTGAGCTTCTGAGAAGAAGATACAGTACAAGTGTAAAAATTTTTGAAATCCGCCCACTGCCACGCCTACTTTTTTATAACTTCACTAAATTATATGAAACCGAAAAATTTTGTTAAGACCAAATATTTAGGCATTCAGATTCCCTACAATCCACCCATACAAAAGTTTTGGCCACGCCCACTTTTTGGGGGCGTTTTCATCACAAAACCGATTTTTGGGCCTTAAATTTTTAACTAGGACGCTGAAATTTCATATCTGGGCTTCCAAGAAAAAGATACAGTACAAGTGTAAAATTTTTTTACATCCGCAAACAGCCACGCCTACTTTTTTATAACTTCACTAAATTATATGAAACCGAAAAATTTTGGTAAGACCAAATATTTAGGCATTCAGATTCCCTACAATCCACCCATACAAAAGTTTTGGCCACGCCCACTTTTTGGGGGCGTTATCATCAAAAAACCTATTTGGTAAAATTTTACATGTAACATCCTCAAACGTTCGACATTATAGCTATTTTGAGTACAATATGCAATTTGGCCATGACCACTTTATAGAGAGGAGGATAGGGTATCATACGATCCGTTCCAGACGGATTGTAGCTTTTCTGTATGTTTATACCCTATCCTAAGGGTATATTAAGTTTGACACATAGTTTGTAACATAGAGAAATAATCGAGATAGACCCTATAAAGTATATATATTCGTGATCAGCATCAATAGCGAAATTGATTGAGCGATGACCGTCCGTCCGTCCGTCCGTCTGTCCGTCCGTCCGTCCGTCCGTCCGTATGTCACCGCTTTTTGGGCCTTAAATTTTGAGCTAGGACGATGAAATTTCATATCTGGGCTTCTGAGAAGAAGATACAGTACAAGTGTAAAAATTTTTGAAATCCGCCCACTGCCACGCCCACTTTTTCATAACTTCGCTAAATCAAATATTTAGGCATTCAGATTCCCTACAATTCACCCATACAAAAGTTTTGGCCACGCCCACTTTTTGGGGGCGTTATCATCACAAAACCGATTTTTGGGCCTTAAATTTTTAACTAGGACGCTGAAATTTCATATCTGGGCTTCCAAGAAAAAGATACAGTACAAGTGTAAAATTGTTTTACATCCGCCCACTGCCACGCCTACTTTTTTATAACTTCACTAAATTATATGAAACCGAAAAATTTTGTTAAGACCAAATATTTAGGCATTCAGATTCCCTACAATCCACCCATACAAAATTTTTGGCCACGCCCACTTTTTGGGGGCGTTATCATCAAAAAACCTATTTTGATAAAATTTTACATGTAACATCCTCAAACGTTCCACATTATAGCTATATTTGAGTACAATATGCAATTTGGCCATGCCCACTTTATAGAAAGGAGGATAGGGTATCATACGATCCGTTCCAGACGGATTGTAGCTTTTCTGTATGTTTATACCCTATCCTAAGGGTATATTAAGTTTGACACATAGTTTGTAACATAGAGAAATAATCGAGATAGACCCTATAAAGTATATATATTCGTGATCAGCATCAATAGCGAAATCGATTGAGCGATGACCGTCCGTCCGTCCGTCCGTCCGTATGTCACCGCTTTTTGGGCCTTAAATTTTGAACTAGGACGATGAAATTTCATATCTGGGCTTCTGAGAAAAAGATACAGTACAAGTGTAAAATTTTTTGAAATCCGCCCACTGCCACGCCCACTTTTTCATAACTTCACTAAATTATATGAAACCGAAAAATTTTGTTAAGACCAAATATTTAGGCATTCAGATTCCCTACAATCCACCCATACAAAAGTTTTGGCCACGCCCACTTTTTGGGGGCGTTTTCATCACAAAACCGAGTTTTGGGCCTTCAATTATTAACTAGGACGCTGAAATTTCATATCTGGGCTTCCAAGAAAAAGATACAGTACAAGTGTAAAATTTTTTTACATCCGCCCACTGCCACGCCTACTTTTTTAGAACTTCACTAAATTATATGAAACCGAAAAATTTTGTTAAGACCAAATATTTGGGTATTTAGATTCCCTACAATTCACCCATAGAAGAGTTTTGGCCACGCCCACTTTTTGGGGGCGTTATCATCAAAAAACCTATTTTGATAAAATTTTACATGTAACATCCTCAAATGTTCGACATTATAGCTATATTTGAGTACAATATGCAATTTGGTCACGCCCACTTTATAGAGAGGAGGATAGGGTATCATACGATCCGTTCCAGACGGATTGTAGCTTTTCTGTATGTTTGTATATTAAGTTTGACACATAGTTTATAACATAGAGAAATAATCGAGATAGACCCTATAAAGTATATATATTCGTGATCAGCATCAATAGCGAAATCGATTGAGCGATGACCGTCCGTCCGTCCGTCCGTCCGTATGTCACCGCTTTTTGGGCCTTAAATTTTTAGCTATGACGATGAAATTTCATATCTGGGCTTCTAAGAAAAAGATACAGTGCAAGTGTAAAAAATTTTAAAATCCGCCCACTGCCACGCCCACTGCCACGCCCACTTTTTCATAACTTCACTAAATTATATGAAACCGAAAAATTTTGTTAAGACCAAATATTTAGGCATTCAGATTCCCTACAATCCACCCATACAAAAGTTTTGGCCACGCTCACTGTTTGGGGGCGTTTTCATCACAAAACCGATTTTTGGGCCCTAAATTTTTAACTAGGACGCTGAAATTTCATATCTGGGCTTCCAAGAAAAAGATACAGTACAAGTGTAAAATTTTTTTACATCCGCCCACTGCCACGCCTACTTTTTTCTAACTTCACTAAATTATATGAAACCGAAAAATTTTGTTAAGACCAAATATTTGGGTATTTAGATTCCCTACAATCCACCCATACAAAAGTTTTGGCCACGTCCACTTTCTGGGGGCGTTTTCATCACAAAACCGATTTTTGGGCCTTAAATTTTTAACTAGGACGCTGAAATTTCATATCTGGGCTTCCAAGAAAAAGATACAGTACAAGTGTAAAATTTTTTTACATCCGCCCACTGCCACGCCTACTTTTTTATAACTTCACTAAATTATATGAAACCGAAAAATTTTGTTAAGACCAAATATTTGGGTATTGCGATTCCATACAATTCACCCATAGAACAGTTTTGGCCACGCCCACTTTTTGGGGGCGTTATCATCAAAAAACCTATTTTGATAAAATTTTACATGTAACATCCTCAAACGTTCGACATTATAGCTATATTTGAGTGCAAAATGCAATTTTTCCACGCCCAATTAATAGAGAGGAGGATAGGGTATCATACGATCCGTTCCAGACGGATTGTAGCTTTTCTGTATGTTTTTTACATCGATTTGAGGATTATTTTTCAATCTACTGAGACAATCGGCCACTTTATTTTCCTTACCCTTAAGATACTCAATGTCATAGTTATATTCTTGTAGCTTAAGAACCCACCGTTGGTTGCGTTGGGAAAATTCTTTCCCTTTGTACTTTGAATTTAGATACTTTATTGGTGCATGGTCAGTGACAATTTTAAACTTTCTGCCGTATAGATATGGTCTAAAATAATTAACCGAGAAAACTATAGCTAAAAATTCTTTATCAGTTACAGTATAATTTTTTTCGTGATTATTTAACGTTCTGGATACATAACATACAGGATGACCATCTTGTGAAAGAACTGCTCCAATTGCATGATCACTAGCATCCGTTGTAACCATAAATTCGTTTTCATAATTTGGAAACCTTAAAACAGGATGAGAAAACAACAAGATTTTGAGCTTTTCAAAAGCTTCAATGTACTGAGGATCATTGGTATTAATTTTTTCATTTTTTTTTAAATATTTTATTAGAGGTTGTGCTACTTTGGCACAGTCTTTTATAAATTTCCTGTAGAAACCTGTCATCCCTAAGAAACTTTTAAGTTGTTTTTCTGTTTTGGGTAATTCAATTCGCATTATATTCTCTATTTTATCCGAATTTGGTTTAATGCCATCTTTTGTAAGAATGTGCACTAGAAAACTGGTCTCTTTTTTCATAAAACAGCATTTATCAGGTTGTATTTTTAAGTTATGTTCGCTTAATTTTTGGAAAATTTATTGCAAGGAATTTAAATGTTCCTCTAGTGTAGTTGAAAAAATTAGAATATCATCTAAATATACTACACATATTTTATTTATATAATCTCTTAATATCTCGCCGGAGCATTCTTCAAACCGAATGGCATCCGCACATATTCATACTTACAATCCAGATGGTGTAACAAATGCTGTTTTTTCGATGTCTTTTTCGGCTACCAAAATTTGGTGATACCCCTTTGCTAAGTCCAATGACGTAAAATATTGAGATTTCCCCAACTTGTCCAATATACTATCTATATTGGGAAGTAGATACTTGTCATCAATTGTCACTTGGTTTAGTCTTCTGTAATCTACCACAATTCGAAATCTTTGTACACCTGAATTGTCTTTTTTTTTTGGAATTACTATAATAGGTGAATTGTACCTGCTTTTGCTTTTTCTGATTATGCCTTGAGCTTCCATTTCTTTCATTTGTGAATATCTTCCAATGAATATTTATCATATAATTCAGCTGCTAAAGCTCCTGCAATTATTTCTTTTATTTTTAGAACTAGGAAGCTACTTAAATTATTTACAATCATAGTCTGAGAATCACTAAAAATTGCACATTCTGCAATGTCACTAACAGTATTTCTAACTTTATCACATAATTCAGAAATCGAACTTACTTTTAAAAAGCTGATGTCCTTCATAATCTGCCCTTGGTCCTTCGTTGCCTTGAAGTGGAGTTTTAATTTACTCTTGCAACTTTCCCAGGTTAATGGAGGCGATGTTATTAAATAGTTCTTTGCCGGTCCGATGATTTTTTCGTTGTAGATGACCGTGTATACATCATTTTTCTGGTTCACTTCATATTCTTCTAATGCTCTGTCCACTGAAGAAATGAACGCTGGCAAAGTCCCCACACTGCCATAAAAGACAGGAAGATACCGAAGTTCCTTCTCGAGCCTGCTCCTAAGTGTTACCGGTTGATTTTGGCGGTTTAATATTTCTGTTAGCATGGCTAAGCATTGCTCCGTTATATTTTGCGCCATTCCTCTATTGTTGTCAAGAATTTTATTTCGTAACGGTCTTCTTTCCAGATTGTTTTTTTTTTTTTTTCTGTAGTGTTCGTTTCTTCGTAATCTACTAAATTTTAATTTAGATTACTGTGTTTCGCACTTTTAACACTTCAACACTTTTTACGTTTTATGGTTCGATTCACTGGATTCTAATTCTACTGAACAGAATCCTACTGACTGCGCCAGATAAAAATTATGAACAGCGAAATAAGAAATAAAAAAAAAGATCAACTAGAATTGATTTTGGTAAGCACCTTTATTAATTCACTGTTCGAACAAGACTCCTCTTTTAATCTTACTTTCTAGCTTACGACTACTTTAACATTATGATGATTTGGCCACTTCGAGTTCATGTGAATGACCGACGCTTGTGTCATACAAATCACCAAGCAAGCGGTTTCTCTTTTGGTTTGATTTGGTATGCACTTGGTAGGTCATTGGCAAGGTCTTTGTCAGCATTTCCTGTTTTTGGCGGATGTTCGCTGCTGACATATGTAACTCACGCGAAGCGCTTTCCTACAAGCTCTACGGTTTTGGAATGTCATACAAAGTTATTAGAGTGTTGAGATCTATGTAAAAACATACAGAAAAGCTACAATCCGTCTGGAACGGATCGTATGATACCCTATCCTCCTCTCTATTAAGTGGGCGTGGCCAAATTGTATTTTGTACTCAAATATAGCTATAATGTCGAACGTTTGAGGATGTTACATGTAAAAGTTTATCAAAATAGGTTTTTTGATGATAACGCCCCCAAAAAGTGGGCGTGGCCAAAACTCTTCTATGGGTGAATTGTAGGGAATCTAAATACCCAAATATTCGGTCTTAACAAAATTTTTCGGTTTCATATAATTTAGTGAAGTTATAAAAAAGTAGGCGTGGCAGTGGGCGGATGTAAAAAATTTTTACACTTGTACTGTATCTTTTTCTTGGAAGCCCAGATATGAAATTTCAGCGTCCTAGTTAAAAATTTAAGGCCCAAAAATCGGTTTTGTGATGAAAACGCCCCCAAAAAGTGGGCGTGGCCAAAACTTTTGTATGGGTGGATTGTAGGGAATCTGAATGCCTAAATATTTGGTCTTAACAAAATTTTTCGGTTTCATATAATTTAGTGAAGTTATGAAAAAGTGGGCGTGGCAGTGGGCGGATTTCAAACATTTTTACACTTGTACTGTATCTTTTTCTCAGAAGCCCAGATATGAAATTTCATCGTCCTAGCTCAAAATTTAAGGCCCAAAAAGCGGTGACATACGGACGGACGGACGGACGGACGGACGGACGGACGGTCATCGCTCAATCGATTTCGCTATTGATGCTGATCACGAATATATATACTTTATAGGGTCTATCTCGATTATTTCTCTATGTTACAAACTATGTGTCAAACTTAATATACCCTTAGGATAGGGTATAAAAACAACGTGGCATCTGTCTGGGATGGTAACATCTTGCCGGAAGAGTTCTGCACATCGATGGGCGTGAAGCAATTGTGCGTCCTAAGCAAATTGCTATTCATCTTATACATAAATGATATAACAGATCATGTTAAGGGTGGAATAGCGCTGAACCAAACCAAAATTCCAGCTCTAATGTTTGCAGACGATATTGTCTTCCTAGCAGATTCTGTGGCTACTATGCAGCTCATGGTTAACAGACTCGAGAGTTACTCCAAAACTTGGAATCTGACTGAAAACCTATCAAAGTCAAAGATGATGGTATTCAGGGATAGCGGTGGCAGGTATGCTCGAAAGGAAAAGTGGAAGTTTCTAGGTGAACAAATTGAAATTGTACGAGAGTATAAGTATCTTGGAGTTTTGTTCACATCTAACTTAAATATGAAAAGGCATCTGCTAATCAAATTAGGTGAAGCTAAGCCGGCGATATGTGCAGTTTGGGGTAGATGTATCAATAAATATATATCGCATATCACAACAACATCTATCCATTTTTACGCAGGACAAGTATGGGGTTACTGCTCCTTCGAAATTGTGGAAAAGTTCTTGCGCTACTTCATAAAGCGAGTTTTTAAACTTCTGAGCAATTCACCCAACTA
Organism: Xylota sylvarum; assembly: GCA_905220385.1. NCBI lineage: Eukaryota > Metazoa > Arthropoda > Insecta > Diptera > Syrphidae > Xylota > Xylota sylvarum. The sequence goes on along the minus strand of CAJMZQ010000027.1, from coordinate 2,602,646 downwards.
CATGCTGCATTTGGAGACAGGAGTTGCACCTCTGTTCCCGGATACCCTCAAGCTCCGTCTCGATTATGTGGTGCGAGTCATGGCATTGAACCAAAAAAGGATACCGAAGTTAGTGCTTTCGCAAGTTTTACTCTACTGAGGAGAATGTGTACAAGAATGGAATAATTTATCATCGAATTGCGATTTTAGCCTGATTGTTACACCAAATGAGCAGTACACTTCCCTAAAACAAAAATTTAACACCTTGTTGATTAAAACGGATGAAAGTTTGTACCAACAATCAATAAATGAAGCACAGTCATCACAACATCGACAATATTACAGCAAAATTAACCATAATTTGGAAGACTAAACGTATTTTTTGGATAGAAACTCAACGGATATGTTAAGCACTATTTTTAAAATAAAAGGAGATCTAACCAATTTGAGCTACATACCGCATCACTCGGAGCTGCCAATTTTGTGTAGCCTTTGTAAGCTCAAGGAGCGAGAGGATGTGCTCCACTTCGTCAGGATATGTCCCATTCTAAAGGAATGCCTAAAGTTCTTTATATCGCAAGTACTCAAGCTAGAGGAGACGATAAACGGTGACCGAGGCTGGGATATAGTATATAACTTCACTGTAAATGCACTACGCTATAGATATCACATTATCGAAGAAAACCTCTACGAAATTTTATTTTAATTAACTTAAAAGAAGCACTACAATTTTATTATGTCAATCTAGTAGACGGCCTTCATCTAAACCATATAGACTAAGAAGCTAAGAAAATTGTAAACAATATATTTTTTAAGAAATAAATACTCACTTACTACTTACTACTACTATATTGTCTACTTCCATTCTCTCTGCCTGATGTTCCTGCCTATTATATTGACGATATAGACCTGAATTATTTCTAGGATTGGTTAACTGGTGATTTTGCCTATATTGACCTGAGTAGTTTCTTTCTGGTCCGTGATTATATTGATTATTTGGACGGTGTTGTCCTGCATTATTTCGTTGTGGTCCCTGATTATATTGGTTATTTGGACGGTATTGGCCTGTGTTATTTCGTATTGAATATTTTGTCTTTTTGAATTCTGGTCTAATACAGTCATCCTCATATCTTTTTTTTCGCATTATTGTAATTATTTGTTCTAGACTATTGTCCGCTTAAATTTTAGCTAGTAATGTACCTTGCGTCATTTCTTTTGCTGTATTAGTAAGAATACTATCAATATTTGTTAGATCGATCCGGTTTTCTCCATTATAATAAATATTTAATTCACCTTTGTTATACTTAATATTTGGCATTTTTATTGCTAACTCACTCACTGTATTAATCCTTTAATTCGTTATTTTTCTGTAGATTTCATGCTGCTCCGTATCCGCCTATTATCTCAGCTTCAGTGCTTCCTTGATGCTAATCCAATCATCGTTCCTTGGAATGTTGATGATGCTCGTCTTCCCTTCGCCTTGTATGTTCTCATGTTAGATAGCTCGTACTACTGTCCTCTTTAATTCCACATTTTGTATTATATTTGGCTTAGATAATACTCGACGCTACTCAGAAATGAGTTAATTGATATATCTCCTTGTCTGGTGAATACAGTCATATATCGGACTTCTTTTAATAGCCTGTCCCTGTCATTCGTGTTTTCTCTTTGCTGTAACTGGAGCAATGCTGCCCTCAATTGTTCTAACCCAGCTACTAGTTCTTGATAGTTCTCCATTCTGTGAGCGTTTATTAACACCCCTATCGTAGAATACGCCGGGGGGAACCTTTCACTTAATTCACATGTTTTGATCGTTGAATACTTTCGAAGTGAATGTTTCACTTGTCAGTAAGGTGAATGCGTTTTTATCTATCGTAGAAAACGTTCGAATGGAAATTCTCCAAACAAACTTTTACGTTTCTTATACGCAGCTAGTTCATTGCGTATTTGGGTGTTTGTTCTAAGGTCGTGCTGAAATTATCTGATTTTTTTGTATGAATTTTTTTGTAAATGTATTTTATTGCACCAAAAAAACAACAAACAAATGAAGCTGAACCGAGATATAGCAAAGAACGATTGCAAACGACCACCAGAGGTACTTTTTGGAGACAGTGAAAATGATTTTGCGGTTGGATTAATCTCCGTTTTTAAAACATCCAAAACATATAAGATTGGTGCCTTATTCAAACGAAATGCTTTAATAAATCTGAAAGATTAATTAATTCTTCCATTAGAATGCATAAAACTTTGTGTTTCAGAATATTTATGCCGAATCTGGAAGTTCCAAAATATATTCTGCATTGCCTCTTAAAAATGCACGCATTTTTCTGTTGCAGGATATTTCATCGTTATTATTAAATGCATTTAAGTAGAAAGCTGTGATATCCACTTCCGATTTCACTATTAATCAGTTGCTTAGTTCAAATATGAAATTGTTTTATTACATTAATTGCCGTCACTTTTCACAAAACAGCTGTTTTGCAGTGCCAACTTCGAATGCCAAATACTTATAGGTAATGTAGTTTACATATGGAAAGTGAAAGTGAAACGAGCGAGTGAAGTGAATCTCAGATCCTGCGTTACTGCGATACGATTCTTTTATTTGTTAGACTAAATTAATTTCACACGACGGAAGTAAATTCGTTTCACTGGATAACCCGTTTTAGCGTTATCATACAGTCTGCGCCAAATATATCTAATACTTTACATTAAATTAAAAAAAAAAAACCATACACAAAAGCTACGATCCGTCTGGAACGGATCGTTTGATACCATATCCTTTCTATGTAGACCTTATAAAGTGAGCGAGGCCAAATTGCATTTTGTAATCAAATATTGGTATAACGTCGAACGTTTGAGGATGTTACATGTAAAATTTCATCAAAATCGGTTTTTCGATGAAAACTCCCCCAAGTGGGCGTGGCCAAAACTATCGTATGGGTGAATTGTAGGTAATCTAAATGCCTAAATATTTTGTCTCACCAAAATTTTTCGGTTTCATATAATTTAGTGAAGTTATAAAAAAGTGGGTGTGGCAGTGGGCGGATTTTAAAATCTTTTGCACCTGTGCTTTTCCTTCATCTTCCTAGCTCAAAATTTAAGGCTCAAAAAGCGGTTTCATATAATTTAGTGAAGTTATGAAAAAGTGGGTGTGGCAGTGGGCGGATTTTAAAATCTTTTGCACCTGTGCTTTTCCTTCATCTTCCTAGCTCAAAATTTAAGGCTCAAAAAGTGGTGACAGACGGACGCAGGGACGGACATGACTAAATCGTCTTCGTTATTGATACTGATCATGAATATGTATACTTTATAGGCCCTATCTTGATTATTTCTCTATGTTACAAACTATGTATGTATCAAACTTAATATACCTTTAGGATAGAAACACCTTTTAATTCTTTGCAACACAAACACTTCTTTATTTCAACAATTATAATCTCATACATTACACGATTGTTGGTGCGGGCGAAGACTACCACTAATATTAATTGGATTTATTTATTTATGAGCATTCGAATTCAAGGTGGATATATTTAGTCGTTGAATTCGGATGCACATTTCGATGCAGGCATTATGTTAAATGATCAGCTCTTTATGAATGCCTTGCAAAAAGAAGTCAAATTGCTCATCCGGTTTTTGAACTGCTGACCTGCACCTAACTCGGGCGTCCCTGTCTGACAACTTTTTTGGACGTCCAGACCGAAACTTATATTGAATTTAAATTTGAATGTAAATAAAATTAAATTATACAATAAATATTTTCTAATTCTTTAATTTAACAGCTTGAACACCATCAACTAGCTGATGAAACAACCGAACAAGAAACTCAGCACATGTCTACACATGCAATCATCATGCAGGAAATGGTTCGGCCGGGCAATGTATCAGAAGCAGATATATTGGAGTTCATCATAAGCGAAATTCAAGATACGTCATCCGCGGCATTATATACTACTATATATAGTCAGAACCATCCGTTAATTCAAAGACCTGATACCGAGGCAGGAAAACCTTAAGTCAATGCGCACCGCACCTCGATCGCAATCGTTCAGCAGTCGCTAGGTTTCAGCCACTAGTGCCAGTAAGAAAATACTTCCAGCCACTTCCGAATTAAAATTTAACAACTGTTCCAAGACTGGCCATATGTCTCGAGACTGCACGGCGCCACGACGGACCATTAGTTCCCGCTTCCATTATGGGTCGACTCAGCATATTATCCGGAATTGCCCAATCAACAGTAATGGTGTTGGCTTAATCAGATGTTAAGGAGAATTATCATCAGATAACACCGAGGAGAAATCGGTGGCGGAAGTCGGCGAAGCTCAGTTAGTAAGTGTTGTTATACCCTATCCTAAGGGACACATAGTTTGTAACATAGAGAAATAATCGGGATAGACCCTATAAAGTATATATATTCGTTATCAGCATCAATAGCGAAATCGATTTAGCGATGACCGTCCGTCCGTCCGTCCGTCCGTATGTCACCGCTTTTTGGGCCTTAAATTTTGAGCTAGGACGATGAAATTTCATATCTGGGCTTCAGAGGAAAAGATACAGTACAAGTGTAAAAATTTTTGAAATCCGCCCACTGCCACGCCCACTTTTTCATAACTTCACTAAATTATATGAAACCGAAAAATTTTGTTAAGACCAAATATTTAGGCATTCAGATTCCCTACAATCCACCCATACAAAATTTTTGGCCAGGCCCACTTTTTGGGGGCGTTTTCATCATAAAACCGATTTTTGAGCCCTAAATGTTTAACTAGGACGCTGAAATTTCATATCGAAAAATTTTGTTAAGTCCAAATATTTAGGTATTCAGATTCCCTACAATTCACCCATAGAACAGTTTTGGCCACGCCCACTTTTTGGGCGCGTTTTCATCAAAAAACCGATTTTGATAAAATTTTACATGTAACATCCTCAAACGTTCGAGGTTATAGCCATATTTGAGTACAAAATGCAATTTGGCCACGCCCAGTTTATAGAGAGGAGGATAGGGTATCACACGATCCGTTCCAGACGGATTGTAGCTTTTCTGTATGTTTATACCCTATCCTAAGGGTATATTATGTTTGACACATAGTTTGTAACATAGAGAAATAATCGAGATAGACCCTATAAAGTATATATATTTGTGATCAGCATCAATAGCGAAATCGATTGAGCGATGACCGTCCGTCCGTCCGTCCGTCCGTCCGTATGTCACCGCTTTTTGGGCCTTAAATTTTGAGCTATGACGATGAAATTTCATATCTGGGCTTCTGAGGAAAAGATACAGTACAAGTGTAAAAATTTTTGAAATCCGCCCACTGCCACGCCCACTTTTTCATAACTTCACTAAATTATATGAAACCGAAAAATTTTGTTAGGACCAAATATTTAGGCATTCAGATTCCCTACAATCCACCCATACAAAAGTTGTGGCCACGCCCACTTTTTGGGGGCGTTATCATCAAAAAACCTATTTTGATAAAATTTTACATGTAACATCCTCAAACGTTCGACGTTATAGCTATATTTGAGTACAATATGCAATTTTGCCATGCCCACTTTATAGAGAGGAGGATAGGGTATCATACGATCCGTTCCAGACGGATTGTAGCTTTTCTGTATGTTTTTTATTGTAATGGTGTCGAAAGAAAATTATTCACGTACATTCGAATAAGAGCAATGATAAAGTTTAGCAATCCGTTAAATCATATTTTTATACCCTATCCTAAGGGTATATTAAGTTTGACATATAGTTTGTAACATAGAGAAATAATCGAGATAGACCCTATAAAGTATATATATTCGTGATCAGCATCAATAGCGAAATCGATTGAGCGATGACCGTCCGTCCGTCCGTCCGTATGTCACCGCTTTTTGGGCCTTAAATTTTGAGCTAAGACGATGAATATTATATATGGGCTTCTGAGAAAAAGATACAGTACAGCTTTTTCATAACTTCACTAAATTATATGAAACCGAAAAATTTTGTTAAGACCAAATATTTAGGCATTCAGATTCCCTACAATCCACCCATACAAAAGTTTTGGCCACGCCCACTTTTTGGGGGCGTTTTCATCACAAAACCGATTTTCGGGACTTAAATTTTTAACTAGGACGCTGAAATTTCATATCTGGACTTCCAAGAAAAAGATACAGCACAAGTGTACATTTTTTTACATCCGCCCACTGCCACGCCTACTTTTTTATAACTTCACTAAATTATATGAAACCGAAAAATTTTGTTAAGTCCAAATATTTAGGTATTCAGATTCCCTACAATTCACTCATAGAACAGTTTTGGCCACGCCCACTTTTTGGGGGCGTTATCATAAAAAAACCTATTTTGATAAAATTTTACATGTAACATCTGATAAAATTTTACATGTAACATCCTCAAACGTTCGACATTATAGCTATATTTGAGTACAAAATGCAATTTGGCCACGCCCACTTTATAGAGAGGAGGATAGGGTATCATACGATCCGTTCCAGACGGATTGTAGCTTTTCTGTATGTTTTTTACTGCTTTTGAATTGGCATTTTTTTTTCCAGTCAGTACCTTTTAAAAATCAAAGTTACCATAGAAAACAAAAATAGAAGAAAAACTTTTGCCATGAATTTACTATTCTTGCTCTTGGAAACAATTTTCGCAATGGGATAGTCCTATGCTAACGAGCTGAGAGAATATTTCAAGCACAGAATCATTCTGGTGTAAAGTTTTCAACTACAAAGATGCTGCGAATGAGAACCCGTACTCTGATCTAGCAAGATTATCCATCTCAGTATTAGTGCTCCCTTTATCTAATGCAAAAGTCGGAAGTTATTTAGTTCTTAAAATAAACTCCACAATAATATGTATGTATCATACTTGAATGAAAATGGATTCTGTTACCATTTATCAATTATTGACACTCGCAATAAAGGCCTGTGTTATTTTTAATTCGCAGAAAGTTTATTCATGATTTGTTTGCTATTAGAATGAATTTTTAGACGCTATGCATGTTATTCTTATTCTTATTGTTATTTTATTTTTAAACTAAATTTAATGTACGAGTATATACTAGTACATACATAGGTACATATGTGAAAATATATAAGAAAATGAATTCTATATTACCTTTATATCGCATAAAATATTTTCTTGGCTGGATTTTTAGCTGGTTTTGTGCTTTCATTTTTTTGACTGGATTTTAGTTTTTTGACTGTTTTTTTTTTCAGTCAAATCTGACTGGAAGGACAATTTTAAAACGGCAACTCTGCACATAACATAGAATTGTCAGTATCTTCTTCGTCCTCATTATATGACGGTGTTTGAAGATTTTTAATTCTCTCACTCCTACAGTTCTCTTCTGCAGTTTTGGAGTTTTGAGATTGAACATATGTGTTATCCGTTTCTTTTACAGAATTTCTTCTTTCACCGGATTTACCTGATTCATAACAGTCAACAGGTTTCTGATTGATATCAGGTTTTGTAATTTTAGAAATTTTTACATTGTTAGAGTTTTCTAATTCAACTCTTTCATCAAAACATAACTGCGGTCTTGATGTACTAAAACTTATTTCATCAAAAATTACATCACGGGCTGTGAACATTTTATTAGTACCTGTTTGAAAAATTTTGTAACCATTTGGTTCATCCCCTATAAAAATGCCTTTAAACGATTTTTCATCGAATTTGCTTTTTCGATTTTTATTATGCAAAAAAACTGCTACCAAAAATTTTCAAATTATCTAATTTTGGTTTTTTGCTGTGCCAGATTTCAAAAGGAGTTTCGTTAGGGATATATGTATGTATTTAATAAATATGTGGCTGTTAAAATTTCGTCTCTTGATTTATGCAATTTTGCATTATGTATCATAGCGCGAGCTTTCTCAGTAAGGGTTCGATTCATTCTTTCTGCTACGGAATTTTGTTGCGGGGTGTATGGCACATTCAAATGATAAGATATACCCTTTTCTTTCAAAAAATGTTCATGCCATTGGAAATATATTCGCCTCGTGATAATGAAAATTTACTATTTTGAAATTAAAATTAGCTTTAATTTTTGCTGCATAATCTTAAAATACTTCAAATAGTTCAGATTTATGTGTTAACAAGTACACCACTACATAATGAGTGTATTCATCAATAAATGTAACGAAATAATCTTTATTATTTATTGTGAGAGGGCTTATCGGTCCACAAATAACGGAATGAATAATAAATAGCGGACACTGTACATGAGACTTATATTTTCTTTTAGAAAATGGTAAACGCGCTTGTTTTCCATAAATGCATGATTCACACAAGATATTTGTAGGGTCTATTTTTTGTATCATGCCTTTATCCTGTTCCATATCCTTCGCTTTTATTTCTAAAATTTATTTCTACTAATGTGACCTAGTCTTTCATGCCAAAGTCTATAATTATCATATACAATATTGTTACAAGCATTTATTTCATAATTATTTTTCATAAGAATATACTTGAATTTAATTATTATTAATATATTTACTGACTCACCCTTTACCAATACTTTATTGTTTCTTTTAATTACCACTTCTCCTTTATCTTCGAAATTTACTGACATTCCTCCTTCTTGAAGGTGGCAGACCGAAAGAATATTGTACGGGACTTCAGGAAAATATAGGACGTTTTCAATCACACCTTCAACTTCTTTTTGAGTAAGCACTTTGATTGATTCTTTTGAATGTACTTTGATTGAAGTATTTTCTTTTGCTACCCCAATTTCCAGTGGTTGATTAAACTGTGAGATTTTTGTAAAGTATTCAAGTTTATTTGCAATGTGGTCGGTGGCTCCGGAATCCAGTAAAAAATTAATTTCGTTATTGTTAGGATATGTTTTCTTGATATTTTGCCTAACTTTTTTTAAGGCTAACCATAAAAACAAACCCCTGTTTATTAGGTTCCATTGCTTTAACTGTTTGAATTTGTCCTGTATTATAATCCTTATGTTTTCGGTTTTTATTATTGTTTATAGATTTTTTATAATAGTAGCAGTTAATTTTAATATGGTTATTTCGCTCACAGTAATCACACTTTGGACGACTTGTTTTATTATTCAATCTATTTATTTGTTATGACTAAAAGTTTTCTTTTCACCTTTATATTTATTAAATTTGCTTGTTGGTGGTTTGTTGTATGGATTCACTTCAATCTGTAGCACCTTTGAAGACGTATCGCGATGTTCTTGTTGTTATTTGTTCTAATAGTCAAGCAATCTTGTTTTAACAAAGTTAAATCATTTTCAGCAATGGATTGCAGTTACTATTCCGCCATATGAAGAGGGTAATGTTAACAGTAAATGCGCCACCTTACCCATTTCATTCATCGTCGCGCCTGCAGCTACTAACTCAATAGTTAGCTCATCACTTTGATGAAATGTTCAATGAGAGTTGCAACACCTTTAAATTTAGAACTTAGTAGTTTCTTTTGTACTGATAACTGCGTGGCCAAATTTTTTCTCTCGTAGATTTCGTCGAGTTTTTGAAATATTTGTAAGGAAGCGCGTTGTTCGGTGATCATTCCAATCATAGTGTCACTCAAATGTTCTATTATGCAGCCTTTTGCCACTCTCTCCATCCTCCGCCATTCTGTTGATTCCTTCTCTGCTTCTGTTGTTTCATCCAGCACCTTAAGGAAGTCATGTTCGGCGATTAGGGCTCTCAAACGGAATTTCCAAATGCTGTAGTTCTCGGCGCACGGACATATGTAAGTCCCTGGGACATAAGTCCCAAACTTTTTTTCGGGACTTATGTCCCAATCTGTCGGAAGTGGGACATAAGTCCCAAATCGAATTAGGGACTTATGTCCCACCGCATTGGGACATAAGGTCCCAAGCAAAATTTGCCTAATGTCGGTTTATAAAAATATCAAAAGGCCAAATGCTAGAATGTCGCATTTTCGACAAAAAAATTCTGGACATACATATGTCCCGACGGGGTGGGACATAAGTCCATAATTTAATTTGGGTGTTATATCCCAGTGAAGTGGGACATAGTTCCCAAAAGAAAACATACAGAAAAGCTACAATCCGTCTGGAACGGATCGTATGATACCCTATCCTCCTCTCTATAAAGTGGGCGTGGCCAAATTGCATATTGTACTCAAATATAGCTATGATGTCGAACGTTTGAGGATGTTACATGTAAAATTTTATCAAAATAGGTTTTTTGATGATAACGCCCCCAAAAAGTGGGCGTGGCCAAAACTGTTCTACGTGTGAATTGTAGGGAATCTGAATGCCTAAATATTTGGTCTTAACAAATTTTTTCGGTTTCATATAATTTAGTGAATTATAAAAAAGTAGGCGTGGTAGTGGGCGGATGTAAAAAAAATTTACACTTGTACTGTATTTTTTTCTTGGAAGCCCAGATATGAAATTTCAGCGTCCTAGTTAATAAGTGAAGGCCCAAAACTCGGTTTTGTGATGAAAACGCACCCAAACAGTGGGCGTGACCAAAACTTTTGTATGGGTGGATTGTAGGGAATCTGAATGCCTAAATATTTGGTCTTAACAAAATTTTTCGGTATCATATAATTTAGTGAAGTTATGAAAAAGTGGGCGTAGCAGTGGGCGGATTTCAAAAATTTTTACACTTGTACTGTATCTTTTTCTCAAAAGCCCAGATATGAAATTTCATCGTCCTAGCTCAAAATTTAAGGCCCAAAAAGCGGTGACATACGGACGGACGGACGGACGGACGGTCATCGCTCAATCGATTTCGCTAGTGATGCTGATCACGAATATATATACTTTATAGGGTCTATCTCGATTATTTCTCTATGTTACAAACTATGTGTCAAACTTAATATACCCTTAGGATAGGGTATAAAAATGGGACTTATGTCCCGGGGACCTATGTCCCTGCGCCGTAAGATTTAATATAGAATGAATGTAAAATATAACAAACGAAAAATACACTTCTAGGCATTAGCCGTAGAGGAGGATTCCCCAAATTCGAAAAACATACCCAATTGTTTTTCGGGGAAAACAAAGGAAGGCAAAACTATTATATTTTGAATGTGCATTAAGGTGTATACGCAATGTAGATAAGGTGTATACCCAACAGTACGCGGGTGAGTTTTGTCATTCAAATTACAATTGGCATTTTGATTTCGGTTGCTTGCATTTGCCGTCGGCATTTTGATATTTATTATTTAGTGATGAATTCGGTTTTAAATTAAATAATTGCATCTTTATACCCTATCCTAAGGGTATATTAAGTTTGACACATAGTTTGTAACATAGAGAAATAATCGAGATAGACCCTATAAAGTATATATATTCGTGATCAGCATCAATAGCGAAATCGATTGAGCGATGACCGTCCGTCCGTCCGTATGTCACCGCTTTTTGGGCCTTAAATTTTGAGCTAGGACGATGAAATTTCATATCTGGGCTTCTGAGAAAAAGATACAGTAATAGTGTAAAAATTTTTGAAATCCGCCCACTGCCACGCCCGCTTTTTCATAACTTCACTAAATTATATGAAACCGAAAAATTTTGTTAAGACCAAATATTTAGGCATTCAGATTCCCTACAATCCACGCATACAAAAGTTTTGGCCACGCCCACTTTTTGGGGGCGTTTTCATCACAAAACCGATTTTCATATCTGGGCTTCGGAGAAAAAGATACAATACTAGCGTAAAATTTTTTTTACATCCGCCCACTGCCACGCCTACTTTTTTATAACTTCACTAAATTATATGAAACCGAAAAATTTTGTTAAGACCAAATATTTGGGTATTTAGATTCCCTACAATTCACCCATACAACAGTTTTGGCCACGCCCACTTTTTGGGGGCGTTAACATCAAAAAACCTATTTTGATAAAATTTTACATGTAACATTCTCAAACGTTCGACATTATAGCTATATTTGAGTACAAAATGCAATTTGGCCACGCCCACTTTATAGAGAGGAGGATAGGGTATCATACGATCCGTTCCAGACGGATTGTAGCTTTTCTGTATGTTTTTCTTACGTGTCGTTGGTAGGAAGTAAACAAAAAATTTGTAATAGGCCGTTTTACTTCTCCATTCGGTGTTTTAAGGGTGACTACCCGAATTAAATCATCTGTCCCTGGGTGCGTATCGACGATGCATGCTAAGTTCCACTTTGTTTTGATGGTCATCTTTTACCAAGACTAGGTCTCCGATCTTGGGCTGGTGCTCTATCTTCAACCATTTCGGTCTTTGTTGAAGTCGGAATATATATTCTGATGCTTCCAGAAACGTTGTTGCATTTTTTGTACCCGCTGCCATCGTCGTAAATGTCCGACTTGGGTGTCTGACAAGTCAGCTTGGGGGATGGTGTTGAGAGCTCGTCCGATGAGGAAGTGCCCGGGAGTGAGTGCGGCGAAATCATGAGGATTGTCAGTCATTAGACAAAGAGGCCTCGAATTCAGACATGCTTTCACCTGATGCAGAAACGTGGTGAGTTCCTCAAATGTATACATATGCCTCGACGCCGATGATCCTTTTGAGGTGGTATTTTATCGACTTCTCTCCAGCCTCCCAAAGTCAACCGAAATGAGGGGAAGCAGGAGGTATAAAATACCAGTGCATACCTTCCTTTGAGATTGTTTCTGCAACATCCTTCCAACTGAATTTTGCACCTTCGAGCGACTTCTTCAAAACGTTGTTGGCTCACACGAAGGTCGTCCCGTTGTCCCTGAACATATGCGAACAGAGTCCTCTTCTGGCAGTGAATCGTCGTAATGCTGCAATAAAATCTAAGGTCACTTACCAGCTCAATGTGTATGGCTTTTGTAGCTAGCCACACAAATATATCGATGTACGACTTGTAAGTCTTGGCTCCTCGACCCTTCCATGCTTTGACGTCGATTGGTCATGCATAGTCTACACCGGAGTGAGTGAAGGGTTGAGATACGCAGACTCTCGGAGCTGGTAAGTTACCCATGAGTTGGTGTGACGGCTTTGCTCCATGCTGAAAGCAGATGGAAATCCTTTTGTAACCGTGGTTGTTGTTGGTCGGTCGGAGTTGTAGGTCGGTCGGAGTTGTAGGTAGGCTCTCTATTTTCGGAAGACGAAAAAAATCTTATATTTAGCAGGACAGCGACAACTTGTTTCCCTCTCTACCACGTGTATGCGAAACGCAGTACGCGTTTGATAGGCAAGCAACCAAGTGTATACAGTAGCGAACAGACTAATGCAAATGATAAACTTGATCACCTCTCTACCACGTGTATGCGAAACGCAGTACCCGTTGGATATTCAGATCGTCAAGTGTATTGGCGAAAGAGGAAAGGAGGTGAAAATTAAAACCCTCAAGACAAATTTATTTTAAGCAAAATAATATGCCTTATTAGGTATCAGAATAAAAAATTATAAAAATAATGCTTATGTACGCCAAAATATTTTAATGGCTCGAGTTTGTTATTTTTGCTACGACGAATACCGTCTACGGCCGAAATACCAAAGTTGAGTGAGCAGCATTGGTTTCTGTGCCCTTGCCCATATGGCTGACACTGTTACCTAAGAAGATCTATTGTATCAAAGGGTAATACTAAGCCAAGAGACGTTCCACCTCCCTTATGAAGGATTGTACGTCCTTAGCAGCGGAGTACCTCATCTCTGCTGATGAACATATTTCTTTATGGAAATTACGCCTCCTTAACCAATGTAATGCTGTGCATTGACAGACAATGTGCTCGGAGGATTCGTCATCTTCTAAACAGAACCTACATTCCGTTTCTGGGCACAAATTGATTTTGTTAAGGTGGTAACGCAGGCTGCAGTGGCCTGTGAGAAAGCTCACCAGCTTCCTAATGCTTTCTTAATTTAAATTAAGGATTTCCTTTTAGGAAAAAGACCTGATTAATCGCTTGGATTGTCTCAGCCCCGGAACATTTTTCCAGTGAGCCAGACGAAGTTTATGTTCACTAGTATTCATCAGCACTGTGGCAGTAGCCCAGTTGACACCACAGTAAGGTTCAGGTCCTATGAATGCAGATTCTGCTGCACCATTCTAACACGTATAGTAAAGCACATTGCATGACACTGGAAATGGTCGTGCTGTGTTTACCACTGATAAAAATCGCCAAGTCATCTGCATAACCAATGGCGATGTAGCCTTATCTCTGAAGATCGACTAGGAGTTTGGCGATGACTAGTGCCCATAGAAGAGGGGAGAGGACTCCTCCCTGGGGACATCCCTTAACTGCAGTCACAGACACTGACACTCGTCCAGAGGAGGAAGTAATAATTCCTTATGCTTATGCTTTTCAGCATGGCCCGTATGCATTGGTTGGTCGAATCCTCGATACCTCTGCTACTAATTCCTCTTGCTATTGAGTCGTAGTCAGTGTCCTCAATGTCGAGAAAGGCACAGGGATGTGCTTTCTTTTATACAGATTTTTATGTTTCATTAATGCCAGTAAATAGGTTTTTTAAATTGTACAGTAGTACCAGTAACAAATGAGTTCAATTTAATGACATTTACAAGTATGAGCTTTTATACACTAATGATCTGAAGTTTGAAAATTAAATTTACATTATAGAAAGTTTGACATTTTACTGACTTAAAATAATGATGTTGTTACACTTTTACACAGGTCTTAAACTTCAAGATCCAATACTCCTTCGGCAAATACATCATGGTTTGTTGTAATCCTCCTTGTAAGGTTCGTAAGTGAGCGTCGGCGATCAAGAGCTTGGTGAAATGGTGAATATCTTCGAGTATTATTGGATGTTGTTGCTCGAATGGAAGCTCAAAGTGTTGCAACCTACCTCCAACTCTCAAAATACCATCGGAATCGGTGAAAGGGCAAAGTGATTTCAGAACCCTGACCTTTGAATCCTCAACAAACATGTCTGATTGAAGGAGCTTAACTATGAGAAGAGTTCAGCTGGAGAAAGAACCTGCAAATTCCTCGACCCAGGTAACTTTTGTGTATTTGCTATAAATCGCTGAAAATATTATTCTTAGCAGTCTATTCAAATTGGATTCCTCAGATATCAAAATTTTGATGTAATTTTTTACCTGCCTAACCGTATGTACTTTGATAGGTCGTTTCTCCTCATCTGTAATTAGATTAGTTGGCTGGTGTAGACAGTGAAAATCCCAAGTCACTCGAAGAAAGTCTGGTCCATGCCACCAGAGGTTGTTGGATTGTAAGGCGGAGGGCATTCTTCCCCTTGATGCCAGATTTGCGAGATTCGACTCACTGGGAATATGTTTCCAACGACTAGTTAAGTCGTTGAATTTCAGCAACCCGGTTATTCACGAAGTTGACCCACTTGGTTTGAGGAGCGGTGATCCACGGCAAGGTTTTTGTCGAATCAGCTTCACGACAGGTAACTCTAAAACTCTGGATGTGTAGTTCAATAGAGTTGCAAGAATAACTGCTTCACAAAGTTCAAGTCGTGACAGAGTTTGCGTTTTTACTGGGGCGACTCTAGTCTTGGACAGAAGCAGATGTTGGAATCGAGAATTCGGAGATAAATCGCTGCACCGTAAGCCTTCTCGGAAGCGTCACTGAATCCGTGGAGTTCTATATTCTTCTGGGTGTCGTGTGTATGGATCCAACAAGGAATACGAATTTCAGCTCGTTGCGCCATAGTTGTTGCATCAGGATTTTACCCTTTATGATGCTGGGTGAAATCCATTCGAGACGATCAAATAACTTGGCAATCGTAGAGAGAATGATCCTTTTCGTCGGTTCAACTGCGTCGGATTGAATATTTTAGAATGAGAGACTGTCTGCGACTGGAAACCACTTAATTCCTAAAGTCTTGATATGATCGGGAGAATTCAAAGGTAATTTAAAATCAACTTTCCGCTGGTCTAAGGGTATCTGGTCTAAAACCTCGCTCGAATTACTCGACCATTTTCGAAAATTGAAACCTCCAGATGACAACAAACTATTGACCTGATGACGCCTAACCAATGTTTCTTCAACAGTACCGGCTCCAGCAAACAAATCATCATCGTAAACATCCTCCATCACCATACATGCACCTAAAGGAAAATTATGTACTTCAACATGTGTGTACAGTTGATTGACGGATCGAATCGCAAGATAAGGTGCACATGTTGTACTAAATGTGACTGTTTGAAGACGATACACCTTGATCGGCTCGTTGTCACCATCACGCCTGAAGATCAATTGGTAGTACGAGTCTTCGGAGTTCACACGGATTTGGCGATACATTTTTTCAATGTCTGCTGTGAAGGTATGTTGGTGTCTTCTCCACCTCAAAACAATGTCAATAATGTCCCTTTGTGTCTTAGGTTCAGTCATCAGATGCTGATTCAAGGAAGTCCCGTCCGTTGTTTTGGCCTCAGCATCGAAGACCACCCGTAGTTTTCTTGTGGAACTAGACTCCTTGAATACTGCGTGGTGTGGGACAAAGTAATGATGAGGCGTTCTAAGTACCTCGTCGTTGATGACATCAACTTCCTGCATATGGCCTAGTTGTAAGTATTCCTTTATACGCTTACCATATTTCTTTGTGTAGTGTGGTATTAATTCGGGACCGTCGTTCCAGTTGAGCAAACCTACGCAAGGCTCCTTCCTTCGAGGATCCAAGCCCAGGTTTGCTCCCTCCTCTAAATGGCAATGATACCTCGTATCGTCCATTATCCAGCCTTCTAGTGGTCGCCTTGAAAAAGTCTTCACACGCCGTGTCTTCGTGGGTTTGATGCTTCTGAAAGTGTGCCTCTTCGATCTCCCAAAATCGTTGTAGCAGCCGGTCGACATCCATCACTTGAACTAAGCTCCTGATACTACGATTTGGTTGATGTACCTTGCTATCAATGCTCGCAATTTGTAATTTATCCCTGAAGAGGCCTTGACTTCAACAATGGCTGTTGCCAATAGCACCTCCATATTGGACTGTGTTGTATGAAAATTATTCGTTACATGGCCTGACGTAAAGGGTGGAGCATTGAATGAGGACGAGTGTGATTGTGTGGGTGTTGGGTGGTGGTAGAAAAAGAGTTAGGTGTGGTAAAAGAGTTAGGCGCTGTTATGTAGTGTTGTGTGTTTTGTGTGTGTGAACCTATCTGTGTATGTGTAGGGGGGTTAATGTGTAAGAGGGAATGGTGAAGCTGCTGGCAAAAGTAGCACCTAATCCTACTGGGGCATTGTTGGGTGGCGTGGATATATGTTAAACAATTTTCGCATCCGCCAATGTTCTTAACTGCCCTTTTGCGTGAAGCTATGTCCAACTTTAAGAACATGCTACAAGTTCGCAAAGAATGATCACCTTTATTGCACACCTTGCAACTAAATTGTCCATTCTTAGCTTGTTTAGCATAAAAAGCGTTGGCTTTGACCACTGGTATTTTGGTGATTTTGTTGGGTCTCGATTCTTACTGTTGACCTCCTAAATCTTGCTACTAGCAATTCACAAAATCTTTAAAATGGGGTAAATCTTTCGCCGTCCCTAGCTTTTATATAATATTTTTATCACTAGAAGTACTACAACTAGCACTTAACGGATTTTCAACCGTTGTTTGGAATTTATCCAGGCTGTCCAATAGCGCTGTTTTGTAGTCGAAGTAAGTTTCCTTTATTTTGTCGAAAACGCTCTCTAACTCTTGTTCTTTTCCAGCTTCAGTCAAAGATATTCCCTCGTTGTTGTGTTGTTATATATCCTATTTGATATATAGTTTTCCGATCTTTCCTTGGGAGAACGCTAGCCGAAATTATTGAAATCGTTTGTGATTTGCTTTAGCAAATTCTTCGGGAGCCTCCCAAAATGGAAGGCTGACCACACTCTCTCTCACTGAGAACAATTTAAATTGCTTTCCGCTACAGATCGTCGCGAATTTGTGAAAAGGAAATATCTGCTTCAATTGCTTGTGTCAAGGGCATTCATCCAACATTCACTCATTCATCTCACTGTCGTCAATGCAATTCACTCACCTTCTAAATAAAATTACAATGTCATTACAGAAACCCAACCTTAATATTCGTGCTTGGACCGAATCTTCCATCGTTCTCCATTGGCCGTCGGCACTATCCAAAAAATGGTCAGTATTCATCGGGAGCAGAACATCAATTGCAGTCAACATCACGATTCCATCATCATCGGCCATTAAGCAAATTAACATCCGATGGAAGTTTATACAGTCATCGGCACCTCATTTTGGAGGTTTATGGGAGTCTGATCCGTAGAACTCTTCAATCGAGTAATAGGAGACAACAAAGTCACCTACAAAGAAATGTATACCCTTCGCCCAAAGGTAGAGGCTTTGCTAAACTCTCGACCTCTATGGCGAACTTTTGACTCTGATCCAGTAGCTCTTTCTCCGTCTAACTTCTTAATTAGCAAAGTATACACATCAGTTCACCAACCTGATGAATCTACTCTTGTTTCATTCAGCACTAATTTGTATCTTTTACAGGCAATGCTTCATGGTTCTGGACACAGTGGCATAATGAATTTTTAACAAGATTGCAAGAACGTTCCAAATGGCAAAAACGTCAAATTAACTTAGAAGTTGCTGACGACGCGTCGTCCAGCTGAAGAAGCCAAACTTTCCTTCATCTAAAACTCATACTGAAACTATGTAACAATAAATGCAGAGTTGTAACCATCTGAACCAAATTTGGAGGCTATGTTCGTCCTACGATCAAGGTGGCTTCTTTGCCAATTACTTAAAGACTTCTAGGGGGGCTGGATGCTGGAAAATGTAAACCATAAAATTTGAACGAACCAAGCATCAACAACATTACCTTATAACAGTGCTGGATATTTTTTTCTAATATAGTAAATTACAACTGTTTGTACTCTCAATAATTATTATACTCATTATTTACTTAACTTAGATACATACATAATAATTGTAACGTTAATAATTCTTTGCCCACGCTAGCGTCGATGAAGGAGTTGACACTTCACGACTTTCGTGAGTCAGACTGCGATCAGTTCATCGTTTTTGTGCTAACACACATTTACACATTGAAAATCGTAACACATAATACATTTATAATACACAACACAAAATACAAAATCATACACTCTTTTTTTTATCACACAAATTATAAAAATTACACAATTGGACTATTTAATACATATACAGTATATATTTTGTTTCGTTTAAAACTTACATGCGATAGCTATCGCACAATTTACATATATGATATTGTTACACATATTTCTATTGCAAAACAAAAAAAACATGCAGAAAAGCTACAATCCGTCTGGAACGGATCGTATGATACCCTATCCCCCTCTCTATAAAGTGGGCGTGGCCAAATTGCATTTTGTACTCAAATATAGCTATAATGTCGAACGTGGCCAAAACTCTTCTATGGGTGAATTGTATGGAATCCAAATACCCAAATATTTGGTCTTAACAAAATTTTTCGGTTTCATATAATTTAGTGAAGTTAGAAAAAAGTAGGCGTGGCAGTGGGCGGATTTAAAAAAAATTTACACTTGTACTGTATCTTTTTCTTGGAAGCCCAGATATGAAATTTAAGCGTCCTAGTTAAAAATTTAAGGCCCAAAAATTGGTTTAGTGATGAAAACGAACCCAAAAAGTGGGCGTGGCCAAAACTTTTGTATGGGTGGATTGTAGGGAATCTAAATGCCTAAATATTTGGTTTTAACAAAATTTTTCGGTTTCATATAATTTAGTGAAGTTATGAAAAAGTGGGCGTGGCAGTGGGCGGATTTCAAAAATCTTTACACTTGTACTGTATCTTTTTCTCAGAAGCCCAGATATGAAATTTCATCGTCCTAGCTCCAAATTGAAGGCCCAAAAAGCGGTGACATACGGACGGACGGACGGTCATCGCTCAATCGATTTCGCTATTGATGCTGATCACGAATATATACACTTTATAGGGTCTATCTCGATTATTTCTCTATGTTACAAACTATGTGTCAAACTTAATATACCCTTAGGATAGGGTATAATAAGTTCAATGACAATTTTCTTTAAAAAGTAATTGTTGATTGAGGAGGAAAGTACAAAAAAATCCCCCCTATTAAGAAACATACAGAAAAGCTACAATCCGTCTGGAACGGATCGTATGATACCCTATCCTCCTCTCTATAAAGTGCGCGTGGCCAAATTGCATTTTGTACTCAAATATGGCTATAACCTCGAACGTTTGAGGATGTTACATGTAAAATTTTATCAAAATCGGTTTTTTGATGAAAACGCCCCCAAAAAGTGGGCGTGACCAAAACTGTTCTATGGGTGAATTGTAGGGAATCTGTATACCTAAATATTTGGACTTAACAAAATTTTTCGGTTTCATGTAATTTAGTGAAGTTATAAAAAAGTAGGCGTGGCAGTGGGCGGATGTAAAAAAAATTTACACTTGTATTGTATCTTTTTCTTGGAAGCCCAGATATGAAATTTCAGCGTCCTAGTTAATAATTGGTCAAAACTTGGTACTGTATCTTTTTCTCAGAATCCCAGATATGAAATTTCATCGTCCTAGCCCAAAATTTAAGGCCCAAAAAGCGGTGACATACGGACGGACGGACGGACGGACGGTCATCGCTCAATCATTTTCGCTATTGATGCTGATCACGAATATATATACTTTATAGGGTCTATCTCGATTATTTCTCTATGTTACAAACTATGTGTCAAACTTAATATACCCTTAGGATAGGGTATAAAAAGACAAATTTTAAATTTCAATAAATACTCTCTAACTAGTTATTTTATCTAATGATAAAATAAATTTATAAACAAGTGGCTTACATAAATTAACAAGTAGATAAGCCTGAATGTTACCCAGCAATGTTGAAAGCATTACAAGATCTTTACATTTTGAAAAGATTAATAAATCATCGGCGTAAAGGCAGTGTTTTATTTTTTTGTGTATTAATAAAAGTTCATTAAAGGCGATTATAAATAGGGTTACAGAAAGGGGGGAGCCTTGTGGGATCCCGATCTTAAGGTTTTGTGCATTAAAGAAAGTACCATTCACTTTTATTCGGAACTTTCGGCTGATCAAAAAGGATTTAATGTATTTAAACATTTTAGGACCAATTTTCCAATTGGCAAGTTTTTTTAAGATAACATGGGCACCTATGCGGTCAAATGCTTTTTCAAAGTCAATTGAAAGGATTGAGACATGATTTTTCCTGGATAATGCGATGGAAATGTAGTCATCAATGTGAAGCAGAGCATCGATTGTGCCTCGGCCATTTTTGAATGCGACTTGCCTAATGTCAATTAAGTTGTTTTTTTCCATATACCATGATAACCTTTTTGAGATTATTTTTTCTAGGATCTTTCCTGGGTATGAAAGGAGCGATATTGGGCGGTACCCGTTAACTTCTGTAGGTTGTTTGTTTGGCTTAGGAATAGGAACTACTGTGGTGATTTTCCATATTTGGGGAATGATGCCTTTATTTAAAATCTCGTTAAATAAAGAAAGTAACCGATGTTTGAAAACTGATGGGCTATTTTTTAGCACACTATATTCAATCCTGTTGAACCCTGGCGTTCTACCTTTGGCTGAATTGATACTGGCTTCAAGTTCAGACATATTGATAGGAAGTTCGATAGTGTTAGCAGAGGGGCTGGTGTTATGCGGTAAATATTCGGTATTATTAGCATTTTGTTTTGCGGTGCAGAAGTTTGGGTGAAAGTTAGAGTCGTCGGAGTATGACGACCATACGTGGGCAAAGTGTTCAGCTATTTGGAAGGGACATGATATTATTTGTGGTCCGGATATGATGGTTTCAATGACGCGTTGTGTGTAGCGCCCAGAAAGTGTTTTTATGTCGGCCCAAATTTTTTTTGGGGATTTGGGGAGGAGTTAGGGTTCATGCTGGAAGTAAAGCTTTCGAAACTGCTTCTTTTTTGGATTATTATATTTCTACGAAAGAGGGCGTTAAGTTTCCGGTAGTTGATTAAATTATAATCGGTCGGGTATTTTTTGAATACCTTCCAAGCTATCTGTTTTTGCGAGCGAAGTTTGTCAAGCTCGGGATTCCACCATGGAACGACAGTTTTGTGGAACGTGATCTTAGTTTGTGGAATGGCGATGTTGGCTGCAAAACGGATAGATTTAGTAATAACACCTGCCTCTTTGTTAATATTAGCTGATTGTTGGCTAAGATTTAGGAAATCTGAAACTCTGGTTTGGAATGAACCCCAATTGGCTATGTCGGATTGAAATTTCGGATGAAGTTTAGAGGTTTTGGAGGAATTGCCCAAAGTGATATTGATAAGTATGGGATAGTGGTCACTACCGTGTAGGTCTGATAGGGCTTCCCAGCTGGTGCTTGGAGAAAGATATGCAGAGATAAGTGATAAGTCAGTGTGCGTGAAGGGTAGGACTACCGTCATTTAGAATGGTTAGGTTCGAGTAGGATATAAAATGTTCTAAAACTTTTCCTCTGGTGCTCAAAGACTGAGAGCCCCAAAGGGGGCTCCAAGAGTTGAAGTCTCCAAATAATAAAATGGGTGAGTCGAAACTGCGAGCAATTTTGTCTAATTCAGATGATGTGAACGTTTGAGAGGGATGTATGTATACAGAGATTATAGTAATTCTAGTTTTTAGTATTATTTCAACTGCTATTGCAGATATTTGGGAGTTGATTTGGATGAACTTATGTGGGATGGATTTATGGACTAATAATCCAGTGCCTTGCTTAGCATATGTAATTGAGTCAAAGTTATGGAAGCAGGCTGCGTATTCTTTGGGGGTGTTTGGGATCAGAGTTTTTACTAAATGTGTTTCCTGCAGCGCTATGACTGAGGGTTTGAACTCGCGTATGAGCAATTGCAATTCATGAAGGTTGTTAAAATATCCGTTTAAGTTCCATTGTAGCAGTGTTAAAGAAGCTTTGAATTGATTTTGGTTATAGGTTTTATAATGTCTGTTATTTTGGAGAGAATTATTGATGGCGGCATGATGGTGGTTAAAGCTATGACTCTGCGGTCCGGGTATTGAAGCATCCAGGCTCATAGAAAAGCCTGGATGATTCAATCCCCGAACAGCAGAGTCTTGGTTTAGGGAACATGAGTTATTATTATATGCAGTCATCTTCCAGATCGGCGGAGTGAATTAAATAATCGTTATTTGTTAGAAGTGATTGGGTCAAAGTGGATATGGGCGATTGAGTTACAGATGAGTTGTTATCAGAGTCTTGGGTTGTAAGAGTGAGAATTTTTTCATTATGGGTAGTTGTATTAGAAAGAATGTGGGTTAGGGGATTTGGATTTGGGGTGTGAACTGTGTTGGGGGTAGTTATTGTCTGAAAATTTCTGTTTTGATTGTTAAGTTGTGTTTTTTCCAAAGATTTATGAGTAAAGGATTTAGTGTTTGAGCTGCTTGAAGTTTTTTTTGAAGGTGGAATGGAGGTTGAGGTAACAGGTTTTGATTGTGGGTTTGTTATGGGGGATAAAGCTGTTTATACCCTATCCTAAGGGTATATTAAGTTTGACACATAGTTTGTAACATAGAGAAATAATCGAGATAGACCCTATAAAGTATATATATTCGTGATCAGCATCAATAGCGAAATCGATTGAGCGATGACCGTCCGTCCGTCCGTCCGTCCGTCCGTATGTCACCGCTTTTTGGGCCTTAAATTTTGAGCTAGGACGATGAAATTTCATATCTGGGCTTCTGAGAAAAAGATACAGTACAAGTGTAAAAATTTTTGAAATCCGCCCACTTTTTCATAACTTCACTAAATTATATGAAACCGAAAAATTTTGTTAAGACCAAATATTTAGGCATTCAGATTCCCTACAATCCACCCATACAAAAGTTTTGGCCACGCCCACTTTTTGGGGGCGTTTTCATCACAAAACCGATTTTTGGGCCTTAAATTTTTAACTAGGACGCTGAAATTTCATATCTGGGCTTCTGACGAAAATATCCAGTACAAGTGTAAAATGTTTTTATATCCGCCCACTGCCACGCCTACTTTTTTATAACTTCACTAAATTATATGAAACCGAAAAATTTTGGTAAAACCAAATATTTGGGTAATTAGATTCCCTACAATTCACCCATAGAACAGTTTTGGCCACGCCTACTTTTTGGGGGCGTTATCATCAAAAAACCTATTTTGATAAAATTTTACATGTAACATCCTCAAACGTTCGACATTACAGCTATATTTGAGTACAAAATGCAATTTTGCCACGCCCACTTAATAGAGAGGAGGATAGGGTATCATACGATCCGTTCCAGACGGATTGTAGCTTTTCTGTATGTTTATACCCTATCCTAAGGGTATATTAAGTTTGACACATAGTTTGTAACATAGAGAAATAATCGAGATAGACCCTATAAAGTATATATATTCGTGATCAGCATCAATAGCGAAAATGATTGAGCGATGACCGTCCGTCCGTCCGTCCGTCCGTATGTCACCGCTTTTTGGGCCTTAAATTTTGGGCTAGGACGATGAAATTTCATATCTGGGCTTCTGAGAAAAAGATACAGTACAAGTGTAAAAATTTTTGAAATCCGCCCACTGCCACGCCCACTTTTTCATAACTTCATTAAATTATATGAAACCGAAAAATTTTGTTAAGACCAAATATTTAGGTATTCAGATTCCCTACAATCCACCCATACAAAAGTTTTGGCCACGCCCACTTTTTGGGGGCGTTTTCATCACAAAACCGATTTTTGGCCCTTAAATTTTTAACTAGGACGCTGAAATTTCATATCTGGGCTTCCAAGAAAAAGATACAGTACAAGTGTAAAATTTTTTTACATCCGCCCACTGCCACGCCTACTTTTTTATAACTTCACTAAATTATATGAAACCGAAAAATTTTGTTAAGACCAAATATTTAGGCATTCAGATTCCCTACAATCCACCCATACAAAAGTTTTGGCCACGCCCACTTTTTGGGGGCGTTATCATCAAAAAACCTATTTTGATAAAATTTTACATGTAACATCCTCAAACGTTCGACATTATAGCTATATTTGAGTACAAAATGCAATTTGGCCACGCCCACTTTATAGAGAGGAGGATAGGGTATCATACGATCCGTTCCAGACGGATTGTAGCTTTTCTGTATGTTTCCCTTTCCTTTCCACTTTTTATACCCTATCCTAAGGGTATATTAAGTTTGACACATAGTTTGTAACATAGAGAAATAATCGAGATAGACCCTATAAAGTATATATATTCGTGATCAGCATCAATAGCGAAATCGATTGAGCGATGACCGTCCGTCCGTCCGTCCGTCCGTATGTCACCGCTTTTTCGGCCTTAAACTTTGAGCTAGGACGATGAAATTACATATCTGGGCTTCTGAGAAAAAAATACAGTACAAGTGTAAATTTTTTTTACATCCGCCCACTGCCACGCCTACTTTTTTATAACTTCACTAAATTATATGAAACCGAAAAATTTTGTTAAGACCAAATATTTGGGTATTTAGATTCCCTACAATTCACCCATAGAACAGTTTTGGCCACGCCCACTTTTTGGAGGCATTTTCATCAAATAACCGATTTTGCTAAAATTTTACATGTAACATCCTCAAACGTTCGACATTATAGCTATATTTGAGTACAAAATGCAATTTGGCCACGCCCACTTTATAGAGAGGAGGATAGGGTATCATACGATCCGTTTCAGATGGATTGCAGCTTTTCTGTATGTTTATTCTAGCTGTAAGCCCTAGCTGCTATTTAGTGCTATTTGATCTCAATTATTAATATTTAATTTATTTATGTATTAATAAATTTAAAATAATAAATTAATATATACCTACTTATATCTTGTATTTACTCATCTGTTTGTTAATCTGTTTATTTATTTATTCAATTAATTAATTATTTATTTATTAATTTAGTTATTTACTTATAGTACGCTTATCTACTTGTTAATTTATGTAAGCCACTTGTTTATAAATTTATTTTATCATTAGATAAAATAACTAGTTAAAGAGTATTTATTGAAATTTAAAATTTGTCTTTTTATACCCTATCCTAAGGGTATATTAAGTTTGACACATAGTTTGTAACATAGAGAAATAATCGAGATAGACCCTATAAAGTACATATATTCGTGATCAGCATCAATAGCGAAATCGATTGAGCGATGACCGTCCGTCCGTCCGTCCGTATGTCACCGCTTTTTGGGCCTTAAATTTTGAGCGAGGACGATGAAATTTCATATCTGGGCTTCTGAGAAAAAGATACAGTACCAAGTTTTGACCAATTATTAACTAGGACGCTGAAATTTCATATCTGGGCTTCCAAGAAAAAGATACAGTACAAGTGTAAAATTTTTTTACATCCGCCCACTGCCACGCCTCCTTTTTTAGAACTTCACTAAATTATATGAAACCGAAAAATTTTGTTAAGACCAAATATTTGGGTATTTAGATTCCCTACAATTCACCCATAGAAGAGTTTTGGCCACGCCCACTTTTTGGGGGCGTTATCATCAAAAAACCTATTTTGATAAAATTTTACATGTAACATCCTCAAATGTTCGACATTATAGCTATATTTGAGTACAATATGCAATTTGGTCACGCCCACTTTATAGAGAGGAGGATAGGGTGTCATACGATCCGTTCCAGACGGATTGTAGCTTTTCTGTATGTTTATACCCTATCCTAAGGGTATATTAAGTTTGACACATAGTTTGTAACATAGAGAAATAATCGAGATAGACCCTATAAAGTATATATATTCGTGATCAGCATCAATAGCGAAATCGATTGAGCGATGACCGTCCGTCCGTCCGTCCGTCCGTCCGTATGTCACCGCTTTTTGGGCCTTAAATTTTGAGCTAGGACGATGAAATTTCATATCTGGGCTTCTGAGACAAAGATACAGTACAAGTGTAAAAATTTTTGAAATTCACTTTTTCATAACTTCACTAAATTATATGAAACCGAAAAATTTTGTGAAGACCAAATATTTAGGCATTCAGATTCCCTACAATCCACCCATACAAAAGTTTTAGCCACGCCCACTTTTTGGGGGCGTTTTCATCACAAAACCTATTTTGATAAAATTTTACATGTAACATTCTCAAACGTTCGACATTATAGCTATATTTGAGTACAAAATGCAATTTGGCCACGCCCACTTTATAAAGAGGAGGATAGGGTATTAGGCGATCCGTTCCAGACGGATTGTAGCTTTTCTGTATGTTTTTTTTTTGTTTTTATACCCTATCCTAAGGGTATATTAAGTTTGGCACATAGTTTGTAACATAGAGAAATAATCGAGATAGACCCTATAAAGTATATATATTCGTGATCAGCATCAATAGCGAAATCGATTGAGCGATGACCGTCCGTCCGTCCGTCCGTATGTCACCGCTTTTTGGGCCTTAAATTTTGAGCTAGGACGATGAAATTTCATATCTGGGCTTCTGAGACAAAGATACAGTACAAGTGTAAAAATTTTTGAAATCCGCCCACTGCCACGCCCACTTTTTCATAACTTCACTAAATTATGTGAAACCGAAAAATTTTGTTAAAACCAAATATTTAGGCATTCAGATTCCCTACAATTCACACGTAGAACAGTTTTGGCCACGCCCACTTTTTGGGGGTGTTTTCTTCAAAAAACCGATTTTGATAAAATTTTACATGTAACATCCTCAAACGTTCGAGGTTATAGCCATATTTGAGTACAAAATGGAATTTGGCCACCCCCACTTTATAGGGAGGAGGATAGGGTATCAGACGATCCGTTCCAGACGGATTGTAGCTTTTCTGTATGTTTTGTTGTGGATGTAGGAAGTGGTGAGATGCTCCATTAGCGCTGACTTGGCAGCTGAGTCTGCGTTTTCGTTGCCTTTAATCGTAGCGTACCCCGGAATCCAAGCAAGATCAGGTTTTCCTAACTTGGAAATAAGTTTGTCGCGGATGATTTGAATGGTGTTGGTAGAGTTGTTTGTGTTATTCATAGCGCGAATTGAGGATAAACTGTCTGTTTTTATGGTTTTTTGGACTCAGCCAACTCAATGGCCTTGACGATGGCGAACGCTTCGGCAGAAAAGATTGATGAGAATGAGAGAATAGCCATTATCGTTGGTGACAGCAAATGACGTTCCATTGGCTGTTTTGGAACCATCAGTAAATAAAAGATCCCACCCGAGGCACTTATAGTTTTCAGCTATTTCGGAAAAATAAGCTTTGTAAACATCGTTGTTGGTTGTGTTCTTGGGAAGCTTGCGAGGTCGGTGATTATAGTTTCTTCCGGCAGGATCCAATGAGGAGATGAAGTTTTTTTTTTCTGTTTTGGATGACAATTTTTATCAAGCGTTCGTGCGGATGATATTGCTTTGGCTATCGATGAGGGATATTTTGGCATTTTTAGGAGATATCCATGGATAGTTGATGTTGTGTATTCTTTGAGAGGATACGAAAAGGATCTTTTCGGTGATGTGGGGTAAGCCCGCCTACGTAAGTAGATTTTTTATAGGAGTTGTTCGAAAAGCTCTCATGCTAGATCTTACTGCTCCGTGAAATGGTGTTGAGATGAGTTGGATGCTTGATTTTGAACATTTTCCATAGATTGCTAGGCCATACTCGATTTTTGATAATATTGATTTAACCACGTTAGTGATAGTATTGATATTACAGAAGCTGTTATATAAACGTTATTTATAGAAATATGATTAATATGTAAGTACTGAAATAGATTTTGAACAGCGTCTTTTCTTGCAAATATGTATTATTTTGGATTTACTAATGAAAATTATGGAACCTGATGTGTTTCCCCAATTTGCTAGGCAAGTAAGTAGGTTTGAAAAAATGGTTCCCATCAAAATTAAATCTTTGCATTTAGAAAAGAGAATGCCAGTACATGGCGAATGTTGTTGTGACGCTTAATTATATTACTGATTTCGTTGAACGCGATTGCGAATAGAGCAACTGATAAGCGTGATCCTTGCGGAATTGCGTTCCGTATATAGTGTAAGCTTGAAGAAACGGAGTTGGTTATGATGCGGAAGCGTCTATTGGTGAGAAAGGATGTCACAGACTTGAGCATTTTTGGCCTAACCTTCCATAGAATAAGCTGTTTTAAAATTACATGTGCACCAATGCGATCGAATGCTTAGCGCCGAGGAGATAAATTCATCTAGATGTAGAAGTGCATCCATAGTGCTCCTCCCTTTCTTAAAGCCTACTTGGTTTTTGCTTATGAACCTGGCTATTATCTCTTCCACTATTTTTTGCAGTGCAGGGAAGGAGAGATATAGGCCGGTACCCTTGTATTGTGGAGTGATTTTTGTCTGGTTTTGGTAGGATAATTACGTTTGCCACATTCCACGACTGTGGAATCGTCTGATACCCTATCCTCCTCTCTATAAAGTGGGCGTGGCCAAATTGCATTTCGTACTCAAATATGGCTATAACCTCGGACGTTTGAGGATGTTACATGTAAAATTTTATCGAAATCGGTTTTTTGATGAAAACGCGCCCAAAAAGTGGGCGTGGCCAAAACTGTTCTATGGGTGAATTGTAGGGAATCTGAATACCTAAATATTTTGTCTTAAGAAAATTTTTCGGTTTCATATAATTTAGTGAAGTTATAAAAAAGTAGGCGTGGCTGTGGGCGGATGTAAAAAAAATTTACACTTCTACTGTATCTTTTCGTTAGAAGCCCAGACATGAAATTTCAGCGTCCTAGTTAAAAATTTAAGGCCCAAAAATCGGTTTTATGATGAAAACGCCCCCAAGAAGTGGGCGTGGCCCAAACTTTTGTATGAGTAGATTGTAGGGAGTCTGAATGCCTAAATATTTGGTCTTAACAAAATTTTTCGGTTTCATATAATTTAATAAAGTTATGAAAAAGTGGGCGTGGCAGTGGGCGGATTTCAAACCGCATAGAGTTGGGGAAGTATTCGGTGGCTGTTTCTGTCTACAAGTTCATTAGTCGATGCTTCAGTATCAACTGCATGGACAGAGCTGTTGACGGGATTGTTCATATTCGGAAATTCTTAAACCATAATATTTTAGAAGACTAACATCAGCAGAAATCAAGATACTTATATTCAGTATTTCCTCATCAACATCTTGTATGTTTGATTTGCTTTCTAGGTTAATGGAAACGTTCTGAAGTTTTAACTTAATCTCCTTACGAAACTTTGGCCAGTTGGCATTTTTTAGATCTTAAAAATATTCCACTTGCTTTTCAAAAGATAAAAAACTACACAATTAATCCGACATTCATACACACAACACACATTCTTTTCGAGACATCGCCTTCGTCGATATCTCTGATTGCGGCTGGTCAAGGGATATGAAATACTATTATTCATACTTTTTATACCCTATCCTAAGGGTATATTAAGTTTGACACATAGTTTGTAACATAGAGAAATAATCGAGATAGACCCTATAAAGTATATATATTCGTGATCAGCATCAATAGCGAAATCGATTGAGCGATGACCGTCCGTCCGTCCGTCCGTCCGTCCGTCCGTATGTCACCGCTTTTTGGGCCTTAAATTTTGAGCTAGGACGATGAAATTTCATATCTGGGCTTCTGAGAAAAAGATACAGTACAAGTGTAAAAATTTTTGAAATCCGCCCACTGCCACGCCCACTTTTTCATAACTTCACTAAATTATATGAAACCGAAAAATTTTGTTAAGACCAAATATTTAGGCATTCAGATTCCCTACAATCCACCCATACAAAAGTTTTGGCCACGCTTACTTTTTGGGGGCGTTTTCATCACAAAACCGAGTTTTGGGCCTTCAATTATTAACTAGGACGCTGAAATTTCATATCTGGGCTTCCAAGAAAAAGATACAGTACAAGTGTAAAATTTTTTTACATCCGCCCACTGCCACGCCTACTTTTTTAGAACTTCACTAAATTATATGAAACCGAAAAATTTTGTTAAGACCAAATATTTGGGTATTTAGATTCCCTACAATTCACCCATAGAAGAGTTTTGGCCACGCCCACTTTTTGGGGGCGTTATCATCAAAAAACCTATTTTGATAAAATTTTACATGTAACATCCTCAAATGTTCGACATTATAGCTATATTTGAGTACAATATGCAATTTGGTCACGCCCACTTTATAGAGAGGAGGATAGGGTATCATACGATCCGTTCCAGACGGATTGTAGCTTTTCTGTATGTTTTTTTTTTTTTTTATACCCTATCCTAAGGGTATATTAAGTTTGGCACATAGTTTGTAACATAGAGAAATAATCGAGATAGACCCTATAAAGTATATATATTCGTGATCAGCATCAATAGCGAAATCGATTGAGCGATGACCGTCCGTCCGTCCGTCCGTCCGTCCGTCCGTATGTCACCGCTTTTTGGGCCTTAAATTTTGAGCTAGGACGATGAAATTTCATATCTGGGCTTCTGAGAAAAAGATACAGTACAAGTGTAAAAATTTTTGAAATCCGCCCACTTTTTCATAACTTCACTAAATTATATGAAACCGAAAAATTTTGTTAAGACCAAATATTTAGGCATTCAGATTCCCTACAATCCACCCATACAAAAGTTTTGGCCACGCCCACTTTTTGGGGGCGTTTTCATCACAAAACCGATTTTTGGGCCTTAATTTTTTAACTAGGACGCTGAAATTTCATATCTGGGCTTCTGACGAAAATATCCAGTACAAGTGTAAAATGTTTTTATATCCGCCCACTGCCACGCTTACTTTTTTATAACTTCACTAAATTATATGAAACCGAAAAATTTTGGTAAAACCAAATATTTGGGTAATTAGATTCCCTACAATTCACCCATAGAACAGTTTTGGCCACGCCTACTTTTTGGGGGCGTTATCATCAAAAAACCTATTTTGATAAAATTTTACATGTAACATCCTCAAACGTTCGACATTACAGCTATATTTGAGTACAAAATGCAATTTTGCCACGCCCACTTAATAGAGAGGAGGATAGGGTATCATACGATCCGTTCCAGACGGATTGTAGCTTTTCTGTATGTTTGTTATTGTGTTCGGGGGAACTGTTATTTGTTCATTGTTTTTATACCCTATCCTAAGGGTATATTAAGTTTGACACATAGTTTGTAACATAGAGAAATAATCGAGATAGACCCTATAAAGTATATATATTCGTGATCAGCATCAATAGCGAAAATGATTGAGCGATGACCGTCCGTCCGTCCGTCCGTCCGTATGTCACCGCTTTTTGGGCCTTAAATTTTGGGCTAGGACGATGAAATTTCATATCTGGGCTTCTGAGAAAAAGATACAGTACAAGTGTAAAAATTTTTGAAATCCGCCCACTGCCACGCCCACTTTTTCATAACTTCATTAAATTATATGAAACCGAAAAATTTTGTTAAGACCAAATATTTAGGTATTCAGATTCCCTACAATCCACCCATACAAAAGTTTTGGCCACGCCCACTTTTTGGGGGCGTTTTCATCACAAAACCGATTTTTGGCCCTTAAATTTTTAACTAGGACGCTGAAATTTCATATCTGGGCTTCCAAGAAAAAGATACAGTACAAGTGTAAAATTTTTTTACATCCGCCCACTGCCACGCCTACTTTTTTATAACTTCACTAAATTATATGAAACCGAAAAATTTTGTTAAGACCAAATATTTAGGCATTCAGATTCCCTACAATCCACCCATACAAAAGTTTTGGCCACGCCCACTTTTTGGGGGCGTTATCATCAAAAAACCTATTTTGATAAAATTTTACATGTAACATCCTCAAACGTTCGACATTATAGCTATATTTGAGTACAAAATGCAATTTGGCCACGCCCACTTTATAGAGAGGAGGATAGGGTATCATACGATCCGTTCCAGACGGATTGTAGCTTTTCTGTATGTTTCCCTTTCCTTTCCACTTTTTATACCCTATCCTAAGGGTATATTAAGTTTGACACATAGTTTGTAACATAGAGAAATAATCGAGATAGACCCTATAAAGTATATATATTCGTGATCAGCATCAATAGCGAAATCGATTGAGCGATGACCGTCCGTCCGTCCGTCCGTCCGTATGTCACCGCTTTTTCGGCCTTAAACTTTGAGCTAGGACGATGAAATTACATATCTGGGCTTCTGAGAAAAAAATACAGTACAAGTGTAAATTTTTTTTACATCCGCCCACTGCCACGCCTACTTTTTTATAACTTCACTAAATTATATGAAACCGAAAAATTTTGTTAAGACCAAATATTTGGGTATTTAGATTCCCTACAATTCACCCATAGAACAGTTTTGGCCACGCCCACTTTTTGGAGGCATTTTCATCAAATAACCGATTTTGCTAAAATTTTACATGTAACATCCTCAAACGTTCGACATTATAGCTATATTTGAGTACAAAATGCAATTTGGCCACGCCCACTTTATAGAGAGGAGGATAGGGTATCATACGATCCGTTTCAGATGGATTGCAGCTTTTCTGTATGTTTATTCTAGCTGTAAGCCCTAGCTGCTATTTAGTGCTATTTGATCTCAATTATTAATATTTAATTTATTTATGTATTAATAAATTTAAAATAATAAATTAATATATACCTACTTATATCTTGTATTTACTCATCTGTTTGTTAATCTGTTTATTTATTTATTCAATTAATTAATTATTTATTTATTAATTTAGTTATTTACTTATAGTACGCTTATCTACTTGTTAATTTATGTAAGCCACTTGTTTATAAATTTATTTTATCATTAGATAAAATAACTAGTTAAAGAGTATTTATTGAAATTTAAAATTTGTCTTTTTATACCCTATCCTAAGGGTATATTAAGTTTGACACATAGTTTGTAACATAGAGAAATAATCGAGATAGACCCTATAAAGTACATATATTCGTGATCAGCATCAATAGCGAAATCGATTGAGCGATGACCGTCCGTCCGTCCGTCCGTATGTCACCGCTTTTTGGGCCTTAAATTTTGAGCTAGGACGATGAAATTTCATATCTGGGCTTCTGAGAAAAAGATACAGTACCAAGTTTTGACCAATTATTAACTAGGACGCTGAAATTTCATATCTGGGCTTCCAAGAAAAAGATACAGTACAAGTGTAAAATTTTTTTACATCCGCCCACTGCCACGCCTCCTTTTTTAGAACTTCACTAAATTATATGAAACCGAAAAATTTTGTTAAGACCAAATATTTGGGTATTTAGATTCCCTACAATTCACCCATAGAAGAGTTTTGGCCACGCCCACTTTTTGGGGGCGTTATCATCAAAAAACCTATTTTGATAAAATTTTACATGTAACATCCTCAAATGTTCGACATTATAGCTATATTTGAGTACAATATGCAATTTGGTCACGCCCACTTTATAGAGAGGAGGATAGGGTATCATACGATCCGTTCCAGACGGATTGTAGCTTTTCTGTATGTTTTTTTTTTGTTTTTATACCCTATCCTAAGGGTATATTAAGTTTGGCACATAGTTTGTAACATAGAGAAATAATCGAGATAGACCCTATAAAGTATATATATTCGTGATCAGCATCAATAGCGAAATCGATTGAGCGATGACCGTCCGTCCGTCCGTCCGTATGTCACCGCTTTTTGGGCCTTAAATTTTGAGCTAGGACGATGAAATTTCATATCTGGGCTTCTGAGACAAAGATACAGTACAAGTGTAAAAATTTTTGAAATCCGCCCACTGCCACGCCCACTTTTTCATAACTTCACTAAATTATGTGAAACCGAAAAATTTTGTTAAAACCAAATATTTAGGCATTCAGATTCCCTACAATTCACACGTAGAACAGTTTTGGCCACGCCCACTTTTTGGGGGCGTTTTCTTCAAAAAACCGATTTTGATAAAATTTTACATGTAACATCCTCAAACGTTCGAGGTTATAGCCATATTTGAGTACAAAATGGAATTTGGCCACCCCCACTTTATAGGGAGGAGGATAGGGTATCAGACGATCCGTTCCAGACGGATTGTAGCTTTTCTGTATGTTCCGTCCGTCCGTCCGTCCGTCCGTATGTCACCGCTTTTTGGGCCTTAAATTTTGAGCTAGGACGATGAAATTTCATATCTGGGCTTCTGAGAAAAAGATACAGTACAAGTGTAAAAATTTTTGAAATCCGCCCACTTTTTCATAACTTCACTAAATTATATGAAACCGAAAAATTTTGTTAAGACCAAATATTTAGGCATTCAGATTCCCTACAATCCACCCATACAAAAGTTTTGGCCACGCCCACTTTTTGGGGGCGTTTTCATCACAAAACCGATTTTTGGGCCTTAATTTTTTAACTAGGACGCTGAAATTTCATATCTGGGCTTCTGACGAAAATATCCAGTACAAGTGTAAAATGTTTTTATATCCGCCCACTGCCACGCTTACTTTTTTATAACTTCACTAAATTATATGAAACCGAAAAATTTTGGTAAAACCAAATATTTGGGTAATTAGATTCCCTACAATTCACCCATAGAACAGTTTTGGCCACGCCTACTTTTTGGGGGCGTTATCATCAAAAAACCTATTTTGATAAAATTTTACATGTAACATCCTCAAACGTTCGACATTACAGCTATATTTGAGTACAAAATGCAATTTTGCCACGCCCACTTAATAGAGAGGAGGATAGGGTATCATACGATCCGTTCCAGACGGATTGTAGCTTTTCTGTATGTTTGTTATTGTGTTCGGGGGAACTGTTATTTGTTCATTGTTTTTATACCCTATCCTAAGGGTATATTAAGTTTGACACATAGTTTGTAACATAGAGAAATAATCGAGATAGACCCTATAAAGTATATATATTCGTGATCAGCATCAATAGCGAAAATGATTGAGCGATGACCGTCCGTCCGTCCGTCCGTCCGTATGTCACCGCTTTTTGGGCCTTAAATTTTGGGCTAGGACGATGAAATTTCATATCTGGGCTTCTGAGAAAAAGATACAGTACAAGTGTAAAAATTTTTGAAATCCGCCCACTGCCACGCCCACTTTTTCATAACTTCATTAAATTATATGAAACCGAAAAATTTTGTTAAGACCAAATATTTAGGTATTCAGATTCCCTACAATCCACCCATACAAAAGTTTTGGCCACGCCCACTTTTTGGGGGCGTTTTCATCACAAAACCGATTTTTGGCCCTTAAATTTTTAACTAGGACGCTGAAATTTCATATCTGGGCTTCCAAGAAAAAGATACAGTACAAGTGTAAAATTTTTTTACATCCGCCCACTGCCACGCCTACTTTTTTATAACTTCACTAAATTATATGAAACCGAAAAATTTTGTTAAGACCAAATATTTAGGCATTCAGATTCCCTACAATCCACCCATACAAAAGTTTTGGCCACGCCCACTTTTTGGGGGCGTTATCATCAAAAAACCTATTTTGATAAAATTTTACATGTAACATCCTCAAACGTTCGACATTATAGCTATATTTGAGTACAAAATGCAATTTGGCCACGCCCACTTTATAGAGAGGAGGATAGGGTATCATACGATCCGTTCCAGACGGATTGTAGCTTTTCTGTATGTTTCCCTTTCCTTTCCACTTTTTATACCCTATCCTAAGGGTATATTAAGTTTGACACATAGTTTGTAACATAGAGAAATAATCGAGATAGACCCTATAAAGTATATATATTCGTGATCAGCATCAATAGCGAAATCGATTGAGCGATGAC
This sequence comes from Xylota sylvarum, assembly GCA_905220385.1. Taxonomy (NCBI): domain Eukaryota; kingdom Metazoa; phylum Arthropoda; class Insecta; order Diptera; family Syrphidae; genus Xylota; species Xylota sylvarum. Next base: position 2,566,097 of record CAJMZQ010000027.1, on the reverse strand, counting down.
CGTCCGTCCGTCCGTCCGTCCGTATGTCACCGCTTTTTCGGCCTTAAACTTTGAGCTAGGACGATGAAATTACATATCTGGGCTTCTGAGAAAAAAATACAGTACAAGTGTAAATTTTTTTTACATCCGCCCACTGCCACGCCTACTTTTTTATAACTTCACTAAATTATATGAAACCGAAAAATTTTGTTAAGACCAAATATTTGGGTATTTAGATTCCCTACAATTCACCCATAGAACAGTTTTGGCCACGCCCACTTTTTGGAGGCATTTTCATCAAATAACCGATTTTGCTAAAATTTTACATGTAACATCCTCAAACGTTCGACATTATAGCTATATTTGAGTACAAAATGCAATTTGGCCACGCCCACTTTATAGAGAGGAGGATAGGGTATCATACGATCCGTTTCAGATGGATTGCAGCTTTTCTGTATGTTTATTCTAGCTGTAAGCCCTAGCTGCTATTTAGTGCTATTTGATCTCAATTATTAATATTTAATTTATTTATGTATTAATAAATTTAAAATAATAAATTAATATATACCTACTTATATCTTGTATTTACTCATCTGTTTGTTAATCTGTTTATTTATTTATTCAATTAATTAATTATTTATTTATTAATTTAGTTATTTACTTATAGTACGCTTATCTACTTGTTAATTTATGTAAGCCACTTGTTTATAAATTTATTTTATCATTAGATAAAATAACTAGTTAAAGAGTATTTATTGAAATTTAAAATTTGTCTTTTTATACCCTATCCTAAGGGTATATTAAGTTTGACACATAGTTTGTAACATAGAGAAATAATCGAGATAGACCCTATAAAGTACATATATTCGTGATCAGCATCAATAGCGAAATCGATTGAGCGATGACCGTCCGTCCGTCCGTCCGTATGTCACCGCTTTTTGGGCCTTAAATTTTGAGCTAGGACGATGAAATTTCATATCTGGGCTTCTGAGAAAAAGATACAGTACCAAGTTTTGACCAATTATTAACTAGGACGCTGAAATTTCATATCTGGGCTTCCAAGAAAAAGATACAGTACAAGTGTAAAATTTTTTTACATCCGCCCACTGCCACGCCTCCTTTTTTAGAACTTCACTAAATTATATGAAACCGAAAAATTTTGTTAAGACCAAATATTTGGGTATTTAGATTCCCTACAATTCACCCATAGAAGAGTTTTGGCCACGCCCACTTTTTGGGGGCGTTATCATCAAAAAACCTATTTTGATAAAATTTTACATGTAACATCCTCAAATGTTCGACATTATAGCTATATTTGAGTACAATATGCAATTTGGTCACGCCCACTTTATAGAGAGGAGGATAGGGTATCATACGATCCGTTCCAGACGGATTGTAGCTTTTCTGTATGTTTTTTTTTTGTTTTTATACCCTATCCTAAGGGTATATTAAGTTTGGCACATAGTTTGTAACATAGAGAAATAATCGAGATAGACCCTATAAAGTATATATATTCGTGATCAGCATCAATAGCGAAATCGATTGAGCGATGACCGTCCGTCCGTCCGTCCGTATGTCACCGCTTTTTGGGCCTTAAATTTTGAGCTAGGACGATGAAATTTCATATCTGGGCTTCTGAGACAAAGATACAGTACAAGTGTAAAAATTTTTGAAATCCGCCCACTGCCACGCCCACTTTTTCATAACTTCACTAAATTATGTGAAACCGAAAAATTTTGTTAAAACCAAATATTTAGGCATTCAGATTCCCTACAATTCACACGTAGAACAGTTTTGGCCACGCCCACTTTTTGGGGGCGTTTTCTTCAAAAAACCGATTTTGATAAAATTTTACATGTAACATCCTCAAACGTTCGAGGTTATAGCCATATTTGAGTACAAAATGGAATTTGGCCACCCCCACTTTATAGGGAGGAGGATAGGGTATCAGACGATCCGTTCCAGACGGATTGTAGCTTTTCTGTATGTTTTGTTGTGGATGTAGGAAGTGGTGAGATGCTCCATTAGCGCTGACTTGGCAGCTGAGTCTGCGTTTTCGTTGCCTTTAATCGTAGCGTACCCCGGAATCCAAGCAAGATCAGGTTTTCCTAACTTGGAAATAAGTTTGTCGCGGATGATTTGAATGGTGTTGGTAGAGTTGTTTGTGTTATTCATAGCGCGAATTGAGGATAAACTGTCTGTTTTTATGGTTTTTTGGACTCAGCCAACTCAATGGCCTTGACGATGGCGAACGCTTCGGCAGAAAAGATTGATGAGAATGAGAGAATAGCCATTATCGTTGGTGACAGCAAATGACGTTCCATTGGCTGTTTTGGAACCATCAGTAAATAAAAGATCCCACCCGAGGCACTTATAGTTTTCAGCTATTTCGGAAAAATAAGCTTTGTAAACATCGTTGTTGGTTGTGTTCTTGGGAAGCTTGCGAGGTCGGTGATTATAGTTTCTTCCGGCAGGATCCAATGAGGAGATGAAGTTTTTTTTTTCTGTTTTGGATGACAATTTTTATCAAGCGTTCGTGCGGATGATATTGCTTTGGCTATCGATGAGGGATATTTTGGCATTTTTAGGAGATATCCATGGATAGTTGATGTTGTGTATTCTTTGAGAGGATACGAAAAGGATCTTTTCGGTGATGTGGGGTAAGCCCGCCTACGTAAGTAGATTTTTTATAGGAGTTGTTCGAAAAGCTCTCATGCTAGATCTTACTGCTCCGTGAAATGGTGTTGAGATGAGTTGGATGCTTGATTTTGAACATTTTCCATAGATTGCTAGGCCATACTCGATTTTTGATAATATTGATTTAACCACGTTAGTGATAGTATTGATATTACAGAAGCTGTTATATAAACGTTATTTATAGAAATATGATTAATATGTAAGTACTGAAATAGATTTTGAACAGCGTCTTTTCTTGCAAATATGTATTATTTTGGATTTACTAATGAAAATTATGGAACCTGATGTGTTTCCCCAATTTGCTAGGCAAGTAAGTAGGTTTGAAAAAATGGTTCCCATCAAAATTAAATCTTTGCATTTAGAAAAGAGAATGCCAGTACATGGCGAATGTTGTTGTGACGCTTAATTATATTACTGATTTCGTTGAACGCGATTGCGAATAGAGCAACTGATAAGCGTGATCCTTGCGGAATTGCGTTCCGTATATAGTGTAAGCTTGAAGAAACGGAGTTGGTTATGATGCGGAAGCGTCTATTGGTGAGAAAGGATGTCACAGACTTGAGCATTTTTGGCCTAACCTTCCATAGAATAAGCTGTTTTAAAATTACATGTGCACCAATGCGATCGAATGCTTAGCGCCGAGGAGATAAATTCATCTAGATGTAGAAGTGCATCCATAGTGCTCCTCCCTTTCTTAAAGCCTACTTGGTTTTTGCTTATGAACCTGGCTATTATCTCTTCCACTATTTTTTGCAGTGCAGGGAATGAGAGATATAGGCCGGTACCCTTGTATTGTGGAGTGATTTTTGTCTGGTTTTGGTAGGATAATTACGTTTGCCACATTCCACGACTGTGGAATCGTCTGATACCCTATCCTCCTCTCTATAAAGTGGGCGTGGCCAAATTGCATTTCGTACTCAAATATGGCTATAACCTCGGACGTTTGAGGATGTTACATGTAAAATTTTATCGAAATCGGTTTTTTGATGAAAACGCGCCCAAAAAGTGGGCGTGGCCAAAACTGTTCTATGGGTGAATTGTAGGGAATCTGAATACCTAAATATTTTGTCTTAAGAAAATTTTTCGGTTTCATATAATTTAGTTAAGTTATAAAAAAGTAGGCGTGGCTGTGGGCGGATGTAAAAAAAATTTACACTTCTACTGTATCTTTTCGTTAGAAGCCCAGACATGAAATTTCAGCGTCCTAGTTAAAAATTTAAGGCCCAAAAATCGGTTTTATGATGAAAACGCCCCCAAGAAGTGGGCGTGGCCCAAACTTTTGTATGAGTAGATTGTAGGGAGTCTGAATGCCTAAATATTTGGTCTTAACAAAATTTTTCGGTTTCATATAATTTAATAAAGTTATGAAAAAGTGGGCGTGGCAGTGGGCGGATTTCAAACCGCATAGAGTTGGGGAAGTATTCGGTGGCTGTTTCTGTCTACAAGTTCATTAGTCGATGCTTCAGTATCAACTGCATGGACAGAGCTGTTGACGGGATTGTTCATATTCGGAAATTCTTAAACCATAATATTTTAGAAGACTAACATCAGCAGAAATCAAGATACTTATATTCAGTATTTCCTCATCAACATCTTGTATGTTTGATTTGCTTTCTAGGTTAATGGAAACGTTCTGAAGTTTTAACTTAATCTCCTTACGAAACTTTGGCCAGTTGGCATTTTTTAGATCTTAAAAATATTCCACTTGCTTTTCAAAAGATAAAAAACTACACAATTAATCCGACATTCATACACACAACACACATTCTTTTCGAGACATCGCCTTCGTCGATATCTCTGATTGCGGCTGGTCAAGGGATATGAAATACTATTATTCATACTTTTTATACCCTATCCTAAGGGTATATTAAGTTTGACACATAGTTTGTAACATAGAGAAATAATCGAGATAGACCCTATAAAGTATATATATTCGTGATCAGCATCAATAGCGAAATCGATTGAGCGATGACCGTCCGTCCGTCCGTCCGTATGTCACCGCTTTTTGGGCCTTAAATTTTGAGCTAGGACGATGAAATTTCATATCTGGGCTTCTGAGAAAAAGATACAGTACAAGTGTAAAAATTTTTGAAATCCGCCCACTGCCACGCCCACTTTTTCATAACTTCACTAAATTATATGAAACCGAAAAATTTTGTTAAGACCAAATATTTAGGCATTCAGATTCCCTACAATCCACCCATACAAAAGTTTTGGCCACGCTTACTTTTTGGGGGCGTTTTCATCACAAAACCGAGTTTTGGGCCTTCAATTATTAACTAGGACGCTGAAATTTCATATCTGGGCTTCCAAGAAAAAGATACAGTACAAGTGTAAAATTTTTTTACATCCGCCCACTGCCACGCCTACTTTTTTAGAACTTCACTAAATTATATGAAACCGAAAAATTTTGTTAAGACCAAATATTTGGGTATTTAGATTCCCTACAATTCACCCATAGAAGAGTTTTGGCCACGCCCACTTTTTGGGGGCGTTATCATCAAAAAACCTATTTTGATAAAATTTTACATGTAACATCCTCAAATGTTCGACATTATAGCTATATTTGAGTACAATATGCAATTTGGTCACGCCCACTTTATAGAGAGGAGGATAGGGTATCATACGATCCGTTCCAGACGGATTGTAGCTTTTCTGTATGTTTTTTAATTGATACGGTTTGTATGATAAGTATCCATTTATCGAAACTGCAATTCTCTTTGTTCATTACAAAACTACAACAGGAAGGATGTCAATCTACGCATAGCGCGTTGGCTTCTCGAGTTGGAAAATTATAATTATTCATCGAAGTGGTTTAAAGATTGGGCATGCTGATGCACTCAGCAGGTGTCACCTTAGTGGAGCAGTTAGCTCAGATGATATCGTCTTACGACTACAGGCCACATGAAATTTAATGTTATACAAGAGAAAAGTTGGAGCTGGGACCGCTTAAGGGTTTTGAGTTAAGCTATAGATTGGTTTATAAGTTGCATACAAGTGGTAGATTGATGTTATATATACCAGATGAAATGTTAAACAATATAATTGGAATAGTGCATGAAAAAATTGGCCAACTCGATTTTAATAAGTGTATGGATCAGTTACAATGTTACTAATGGTTCCGTCGCATGCGTAAGCGTACTGGAAAATTTACTAAGAATTGTCTTGGATGTCTTGTATATTCAGCACCAGCGCAGGTTAACGATTGTAACTTGCATAGTAGTTCAAAAACACCGTGCCATTTGACACAATCCACATTAACCGTCTGCGTCCGTTGCCATCAATTGCCTCAAAGAGGAAGCGTCTGTTGGGCGTCTTTGCCGTCTTTCTTCTTGACTTAAACCAGAGCGGATGCCCATGGGCTCTTAGAACTTTCGATCAGACCTTCTTTCTCCATCGTTGACATCATGTGAATCGAGTATATCAGCAAACTCACCTATCAGGTTTACCGCAGAGATTTGATGCTCCTGATCCAGCTCGCAATATTTGAGTACAGCCTCCCTTATTTCACCCAATCTAGCTGATGAGACAGGCTTCACAGATTCTCTCTTAGTTATCGTTGAGATTGCGGAAATCGGTGTACATTTACCAAGCACCTCACCTTGCTTTGTTTTTACGCTGTAGTTCTTCAAGTTCGTAACTCTTACTGTAATCCACCGTGTCAGCTAGTTGGCTACCATTGATGGCGCCAACCGATTGAAGATTTTGAAGAGATTGAAGACCGAAACAACAACGTTCGTGGAGGACAAGTCCGTTGCGGGAACTGCAACAAACTAGGACATCTACACCGACAGTGCATAAGTCCACCGAGACGCGGAAACTGTTCCCATTGTGCATATAAACGACGCAACTAAGAAACATCTAGCAGGGATAACATCCATCCTGCTAAGAAACGCATAAGAACCAGTTTTGTGGGGTAGAAGGTGGTTGATGGAACGGACGCCCCCAGGACCATCATCCAAGGCTCTCAACGATGCAATCAGATTCTAACAGTGGAGGAGTTCATCGGCAATACCAAGTGCGTGGCCACTATCTTTCATATTTTTATTTGAGGCCCGGGCCAACCCCGGACATTTATTAGAGCTTAATGCAAGCACAAACTTACAACTAACTTAAATTCTACACTTACAACTAACAACGTTCCTTAAAACTAACAAAGATAAGGATGGGAGAAACGGGAAATGGCTTTATTGAGGGACAGTTTGTTAAGGTGAAAGCCAAAGAGAAGGTGGACATTGTTGACTTCACGTAGAATTCTAGGCATTGGCTCCTGGTACCCGTAATTTGTTTTATTTATTATTTAAGCTTAATACAAGCCGTAAACAATCTAAACTTAAAAACTAAAGATAAACTTAAACTATCGAGAAAAGGGAGAGAGTGTGGGACAATGGTAACGCGGAATTGGAGTGAAACTATAAACGGGCTAAGGAGAAGAGCGAGAGGAGGAGGACACAAGATAGTTTTGCAGAGTAAATTTGCTGCACTGAAAATCGAAAGAGATTTGCTTATTAGCACTGTATATAAATCTATTAGTAGTATCACTTGAGGATATCGACACTAGCGCCTCTAACAAGCAAGGCAACTTTTTTCTCATTCGCTCCCAACTATCCATTTGCTCTTACAGTAGCAGATATCAAGTAAGAAGAGAAGAAAGAGAACAAAGAGAAAAAAAAGAGAACTAAACAAATACACAAAAAAGGTGGAAAGCGAAAATACAAAAAAAAAAAATAGATGATCGTTATGTGTCCTGTGAAGTTTCTGCCGAGGTGGACGCGTTCAACTTTGTTTGTAGATACACATACATATATACTTATATAGGTATGCTTTTCATTATCATGATTCTGGCGGTTAAGGGTTGGTCACCACCATTGCATAACAAATCAGCCAGATAAATTTGTTTGACTGGCAAATAGGTGTAAGAAAGATCATTTCTTCTTTCCCATTCTTACATATGTATGTATGTGCAACTTTAACCTGTAATCTGTTTCCGTGTCAGACTTTGGGTGGATTTAAACTCCTTATGCAAACAGGTGCGCCTTCAATATTTGTTTGTGTGAAGGAATACCCAGGGGTAATGTACCACTTCTTCCATATGTATAGAGTTGTTGCGTAATGTGTGTCCTGAAGTTTTCTGCCATATGATGTGTATACGTACTGTGCGCAGCTTTGACTTACTCTGGACATATGTATGTATATAGATATGTAAATGTGTATATGTATGTATGGATATATATTTATAATTTTCCTTTTCTTGGTTTTGGCGGTTAAGCATTGGTCACAGCATTGCCTAACATAAAATCAAAAAATTATTTGCCAAAAGAGAAACAAAACATACAGAAAAGCTACAATCCGTCTGGAACGGATCGTATGATACCCTATCCTCCTCTCTATAAAATGGGCGTGGCCAAATTGCATTTTGTACTCAAATATAGCTATAATGTCGAACGTTTGAGGATGTTACATGTAAAATTTTATCAAAATAGGTTTTTTGATGATAACGCCCCCAAAAAGTGGGCGTGGCCAAAACTGTTGTGTGGGTGAATTGTAGGGAATCTAAATGCCTAAATATTTGGTTTTAACAAAATTTTTCGGTTTCATATAATTTAGTGAAGTTATGAAAAAGTGGGCGTGGCAGTGGGCGGATTTCAAACATTTTTACACTTGTACTGTATCTTTTTCTCAGAAGCCCAGATATGAAATTTCATCGTCCTAGCTCAAAATTTAAGGCCCAAAAAGCGGTGACATACAGACAGACGGACGGACGGTCATCGCTCAATCGATTTCGCTATTGATGCTGATCACGAATATATATACCTTATAGGGTCTATCTCGATTATTTCTCTATGTTACAAACTATGTGTCAAACTTAATATACCCTTAGGATAGGGTATAAAAACATATAGAATTGCTTGACTGGCAATTACCAAATTGTACGTTGTAAGAAAGGTAATTTTTAATTTAATATTCAGAGCAGTGAATAAATACATATATATGAAGGTACATTATATACATATATGTTCCTTTTAAATTTTATATGTCAATAAATAAGCAAAGGTTTTATAACTGTGGCTACCCGATGTTCATCCACAGATTGCAATAACATTAAGAAATCGTTTTCTTTGTCATTTTTTCACAATCCGAATGACCAGCGAAGAGAAATTTGGTTAAAGCATTCTCAGAAAACTTTTCAGAAAACTTTACAGAAAAAACAGAAAAATTCAGAGGGCGAATGGAGGAGAAGATATAACCGCGAACTCTATGAGCTGTACCAGGATGTGGATGTAGTCCAAAAAGCCAAAACACGTCGACTACACTGGCTCGGCCACATCGAGCGAATGGACAATAATGCTCCAGCAAAGAGGATCTTCGAATCACAGCCCCCAGGTTCGAGAAGACAAGGAAGACCGAACCTCCGTTTTAAGGATCAAGCTATCGCGGATGCCAGAGCGCTTGGTCTAGATAACTGGAAGCAGCGTGCCCGGGATCGAAGAGAGTGGAAGGCTGCTGTGTCTCAGGCAGAGACTCTTCACGGGTCGGGAGCCCGTTAAGTAAGTAAGTATTCTCAGAAAACAACTTTGAAAAAAAATGACCTTTCTTGCGAAGAACATCTTTACTTGAAAGATATAATAATAAAGGTAACTCGAAAATGCCTCACTAAAAATGCAGTTCCCAAATCATGCATAACGGTGTGTAAATGCAGTGACGTTGTAATTGACGATACGTGCTTTAGAATTATGAATTCGGGGGCAAGCACAGTTGGAAAGAAAAGAACTATTTTTGAAGTTTCAACTACAGTAAAAGAGGTTCAAAATGATTCGCCTCCATTAACAGTAAATAAAAGTATAGTTTATGAAATTGTTATATCTATGTACATGCATACATACATGCATACATACGTACATATGTATTAAATGTATATTATATCCCTTTGAATGCATGTGCAATAATAGAATTTATGAAGTTGTGATAGAGGAATAGGCCTACTTGGGACACTTAAAAAAAAACGCATCTAGTATTTTACCCCACTGGGTGATGTGGAAAGAATACAAGAATATATGTACGTACATACATACATATACATATAGTTAGGGACAATAAAAAAATATTCAGCATAATCCGTATTGGTAACCGTAATTTACTCCAAAAAGGAAAAAAAAGGTTGTTTTCATCAATTTGTCATTTTAATCCAATGTTTGTAATTAAATAAAATAAATCTGTTGTTGTGGTACAAAACATTAGAATACGTATTAAATATTTACATTGATTAATACATACACATACATATGTATGCATTAACAAGAAAAAAAGCATTTGCATTTGAATTAACATTGAAATCTACAATATTGCAACGTCGCTAATTCCCTATTGCAGAAAAATACCTTCATTCATAATTAAGGTAAACACAAAAAAATACAAAAACAAAACACGAAAGGAAAACATAATCCTCCCGTCTCGTCCATCACGATGGTATTAAATCATACGTGTACATGTACATGTACATATTTGGATGTGTGTGTACATGATTAAGAAGAGAGTCAGTTTTGTTTTTATATTCCTTGCCGTTTTTCCTTTTGTTCTCTCGTTAATCCATTTGTTCGCTCAAAACTCTCTTTCTGTGTGTAAGAGAAACCACTTTGCTTTGCGCCCTCTGTCTAACAAGGTAACTAAGAAAAAATTTCGTCAAGTGATAATACTATTAGATTTATATACAATGTTATTAGCCATGCGCAGCATTCTGGTCATGGGCTCGTTACATCCATAGTTGGTGCGGTGAAAGTTAAGACGGAAAAGGGGTACAAATCGAAGATTTCGAGAATTGGTGTTCATTGATATCGTTTGTAGCAGTGCGGGGCTATCGATGTTTCCTGCTAGTAGCTGATGTGCAAAGAGGATGTCTGCTATTTCCCGGCGCTTTTCGAGTGATTGTACGTTTATAAGTTTTAGCCGATTCTCATAGGGGGGTAGGTTGAAACGGTCGATCCAGGGAAGATCGCGTAGAGCAAACCGGATGAATCTGCGTTGAACAGCTTCAATCCGGAGGGAATGCGTATCGTGATAGGGTGACCATACTTGACTAGCATATTGAAGGATTGGTCTAACAAATGTGAAAAACATACAGAAAAGCTACAATCCGTCTGGAACCGATCGTATGATACCGTATCCTCCTTTCTATCGAGCCCCTATAAAGTGGATGGCCGTATTGCATTTTCTTTACTGAATTACGATAATAACTTCGACCGTTTTAGTATGTTACCTGTAAAATTTCATCAAAATCGGTTTTTTTGATGAAAACGCCCCCAAAATGTGGGCGTGGGCAAAATTGCTGTATGAGCGAATTGTAGACAGTCTGAATATCTAAATATTTGGTCTTAACAAAATTTTTCGGTTTCATATAATTTAGTGAAGTTATGAAAAAGTAGGCGTGGCAGTGGGCGGATTGGAAAAATTTTTACACTTGTACTGCTTCTCCTTCTCAAAAGCCCAGATATGTAGTTTCATCCTCCTAGCTCAAAATTTAAGGCCCCAAAAATTTCGCTATTGATGCTGATCACGAATATACATATATACTTTATAGGGTCTATCTAGATTATTTCTCTATGTTATAAACTATGTGTCAAACTTAATATACCCTTAGGATAGGGTATATAGGTAATGAAGATCAGAGGGCCAATATGGCTACCTTGAGGTACTCCGGATTTGGCTATAAAGGGGTCGGATATGGAGCACCTAAAGACGACTTGTATGGCCTTTCTAAAAGATAGGATTTGATCCACGCAATGAAACCCGGTTGAAACCCAAGTGCTTTAAGTTTAAAAAGAATTATTCCGTGCGAGATTTTATCGAAGGCTTTACTAAAGTAAGTGGCAATAACGCCAACCTCTAAGGCACACAGAGTGTTAGGTACAAATTCCGTTAGGTTGGTGGTGGTTGACCTTCCTTTTTGGTTTGGAGGGAAGATAGAATTGCAATGGAAGATTATAGTATCATAAACAATGCTCTCAAAGAGCTTCGTACACAAGAAAGTTTAGCAATTGTTCGGTAGTTAAAGATTTCGTTCTTAGGAACTTTTTTATGAAATGGGATTATGTAAGAGCTCTTCCAGAGCGTAGGAAAAACTCCCTGTGATATAGAAATTTGAAAGAGAGAAGTAAGGGGTTGAGCCAATTAGTTTACACAGTTTTTCCGAATTATAAAGGGTACGCCATCGTGACCGGGAGAGTATTCGTCCTTGAGTTTATTTATCTTTTTTACAACGAGAGTCACGGATACATCAATTGAGTGAAATGAAGTTTGGGCACAGCTTCTCATGTAAGTGAAATAATCAGGATCGATTTCAAGCATCTGATTGTTAAACGATTGGCTGAATTAGTGCGCAAATAAATTTGCAATTATTTTGGGATCACTCGAGGAAGTATTGGACGACTTCAAAGTAGATGTATAGTTGTCGGATTTCTTCACCAGGTTGGCGAAGACAAGGAGTTCTTTTGTAGTACGAATGGGCCAGATTGTTTAAAACACTTGAAAATTTCGGAGTAGAACAGCGCAAGAGCATTATCAATAGTAATGCTCGGATTTTGAACAATAACGTTGAAATTGACTTTGCGTAGCAGGCTATTCAGTTTAATGAAGTTGGTTTTGTGAAAATTAAAATTGTAGGATTTCTCAGTATGAGGAGTATTATAAATATTGCCATAGGAAAACATAAGAGATAGGGGTGGGTGGTAACGGTCCAATTTGGAAAGAAGATGAATACTTTCTGAAACAACACAGTTATTGGTGTCTAATGAGAAGATCAGGTCGAGTTGTCTACCTAAGTTGCTAGTGACGCCACTTAGCTGGTAAAGACCTGAATCAGAGAGACAACCAACGAAAAGTACCTCTTTGTCCGAGGAGGGATTTGTGGTGAATGTGGCATCCGACAGAGCCCATTGAAGATTGGGAAAATTAAAATCCCACAAGATTAAGACAAAGTCGCTGATGTCCACAACATTAAGTAGAGAATCAAACGCGTCAATGGCAAGCTGATAGGATTGGGTGGGCTGGGAAGGTCGAATGTAGCAGCAGAAGATGTAGATGGTGAGCCCAGATGTCCTTATTTTGACACAAATGAACTCAAAGTTAGCGGTATGCGAGGATTTAAAGAGTGAGGAGTCCAGACGGTTGTGTATTGCCAAGAGAAGGCAATCGACCAGAGGAATCGTCTTCTTTCTCAAGACCGTCGTCCCGAAAAACAACGAAGTAAGGGTAAATAGTTTATTGCTATGGTAACCACAAGACAGATTGGTTTCTGGGAGTTAAGGAATACGGAGGAGGATTGAGTTCGCAGACCTCTCACGTTCTGGTAATAGATAGACAAGCATTCAGGGGAGGTTACATTAGGGATGTTTGGAGTTGAAACTTTGTCAGGAAGAGGAGCGTGAGAAGATAACTGATTTAGGGCGAAAGTAATTATTATAGTCGGCGCGAGTTGTCTGGAGGTGGGACCTACGTTTAGAGCTGATGTAAGAAGCGAACGATGAGAGGTCGTTTGCTACATGGAGAGCAACTTCCATGGAATTGAACGAATATTTCCATCAAAGCATTCACATCGGTGGGGAGACCCTCTTGGGAGATGGACACCTTAACGTTGGTATTAGTTTTACCATCAATACAGATAGAATCAGCTTTATCATGCAGATAGGTAAGTTAAATACGGACATTATCGTAAATTCTGCGATCTCTTAAACGCGATATTACATATTGGCCATCATCACCAGAATCTATAAATTGTTTCGTAAGTTTGACACTGGGAGGTAGCAGAGGGTCTAAAAAGGCAGGTGATGTGATGGAGGAGTTAGTGGCGTTGGGATTTGAAGAGGTTAGGTTAGCATATCTAGGTGGGGCAGACGAAGAACTGGGAGCAGGATTGAGAGTGTGAGAATGAATGAAATTAAGGTAGATGACTGGGGGAGTGACCTTAGTGTTTAGTTGGGGGAAAGTGGAGGGATGAGGGGAGAGACGAGTGTCGATAATAGAAGGAGAGGGATTGGATGCTTGATTGAGAGGGGGAACAGTGTTGGGAGAGGGAAGTGAGGGATTGGGAACAGGGTTTAGGTTGCAGGAACTATTTGTGTGAGGGGGGGCAGTGTTAACAGAGGGAAGAGAAGAGGAAGCAGGCGAGAGGTCAAAAGACACGAGATTGGCGTTAGGTTTATGCGATCGCGTGAAGTTGGGGTATTTAGGAGCAGTATTGAAATTAGGAAGTAAACCCATTTTAAATTCTCAATTTGAGTGAAAATCTGAGTGATTATTACCGATGGAAAAAGATTGGGAAAGGGGGGACTTAGGACTTATTAGACTTAAGGTTAGACTTACAACTAGGGTTAGAGTTGGACTTAGAGGTAGGGCAATTTTTCTTATTACTAGGATTAGATTTAGTACAGCGATTCTTGGTGGGTTCGTCTGTCCATTTGCAGATACGCATCTTTCCAAGGTTGAAATTAATACCGGTGGGATTACGGAACAACCATTCGTATCTGAACGGGAGGTCAAATTGGAAGTTTCGGTTGCTTTTAAAGTGGGATGGCAGGAACATTTTGCATTCACTGACAGTGATACCAAATTTATTTTTGAAGAATTTTGTGATCCAAGAAACAGCGTTACGAGGGGTACCTTTGATGAGAAGATTGGTAACCTGGTGGTTTTCTGAACGTAATTCTTCCAGCCTTCTTCGCCACTCAGATGGTGTCCAAGTTGTACTAAAGTGTTTGATGAGCTTGCGTGGGGCGGCGACGGGAGGATTCGACGTTATAACTGTTTCAGACCCTTGAATTATGGGGGCTGTATCTCAAGGACACGAGCAAAAAAAATTACGATTGATAGAAACCGAAATATCTATTCTATTCTATAATGAAGTGAATACTACGGCAATGAAATACACGCAATAAAAGATAACTCTTTTGTTTTCTTTAAATCTTTATTGTTGGTCAACTCACTTTGACGCCTGTATATTGGAGAGTGAAACTGTCTCCCACAGTTGACGAAGAAGAAAGCAGCAGATTCTTTGGCCTTGACACACTATCGCGTTCATTGAACTCAGCATCCCGCATCTAGTCCAGGTCCAGGAACTGCTACGCACAAAACCACCGTCATCGTCACTGTTTCTCTGTACGCATTTCCTCTGTATGCATTTTTGCCATCAACACTCTCCCACTCGCTTGTGCTGTTGTGTTTACCGATCGTGATCAGTGGGAGATGGAGACGACGAAAACATAGAATTTTTGTCTACGCATTTGTTGTTGCACTTTTATCCGCTTGGATTGTTTTGCTCAGGGTGCATGGTTGTTGTTGTAGAGTTGTTGTATCTCGAAAACAGTTGATCGTGTCACAGCAAGTTCATCGCCGACCTCGTTGACATTATCAAAGATGGTTGAAGATGGTTTTCTCGATGTGGAGGACTGGAGATGGATGTCAATGTCCGCACGCATGTAGTTTATTAATTCGCAAGTTTTTTGATTTGAAGTGGTTTGCGCGGAACAATTAATTTTTAACTCGTTTAATGTTGTAATCAGACGGTGCATGGAGGTTTCAAAGTTCATGGCTCTAGCTGAAACCAATTCGGCCAAACTGGTTATTTTTTGTCGATGTTGGTGAGTTAAGAGTTAATGAGGTCAGTTGGGGACTGAACTGAGTTGCCTAAGTCGTCAACGCAGCTAACACTACTTTCTAACTTGGAGAGTTTGACCGTGAACATTTTTGCGAGACTTTTTTGAATCATTAGATTGCATGGAGCGCGTGTGAAAGAGAGATGTTCTTACATTCATCACAAAAAAAGGAGGTTGTCGGAAATCTCTTTTATGAATATAGTGTTTCTTTTATTTAAACCGACGAATCCAAGGGCAAGACTGAAAGTTAAAATAGGTGTTAAGTCGCAGATTTATATACACTTTTACCTCAAGCCTATTTGATTTTACTTCATTTGTGCGTGTTGAATAATTGTATTTTATTTATTGCTTAACAGTTAACACTTTCATTGTATATTGTCTTTTTTTTAGTAATAAACCTGGAGTCGACCAAAAAGGTTGTTGTTTTACTCCACTCTCTGAAGGAAAATTCAAAGCCCCCTATTTAGAATTTTACATTGGCGACCGTGACAGGACACATTTATTTGGAACTATTCAAGTGTTAATTTGTTTCCCGTTTTTTTTTTTTGTTGATCGCAACATTTACTCATCAATAAATCATACATCGCTTTACCATTTTATTTGTTATCTCCCATCGAAGAACAGTTTCTCATCGTACGACTCGAAGTCACGCCACAAATAGCTTACAAAAAGAACTGCATAGTTTTACATTTTCTTTTCCTTGCGCATACGCTTCTGATTTGTTTGCACTTGTTGTGAGGAAACAGTAAATTCGAAAGTGGTAAATCTCTGCGATTTCCTTTTAGTTTCGGTTTCGTTGTTACGTGAGTAAGTTGATCTTGCCATACGCTTTATATTTCGCGTTCGTATAACCACTCACAGCACTAACTATGAGTGAAAAGAAAATCGCAAGTGCAAAGGTAAAAAGGCTTACGCTTATCGGACAGCAAAGGCGAATAAGTGATTTCGTGGAAAAACAATTGTCAAATGCCACAATCGGTGAAGTGGAAATTCGTTTAAAGGCGCTTGAGCAATATTACATTGAGTTCGATTCGGTGCAGTCGGTTATTGAAGAACACAATGCTTCAGAAGACGAACCAAACATTCGCTCTTCTTTTGAAGAAACTTATTTCTCTTTGCAGCCCTTGCTTGCATCCGCGATTGCCGTAAAACGCATTGAATCCAAAAACGCGAAAGACTATCGTTTTTAGCACTACTCTCGACGGATCTACGGTGAAATTACCCAAAGTACAGTTACCTACTTTTTCCGGATACTATACAAAATGGATGTCATATTTTGAAACTTTTTCTGCGCTGATCGATAATAATGACTCCATTGATACAGTAACAAAGTTTCTTTATCTACGTTCTTCGTTGTCGGGTGAAGCACTAAGAAGAATTCAGTCAATTGAAGTGACCGCAAAAAACTATGTTGAAGCGCTTGCAATGCTAAAGGACCGATACGCGAATACCGGTATCATCATGGAAGAACAAGCGAAGTGCATGTTGAATTTTCCACCAATTATTAAAATAAACGCAACAAGCATTCGCGAGTTAGTGGACACTGTAAACGTGCATTTGCGCTCTTTGCTATCACTTGGTAGACCGGTTCTTCATTGGGATGATTTGATCATTTGCATCGTTCTCTCCAAATTAGATATCTCTACTAACGACAAGTGGATCGACGAGCGCCCAACCAAGCGGCTTCCAACACTAAAACAATTAATGAAATTTTTAGACAAACGATGTCAGCAATTGGAACGGAGGACAGCACACACTGCGCACCCATCTCTCGCTGGTCCATCGACGTCGAAGATAACAAAATTGTTTCGGACAACAGCGCCCAAGGTCTCATTTGTAACTGCAATCAATCAAAAGGTATGTTTTTATTGTGATGGAAACAATCATAACATTTAGAGGTGTAGGAAATACCTTACCCTTTCACCTAAGGAACGGTTCACAGCGGCAATTAAAAAAAACTTGTGCATTAACTGCCTCAAGTGTGGTTATGACTACCAGAAGTGTGAATCTGAAAAATGCAGACAATGCAAAGGCAATCATCCCACTCTGATTCACGACTATTCCTCGCTCTCAACAAATCCCACACCTGTAAAGAAACCTGATGGTTCTTATTCATCCAGAGAATTAAATGCTAAGCCAATTGCGTCATCTTCAGGTACATCTCTTGATAGTCTGGCAACTATGAATCCTAAGCACGAATCTTGGCAAATGTTTCTCGCGACAGCCATCGTCAACATTCTCGGTAAGCACGGCGTTCTTCATGCAGTCAGAGCCATACTAGACTCAGGGTCACAAGTGCATGTCATCACAGAAACTTTAGCTCAACAATTAGGTCTTCCGCGTTCAAGAGCATTCACCTCAATTTGTGGCGTAGGAGAGACTTCAACGTCAGCTCGACATATTCTACACACACAAGTGCAGTCGCGTCTTACCGCTTACTCAGCGGAATTTTGCTTCCACATACTGTCACGTATCAGTGACCCCATGACAATCTTTAATTTTAATACTTCTAAATGGAAACTTCCTCTGGAGGTAAAACTGACTGATCCCAATTTCCATAAGCCCACTAAGGTCGATATTTTGCTCGGTGCTGAAATTTTCTATGATATTTTAATTCAAGATCAGATTCGCCTCGGCACTAATTATCCAGTGTTGCAAAACACTCAGTTTGGATACATAGTTGGCGGTCCAGTTGTGCCATCCACGCAAGCCTCGGTTACCTATCAGTGCAAACTCACAACTACATCATCGCTTGAGAAAATTGTACGACAATTTTGGGAACTTGAAGGTCAACACCACGCCGAGAAATTCCATTACTGAAGAAGAGAAACTTTGCGAGCTTCATTTTTCACATACAGTTCGAAGGCTAGATAATGGACGTTTCGTAGTGCGTTTGCCTTTTAAGCAACCCGTTGCCATGTTAGGAAATTCCCTTCCTACCGCCACTAAACGTCTTTGTTCGTTAGAAATAAAATTTAAACGACAACCGGAGCTCCAGCAGCAATATATTGACTTCATGACAGAGTATGATGTGTTAAACACATGCAATCAGTACCTGCACCAACACAACTGAACTACTTTTTACCTCTTCACTGCGTCATCAAACCGGATAGCTCCTCCACAAAGGTCAGAGTGGTCTTCGACGCTTCGGCAAAGTCCTCATCTGGTGTGTCGTTGGACGACCTCTTGATGGTTGGTCCGACGGTGCAAGCCAGCATTATTCAAATGTTAAAAAAGGCACACTTTGAGCTTAGAAAGTTCTGCGCAAATGAGCCGTCTCTCATCAACTCCATTCCTCCAGAGTATAGAGAACCACTTCTCAAAATCGGACAGAATGACATCATAAAGACGTTATGAATTGCTTGGGTTCCAACAGATGATGTCTTTATTTTCAATCATTGCTTTAACAATCATGCTACTATAACGAAACGCACTGTTTTATCAGATCTGGGGAAAGTCTTTGATCTGCTAGGGCTTGTTGGCCCAGTTATAGTTCTCGGTAAGATATTTCTTCAAGAGCTATCGAAGCTGGAAATGTCCTGGGACCAGGTCTTACCTGATCCATATCAAAAAAGGCGGTTGCAATACGTACAACAACTCCAATTGCTTCGTGACTTAAAAATTCCGCGCCATCTACTGAGCAGTAGCCTTCCAAAAACCATTCAACTGCACGCCTTCTCAGACAGCAGCGAGTATGCTTACGGTGCTTGCTGTTATATACGCTGCGAAGATGAAGATAGCAACATCACGATCAGACTCATATGTTCCAAGTTCCGAGTCGCGCCTACTAAGTCAGTCACCTTACCTCGACTAGAGCTATGTATGTGCTGCTCTTTTAATGATGGAACTGGTAGAACGAGTTCAATCTCTTTTGCCTATAACAATACATCAGAGATTTCTATATACGGGTTCAAAAATTGTCTTAGCATATACGTCGTATACGTGGCGAACCACGTGGGTAAAATTCAGGAGCTCTCAAGAACAGAAGAACGGCACTACGTCAACACGAAGGAAAATCCAGCGGACATTATCTCCCTAGGGGTACTACCTGAGGTATTCCTGTAATCGTCTCTTTGGGCAAATGGACCTGAATTTCTACATTGGCCGCAATACAGCATCGCAGACGAACTCATCGACATTCCTGATCAACGGCAATTAAAGTCGGTACTGCTGTCAACACAATTTACAGATGTATCCTCTGCTATTTCTCATCGTGGACTTTGGCACAAATTAGAGAGGATAATCGCAAATTGTCTGAGGTTCGCTAAAAACGCGAAATCTCTAAAGGCGGATAGAAGCCTTGGACCCTTGACAATCAACGAGCTCAACGCAGGCGAAGTAGCAATTTTCATCAATATTCAGCGTCGCTATCTAGCCACCGAATATAATCGGTTGTACCAGAATAAGGAAATCGACAAGTCCAGTCGCATCAAAGCCTTAAGTCCATTCCTGGACGACAAGGGTATTATTCGTGTTGGTGGACGCCTACACAACTCCGTACTCTCTTACGACTCAAAACATCAAATCATTCTTCCCAAAAATATTAATTAAATCTTTTCATTTCATGCACTTCCACGCCGGACCACAAACGCTTTTGGCAATCATTCGACAACGTTATTGGCCTATTGACGGACGAAACCTATGTCGCGGTATTGTACATGAATGCGTTAGATGTTTTCGAACGAAGCCAACGAGATCAACAACATTGATGGGTAACCTGCCACCAGAGTGTGTTCAACCTGGGCGTCCGTTTCTAATCACAGGCGTTGACTTCTGCGGACCATTGCGCATCAGTTCGAAAATACGTGGAAGAGCACCTGTAAAGGCGTACCTATGCGTTTTCGTGTGTTTTACAACAAAGGCCGTCCATTTGGAGGTTGTGAGCTATCTATCAACCGAAGCCTTTATCGCTGCACTACACAGATTCATCGCCAGAAGAGAACTCTGCAGAACAATTTTTTGTGGCAATGCCACCAACTTTGTTGGGGCAAGAAATGAACTTTCCGAGTTGCATCGATTGTTTCAACAGAAGCACCATCAAGAGGAAATTCAACAGTTGTGTCAGAAAAATCGCATTGAATTTTCTCATATTCCTCAAAGATCCCCCCACTTTGGGGGGCCTTTGGGAGGCTGCGGTAAAAACAACAAAACATCATCTGGTTAGAGTGCTCGCTAATGCCCTCTTGACCTACGAAGAGCTATGCACGGTGGTCACTCAAGTGGAAGCGGTTATCAACTCACGGCCGATTACACCATTATAATCAGACCCTAATGACATGAAAGCGCTTACGTCTGGGCATATTTTAATTGATTGCCCACTCACATCATTTCCCCAGCCAAATATTTCCGAGGTCCCTAGTTCCAGGCTGTCAAGATTTCGCCGGCTGCAGCAGCTTCAACAAATCTTTTGGGACCGTTGGTCAAATATATCTGCTCTTGCTCCAGCAGCGCCACAAGTGCATTTCCAATGCCAGCAATTTGCTACCAAATACTGTCGTTGTCATCCAAGACGACAATCTGCCACCCTACAAATGGCCTCTGGGCAGAGTCATTTCCACCATTCCTGGTAAGGATGGAATCCGTCGGGTTGCTGAAGTCAAGTCACAGCATGGAGTATTTAAGCGTACATGTACGATTGAAGCGTGCTCATCAAACCTTCGTAAACTTCAAGGAGGCCGGCATGTTAAGTCTCAGATTTATATGCACCTTCACCTCAAGCCTATTTGATTTTACTTCATTTGTGCGTGTTGAATAATTGTATTTTATCTCTTGCTTAAGAGTTAACACTATCATTATATATTGTATACCTGGAGTCGACCAAGAAGGTTGTTGTTTTATTCCACTCTCTGGAGGAAAATTAAAAGCCCCTTATTTTAAGGGACTTTGTCGTATGGTTCACACATTTTTGCAGAGTCAGATTTAAGGACCTTGTCAGCGAACGACTGGCCAAAGAAGTGAGCAAGCAGGTTGGCAATAACTTTAGGGTCAGCCGAGGAAAAGTCGGAGAAAGTGAGAGTAGATGGATAGCCATCACAATTATGTTTGACTTTAATAAATTAAAAAAAACTCTTGGGGTTAGCAATAAGGTTCGATTGCATTCGATCAAGGTACTCTAGATAGAGTTTTCACAGAGCTCAACGAAATAGGTAAAAGCATAGAAGTACTTCCGAAGGTCAGAGTCAGATTTGGATTTGAGATAAGTTTACTATAGTTTGTTTCTGTTGTTGTGGAGGGAACGAAGCTCCTTATTGTACCAAGGTGGGGAATATGAGCAATTATTTCTTTAATTCTTTATTTCTTTATTTCTCTATTTCTTTATTTCTTCACTTCTTTATTTCATTATATAACATCAAACCGCTTTCAGTCGTAGAAATGCTTTCACTAATTACAATGAATTAATAAAAAAAAATAATTACAATGAAATAATATTGCTATTCAAGTGGTGATTCCTAATACTTTTAAAAAGCAGACACCAAAGCTTTTGTATAGTGGACATTGGGGAGCTGTTAAAATGAGGCAACTTGCTAGACAATACATATGGAGGACCAAAATCGATATCGACATCGCACAAATAGCTTAAGTCTGTGAAACAAGTATCCGTAATTTATTCTATTGAGGGCATACCGACAACAGACCGCAGCTTACCTCTGTATAATTCGATAAACTCTGCACAGAAATTGACATTCGACATGTTGCAACAACGCCATTTTATCCAGCACCCAGCGGTTTAGCTAAGCGTTTTGTTCGAACGTTCAACACTTCAGTGCGAAAGAATATTAATGACGATATGCCACTTAAAGACGCTGTCGATAAATTTCTTTCGATCTTTTGTGCTATGTCAAATGTCGATGGTCATCAGAATCACCTGATCCTCAAGAAAGGAGATCCACTAAAGTGCGCCAACTATAGAGGAATAAGTTAACTCAACGTCTTCTACAAGATCTTATCTGCTATTTTGTGTGAACATTTAAAACCTTTTATCAGCAATCTGATTGCTCCATATCAGTGTGGTTTTAGGCCAAGAAAGTTCACCATCGATCAAACTTTCATACTACGGCAGATATTGAAAAAATCCAGGAATTTCAAATCGATACTCATTACCATTTCATCGATTTCAAGGCCGCCTATGACAGCATCTATAGAGAAGAGCTATATAGAGCTATGTATGTATAGTTTTGGCATACCTGGCAAACTCGTCCGGTTGTGCAGAATGACGATGGGGAATGCACGGCTTTGATGTCAAAAAAGGATTCAGACAACGCTACGCGCTGTCATGCGATTTCTTCAACATCGTTCTTGAAAGAATTGTGCAGAACTCAGACCCCAACATTAGAGGCGCAATCTTTCAAAAGTTCATGCAACTGCTCGCATATGCCGATAATATTAACATAATCGGAAGAACAAATCGTGATGTCAGTAGTGTGCGAGCTTTGAGACATAAACGGTTAAATGGGTTTAACGGTAAATGAGGGCAAAAAAAGTATGTGCTGTCAACAAAAAAGGACATACTTACAACACCGACGACACCTCAGACAGAACGACAAATTAGACTTTGCCTACCTAGGATCCGCAATAAACTCAGACAATAACACCAGCGCTGAGATCAAATGAAGATTAGCTGTTGCCAATCGCTAATTCTTTGGACTAAGAAGGCAACTGTGGAGCTGTTAACAAACGACCAAACAAAGGTGCGCGCGTGTGCTCTTTTCTCTTAGTTGTTTACAGTTCCATGTACCCTTTTTTATGTATGTGCTTCTATAATAACGTAACTTTGTTTGTTGCACAATTTAATTCAAAACAGGCATTCAGTCTACGTTTGACCGCCAACTAGTTCGGTTGGCCCTTTCTTAAGATTATTATGTTTTTTACATTAAACAGTAACTTTTACACATATAGAGCACACAGTAGTTTTGTTTTATTAAATTAAACAATTAAACATATTAGAAGATACAAAATACACAACATTTACACACTAATAACACACATCACACACAACCAACAACAACCATATATGTACACTAGGAACTATCCAGGTATAAAGGTGGTATGATATAAAAAACACAATAATCTACATATTATATTACACATTAATTAAACATTCACACATCAAACACATTAAACATATATTCTTTTAACATCTATATACACATACAATTCATACATATCCTAATTCACAAACAGTAGCAAAACCCTCTCACGAACAACTATAGTAACCCTCTATAAGACCCTTATCTTCCCAGTCGTATTCTACGGCGCAGAGGCATGGACTATTTCAAGAATGGATGAGGCCGCTCTTGGTTGTTATGACAGAAAAATACTTCGGGTGATTTTTGGTCCCCTCTTCATTGACGGAGAGTGAAAAGAAGATGCAATCACGAGCTGTACGAGCTATATAGTGACATCGACCTAATCAGAAGAGTTCGAATACAACGACTAAGATGGTTGGGTAATGTAGAGCAGATGGACAACAATGCTCCGGCTCGAAGAGTCTTCGAATCCATTCCAGAGGGACGACACAGTAAAGAAAGACCTCGCCTAAGGTGGCGCGCTCAAGTGGAAAGGTAACGCAATCAACTTGGTGGGCGAACTGGAGGCAGCTGGCTAATGATCAAGCTGTCTGGGGAGGCTTGTTGGTTGGGGCCCAGCTCTACCACGGATTGTAGAAATCGGAATCACCTCGTTAGCTAGAACGCCCAAAATCTAGAACGACAGAAGTCTCGAAAATAAATCTTATAAATCTCGAAAGCAAAAATCTCGAATGGCACAAAATCTAGAAAGTACAAAAATCTCGAAAGACTAAATCTTGAAAAAAATGTCGAAAACATAATTTTTTTTGAGATTTTTTTTTTCTTTCTTTTAATTTAGAAAATAATGAAAACGGCTCTAATATGTAAACTTTGTAATTTTTGATTGAAAATATCAAAAGTTGAACACATTTTCATAAAAAAAAACAAAACACACACAAGTGTGTGACCTTGCATGTATCACCTTACATTGGTAAGTGCCTGCCTACCAAATACTTACGACAATCGTTAAGGAGCAGCGAAGCGGAGCGAGCGGTGGTGTTATTTGGCTTGCTTAACTTCCCAAAAATCGTGAACTTATGTCAAAAAACTGAAGTTAAGCGCGATGGTTTGCGACATACATTTGTAAGTCTGTAACTCGATTGTGATTCATGTCACACTGAACAGGGACTTACATATATCCTTGCGCGCGAATAGATACCATTGTCTCAAAAATTAATATTAATTCTAGATTTTCGTCATTCGAGATAATTTTTTTCTAAATTTTTGGTGTTTGAGATTTTGCTTTCAAGATTTTTTTCTTCTAAATTTTTTTTCGAGATTTTTTTTTCTGGATTTTTGTTTTCTCTATTTTATTTTTCTAGATATCGTGGTAAACTCGTAGAAATCACCTGCAAAGCTAATACGTGGTAGAATAATTCAGATAATACGGTCACAGCTGTTAGATCCTTCGAAGAACTTTTACCCGAATTGATCAAAACATCAAAATTCAAGGTAAATGATAGGTTTGCGAAAAAAAATTGGTGAAATCATATTTATGGTCAACACCGAAAAGGACTTTGTCGATGTCATATTAATTAAATTAAACAGTGATAAAAAAATTTAATGTTGTGCTACTGAATTGTCTCTTCAAAACCATTAAAAGTGGTTATACCTCCAAATCGGAGGTGTCCTACTTCAACGGGCATTGCAGTAATTTTTCGTTTTTTTCACAAACTATTCTTAATTAATAATCTCTGTATCTTGGGTCAGTGGAAGAAATTTAAATTATTTTTGTCTTTTAACGGAGAATTCATATTTAAATATTTTCTTAATCTAACGAACAGCCCCAAAACACTTTCCAGCTCCTTCCATGACTTTATAAATCGGTTGTCATCGCCCGTCAAATTCACGCGTTGTTGTTGTGTTTTAGTGGTAAAATAACCAAGTCAGGGGTGAATTGACCAAGTCAAATAAATGTGCTTGAAAATGTAGCAATATGCGTGAAATAGCCTGTAGGCCCCTGGAAAGTGCCGGGAAAGATTAATATCTCTTTGTCCAATGATTTCTGCAACGTGTGCGCATCATATTTTACACCGTTCATATCAGAACTTCGATAATGGTGTGGATTTTAGTACAAACTTACATTATTTATATTTCAATATCCGCATTCGATAAAAGCAATAAATAAATAAATTATTGACAATCTTATCTCAAATCTTTAATAAAAATACTTTCTCCCTTTCCTAAAACTTTTGTTTTTATTGCTTATCACAGCTCTAACATAAACGCATTCCTTATATGTTTTAGTTGCAACCTAAAAAAACATGTGAATAAATTTCTCATATATGAATTATGCCCATGAATACAAACTTGTCTATATGAAAATCTGACTTATAGATGCTGGTGGTAATAAATAACGTAATACCCGAGTACCACATATAGGTGCTGCCCGCAGCGCTTCCACTGTTGACTCAAACCTGGTGGGGTATCAGACTAAACTAGCGAGCATATATCATATAGCTTTATAGGTAGATTGTTGCAATTTTCGTGAAAACATAGGGGAAATTTAGTAACAAAAACTTCCGATGGGGGTGCTGACGGCGGCTGCTGACATTACTCCCACTAGATGTCGCAATGGAAGGGTTCACATATATGCTAATGGTTCCCGCATCTGATAAGAATTTCGACACATAGCTGCCGCATTCTACATCCGGTTGGTACCTGCACTAGAGGTGCTAGAATACACTTAGTACATCCTAGCACCTAAAATTTCACTTTTGACATACAAATACCGCCGGTGATGTCCGGTTTTTGTTTCAAATGAACACATGTTTCCAAGATTGACAGTTAGAAGACACTATGCTAAGTACATCCTCACACCCCAAGTGCAGGTACCAACCGGATGTATTATGAGTCATCTATGTGTCGAATCGAATGTAATATCGGCATCTATGTGTCAAAATTGTTATCAGATACAAGAACCGTTAGCATATATTTGAACCATTCCATAGCGACATCTAGTGGTAGTAATGTCAGCAGCCGCCGTCAGCGCCCCCATCGGAAGTTTTTGTTACTAAATTTCCCCTATGTTTTCACGTAATTTGTAACAATCTATCTACAAAGCTATATGATATATGCCCGCTAGTTTAGTCTGATACCCCACCAGGTGTGAGTCAACAATGCAAGTGTTGCGGACAGCATCTATATGTGGTACTGGAGTATTACGTGGTATGAAGATATGATAAGCAGAGAAATCAGTTATTAACCACCAGCATCTGTAAGTCAGATTTTAATATGGACAAGTTTGTACTAATAATGAAACAGAACGATTAGTGTATAGGTATGTATGTACGTCATCCGTGGGTTATAGAACTTGTGAGTAGCACAGAGTGTTCCATAGATGGAGCAATTATTTATGTAAATTATGTTAAGAGAATTACTGCCAAGATTTTACGATTTCATTTTTGGTAGATGATTATATTTTAAATAGCTGTGTTTTATTGAAATCTATAGTCAGCTCAGTAATGAGATTTCAATAAAACGTTGAGGTATACTCACTTTATTTTTAACTGCAAGGAGTTAGTTATTCTGATTGCGAAATAAGTTATCACAGACACGAAAAACACTTCGCAAGCAGTGCTATACAATTATATTCGTAGTAGTCTTATACTACGTTCCTAAGCATCGTACTACATGTATTAATCCTTTCTACTGTTTATAACCTAACCTAACGGTATATTAAGTTTGATACATAGTTGTAACATAGAGAAATAATCGAGTTAGACCCTATAAAGTATATATATTCATGATCAGTATCAATAGCGAAAACGATTGAGCCATGTCAGTCCGTCCGGCCGTCCGTATGTCACCGCCTTTTGGGCCTTAAATTTTGAGCTATGACGATGAAATTTCATATCTGGGATTCTGAAAAAAAGATACAGTGCAAGTGTAAAATTTGTTTAAATCCGCCCACTGCCACGCCTACTTTTTTATAACTTCACTAAATTATATGAAACCGAAAAATTTTGTTGAATCCAAATATTTAGGTATTCAGATGCCCTACAATTCATCCATACAGTTTTGGGCACGCCCACATTTTTGGGGCGTTTTCATAAAAAACCGATTTTCATGAAATTTTACATGTAACATCCTCAAACGTTCGAGGTTATAGCCATATTTGAGTACAAAACGCAATTTGGCCACGCCCACTTTATACAGAGGAGGATAGGGTATCATACGATCCGTTCCAGACGGATTGTAGCTTTTCTGTAAGTTTTCTTTTAGATTTGGCCTTGCCACCACTGCCTGTACTTGACAATTGATACATCGTGTTTTCTTTGTTATTTTGTTGTGTATTTTGTTATGTACTGTTACTTCCTTAATGTGTTGTTTGTTTATACCCTATCATAAGGGTATATTAAGTTTAATACATCGTTTATAACATAGAGAAATAATTGAGGTAGACCCTATAAAGTATATATGTATATTCGTGATCACTGATCAGCATCAATAGCGAAGACGATTTAGCCATGTCCGTCAGTCCTTCCGTCCGTCACCACTTTTTGGGCATTAAATTTTGAGCTAGGAGGATGAAATTAAATATGTGGGCTTCTGAGAAAAAGACACAGTACAAGTGTTCAAAATTTTTAAATCCGCTCATTGCCACGCCTACTTTTTCATAATTTCACTAAATAATATGAAACCGAAAATTTCTGTTAAGACCAAATACTCGTATACAGTTAGACATTTAGATGCCCTACAATTCACCAGTACAACAGTTCTGTCCACGCCCACTTCTTGGAAGGCGTGTTTATAAAAAAAAAAAACCATTTTGATTAAATTCTGCATGTGATGTTACATGTAAAATTTAATCAAAATCTAACGTCCGACGTTATAGTCATATTTCAGTACAAAATTCAATATGGAAGCGCCCACTTTATAACAGCTACATAGAAAGGAAGATAGGGTATCATAAGATCAATTCCAGATGGATTGTAGTTTTTCTGTATGTATAAGGTCCTTCTTTATGCACAATATAGGTTGGTGCGTTCGTTATGTAATTTGTCGTATATCGTCTGTAAGGTATCGTTCGTCTGTCTGGCCCAATTCCGCATTCGGCTATCCTGACAGCTCATTTGACCCGAATGAAAGGTGTTTCTTACGAATATTCCGTAGCATGCGATTTACTCCACCATTGCCAATTGTTGGTAACATATGTTTATCGTTGAGTATTAGTTTCTTTTTGCAAGTCGGTTATTTCAATAGTATCAAACAATTACTTTCTGGAATATATCCCAAAACATCGTAAGGTTCTAGTAATTTGTGAGTACCATGAAATTTTGCAAAATCATATCCTTCTATAGTGAAACTATCTATGACCTTCACCTCAACTAATGTATAATTAGTTATCTTTAGGGTATATTAAGTTTGACACATATATATATATATATAGTTTATAGTTTGTAACATAGAGAATAATCAATCAAGTCCCTCTGTCCGTCCGTACGTCACAGCGTTTTGGGCCTTAGATTTTCAGCTAGGAGGATGAAGTTTCATACTTGGGCTTTTGGAAAGAGTATAGTGCAAGTGCAAAATATTTTGAAATCCGCCCTCTGCCATAACCCCACTTTATCATAACTTCACTAAATTGTATGAAACCGAAAAAATGAGTTAAGACCAAATATGCAGGCATTCAGATTCTCTACTCTTTCGGTTTCTCATCATATAGTAAAGTTATGAAAAGTAAGCATGGCAGTGGGAGAACTTCAAAATTTTTTACCCGTGTACTGTATTTTTCTCTCAAAATCTGAAATTTCATCTCCCTAGCTCAAAATTTAAGGTACAAAAAGCAAAATTGATACTGATCATGAATATATACACATACGTATATACTTTGTAGGGTCTATCCCAATTATTTCTCTATGTTACAAACTATGTGCCAAACGTAGTATACCCTTAGGATAGGGTATAAAGAGTGTCTACACCTATTTCTTGCCTATATAGCCCGTAGACGTACAACTTTCATATACTTTTACTGGAAGTGGAAAATTTTAGAGTTTATTGGAATCAAATGCAAAAATATTCAATCCACAGAAAATACAGATTGTATCCAATTAAAAGAGATCAACTTAAGCTTGAAATTCAACAAATACTCCTTCTCGGAATTATTTATGAGTGCGAATCACCTTGGTGTGCTCCAGTTGTAATGGTTCCCAAAAATTACTTCCTTACTACAGCTCCGATTTTGAGGCAACCTGACCTGATGCCTTTTTTCCTCAAAACTGATGCGAACAACTATACACATTCTGGGCAGTTTTATTACAGCGGGAGAACCTGCAAGATATACTCAATATTATCCAACATCACTCTTTATCATGGTAACGATAACCAGAAGCCGCTGATGACCCTAAGCAAAAGTGGAAGAACAGAGAATACAGCTTGAGGGTTGCCACAACTTCAACTATTTTTCATTTCATTGTTTTCATTTTTATTTCGTTAAATTTGACATTATTAAAACAATATTGAATTTAGAATTTTATTTTCATTAGATTTGCGTACTCTTAATTCTTTTGTCAAACTCGGGAACATTACCCTATACAAAATGTCATTAAAGATTTCCGTACTTAAAATCGTAAAAGCTAAAAGCTTTTATTAAGTTAAGATAATTTTGTAGAAGCTCTATTTCACTTTAAAAGACAACTGAAATGTGTTTTCTTTGGTGTGTAGGTTTGTAGCGAAGAATAGAATTAAAATAAGAATTAATAACCTTCTGAATAAAGTTATCACTTTTACACGTTATAAAGATCTTTAATTAGATATTCGACTTATTTTCTAACACATGTGTTCTTGTACTTATGCACAGCGGAAGTGTTTCTCCATTTTTAAAGAAAAAGAATTGTGCCAAACATATTCCTACAGTTTGTACACATAAATTTAGTACTAAATGTATTGTATTTATTTTAATTATTATGAATAATTTCCCCACAATGTCCAAAAAATTAAAAGTGGCATCACTGACTTTGGTTTCCCACATCACCGAACTTCTTCATGTTTTAATCTGTAGCAGAATACCTTAGAGGGACAGAGACAGATGAATTAACAAACAAATAAACATTGAAGAAGCCACCGGTATTCGCAGTAGTGAGTAATTGCCGATACCCAGTGTCATATGCACTAACACAATCCTTTTCTTTCTTAATTTGTTTAGTTTTCCATAATGAAGCAGTTAATTTGTGTTGTTTGTGCCGGGTGAAATTTTTAAAAGCAAAAGTGCAATAA
Source organism: Xylota sylvarum (assembly GCA_905220385.1). Classification (NCBI taxonomy): domain Eukaryota; kingdom Metazoa; phylum Arthropoda; class Insecta; order Diptera; family Syrphidae; genus Xylota; species Xylota sylvarum. Next base: position 2,535,493 of record CAJMZQ010000027.1, on the reverse strand, counting down.
AATAAAAATATTAATCCGTGTTGTGTGTAAATTTTGCTGATTGGCGATAATTAACTCTCACCTGGATTTTATTTTTACACACGAATAAGTTGTTGGAGTGTAAAATTCACACTATGCCTAAAAATCGTTAATTTACTTAAGAAATGGAAAAAATTATAGGATTTTCTTGTTTGAGATAACTTAAAACTTTATAACTTTATTTTCCACACAAGAAAAACAAAGAAAACAACAAATGGAAACTGGTTTGCATAAAAATTGGTATGTATAAAAGAGTTAAGATTCATAAAAGATTATAGAAAATTGTAGTCAAATTGGAAGGGAATCAACAAAAGTTCATGGATGCAGTACATTTTTCGCAAATATGAAATCGATGGTTTGGACAAATGTATTTGAAACATTTATCGCATCACGTAGAATGATTATTAACATTTGATCGATATGTACATATGTACATACATATATGGCAACGAGCTCTTTTCTTTGTTGGTGGTGCATGTATCAAAGACAAAGTTGGTATTTGTGATGTTATAATTCGTATGGTATTAAGGAATATGCACCCTTAAAATTCGTACCTGGTTATCATACAATTGTCCTAAAGTTATCCAAACACCCCCTTTTATTTTCATAAACTATTGTGTTCAATTGTTGGAAAATAATAAAAATGTTGAATTAAATTTATATGCATATGTACATATGTATTTTGAATAATGGAGGCCGTTAAACAAAAGAAGGTGAGGTGTACGAGTATGAGTGAGACTGACTGTATTAATTTCTTTCATTCAAAAAATGCACTTCATTTGTTCACGATTATCATTGTACTCCATTTAACCCTCATCCGGATTTAGTGTACATTTTTCACTATTTTTATGCTCAATAGCTTATATTTTTGGTTATTTTCATCTAATCGACTAGAAATTTTGGTTCACTGTAGAAATCATATATAATTTTTCCAAATATGATTTTCATTTGAACACTAGGTACCCTGGGTAAGCTCTACAAAATTTATCCCTAATTAGTTGTTCAGTGTGAAATTTACACTTTCACACAACAATGCGTGCATATTACAGAATATTGCTTTGGCTGGTGTTTATCGGTCAAATGGTGAATTCCTTGAAGAGTCGTAGGATAGTAAGAATATTTGACCAATTTTCTCTGCAACTATGTCATTAATTGGTTAAAAAAAAATTAATTGCTGCCTTCGCTTCGACCATAGAGAGCACAGAAATTGTCAAAGAGATAAGCTGACTCCTATTCGATTTATTTTTGACAAGTGGGTACAACGCCGAAAGGTATTGTATATACCAGGTGTTTTTATCACCGTCGGTGAACAATTGTGGGCGCCATAGTTCATTAGTTGTTAGTGCGTTGGATTACGGAGCGTGTTTCTATCCCCAGAAAACACCTAAAATTACTTTCATGGCTCTACCTCTGGCAAGCGTCTGACAAACATCCGAAATATGACATAAAGTTATGCACTGCTGTTGGTGCTGAGACATATTATGCATACAATATCCAATTCTGTGTTGGTCGCGATAGTAATTGTGCTCCTGAGAGAAACCAAGGAGAGCGAATTGTGGTTGAAATATCTGATGGTAATTTGAGTTATTATCATTGTTTTGTTGTTGAAACATTCTATATTCATTATTTTTTTAGGGTTAAATGGTAGATATGTTACCTGCGATAATTTTTTTACATCGCATCATCTTGCTTGTGAGTTGAAAAAAACGTCAAATGACATTAGTTTACACTTCGTAAAAATCACAAAGAAATTCGAAACTAGTTGACATGAAGACAAAACCATTGCATCATACTGAATTCGCTTTCGATCACAGTCTTCGGGCATGCATTTTATTATACGTTCATAAAAAACGTCTTTTTGTAACATTGATTACCACTTATCATTCAAATGTTCGCGTTGATGTCATGGATGCAGAGAGAAAACCTGATATCATAAAATTTTATAATCAAACCAAGGGAGGTGTTGATGTTTTAGATAAGTTGGTTGGAGCGCATCGTTGGAAAAGAAAAGTGAATAAATGGCCTGTAGTTCTTTACTGCAATGTTTCTGGCAGCAATGCTTTTGTAATTTAAAAAAAAAATTAATCCTGAATGGAATTTTTCACAACAAAACTTGAAACGAAGATTGTTTTTGATCGAAGTTGGTCAGTCCATGTGTTATCCATATATCTAGCACCGAAAAAATATTCCACGTGGTCCAAATGCTGTTGCAGTTGTTAAGGGTGAAATGGTCATTATGTTGGTAAAATAAAAAATTGTTTTCTAACCCCAATCGGAATGCACTTTATTTTAATTTTGTTTTTTAAATATTATATTAATATTAGCCTTAATGACGTATGTCATAAATTATTTTTAAATTTTCTACCCATGCTGCCAAATCACTGTAGATAGTGCGTTTTATGTCTTCCAAATGTTGGTGATCTGATAGACCAATTCAAATGGTCTTGTCGTTGTTTGTCGTTGAACTACCTCAGTGTTTACGTGTTGTTGAAGCCTTGATTCGTGCATTCGTGCATTTTTTCTGATTTCATCGGTGACGCATTCCACTCCTAAGTCCATGTGGAGGTCATTATTCCTTATATACAATGGTGCATTAACGGTATTCCTTTGTTTTGAAATTTCTGGATGCTGTCTGCGTTATTCTTTTTGGTACAGCCCCATAGTTGAATACCATAATTGCATGTACAAATAATAAAAGCCTATTGTAAATAGATAGGGGCGAATTCTTTCCTATCAGCCAATACATTTTTCTATATTTTATTTTCAATTCGTTTTTACATATTTTTCCATCTTAACTTAGCATCCAGGGTCATTACGAGATATTTTGCTATGTTCTCGTACGGCACTACTTTTTGGTTGATAGTTAACGTTATATTATTTAATCTTCTGTTAGTAAAGTTTATCTGCACTGATTTGCTTTCACTAAGCTTTATTCGCTATTTAATTGTCCAGTCACAAGATTGCAGTTCCTGCGTTAAGTTTTTATTCTTCACTCCTACCGCTGGGATTGCAGTATCATTAGCAAATGAAACCAATGTGCTATTTTGTAGTTCTGGGAGATAAGCACTATATAGGCGATACAGAATGGGTCCCAGAGCGCTACGTTGTGGGACTCCTGCTTTAATTTCCGTTAATTCTGAGTACGAATCTTACTATTTTATTTTGCAAAATCTTCCGCTTAGATATGATTCTAAGATTGCAGCATATTGTTTTGGCAGAAGACATCTTAGCTTGTAATTTAGTCCTTCATTCCAAACTTTCTCAAAGGCTCAATACTGCAAAATAACCTCGTTCCTCGAATTTTTGAACTGGCCTATATGATGATGCTGCGTTTGGTGGCTTTCAGGATTATGAAATCATTATTACTGGGAACATACGAGTGTTTCATTCTAAAAGCTGTATTCATTAAATTCGTTAGTTTAGTTACAGATTTCTTTGGTAACTGCCTCAATATTTCACCGGTTATAAGTTCATAACCGGAGCATTTTCTCGTTCATTTTACTTAGCTTGCAGTCGTCAATCTTATTTTTGACTTTCTTTTCGGGCCGTCTCCAAAGGTACGTGTATTCCTTGCTAGCTGTGTGGTTGAAATACAGTTTTAGGTATTCTGCGAATATTCTGGGTATGGGTGGTATCTGCATAATTCGTCTTTGGATGTGTTTCATTGCTTTCCATATAAGATGATCTTTGATTGAGTTTTCTTTTAATGTTTTGATTTCTCTTCTTAGCTGTTGAGAAAGATTATTCAATCTTATCTTGTCTTGTAGGGCTCTTGTCTGCTGCCAATTTCATCTTGATCGTCTTCTACCTGCAATCACAAAATTTAAGGCCCAAAAAGTGGTGACATATGGACAGACGGACGGACGGACATGGCTAAATCGTCTTCGCTATTGACACTGATCTATATGATTATAGGGTCTATCTCAATTATTTCTCTATGTTACAAACTATGTATTAAACTTAATATACCCTTAGGATAGGGTATACAAAGTCTATCAGATATTGTATTTTATTTAGATCATTCGGCCAGTATGTCGGTTTTCCGGTTGACAAGATGGAGCACCCGTATTGTTGCATTGAATAATTCTTTCCCTTTTGTTGATGTCAGTCTGGATTCCCTGTGGACATTTTTTAACTTAAAGACTTCGCCTATTATAAATCCATTTCCCAGTTTTCTAAGCAGTTAAACCTGAAACTTCTGAGACTGAATCTTCTTCGGTTAGAAAATGTTTTGTTTTAAAAGAATAATTCCTTGCTTTTATATTTACTTGCTTGAATTTCTTCGGTAATATATTTAAGTCCCTCAGGATGTTCAATGTTGTTCCTTATTATAACTGCGCTTCATCCTTCAGCGGTATTTTCGGGGTGAATAGTATGATATGTAGTCTTATTAAAGACACAAATCAATCATCTTTATATCGAGGACTGCTTGAATATTTTATTGATGCTGCAATAGTCCATTGGCGTTCCAAGTTAATATTCTAAGGATCTCTGTCCATTTTTATACCCTATCCTAAGGGTATATTAAGTTTGATACATAGTTTGTAATATAGTGTAGAGAAATAATCGAGATAAACCCTATAAAGTATATACATATATTCGTGATCAGTATCAATAGCGAAGACGATTTAGCCATGTCCATCTGTCCGTCGGTCATCACTTTTTTGGTCTTAAATTTTGAGCTAGGAGGATGAAATTTCACATCTGGGCTTCTGAAAAAAAGATGTAGTACAAGTGTAAAATCCGCCCACTGCAACGCCCACTTTTTCATAACTTCAATAAATTATATAAATTTACTTGGGCGCCGTGGCTCAAGTGGTTAGTGCGTTGGACTACGGATCAAGGGGTTCCAGGTTCAATCCCCAGACAACACCTAAAATTTCTTTAGCGGCCCCACCTCTCGCGAGCGTCTGACAAACATCCGAGAGTAAAACTGTCATGAAAAAGCTTCTCAAAATTGCCGTTCGGATCCGGCATTAAACAGTAGACCCCTTCCATTCATGTGAAGAATATAACACGCACAACACGAATGGTTGTGAGAAGCTAGGCCCTGGGTCCCATGGACCTGTTGCGCCAAAAATTTGTATTTGTATTTGTAAATTATATGAAACCGAAATGTCTTACTAAAACCAAATATTTAGGCATTCTGATTCTCTACAATTCACTCATACAAAACTTTTAGCCACACTTTTTGATTGCGTTTTAATACAAAAAACCGATTTTGATGAAATTTTACATTTCACATCCTCAAACGTTCGATTTTATCGTCGTATTTCAGTACAAAATGGAATATGCCCACACCCATTTTATAAGGGCTACATAAACAACTCAATGCGTGAAGAGCAACAAAGATCTAGGAGTTATATTAGACACAAGACTTAGTTTCTTAGCTCATATTGACTATATAGTGAATAAAAGAAACTCAATGCTAGGATTCTTTAAAAGAAATACCAGAGGTCTTCACGACCTATTCACTATAAAACCTCTTTATGTTTCGTTAGTGAGATTATTGCTTGAATACTGCAGCTTGTTTTGGAACCATGGGAAAGGATCGAAAGAGTGCAGAGAAATTTTACAAGGTACTGCTTCTATAAATTGAACTGGAACAATGAAATGCCTTCTTATAGGACCAGATGTTTGTTAATAGGGATGCAGTCGCTTGAAACTCGTCGTAGATACTTCCAAATTATGTTTGGATGAGATCTAACTACAAATCATGTTGATTGCCCTCAATTACTCGCGTTGTTACACTTTCATATCCTGCTGAGGAACTTACGTTGTCGTCTTCTATTTTTCGAGAGGTCCCATCGTACCAATTATGGTTGCAATTAGTCTATAGCTCGTTGCAACAGGCAAGCCAACTTAGTGTGTAATCAGATTGATTTCTTTATTATGTCTCCTAGAAATACTTTCGAAAATATTGTTCTTTTATCATTGAGTTTTAATCCTTAGTATTTTTTATGTATAATTGTTAATATTCAAGTATTTACATATGAATATCTTTGTCTAATAATAAGATTGTAATCTTTAATTGATGAATAAATTAAATTTAAGTTAAAGGAGAATAGAGTATCATACGATCCGTTCCAGATGGATTGTAGCTTTTCTGTATGTCCCTTCATGCTTTATTTTTTCGATAATAATAGGCGGAGAGCTATTTTGGCTCGATCTCGATTATTTCCGATCTAGTTTCTTTTTTTTACACCGGGTGGAGTAGCGGTGGTATTTATTTACTTTTTTTTCCCTTTTGTCTTTCTCGTATCCACTTGGTTTCAATTGTAGATTACACAACCTGGGCTTCTTTATTGTGATGTGAGACTTATTTACATTCTCCTTTACTTGCTGAGTTTTTAATTGATATTCCAACTTCCTTATGTATACTTCCATCTTTGGCATAGTAATTGGATATTAAATTCCATTCAAAAAAAAAAAAAAAACAAGAACATAAAAAACATACAGAAAAGCCACAATCCATCTGAAACGGATCGTATGATACCCTATCTTCCTTCCTATCTAGACCTTATAAAGTGGGCTAGGACAATAACTTCTAACGTTTGAGGATGTTACTTGTAAAATTTCATCAAAATCGGTTTTTTGCCTCCAAGAAGTGGGCAGCGTATATCAAAGTATATATGTACTTACATGTTTATGTATGTACACATATGGAGACAAAAAACTCTTAAAATTATGAAAACAATTTTCGATTCCATGCAAACAAATTACATATATATTCTAAGAGAAATCCCATAGGAAAACTTGAATTTTTAAACTCCGATATCTTCTAAACTACGCGAAAATGAGATTTTTGGTACTATATACATATGTCGGTCTTATTTCATGGAGAGCTACAAAACTGCGCTTTCAGATCTTGGCGCCTCGGAAACTATAGTATCCCCTTAAATTGAGCTGTCTTGAGAAAACTTCTCAAATACCAACAATTGTCATTTGGAAATCCACTTAAATTGTAGTTGCGAAGAATGTGACATGGGCAATACGATTGGTTACAAGTAGATAACCCCTTGTCCTTATACGATCATTTTGGCCCTAATCATCACAACATTTATAATTTAAAAAAAATTTATGTATGTATGTATGTGCCGCAAAAACAAAGCAATACTAACGGAGAAAGAAAAATATCCGTACCAATGTCTACAGCAAATCCTAACAATACACAACGCTTTTATCTGCGTATGTACAAAGAGTTCAATCAATAAGTAACAAAAGTATTAGCGATGTTGGCCTTTCTCTGCAAAACGATTGTGTTAATTAAAACTCAATACTAGCACTGAATTCATTAGAGAAAATTCATGCAACAGAGAAAACCTTCTCCAACATGTGAATAGATACGAACGCTGGTTGACCTAGGAACACAAATTATTATTCAATAACGTTCTTAACAGCATTGAAGAGCAAAAAAATATGTATACGTATATATATGTATATGTATGAAGAGCAAAAGTGTAACAATGATACGGTATTAGAATAAAGAAATCTCTATGAAGAATGATTCTTCTAATAAATTTATTTTTTTTTTTTTGTAAGAACAAAGATCGAAGTATTTTCTACAAATTTGATTGGTTGTTTTTTATTTTCAACCGATGGCATAAAAATTGTAACGGTAAAAGTTCGACAACTGGTTTGTTACAGTTTTGCACCCTTGCAGCAGTTGCAAAAATCAACTCGTCCTTCTGTATTTGCGTTGCTCGTTTTGATCACTTGGTGACATCATTTGAGTGTGAATAGTCGTACTATTGCAGTTGCATAAAAATGAAAAGTTTAAGTAAAGAAATTAAGACCAAAGTTTTAGAAATGTTAAATGACGGAAAATCTACAAGGCAGATCGCAAAAGCATTAGGCATTAGCCACATGTCTGCCTCCAGGATTGAGAAAGCTGCCAATTTGGAAAAATGTGTCATCAACAGAGGTGGAAGACCGAAAAAAATTGAGGATAGAGAGGCAAGACACATTGGGAGGCTTTTAATAGCAAATAAAATTTCTGCACCAAAGGATGGCCTTCCATTGCTAGAGCAAAATGCAAGCGTTTGGACTCTCCGGCGGGCTCTAAAATGTGTAGGTTACAAGGCTAAGGAAAAGAAGAAGAAACCAGCCTTGTCAGCCAAAAACGTCAAGTCACGGAAGGCCTTTTTGGAAAGACACAAAGCCTGGACCTTTGAGGATTGGAAACATGTAATTTTCAATTAGTGATACCCTTTTTATACCCTATCCTAAGGGTATATTAAGTTTGACACATAGTTTGTAACATAGAGAAATAATCGAGATAGACCCTATAAAGTATATATATTCGTGATCAGCATCAATAGCGAAATCGATTGAGCGATGACCGTCCGTCCGTCCGTCCGTCCGTCCGTATGTCACCGCTTTTTGGGCCTTAAATTTTGAGCTAGGACGATGAAATTTCATATCTGGGCTTCTGAGAAAAAGATACAGTACAAGTGTAAAAATTTTTTAAATCCGCCCACTGCCACGCCCACTTTTTCATAACTTCACTAAATTATATGAAACCGAAAAATTTTGTTAAGACCAAATATTTGGGTATTTAGATTCCCTACAATTCACCCATAGAAGAGTTTTGGCCACGCCCACTTTTTGGGGGCGTTATCATCAAAAAACCTATTTTGATAAAATTTTACATGTAACATCCTCAAACGTTCGACATTATAGCTATATTTGAGTACAAAATGCAATTTTGCCACGCCCACTTAATAGAGAGGAGGATAGGGTATCATACGATCCGTTCCAGACGGATTGTAGCTTTTCGGTATGTTTATATTTGTTATTGCTTTAAATTTTGTTTTAGGTTATTTGGTCCGACGAAACTAAAATTAACCGCTTTCAGTCAGACGGACGTTCTTGGTACTGGACAAACTCACATCAGGGTCCTCTTAAACCACAGCATGTCAAGCAAACCGTTAAGCATGGTGGCGGTTGTTTGGTGGTTTGGGGGTGTATTACACCTAATGGTATTGGTCCACTGGTGAAAATTGAGGGTACTATGCGAAAGGAACAGTACCTCAATATTTTGCAGGAAAATTTGCCAGTTGCCATCGATATGATGGGAATAGAGGAAAATCGGATTATTTTCCAACAGGATAATGATCCGAAACATTTATCAAAAATTGTCAAAAATTTCACACGATGGAATGGACTGCACAAAGCCCGGATATGAATCCAATCGAAAACTTATGGGCCTATTTAAAAAGACAGCTGGCAAGTTACCAAAACGTCCCAAAGGGAATGAATGAGTTGTAGGACCGAGTGCATGAGGAATGGTACGCTATTTCACCGGAAACTGTACGCAACCTCTATGAAAGTATGCCACGACGGCTCCATTCCTTAAAAAAGTCCAAAGGGCTATGGACAAAATATTAAAAAACATTAATTCTTCGGTTTTAATCAGAATGGTGCAAAACTGTAACAATGGAATTGTTTTGGTTTTTTATTTTTTTTTATATTTTTATTCTTGAAATTGTTGTTTTTTTTCTATTAATTTAAATTTCCAATGTTTGTACAATGTATACCTAAAGCTTTTGTCTATCAATTAAAACGAGAACACACACAAAAATACAATTTTAGTTTCATTTTCTAATTATTGTTACACTTTTGCTCTTCAGTGTATGTACTTTAAGATGCTACAGGAGTATCGGAAAAAAAATTTTTGATTAATTTAATTTTAGCAAAAATAAGATCGTCGGAAAAGTTGCCATTGCGATTGTATCTTCTGGCTTTGACTCTAATCTTTTGCAAGGTGAAAGAACAGCACATACTGTATGTAAATTATCACTTAACAATGCCCAGTTCAGTAATACGATCCGTTCCAGACTGATGACAATTTCATAATTTTGATGTTAAATTTAATTCAATCGGGGAATGGTTAATCCAGAGAGCGTGGGATATATATTATAAGTATAGTGTGATATAGTTCTGTGAAATATGCGCATATACATAAAGAAACGAAAGATAGAATATTTTATGAGGGATTGTCTTGAGATAGAATAATAGTTTTAAATTCTCTATCAAATAAATTCATAAATCTTAATGAAATTCTATTTCATTCCATCATTCAGGAACGTTTCGGCGATTTTTTTATATTGTAATTGGCGGCCTTGCGGAGATTCTTGGGTTCCCTATTCGCAGTAATAAACTTCTCCTTAGGGCGGTCAGCACGGTGGCGGATAGCTGAATGGCCTATAGATATATAGGTTAGCTGCGAATAACCAATAAGCGGTTCCCAAACAAGAGCGGCAAAAACGGAGGGGGTGACGGAACAAACACCTAAACCCAGTGAAATTTTTGTGACAGGGCGAGTAGATGTCGCCCGTAAATAAGCGTTCTGTCCCAAGGCAAGACGTTATGCGACCCGTGCCGAGGCCTGAATGGTGCTGGGGACAATAAATTCATACAGCATCGCTACGGAGGCCTCCAGATACCTGGCGCCCTCTGGTTGTAATGTAGCCTTACCACGTTACAGGGGTCTCTGATGCGGTGGACTTTCCTTTCCCCCATACTCGTGGGATCCAAACGTATATCAAACAATAATAAATATAAACAAATCAAACAATGCGTTGAGTCTTAACAATTCGATTGTTGACAAACGTCTTCCACTTGGATGTTGTTGCTATGATTCATGCCAATGTGATGGTCGAATCTGACCAAGCTTACATTCTTCCGTTGTCCGCCTTTGCTGTGTATTCCAGAAGGGTCACAGTCTGTAGAGGAGCCACCCTGGTCTTCGACATCAACACGTGCATGTGAAGAGTGCCATCATTATCGGCAACACGTAGGTAAGTGACCGCGACATACGCCTTCTTCTTCAATGGAAGCTCTCGACAAAAGATGTCCAGTCCTCTTTGAATTCCAGGGGAACTGGTTCGTCCTGCGCCAATCTGCACCACCACAGTTGCTGCATCATGATTTTCGTCTCACTATATAAGGCGAAATCCAGCCAAGAGGTTCGAAGCGCCGTGCTATTGTGGACAACATGATTTTTTTCTATAGTTCCCGTGTGATGCCTTGCAACACCTGCTTCGAGTTGCTCGTCCATTTCCGCAGGTTGAATTCTGCTGTCGCCATCAGTTGCCTTACCTCATCACGTTGTTGGACAGCTGACTCTATCGTATTGGCTCCGGACATTACATCATCCACGTACATACATCTCTTCAAGCACTACCTTAGCACCGACAGGAAATTGTTTCACTTCGTCAGATGCCACGTGGCTGCGAATGGGTGCGAATGGGAAGATATGGCGCAATTTCTGCACCAAATATCACGGTATCCCAACGATTGGTTTTGATAGGCTCGTCACTGTTGCCATCCCAAAATATTACCTAGTTATAAGGATCCTGCTGCTTCATCCGAATCTGCTGATACATCTACTTGATGCCGGGTGTAAACTATGGTAAATTGATGAGTTCTCCATCTTAATATGTACATATAATATCAATTACATTGTTTTGGTTTTTAGATTCAACCATCAACCGCTCATTCAAAGACGTACCATCCGATGTTTATGCCGCTACATTGACAGCGACAGTACACGATATGAAGTTTGGTAGCCGAGCTGGTCTCTTTTACAGCTACGTGATGGGGAACAACATAAATATTCTATGTGTAGTGTGGGGTTGTTCTCCACACGGTTCTTCAATAGATGGAACATACACAAGGCTCCTAACCTCGAGGCCCCAAATGCAGTTTGAAATCCGTCATTGCAAATGTCGAAGTCAGATTTTCGTTTGCTGCCTGGAGTGGAATCTTCTCAATCACCCAGAATCTCAGTAACTGGGTATCTACGTCAGACGTTTGTAAAAAAAACTTTGAACAGATTTATGTGGTCCTGTACATACGTTGCCTTGTAGAATCCAACCCAGCTATGTAGACAAGGCAACTGTTAACGTTTTATCTTCTCTGATGACTTCTGGAAGGATTAACTTCACATATACGTCGCAATCTAGCGAGACATCCACAGTAGCAAAATTAAAAATCATGGGACCGGATAATGTTATATTATTACCATACCGATGGCATGTTCCACTGCTGACCTGACCCAGCTCTGACACATAATCGAAGTTCTACGGACATCCGGATTTAACAGTTGTACTGCCGCTTCAGAAATGAAGGTGACTTGAGATCCGAAATCAATCAAACCTTGTAAGTTAAAATATCTTCCCTTTAATAACTTTACCTTTACTATTGCTGTAGATAATAAAATTTTGGAATTTGTATTTTGTTCCAGTAAATGATTCCAAACTACATAGTACGCTGCTGCTCTTGATGAATGGTGTAAGAAAACTCTTCATAAGTGTAAGGGCGTGGTTATGAATGTGATGTATCAGGATGCAAAGTGTTCATATTGGAGATACTGTGCAACAAACAATGGTGTTTATGCTGACAAAAGTAACAACGAGCTTAACCGTATGGCTGTACGCTGAGCACTTACAGCAAACACCAGCAGTTGATGATGTCCATTTGAACTAAACGGTTGAATGTACGAATCGAATGTTGGCCCCTACCATATACATTGCAGTTATATTGTTTGTTTTGCATTGGTTGCCTAACATGAAATGCATTCTTTGTTGCTGGTACCTTGTGCTGTGAGCTCTTTTAGACATGTTGACTGAACTTCGGGTTTTGCAACTGCACAACTTCTAACGTTCGGAACTTTGCTCCTTCCACAATTGCTGCGTTCAGGAAGGTAATTTTTGAAAAATAATGTATATATATAAATATTAAATTCCATAGCTTTACAGGAAGACCGAGGTTCTCCAAGGAATGTAGGACATTCTGTAGATGTAACCAGCAATTGTTTTGACCTTACAGCAGTTTCATCTTAAAGCACAGGTTGACCGAAGAATAACTTCAAGTGAATATTGACTAGGAAACGCTTATATTCATACCGAGAATACAATATGGACCACGCCTTAAGATAGCTACCCCTATCGATTTCTTAATGCTCCAACAAATACTCAGTTTCGCCCGACAAACCTGACTTTTCAATTTCAGTTAAACCCTGATTATTATGAATCTTGGATTCAAATTTATTTTCGAACTGTCTCCACTTTTCATAGTGTGCTGGAAACGTCGAAAGAAACATCCCCGGCAACCGTACACTGCTGTGTGCAGTATTGTGCTGCGTAATGTTGGATATGAATGCCGATACCATGTTCAAACAGTGCATCCATCTGCCTTGTACTCTGGGTACCAACTTCGAATCTCCTCAACAGACACACTAATAAACTTTTTATTAATTGTTTTACTTTTTGTTTACTAAACAAATCTTCCAACATTTTTAACCGATCGTTGATGAGATTCTTTGCTTTTCTTAACTCGGACATGGTATAAAAACTGGTATCATTCATTTTAATGATGAACAGACAGTTTTCTTATAGTTTTAGGTCTTTACTCATTTTGTTTTTTATACCCTATCCTAACGGTATATTAAGTTTGACACATAGTTTGTAACATAGAGAAATACACGAGATAAACACTATAAAGTATATACATATATCCGTGAGCAGTATCAATAGCCAAATCAATTAAATTTTGAGTTAGGAGGATGAAATTTCATATCTGGGATTTTCAGAAAAAGATGCAGTACAAGTGTAAAAATTTTTGAAATCCGCCCACTGCCACGCACACTTTTCCATAACTTCACTAAATTATATGAAACCGAAAATTTTTGTTAAGACTAAATATTTAGACATTCAGATTGTCTACAATTCACTCGTATATCAATTTTGGTCATGCCCACTTTTTGTGGGCGTATTCATCAAAAAACCGATTTTGATGAAATTTTACATGCAACATTCTCAAACCTTCGAAGTTATCGTCGTAGTTCAGCAAAAAATGCAGTACGGCCAAGCCCACTTTATAAAGGCTAGATAGGAAGGAGGATAGGGTATCATACTATATGTTCCAGATGGACATTAGCTTTCCTGTATGTTTTTCCTTTATTTTAATACTAAAACGCAATTTTTATGCCACAATCAGATATAAGGCAAATTACTTACACTGGCTTATTCCGAGCCTCCAAAATTCGTATCCGTTGAATGGTTGAAGTAATTAAATTCAATTTATATGTTCCTTTTATGGTTCGATCGGACCAAATGTTATGTCCAATGTGTAGTGCAGAAGATTTTGTGTTGTGTAGGTTTGTAGGTAAGAACGACATTAAAAGCATTCTGAATAAAATTATTACTTTTTACACGTTATAATGAGCCTTAATTGTTCGACTTATTTCTTAACACATGTACTTATGCGGTAGTATCTCTCCATTTTTCAAGAAAAATCCAACCAAGTTAAAAGGCACTTGTCAGGAGGTCTGAAATACCAACATAAATTAATTTAAAGAAAAGTGTTAAACTTAGGGTTTATACACATAACTTTAGTATTAAATATGTTACATTTATTTTATTAAATGCGACTTATTTCACTTTGTAATATGTTTATTACTTTGCGACTCTGTTTGTATCCCTTATCGGTTCCTGTCATAAGCTTGATGATCCTCGCTTTCGGCCAGATATTTCGCGACTGGTGTTCGTCGTCGTCAATCACAACGTCTCCTTGTTCAAAGTTTTTTTTTTACGTATAAGCGTAAAGATTTTTTAAATCGGCCCACTGCCACGCCCACTTTTTCATAACTCCATTAAATTATAGTTTGACGAACAGAAAATCGTATGGCAGGGGATTCTATTTTCACTCCAGAAGCCCGTTGAAGTGGGACACGTCCGATTTGGAGGTATTATCACTTTAAATGATAACACTCTTGAGCTAGTATAGCTACTAAAACGGTTTTGTACATTTTGGAGGGACAATTCAGTAGCGCATACAAATTTTGAAAACTTGAAAATCTTGAAATCGTGAAATCTTTAAATACTATAAAATCCAAAACGCTAAGGCTACAAAAGTCCTTGTAATCACAGTTTCTCGAAAACCCTTAAACGTAGAAACTTGAACTTCGCACAGTAATTCCTTATAACCTCTATATTTTCGATAAGAAGGTATTTTTCGAAATTCGAGATCTAAGTGGGGATTACGAATTTTCCGTCATTAAAAAATGTTTACACAGCCCTAACTAAATAATGGTTTATCAAATTAAAAAACAAAAAAAGTTGTTTTTAGTAAATTCGTCCCCGATTCATTTAAGCTATAAATCATGCTTCTGCGTTGTTCTAAAGCTGAGCTATGCTCATAACAAGTAATCAAATCATCCTAATAATTTTCCGTCACTGGAGACCACAGCCTCCAGACGTGCACCAGTTGCTATCATTGCCATATCGTGTGTGTGTGTGTACGTGTGTGTCGGTGCGCGCGCATTGACTTCATCGTTTTTGAATTTCAATCATGCTTCTTTATATGTAAGTAAAAACGTTTGGCATGTTATCAATTTTATTAAATCTGATATTAATAGGAGAAGAAAAATTATGATAAGTACATATATGAAACCGGCGATCCTACCGGAGAAGGAGGATCTCTACATGCCTCTCGCTACGTGGAAACTCTTATTTAAGCAATATTTGATTAATACTACTAACCGCAGGTGGTCGAACTGTACCACGAAGCAGATCTGGCCCAAGCTGGATCTCAAGCGCTCCAAAAGTCTAATAAGACTAAAGAGATCCCTCATCAGCACAATAGTAGGACCGTCATTACGGAACACTGTGCCATAGGGTGACATGCCTTCAGGCTGGGTCTCCCGGCAAACGACCTCTGTAGAAGCTGCATGGACGAGGAAGAGGAAAAGACTATTCTTCACCTCCTATGCACTTGCCAAGCTCTCCTTCAACTCGAAGGAAACTGTATCTAGGAGAGTACTTCTTCATCAACCTTGGCGAATTAGCTAACATAAATATTAACCGCCTCCAGCGGTTTGTAATAAGCTCATGTGGGTTCAACGGGTATTTGAAGACACTAGATACTGTGGTATCACAATGGGCCTATTCTGACCTAAGTATGGGTGCACTTTCTGAAGCCTTCCAACCGAACTCATCCTAACCTATGTATGTATATGAGACCGACATTTCAGAGGCCGATTGGCCCATTCTTTTTTTTAGTATAATGAACGATTATTTTTTTCAGAAGATAATAAGGAAATATTCAAAAAGAATAATCCAAAGAACATAAATGTTATTTTTCGAACTAAGCAACATCGATTACTTCGCCGAATACATACATATCTATGTACCTTTGTACTGGAAGGTATTTTATTACGTCTGGAGAAATAATAATTTCAAAGAACGCAGAACGGAAGTACCCGAACACTGTGGATAAAAAAGACCATGTACTCGGTGGGATTTATATTGTTCATCCGATCAACGTCGAGTGCTATTACCTCCATCTCCTGTTTCATGAAGTTCGAGGGCCTCCATCCTTTTCAAACTTAAAGACGGTAGCTGCTTCCATTCATCCTACATTCCACTTAGTTTGCAGGGACTATTGGAAGACAGAAGATATTGGAACCGGATAAGGGAAGCTTCTGTTATTGAGATCTGTTCGTGAGGGACATAAATACGCTCCGGATTTGAAGAACATACCCAACAAACCAATTCCAAAGCTAAGGGAGCGGACTATACTAACAAAAAAAAAATTATGCAATCGAAATTAGTGCTTAGCTTTTGCTTAAATTAAATACTTTTGATATGACCTGCAACTCTATAGGCACAGTAGATAGTAGATATCGAAGAAGTATATCTTATTATGCTCTTAAGGAATTTAAACCCAAATGTGCAACGGAACCCGAATGCAGGTGAAAGCTTTCCATAAAATGTGACAGAGACGACAATCTTTACCAGCTGCGGCCAAGGGATAATTGTGTTTACTCCTCGCACCCCTTTTATTCCATATGACTGCAATTTCCATCGTAGGTCTGTTTCGCGATGACAATAAATAAAGCTTAGCTTAACTAATATAGTTTAACTCACAGTATGCCCACTGTAGTCTATTGGAACAACACCAAACATATTATATAAACATACAGAAAAGCTACAATCCATCTGGAACGGATCGTATGATACCCTATTCTCCTCTCTATAAAGTGGGCGTGGCCAAATTGCATTTTGTACTCAAATATAGCTATAATGTCGAACGTTTGAGGATGTTACATGTAAAATTTTATCAAAATAGTTTTTTTGATGATAACGCCCCCAAAAAGTGGTCGTGGCCAAAACTCTTCTATGGGTGAATTGTATGGAATCTAAATACCCAAATATTTGGTCTTAACAAAATTTTTCGGTTTCATATAATTTAGTGAAGTTATAAAAAAGTAGGCGTGGCAGTGGGCGGATTTCAAAAATTTTTACACTTGTACTGTATCTTTTTCTTGGAAGCCCAGATATGAAATTTCAGCGTCCTAGTTAAAAATTTAAGGCCCAAAAATCGGTTTTGTGATGAAAACGCCCCCAAAAAGTGGGCGTGGCCAAAACTTTTGTATGGGTGGATTGTAGGGAATCTGAATGCCTAAATATTTGGTCTTAACAAAATTTTTCGGTTTCATATAATTTAGTGAAGTTATGAAAAAGTGGGCGTGGCAGTGGGCGGATTTAAAAAATTTTTACACTTGTACTGTATCTTTTTCTCAGAAGCCCAGATATGAAATTTCATCGTCCTAGCTCAAAATTTAAGGCCCAAAAAGCGGTTGACATACGAACGGACGGACGGACGGTCATCGCTCAATTGATGCTGATCACGAATATATATACTTTATAGGGTCTATCTCGATTATTTCTCTATGTTGCAAACTATGTGTCAAACTTAATATACCCTTAGGATAGGGTATAAAAACAAATAAATTAATAACTGGTAGGATAGCCTCTTCGCTTGATGACTTCCTTTAACCTGTTCTGCATCGAATTGACCTGCTTCGAAGTTTCCTCAGGAGTGATTTTTTGCCATTTATCTACTAAGGCCGTTTTGAGCATTTGTTTCGACGTTATGGTTCTCTGCCGAATTTTCTTTTCGAGCAAATCCCACAAATGTTCGATGGGATTTAGGTCCGGTGATTGTGGTGGTGAATGCAACTGTTTCGGTACATTGTAGAGCAACCAGAGTTTAACAATGTGGGCAGTATGTTTGGGGTCATTATCATGCATGAAATAATACTCATGATTCAGACCCAATTTTTCAGCGCTCTGATTAAGATTTCGTTTAAGAATGTCTAAGTACCCATATTTATCCATAGTGGATTCCACAAAGTCCAATTGCCCAACGCCACTACCCGCCATACATCCCCAAACCATTGCTCCACCACCACCATGCTTCACAGTTGGAACCACATTTTCTTTATTCAGTGCAGTACCAGCCTTTCTCCACACAATCTTCCGACCTTTGATGCCAAAAATGCAGTACTTGCTCTCATCGCTGAAAATTACTCGCTGCCAGAAGTCTAATGGCTTATTTATACGCTCGTAAGCATATTTAAGTCTTTTTTGACGATTTATGAGTGATATAAAGGGTTTCCTACGTGCGACACGACCCTTATACCCGGTTGTTTTTAAAAATTTTTCTCGCTGTATCTGCACAAATTTTTTTTTTTAAATTGTTTTTCAATATTACTCACCATTTGTGAGGCGGTTATCTTAGGGTTTTTCTTCACGAAACCAATTAGACTGCGTTTTTCTCTCACATATAACTTTGAAGGGCGACCTGAACAATTTTTTAAGAGCAAAGTTCCACTTGTTTGGAAATTGTTTATAACTTTTTGAACAGATCAATGTGTCCTATTAACTGTTTTCCCAATTTGTCTATAACTTTTGCCCTCTTTCTACAATTTAATTATAATTTCACGCTCCCTTAGACAAATTTCTTTTCCTTTCGTTGCCATTGTTCAAAAAGACCACAAAACTTTACAAATAATATCTAATTGAGACTGGAATAGTTTTAACTCATTATACCCTATCCTAAGGGTATATTAAGTTTGACACATAGTTTATAACATAGAGAAATAATCGAGATAGACTGTATAAAGTATATATATTCGTGATCAGAATCGAAATCGATTGAGCGATGACCGTCCGTCCGCCCGCCCGTCCGTCCGTCCAACCGTCCGTATGTCACCGCTTTTTGGGCCTTGAATTTTGAGCTATGACAATGAAATTTGATATCTGGGCTTCTCAGAAAAAAATACAGTACAAGCGTAAAAATTTTTTTAATCCGCCCATTGCCACGTCTATATTTTCATAACTTTACTAAATTATATGAAACCGAAAAATTTTGTTAAGAACTAATATTTAGACATTTAGATTCCTTACAATTCACCCATACAAAAGTTTTGGCCACGCCGACAGTTTGGGGGCGTTTTCATCAAAAAACCGATTTTGCTGAAATTTTACATGTAACATCCTCAAACGTTCGACGTTATAACCATATTTGAGTACAAAATGCAATTTGGCCACGCGCACTTTATAGAAAGGAGGATAGAGTATCATACGATGCGTTCCAGACGGAGTGTAGCTTTTCTGTTGTTTATACCCTATCCTAAGGGTATATTAAGTTTGACACATAGTTTGTAACATAGAGAAATAATCGAGATAGACCCTATAAAGTATATATATTCGTGATCAGCATCAATAGCGAAATCGATTGAGCGATGACCGTCCGTCCGTCCGTCCGTATGTCACCGCTTTTTGGGCCTTAAATTTTGAGCTAGGACGATGAAATTTCATATCTGGGCTTCTGAGAAAAAGATACAGTACAAGTGTAAAAATTTTTTAAATCCGCCCACTGCCACGCCCACTTTTCCATAACTTCACTAAATTATATGAAACCGAAAAATTTTGTTAAGACCAAATATTTAGGCATTCAGATTCCCTACAATCCACCCATACAAAAGTTTTGGCCACGCCCACTTTTTGGGGGCGTTTTCATCACAAAACCGATTTTTGGGCCTTAAATTTTTAACTAGGACGCTGAAATTTCATATCTGGGCTTCCAAGAAAAAGATACAGTACAAGTGTAAAAATTTTTTACATCCGCCCACTACCACGCCTACTTTTTTATAACTTCACTAAATTATATGAAACCGAAAAATTTTGTTAAGACCAAATATTTGAGTATTTAGATTCCCTACAATTCACCCATAGAACAGTTTTGGCCACGCCCACTTTTTGGGGGCTTTATCATCAAAAAACCTATTTTGATAAAATTTTACATGTAACATCCTCAAACGTTCGAGTTTATAGCCATATTTGAGCACGAAATGCAATTTGGCAACGCCCACTTTATAGAGAGGAGGATAGGGTATCATACGATCCGCTCCAGACGGATTGTAGCTTTTCTGTATGTTTATAGTATAATTTTCGTTCTCAGTTTCGGTGAAGTTCAGAATATTGGGGAAAGATACACCAGTGGTCGGTTATGTCCCACTGCAACAAAAATGGACAGATAGTATAGACATATATCGTTCGGACAGAGGTATGATCTATACTAGATTTACTATTCCTGGAAGCTCTAGTAGATACATTTATTAACGATTCAGAACCAAGCGAGTACAGAAGAAGTACATAGTTGTCAGAAGTAACAGGGAAATCTAATATGCCAATATTCATGTCACCAACTAAGCAGATATTGTGACCGTAATTCGCACAGAATAGATTTTCAATCTTGTCCAAAAAATACCACTACGAAAAAACTACAGCCAATATATGCAAACACAATTAATACAAATGCTATTAACTATGTTTTTTGAGATTCAACAATCCATACTACTTAAATGCGGCGTGGGAACTTCTTCAGCTTCAAGTGTATATTTCACGAAAGCAGCTATTCCACCTGATGGATATTTCTCGTTGCATTTAGCATATAAATTATAGCCCAGTATTGAAACATTCATTAATACATGGTTAAAAATCCAGTTTTCAGAGAGAAATATTACTTGAGGTAAGATTGAAAAACAATTATTAAAATAGGAGCTTAGAATATCAATTTTTTTTCTTTTTTTTAGGATGCTTGATATTTGAACCCAATGGAGATATTTTTACGTGCATAACAAGTATTAAGATCAAATAAATCATTATTAAATAACAGAATAAACAAAAATAATTAATTAAAGATGATGAAGATCATAAAAGCTTTTGATAAACTTGATCTTCATACCCGTTGAACATCTCATTATGATGTTATCATAGCGCACCCAAAGAAATGTTTATTTGAAATTCGATACCGCCTTTTTCGCCTCTCTCAACAAAGCATCATTCGATAGCCAGTCATTGATGAAAACATCGTCTTAGTAAGTAAGCAAGATTTTTCCAGCGTTGACCGGCGATTTCATAGCATAAGAAACACCCAAAATTCGTTTCTTTACTCTCTTCCTGCGAAACTGTGTCGCCAAATTTCCAAATGGTTTCCTATTACTCTTCTTCATGTAGCAAATATCGACATCATCATCTGGAATTTGGAGACCGACACCCTGAGTTATAAGTTTCACTTCATTTGTGAAATAATAAAAGAAAACTCAATATAATTTGTTGAGACTGCGTGTTTGTTTTTTCATTTCCAGCAAACAAGTAACCACAGATTAATAAAGATAGTCGACTTGTCACCCCCTGTCCACTAAAACCCTCAGATGGGCGGGGCCTAAATCCTCTTCCATGATTTTCTACCCGGGAATGCATGTGAATAATACATTACAGTTTACATTTCCTTTAGTGTGCACTAAGTTTTGCATGTGTTGGAAAAAAAGAGATAAATTTCCTTTTTGTTTTGTTTCCAGAAATTCACCCAAATAGCTATAAATTAATTCAGCTGTACAGTATTATTGTTTATGTCAATTGATTCATCTTATTGCATTGAATTCAATGCTGTAATTAGATATTGTCATAATC
Organism: Xylota sylvarum; assembly: GCA_905220385.1. Taxonomy (NCBI): domain Eukaryota; kingdom Metazoa; phylum Arthropoda; class Insecta; order Diptera; family Syrphidae; genus Xylota; species Xylota sylvarum. The sequence goes on along the minus strand of CAJMZQ010000027.1, from coordinate 2,513,645 downwards.
CTTTCGTTTAATAGTTATAGCACTTTCAAATTGCAATTTCAAATAATAACGAATAAGAACAAAAAAAATTCCCTGGTGGTAAATTTTTGACACCAAGATGGCTGCGCCATCGCTCAAAGAGGTCTCATTTGATTGAAACGCCTATACACCTTAAGAGCGATGGGAAAAAACAGCTGTTTTCTGGTGCGTTTTAGCTTGAGGGTCGAAAAAGAGAGCCTATTTATTGATACTGATCACGAATATACACTGAGTTACAAAAAAAGTGGCGCAGTGATACTTTTTCGTATGTTGTTATCATTTTGGTAATATGCTGCTATGGTTTTGCCGAGCTTTATTTGTTTTTAGTGGGTTATTGGTTCAATGGTATATTTGTTTGCTAGTTTGCATAATTTCTTTTAATTTTCTTTGTGATATGTACATCGTATTGAAGAAAACCGTGTTGTATTCGTGTTTTCCTACAGACGTGAGACATACCAAATTTAGCTTCCATGATCCCCGTATGTGTTTTATTAAGTTTATTGTTCTGGATTTGTTTTAATTTGATGAGTTATTTGTTATTACTGATTTTTGTAAAAAAAGATATACAAATAATGGCACAAGAAGTCGCCTCTGCGCTGGCTTTATTTGAGGGTGGCCGGGGAGTGCTCTATGCCTATATTATGATAAGAAAACCGGAGAAGACGTTAAAAAAAAAGCCATCAAAGATACAGGGAGACCAACTCCTACAAACGGCGTCAAGGATCAGGTCGCTCTGGAGTAACTACTGCAAGGGATGACCGATATTTGGTAGTTCAAAGTCTTCGAAATCGTCTTTAAACAGCAGCTGAGCTGGCTCACAGACTTTGAACTGTTAGAGGGACAGCTGTGAATGCTCAAACGGTGAGGAGGCGATTAGTAGAAAGCGGCCTGAGAGCAAGAAGGCCTGCTCGTGTACCGAGACTCACGGTACAACATAAGCGACGTCGACTTGAATTTGCTTATTTTCACCAGGATTGGACAGAGGCCGACTGGGGTAGAGTCCTTTCCACTGATGACTCCAGGTTTCGTCTCCGCTCAACAGATAGACTTAGCAGAGTGTGGGGATGATAAGATGAGAGATACTCTTCGACAACAGTTGCCCAGCGGGAATATTTCTGGAGCGGTTCCGTCATAGTGTGGGCAGAAATTTTCATGCGCGGCAACACCGAGCTGTGCATCATGGAAGGATCAGTGACCTCTACGTATTATATCACCAACATTGTCGAGGAATATGTGGTTCTATTCGCACCAGTTATGGAGGAAAACTTCTTGCTGATGCAAGACAATGCTGGATAACATGTCGCCAGGTGCGTTACGGAATATTTGCAAGAAGTGGAAATCGACGTGATGGCTTGGCCTGCGATGAACTCGGACATGAATCCCATTGAACACATTTGGGACCTGTTGTAGAAAAAGATTGGGATAGCATCTGCCCCTCCAGAGACACTCAGCGGCCTGAGATCTGCTCTGATCGAGGAATGGGACAATTAGAACAATACCATCGTAAAAATTTAATCCAACGTATGCCTCGGCAAATATCTTATTTGGTAGATGTTCGGATTCTTTTAAAAAAACATACAGAAAAGCTACAATCCGTCTGGAACGGATCGTATGATACCCTATCCTCCTCTCTATAAAGTGGGCGTGGCCAAATTGCATTTTGTACTCAAATATAGCTATAATGTCGAACATTTGAGGATGTTACATGTAAAATTTTATCAAAATAGGTTTTTTGATGATAACGCCCCCAAAAAGTGGGCGTGGCCAAAACTGTTCTATGGGTGAGTTGTAGGGAATCTAAATACCTAAATATTTGGACTTAACAAAATTTTTCGGTTTCATATAATTTAGTGAAGTTATAAAAAAGTAGGCGTGGCAGTGGGCGGATGTAAAAAAATTTACACTTCTACTGTATTTTTTCGTCAGAAGCCCAGATATGAAATTTCAGCGTCCTAGTTAAAAATTTAAGGCTCAAAAATCGGTTTTATGATGAAAACGCCCTAAAAACTGTCGGCGTGGCCAAAACTTTTGTATGGGTGAATTGTAAGGAATCTAAATGTCTAAATATTAGTTCTTAACAAAATTTTTAAAAACGAAGACCTTAGAAATAAAACATGAATTAAGGAAAATGGACAAAAACTTCATAAATTAACATTTTACATTTTTATACCCTATCCTAAGGGTATATTAAGTTTGACACATAGTTTGTAACATAGAGAAATAATCGAGATAGACCCTATAAAGTATATATATTCGTGATCAGCATCAATAGCGAAATCGATTGAGCGATGACCGTCCGTCCGTCCGTTCGTATGTCACCGCTTTTTTTGCCTTAAATTTTGAGCTAGGACGATGAAATTTCATATCTGGGCTTCTGAGAAAAAGATACAGTACAAGTGTAAAAATTTTTTAAATCCGCCCACTGCCACGCCCACTTTTTCATAACTTCACTAAATTATATGAAACCGAAAAATTTTGTTAAGACCAAATATTTAGGCATTCAGATTCCCTACAATCCACCCATACAAAAGTTTTGGCCACGCCCACTTTTTGGGGGCGTTATCATCAAAAAACCTATTTTGATAAAATTTTACATGTAACATCCTCAAACGTTCGACATTATAGCTATATTTGAGTACAATATGCAATTTGGCCATGCCCACTTTATAGAGAGGAGGATAGGATATCATACGATCCGTTCCAGACGGATTGTAGCTTTTCTGTATGTTTTTATAACGAGTTGTCGCCGTAAGACAATTATGTTTCCGCGTCATTCTTTTCTGGTACTGTTCTTGATGCTGAGGTATCGCTTTCAATATTTAGCTTAAAATTGAAGCACTTTTCTGGATTAGATGGTATAAGCAGCCTTGTAGTGAATAAGTTTGGTTCCATTTTTAAACCACTAGCATTTCTTATTAATAAAAGCTTTCATAGTGGCATATTTCCAGAGTGCCTGAAACATGCTATAATAATTCCGCTGTGTAAAAAGGATAATAAACGCGACAATAATAAATACAGTCCCCTGTGTCTTTTATCAGTTTTCTTAAAAATTTTAAAAAAATAATCTTAAAGAGAATACTGAAATTAATCTCCAAATTTAATTTACTTCCAGGTTTTGATCTCTTGAATGGGTCCAGAATAATCAACCCCTGTGTAGTTGGAAGGCTGAGAAATTCGCATCCGTAGTTCCGGTTCAGTGCCCATCAGCTGGTGACCCGGTTTGGTTCTGTGCTTAGAGCAGTTTGTGTAGCCGCGAATATGTTGAATACATTAAGAATCAAGAACCGTTGTCGAATGTATGCGACCATCTGCTGCATTCCACTATGAAGGGTCCTTTCATGCCCATCTTTTATGGTGAGCACGTTAAGCTGATAAATTGGCTTCAAAAGAATTGGGGGACGTTAATCAAACCCTTTGTCCGCATTATGCACTTCACGTCCTACCCTCATCATTTTTAGATTTGTCTAAGAATGAACATAACAAGCTAACACCACTTACCTTTCCCAGGTTTTCAGTAGGGTTTGACATGCCGTCAAGGAACATATTTCTTTGGACTATCCTAATGAAAAGTGTTAACGGAGTTTCAATTTCGAACGGCGTAGGAGTCGCTAATTCACAATGCACTGCTAGTTGTCGAATGTAGAAACAAGCCAGGAACAATAAACTAGTGTCCTTAGTAGCTTGTGAAGATTTGAGTGTCAACGAATCAGCATGTCGATAGCATTTTTATGAGCAACGGTGCAATTCGAGTGCGTGCTGTGGGTCTGCTCTTCAGCCGCTATAGTTGGTATCATGCAATTCTCAATCTGATCTAAAGTACTCTGGACCGTTCCACCATACAGTTTTGCGGTCTACGCTAAAAAAAAGAGTCCATGCGAGAAAATCCAGAGGGATTCTGCTGAAATGAAACGTGTCGCCAGATACTGCATTTAATAATGCGTTGAATTTCTGCAATCCGATTGCTGACAAAAGCGTAGTCAACATTACCGATCGGCAAAGTTCCAACCCTAGAACCATCACAGTCTGCAATTGAGTCCCCTTGGTCTTCGACATCAATACGTGCATGTGAATATTGGCATCATTATCTAAAACAGGTAAGTAGGCCTGGAACCTCGACATACGTTTTCTTCGAGGCATCACTAAACCCATGAATTTCCTCAGTCGCCCCTCCTGCAGCTTAATCTATCGGCTGGCATAACTATGGAGAGGCTTTCGGATCTTCTCAACCAATGGGAGCTCTCGACAAAAGAGTCCTGTTTGAACTGCAAAGGCACTGGTTGGTCCTCCGGCAATCTGCGCCACCACAGTTGCTGCATCATGATATAAGCGAAATTCAGCCAAGAAGATTGAAGAGCTGTGCTATTGTGGTATTACGGTGCGTTTCGTCGGCCACATCGAATGGTACCTACTGCAATGAAAATGAGGAGTTAGCAGGACACCACCTCATTCCTAAAGCATTAATGTGCTCCTGTGCGTCAAATGGTAAGGAGAATCCTGACTCCTGTTGCTACTTCCGTGGGATGCATTCCAACACCTCATCACGTGTTTGAACACCTAATTCTATCGTATCGGCTCCGCACATTACAACATCCACGTACATCTCTTCAAGTACTACCTTAGCACCGACAGGAAATCGATCCACTTCGTCAGATGCGAATGGGTGCGAATGGCAAGATATGGCCCACTCTCAGCATCAAATGTCACAGTATCCAAATAATAGGTTTTGATCGGCTCATTAAAAAAAATTACCTACGTAGTAATAAGCATCCTGCTGCTTCATTCGACTTTGCCGATAAATCTTCTTGATGCGGATAAATTGATGAGTTCTTCACCTCAATATAATATCAATTATATTGTTTTGGTTTTTAGGTCCTACCATAAACCGCTCATTCAAAGACTGTTAAATATTGTATTAATTAAAATATCTTTTAACGAATTCCTTGAATTAATAATTGAAATAAGCATATTCTATAATATAACGTGAATTTTTAACTTTTTAATGTCTTAATCATTGATATACTATACATGGACTGCTAGTAGCCAACTTCGCACCGGTTCCAACATTAGCACTAGCGGTCCGAGTTCGGAGCGGAAAAATTTTGAAGCTCACACTTTGTTTGAGATTGGACGTGAAAACGAGTATACATTTAATTATTGTGATTATTGCGCTAAAATTAAAAAAATCGGAGAAAACTTCAAGTAAAAATGATGGAAAATTAAGTGCTGTATAATTAATTGAAATTTGCAATGCAATTCATTCATCCTTAAAGCAATTAAACACATAAATTACAACTCATTATTCAAATTTTTTTGGCGACATCTGTTCGAAGGGATGACGGCAACAATTTGAATTTCAACGGTTGTACTCAGTAAATCACTTCAGCTCCAATAGGTGCCTCTAGTGTTTTATGAAGAAATGCAAGGTGACGGGCATTTTTGCTTCGCATTATTGCCGCTCCGAACTACGACCGCTAGTTATGTTGGCGACACTTTTTTCGCAGAGGTTGTATGAAAATGACATTTCACTAGCAATCCATGTATAGTACGTCAGTGGTCTTAATCTATAGTATTGTGGATTGCATATATTTACAGTCATTGGGCCTTACTAACAACGAATCATTAGTCGTGACTTAAAAAAGGTGTCGACTTAAATATTAATACACACTTAAGTCTAATGTGTACTAATAATGTTTTAATAGTTGGCTTTTACTTAAACTTGACTCATTCAAAGAATTTACTACATTTTCATTGAATCTACTACATAACATTGGTTTTACGTTTCATATTTGCACTTGAATTTGAATTTTTACTTTTTTCCATGGAGCTATATGGACAATGGTTATAATTTCAAATTGAATTGAATGTTTATTTTATATACCAATATCAGAAGACGCCTACACACTTGGCATTCGAAAGTCGAAATAACCAAAATCAGCTGATTGTTTTTTTCGCTTGTTTATACATATAAAGCGGCGATGCCAATGCACTGAAGTTAATACTCTTTGTTGGTTCCCTTTTCCCTTCTGAATGGAAAGTGGAATGCATAACAATTCTTTTTAAAACTCTAATATAATATTATTTTCATCAAACAATAACTTTGTATAACGAAATATGTAGTAATTAATTGTTTCAATGAAACATTCATGAAAAACACATTTTTACTGTAAAGTATTTCAGTATATAATAATGAAGATTGAGGAATTTTTAAAATTCATGAAAATCGAATAACGCTTATACAGTTTCAGCTAAATTCAATTACCATTTACACATAATTTTAGTATTCTAGATACCAAATCTAATCCTTTTTAGTAATGTTCGTGCTATTAAATTAGTACATTGGCATTACTCTGGTCTTTAATGACATATTTGTAAAATTAAACATGACTTTCTGTACATTAAAATTTAACTCCTTACTAGCACTAAAGCCGACTATTAAATTCGTAATTGGTACATACATTTTGGAAAATGTGGAGATTATACTTAAGCCGTATACTAGATTTGGTTGTTAGTAAGGCCCATTGTAACAATGACTCACTGCTGAATTTGATAGTTTACAGCTAGTTTGATTCATATGTATAAGAAAGAATGTACAAAGTAACTTTTGAATTGTTGCACCGAAAGGTCGAGCTTCCTTAAATAAAGAGCAATTATAACGTTGTGAAAAAATCTAGATCTTTCCTTTTGTTAACTATTTCTTCCGTAGTTGTTTTCTTCGGTAAGTAAAAATACAGTTGAAGATCGTAAAAACTCTTGGAATTAGCAGTGATTGTAGAGTTAAAATAAACGAAACTTTATACATGAATTAACAAATCACTATCAACCAAAATATAATTATACCAAATTATAGTAAGCTAGATATTGTAAACAATGAAGAAGAATCCATCCATCCCCTCTCATAGTTTTGAAGAGGTCGGCTCAGCTATCAAAAAGCTGAAGAACAACAAGGCCCCCGGCTCTGATGGTCTACCAGCAGTGCTTTTCAAACATGGTTGTGATGCTTTGGTAGGGTGTATGCACCAAGTCATCAGCCAAGTATGGGTGGATGAAGTCATGCCCGATGACTGGACTATCAGCTCTATATGCCCCATCTTCAAGAAAGGCGATCCTATGTCTTGTAAGAACTACCGAGGCATATCCCTGCTTAATGTCGCATATAAGATCCTATCCAACGTACTGTGTGAACGTCTGAAGCCTTTCTGCAGCACACTAATCGGCACGTACCAGTGTGGCTTCCGGCCAAGCAGATCAACGATCGACCAAATTTTCACACTAAGGCAAATTCTGGAAAAGACCAACAAATTTCAAGTCGAGACTCACCATCTCTTCATCGACTTTAAAACCGCATATGATAGCATTCATCGTCTTGAGCTCTACAAGGCGATGGCCGAATTCGGGATCCCGGCTAAACTGATCCAGCTGTGCCGCGTGACGCTGAATAACACGCGGTGCAACTTGCAATTCGGCAACAGTTCCTCTGAACTATTCCAAACATGCACCGGATTTCGGCAAGGGGATGCACTATCACGTGACTTTTTCAATCTTGTGCTGGAACAGATAGTGCGCAGGACAGGTGTGAACACGGAAGGCACTATCTTCAACAAATCTGTCCAGTTGCTGGGATACGCAGACGACATCGACACCATCGGTCGCTCCCAGCGCGCCGTGTTAGAGGCTTTTACGTCAATTGAAGAAGAGTTGGCCTTGAAGTGAATGAGGACAAAACCAAGTACATGTTGTCAACAAACAAAGAAGCATCTGTCCACCGCCTAGGACAAAACGTCACTGTTGGCAACAGTAACTTCGAAGTGGTTAAGGAGTTTACCTACCTCGGAGTAAATATCAACTCCACGAATGACAACTTAGTGGAGATTCGACGAAGACTTACCCTAGGAAACCGCTGCTACTTCGGTTTGGCGAAACAAATGGGGTCAAAACTCCTAACTCAGAAGACGAAATGTTTGCTCTACAAAACTTTGATCCTGCCAGTTCTGCTGTATGGAGCCGAGTGTTGGACGATATGCAGGAAAGTAGAGCAGGTTTGAACACTTTCGAACTAAAAATTCTTCTTCGGATATTCGGTCCCGTATGCGAGGAGGGCGAATGGAGGAGAAGATATAACCGCGAACTCTATGAGCTGTACCAAGATGTGGATGTAGTCCAAAAAGCCAAAACACGTCGACTACACTGGCTCGGCCACATCGAGCGAATGGACAATAATGCTCCAGCAAAGAGGATCTTCGAATCATAGCCCCAGGTTCGAGACGACAAGGAAGACCGAACCTCCGTTTTAAGGACCAAGCTATCGCTGATGCCAGAGCGCTTGGTCTAGATAACTGGAAGCAGCGTGCCCGGGATCGAAGAGAGTGGAAGGCTGCCGTGTCTTAGGCAGAGACTCTTTACGGGTCGGGAGCCCGTTAAGTAAGTAAGTAGATATCGTAAACAATAAATTACAATTCGCAGACATAAGCCTACAGCAGATCCAGAATCGTAAAAAAATAGTGGATCTCAAATACGAGAACAACGTGAAATATGAAATGCTGTACACATTCATCACAATCGTCTTAATTGCTTCAGTTTTGGCTATAATTCTAAAACTTACTGACGACGACAAGAATTCAAAATAAATTTAAAGATACTCAGGAGAACATCAATCTAGAGGAGGGACGAGTGACATAATACAATACATATACTACAGATTTACCAAAAGAATGTAGGCAGGATGCATTTATGATTCGGAAACTTACTAACTCTAATGGGAAGGCTTTTGACGCAATTCTAGGACAAAATATTTTGAGACCTCTACAAGCCAGACAGAGCGATGCGCTGTCATGCGATTTCTTCAACATTGTTCTTGAAGGAATTGTGCGGAACTCATACGCCAACATCAGAGGCACAATTTCTCAGAAGTCCTCACAACAGCTCGCATATGCCGATGATATTGACATAATCGGAATAACAAATACGAGAGAACGTCACCCTCGACAGATATAGCTTTGAGGTAGTTAAGGACTTTGTTTACCTAGGATCCGCTATAAATTCAGACAATGACACCAGCGCTGAGATCAAACGAAGATTAACTCTTGCCAATCGCTGCTTCTTTGGGCTAAGAAGGCAATTGTGTAGCAAAGCCCTCTCTCGAACAACAAAAGTATCCCTATATAAGACGTTGATCATCCCAGGATGAGGACGCTCTCGGTTGTTATGAGAGAAAAATACTTCGGGTGATTTTTGGTCCCGTCTGCATAGACGGAGATTGGAGAAGAAGATACAATCAGGAGCTGTACGAGCTATATAGCGACATCGACCTAATCAGAAGAGTTTGAATACAACGAAAAAGATGGTTGGGTCTTGTAGAGCGGATGAACAACAATGCTCCGGCCCGGAGAGTCTTCGACTTCACCCAGAGGGACGACGCAGTAAAGGCTAAAGTTCGAGCTGGCTGGGGAGGTTTGTTGGTTGAGGCCCAAATCCACCCCGGACTGTAGCGCACCTAAATTTAAGTAAAGTATGTAAGGAAAGAACGGCAACACTTACACTAAACATAACACTAACTCTTATTTTCTGAATATTCGTTATACATTATATGACTCTTATATACTATTATTTGCTAGTTGTACCACGGTCTAACATGCCATAAATGAAACAGTTCGTTTTAGCAACCTTTTGGTCAAAGTCGTCGATTTTAAATTGTAATAAAATATTTAAAAGTTAGAATTGCGTTTTGTTCTTTTCTGTTGTGGCTGTCCTACAAATTCAGAAGTGGGATAAAGAACAATTTTTTACTGTCGCTTTTAATTGTGAATTCATACGGAATCACGCAAAATTTGATCTCATACGGAGTGTTAATATTAAATTAATTCATACGGAATTAAGAAGCTTTTGAACTGTACGTTAAATGAATAGTGAAATGTCGAATCGTGTACGTGCATTTTTGCAAAAATCCACTATGTGTCAACTTAAAGAAAAATTAAGTGTATTAAATCTGACGACTACTGGGAATAAACCTGCACTCATACTACGCCTACAAGAAGCATGGGAAAACTTGTCCAACAGCGAGCTAGGTGAACATGTGCCAGAGGTTGCTCAAGACAACGAAACATCTTCCTCCGCTGATTCCGGAGAAAATATTAATCCAGACGATGATCTTCTAGATAAGGAAATCGAGCTTCTATGTCATCAACTTCATAAAAAACAAGAAATCGCGAGGTTGAAACAACAATTAGCGGATCTTGCAAGTGCTGATGAGTTGCCAAAAGCTAAGGCCCCGTTATTTAACTTCAAAGACATTGAAGAGTCTATGCACAGTTTCTTCGGTGAGGATAACTTCTCTATCGAGAAATGGATAAACCAATTTGAGGAGTGTGCGGAGGTTATGGAGTGAGATTTGCGGATGCGATTCATATATGGAAAACGGCTTCTCAGCGGAAGAGCGAGACTTTTTTTTACGAACTTTTAGTGTGAAGAATTGGTCTGAGTTGAAATCTGCATTACTGAAGGAATTTGCTAAAAAAGTAACAAGTGGCGACATTCACATTCAACTGCAAAATCGACGAAAAAGGCGCGAAGAATCCCACCAGCAGTACATTTTTGCGATGCAAGAAATTGCATCTCTCTCTGAAGTGGAGGAGGCTGATCTGTTGCAGTATATAATAAACGGTATTCCGGATTCTCATACAAATAAGATGTTATTATATGGCGCGAATACTGTGGACGATCTTAAGTTTATTGTGAAGAAGTACGAAAAAATGCGATCTACAATGTTGTCTGCCAACAATTCAGTCCATGTGAAACCGCGTTCGAACGAAGTGAAGCCTACTCAATTTGTCAGTAACTGTCCCAAACCACAGCGTGTAAGAGGATCGTGCTTTAAATGTGGAAACCCTGGACATCGGGCGTCCGAATGCAACGTCAAGCCAGCTGTGTTAACACTCGGGTCATCTACCACTGATCCAGACGAGGCACAGCTTCAACAACAGGTGGAATCGAGAAACATCAATAAAGTCACCAACACTGAAAATAAATTTGAACACCTACTTAGGTATACCTTTAAAGAAAGCGGTGAATCAACATCAAATTACTCAACGATGCAAACGATGATGGATTCTGGAAGCCCGATAAGTTTTATTCAGCAGCAGTGGGTTTATATAAATTCACTGGAATTAATGATAGCCCATTACGTGTACTCGGTATTGTAAGTTCACAAATATATTTCCAACATAATTTGGTTTGTCTAAATTTAATAGTTGTAAATGATTTAAAATGAAATATGCTGTCGTTTTAGGTCGTGATTTTTTAAGTTTGAACAAAATGGAACTGATGAAAACTGATCATGTGAATGTAGTAAATAAGCAGGTTCATACAGGTAATCATAAAACAAATATTTTAACCGAAAATTTTGAGGAACAAATTATGAACATTGACATTTTAAACGAAAAAGATGAAAGAATTTTGAATACTAATTTAGATCTAAATATTAATAAAAATATATCGCATGCAACTAGAAATAAAATTATACAAATAGTGTCCGAAGCTTGCTTGAAAGACAGAACTAAATCAGCACCAAATTTGCATGACAACGCTAAGTTGGAAATCCGTTTAAGTAAAGATGAACCCTTTTATTGTACACCGCGTAGATTGCCTTATGCTCACAAAATAGAATTAAAGAAAATACTTGACGATCTTTTAGAAAGGAAAATCATACGCGAAAGTGATTCGCCATATTCATCCCCAATTGTCTTGGTACAAAAACGAAATAACGAGCTTCGTCTCTGTATTGACTATCGGACTTTAAATAAATTTACGCTGAAAGACAACTATCCCCTCCCTTTAATCGAGGATTTGATTGATAGGTTGAGAAATAAAAAATATTTTTCCGTGTTAGATCTACGTAGTGGATTTCATCACATCACAGTAGCCGATAGTTCTATTAAATTAACTTTGTTCGTAACACCGATAGGACAATATGAATATTTGAAAATGCCTTTCGGCCTGAAAAACGCGCCGTCGGTTTTTCAAAGATTCATTAACAACATTTTTAAGAAGTTAATTAATGAAGACAAACTGTTAATTTATATGGACGATCTATTGATCGCTAGCGAAAATATTGAACACCATTTGGAGTGTCTTCAAAGTGTAGTTGAGTTGATCTTAATACATAATTTAGAGCTTCGACTAGATAAATGTCGGTTTGCTTGTGAAGAAATATCGTATTTAGGATATATTGTGAATTCTGATAGTATACGTCCGAATGTAGATAATTTACGGGCGGTGAGCGAATTCCCCATACCTAAGTGCGTGAGGGATGTTCAGAGCTTCATCGGTCTTTGTTCATACTTTAGAAAATTCATTATGAATTTTTCTGTCATAACAAAACCGCTTTATGATCTTTTACGCAAAGACACCACTTACCATTTCAGTTCAGAACAGTTAAATAGTTTCGAGACGCTTAAGACCAAATTATTAGAAGCGCCGATATTAGCAATCTATAGCCCAAATAATGAGACAGAATTGCACTGCGATGCAAGCAGCATCGTTTATGGCTCAATTCTCATGCAACGTCAAACGGATGGGAAATTTCATCCATGTTCTTATTTTTCCAAAAGAGTCTCTGATGTGGAATCGAGATATCATAGTTATGAACTGGAAACGCTGTCGATCGTCTATGCGCTCAGAAGATTCAGTATTTACTTGGCTGGCATTCAGTTCAAGATTATTACAGATTGTCAATCGTTAACTCTAACATTGAATAAAAGATTTTTAAATCCTAGAATATCTCGCTGGGCATTAGAACTTCAAAATTATAATTACTCGATTCAACACAGAGATTCAAACAGAATGTCCCATGTAGATGCACTAAGTAGGTCTACAAATTTATTAGTGATTGAAGATGATTCATTTGAATTCGCTTTATCTATTGCACAAAAACGAGATGCTGGTATTGTGGCTATAATGTCTGAATTGGAGTGAAACGAGAGCAGTATCTACGAGATGGTAAATGGTTTAATTACAGGAAAGTCAATGCCGGTGTTAGGTTCTACGTCCCAAAGCAAATGGAACAGCAGGTCATTCAGAAACATCATGACGCTCTTTGTCATCTTGGCGTAGAGAAATGCTTTAAGTATATAAACAAGACTTATTGGTTCCCCGAGATGAGAACCAAAATTAAAAATTATGTTTCGAATTGCTTGAAATGTATTTACTTTTCACCTAAATCTGGAAAAGTAGAAGGGACGTTGCAAAGGGCAAAGTACCATTTGACGTCATCCATATTGACCACTATGGTCCACTGTCAACTACGAGTACCAAAAGAAACATTTGTTTGTGATAGTAGATGGTTTTACAAAATTTGTGAAGCTTTATGCTGTAAATACCACAAAGAGTTCAGAGTCAATTGCATGCTTAAAAATATATTTTTCCACTTATAGTAGACCAAATTCAGTTGTATCCGATCGTGGATCCTGCTTTACATCTCAAGAATTTGCAGACTTTTTACTAAATTTTAATATTCAACATATTAAAATATCGACACTTTCTCCACAATCTAATGGACAAGTGGAAAGAATTAACCGCATTCTAACACCGATGTTCGCAAAAGAATGTAATGACGAATCTACTGGTAATTGGTCACATTTTTTGGCTAAAGTTGAATTTGCACTGAACAACACAGTCAGCAAAAGTACTGGGTTCTCACCAAGCATGCTACTTTTCGGGGTCAAACAAAAGGGGGAATTTTGTGATAAAGTTTTTGAACATTTGACTTCTGTGAATGACGATACTCGTGCGGATTTGAGTTATATCAGAGAGCAAGCTTCAAAACGAATACATCAAAATCAAGATTATAACAAATCATATTACGATCAAAAGCATAAGCCTCCTTATGTGTGTAAAAAGGGTAACTTAGTAATGCTCAAAAACGTTGTTACTACACAAGGTGTAAATAAAAAGTTAATGCCCAAATTTCGGGGCCCTTATGAAATAGTCAAAGCTCTACCAAACGATAGATATATAGTCAAAGATATAGATGGTATTCAAATTTCTCGCATTCCGTATACTGGTATTTGTTCTCCGTGTAATATGAAGCCATATATGTATTTCAGAAATATGATTACAAGTGTGTGCCTGGTTATTATAAATCCACATAACTTCATTATATTTTAAATTTTCATGTATTTTAATGTATCTGTACTTAGAATAACGATGTATCTATGTATGTACATATGTATATATATCCAATTTCGTAAATTTCCATGTTTCCATTAAACCGATTGTTTTAAAGAAAATTGAAATTATATGTACTATATTTAAAGTATGTCTTAACATACATTCGAAAATAGGAGATATAATTATTAGGAAGAATGTACACATAAGTGAAATCAAAATCATTATAGTCTATAATCGAGACGATTATAGGTATGGCCGAATTGTAAGGAAAGAACGGCAACACTTACACTAAACATAACACTAACTCTTATTTTCTGAATATTCGTTATACATAATATGACTCTTATATACTATTATTTGCTAGTTGTACCACGGTCTAACATGCCATAAATGAAACAGTTCGTTTTAGCAACCTTTTGGTCAAAGTCGTCGATTTTAAATTGTAATAAAATATTTAAAAGTTAGAATTGCGTTTTGTTCTTTTCTGTTGCGGCTGTCCTACAAGTAAGAAGCCATAAGAGATATGAAACAGGAACTTGTAACGGTGAATAACAACGTAATCAAATTCATTAATATCTAACCATACAATATACAAGAACTTCAGGAATTAGAACTGTAGAGATTTGATTTATAGTTTTATAGTGCTCTATAACTTTCTATTATTATTGTAATATGTATTGATTTATACAATATTACTACTGTACTAATTTATCAGTCACCAATGTAACACCTATGTTAATCATTGTCGTTGTACGTGACACTTGTGGCAGTTGTAATAAAGGCATCTAATATATTACACGTCTTTTTTATAAATACTATTACAACAACAATATGGCTATAAAAAAACAGGTTCGCAACATCCATCCTATACTAAACAAAAGACCGCGTGGAAGACCACTGAAACAAAGAACAATTTTTACAATACCAATACGGAATTCATACGCATAGTACAGGAATTGAGGTTATATGGATATATAGTAGAAAACTGGCGGATATTTTGAGTGAGAAGTTTTCAAAACAGGGGGAATACTTGTAAAAAGAATTAAAATCCACATTTTGCAAATAATTTTAATTATTATGATCAAAATCATGTTAACAAATATCTTCTTCCTGGTGTTATGACAAAAATGTGAACAAAAATCAAAATACTGAAATATGTAATAATGTTGCTTGCAATTATTGTTAACAAGGTCATGTGAAAGGTAAATGTCCCACAATTTGTAAAACTTGCTCTTCATGTGGAAGAAAGAACCACTTTTCTGCAGTCTGTAAAAGGAGAGGTGTACAAGAAATCTCAATGGAAAGGTCTGAAACAGGTGAACAAGAAATACGTTTTGCATTGATGCTGTATAGTATTAAACTGAATTAAGAAGAGTATCTATCAATAACATTTTTGGTAGAAAGGCTGCATGGTTTGAAACTCTTCAAATTGAATCCAAAAACACACAGAAAAGCTACAATCCATCTGGAATGGATCGTTTGATACCCTATCCTCCTCTCTATAAAGTGGGCGTGGCCAAATTGCATTTCGTACTCAAATATGGCTATAACCTCGAACGTTTGAGGATGTTACATGTAAAATTTTATCAAAATCGGTTTTTTGATGAAAACGCCCCCAAAAGTGGGCGCGGCCAAAACTGTTCTATGGGTGAATTGTAGGGAATCTCAATACCTAAATATTTGGTCTTAACAAAATTTTTCGGTTTCATATAATTTAATGAAGTTATAAAAAAGTAGGCGTGGCAGTGGGCGGATGTAAAAAAAATTTATACTTCTACTGTATCTTTTCGTCAGAAGCCTACATATGAAATTTCAGCGTCCGAGTTAAAAATTTAAGGCCCAAAAATCGGTTTTATGATGAAAACGCCCCCAAAAAGTGGGCGTGGCAAAAAATTTCGTATAAGTGGATTGTAGGGAGTCTGAATGCCTAAATATTTGGTCTTAACAAAATTTTTCGGTTTCATATAATTTAGTGAAGTTATGAAAAAGTGGGTGTGGCAGTGGGCGGATTTAAAAAATGTTTACACTATCTTTTTCTCAGAAGCCCAGATATGAAATTTCATCGTCCTAGCTCAAAATTTAAGGCCCAAAAAGCGGTGACATACGGACGGACGGACGGACGGTCATCGCTCAATCGATTTCGCTATTGGTGCTGATCACGAATATATATACTTTATAGGGTCTATCTCGATTATTTCTCTATGTTACAAACTATATGTCAAACTTAATATACCCTTAGGATAGGGTATAAACATTAAGTTCAAATTAGCCACTGGTGCTGACGTTAATGTCATACCTAAGCAGCACATTGAGAATTTGAAGAACATAAAATTGGAACAGTGCAAGGAAAAATTAGAAGGGCATGGAAGTGCTGAAATAAAAATATTAGGCTGTGTTGAACCAGAGTGTAGGCTGCATGACACTATAGCTAAATTAAATTTTTTTGTAGTGGAGGTAGGTTATGTCCCTATTTTGGGTCCAGAAATCTGTGTTAGGTTACGATTGACTAAAAAATTAATAGCATTGACATAGGAAAAAATTAAAACTTATAGAATCATTGGACAAAGGGTGTAGAAATTCTTATGATATCGTTTCAGATTATGTGTCTGTAGCGTGAAATAATTTTTGCTTCCGTGGATAGATTTTAGTTTGGGATAGTCTTTCAACATTCTAACAGAGCTACGAACCATGAAGTATGATTTCTCTGAAACCATGACAGATCTCAAATCGATCCTGATCAAACTGAGAATTATTGGACAAAGGGTGTAGCGAAACAATTGTAGTGTGAAATAATTTTGCTTACGTGGACAGATTTTAGTTTGGGGTAGTCTTTCAACATTCTAACAGAGCCAGGAACCATGGAATATGATTTCTCTGAAACCATGATAGATTTCAAATCGATCCCGACCAAAATGAGAATCATTGGACAAATGGTGTAGAAATTCTTATGATATCGCTTCAGATAATGTGTGTGTAGTGTGAAATAATTTTTGCTTCCGTGGATAGATTTAAGTTTGGGGTAGTCTTTGAACATTCTAACAGTGCCACGGACTATGGAATATGGTTTCTCTGAAACCATGATAGATTACCCATCGATCCTGACCACAATGAGAATCAATGGACAAAGGGTGTAGAAATTGTTATGATATCTTTTCAGATTATGTGACTGTAGTGTGAAATAATTATTTCTTCGGTGGATAGATTTTAGTTTGGGGAAGTCTTTCAATATTCTAACAGAGCTACGAACCATGAAGTATGATTCCTCTGAAACCATGAAAGATTTCAAATCGATCCTGACTAAAATGAGAATAAATGGAGAAAGGGTGTAGATATTCTTATGATATCTATTCAGATTATGTGTCTGTAGTGTGAAAAAATCTTTGCTTGGGTGGATAGATTTTAGTTTGGGGCAGTCTTTCAATATTCTATTAGAGCTACGAACCATGAAGTATGATTTCTCTGAAACCATGATAGATTTCAAATAAATCCTGACCAAAATGAGAACAAATGGAGAAAGGGTGTAGATATTCTTATGATATCGCTTCAGATTATGTGCCTGTAGTGTGAAATAATTTATGTTTCTGTGGATAGATTTTAGTTTGGGGTAGCCTTTCAACATTCTAACAGAACTACGCACTATGAAGTATGATTTCTCTGAAACCGTGATAGATTTCAAATCGATCCTGACCAAACTGAGAATTATTGGACAAAGGGTGTAGCGAAACAATTGTAGTGTGAAATAATTTTGATTACGTGGACAGATTTTAGTTTGGGGTAGTCTTTCAACATTCTAACAGATCTACGAACCATGAAGTATGATTTCTCTGAAACCATGATAGATCTCAAATCGATCCTGACCAAACAGAATTATTGGACAAAGGGTGTAGCGAAACAATTGTAGTGTGAAATAATTTTGCTTACGTGGACAGATTTTAGTTTGGGGTAGTCTTTCAACATTCTAACAGAGCTACGAACCATGAAGTATGATTTCTCTGAAACCATGATAGATTTCAAATTGATCCTAACCAAAAACATACAGAAAAGCTACAATCCGTCTGGAACGGATCGTATGATACCCTATCCTCCTCTCTATAAAGTGGGCGTGGCCAAATTGTATTTTGTACTCAAATATAGCTATAATGTCGAACATTTGAGGATGTTACATGTAAAATTTTATCAAAATATGTTTTTTTATTATAACGCCCCCAAAAAGTGGGCGTGGCCAAAACTGTTTTATGGCTGAATTGTAGGGAATCTAAATACCCAAATATTTGGTCTTAACAAAATTTTTCGGTTTCATATAATTTAGTGAAGTTATAAAAAAGTAGGCGTGGCAGTTGGCGGATGTAAAAAAAATTTACACTTGTACTGTATCTTTTTCTTGGAAGCCCAGATATGAAATTTCAGCGTCCTAGTTAAAAATTTAAGGCCCAAAACTCGGTTTTGTAATGATAACGCCCCCAAAAAGTGGGCGTGGCCAAAACTTTTGTATGGGTGGATTGTAGGGAATCTGAATGCCTAAATATTTGGTTTTAACAAAATTTTTCGGTTTCATATAATTTAGTGAAGTTATGAAAAAGTGGGCGTGGCAGTGGGCGGATTTCAAAAATTTTTACACTTGTACTGTATCTTTTTCTCAGAAGCCCAGATATGAAATTTCATCGTCCTAGCTCAAAATTTAAGGCCCAAAAAGCGGTGACATACGGACGGACGGACGGACGGACGGACGGACGGACGGACGGTCATCGCTCAATCGATTTCGCTATTGATGCTGATCACGAATATATATACTTTATAGGGTCTATCTCGATTATTTCTCTATGTTACAAACTATGTGTCAAACTTAATATACCCTTAGGATAGGGTATAATGAGAATCAATGGACAAAGGGTGTAGAAATTCTTATAATATCGTTTCAGATTATGTGTCTGTAGTGTGACAAAATGTTTGCTTCGGTGGATAGATTTTAGTTTGGTGTAGTCTCTCAATATTCTAACAGAGCTACTAACCATTAAGTATGATTCCTCTGAAAACATGATAGATTTTAAATTGATTCTGACCAAAATGAGAATCATTGGACGAAGGGTGTAGAAATTCTTATGATATCATTTCAGATTATGTGTCTGTAGTGTGAAAAAATGTTTGCTTCGGTGGATAGATTTTAGTTTGGTGTAGTCTCTCAATATTCTAACAAAGCTACTAACCATTAAGTATGATTCCTCTGAAATCATGATAGATTTCAAATTGATCCTGACCAAAATGAGAATCAATGGACATAGGGTGTAGTGAAATAATTGTAGTGCGAAATAATTTCTGCTTCCGTGGATAGATTTAAGTTTGGGGTAGCCTTTGAACATTCTAACAGTGCCACGGACTATGGAATATGGTTTCTCTGAAACCATGATAGATTACCCATCGATCCTGACCACAATGAGAATCAATGGACAAAGGGTGTAGAAATAGTTATGATATCTTTTCAGATTATGTGACTGTAGTGTGAAATAATTATTTCTTCGGTGGATAGATTTTAGTTTGGGGAAGTCTTTCAATATTCTAACAGAGCTACGAACCATGAAGTATGATTCCTCTGAAACCATGATAGATTTCAAATCGATCCTGACCAAAATGAGAATAAATGGAGAAAATGTGTAGATATTCTTATGATATCTTTTCAGATTATGTGTCTGTAGTGTGAAAAAAACTTTGCTTGGGTGGATAGATTTTAGTTTGGGCTAGTCTTTCAATATTCTATTAGAGCTACGAACCATGAAGTATGATTTCTCTGAAACCATGATAGATTTCAAATAGATCCTGACCAAAATGAGAACAAATGAAGAAAGGGTGTAGATATTCTTATGATATAGCTTCAGATTATGTGAATGTAGTGTGAAATAATTTTTGTTTCGGTGGATAGATTTTAGTTTGGGGTAGCCTTTCAACATTCTAACAGAACGATGCACTATGAATTATGATTTCTCTGAAACCGTGATAGATTTCAAATCGATCCTGACCAAAATGAGAATCAATGGACATAGGGCGTAGTGAAATAATTGTAGTCCGAAATAATTTCTGCTTCGGCGGATAGATTTTGGTTTGAGGTAGTCTTTCAATATTCTAACAGAACTACGAACCATGAAGTATGATTCCTCTGAAACCATGATAGATTTCAAATCGATCCTGGCGAAAATGCGAATCAATGGGCATATGGTGTAGAAATTGTTATGATATCTTTTCAGATTATGTGACTATAGATTTTAAATCGATCCTGACCAAAATGAGAACAAATGGAGAATGGGTGTAGATATTCTTATGATATCTTTTCAGATTATGTGTCTGTAGATTTTAAAGCGATCCTGACCAAAATGAGAATCATTGGGCATACAGTGTAGAAATTCTTTTGATATCTTTTCAGATTATGTGTCTGTACTGTGAAATAATTTTTACTTCGGTGGATAGATTTTAGTTTGGAGAAGTCTTTCAATATTTTAACAGAGCTACGAACCATGAAGTATGCTTCCTCTGAAACCATGATAGATTTCAAATCGATCCTGACCAAAATGAGAATAAATGGAGAAAGGGTGTAGATATTCTTATATCTTTTCAGATTATGTGTCTGAAGTGTGAAAAAATTTGTGCTTCGGTGGATAGATTTAAGATTGGGGTAGTCTTTCAATATTCTAACAGAGCTACGAACCATGAAGTATGATTTCCCTGAAACCATGATAGATTACCCATCGATCCTGACCACAATGAGAATCAATGGACAAAGGGTGTAGAAATTGTTATAATATCTTTTCAGATTATGTGACTGTAGTGTGAAATAATTCTTTCTTCGGTGGATAGATTTTAGTTTGGGGAAGTCTTTCAATATTCTAACAGAGTTACGAACCATGAAGTATGATTCCTCTGAAACCATGAAAGATTTCAAATCGATCCTGACTAAAATGAGAATAAATGGAGAAAGGGTGTAGATATTCTTATGATATCTATTCAGATTATGTGTCTGTAGTGTGAAAAAATCTTTGCTTGGGTGGATAGATTTTAGTTTGGGGCAGTCTTTCAATATTCTATTAGAGCTACGAACCATGAAGTATGATTTCTCTGAAACCATGATAGATTTCAAATAAATCCTGACCAAAATGAGAACAAATGGAGAAAGGGTGTAGATATTCTTATGATATCGCTTCAGATTATGTGCCTGTAGTGTGAAATAATTTATGTTTCTGTGGATAGATTTAAGTTTGGGGTAGCCTTTCAACATTCTAACAGAACTACGCACTATGAAGTATGATTTCTCTGAAACCGGGATAGATTTCAAATCGATCCTGACCAAACTGAGAATTATTGGACAGAGGGTGTAGCGAAACAATTGTAGTGTGAAATAATTTTGATTACGTGGACAGATTTTAGTTTGGGGTAGACTTTCAACATTCTAACAGAACGACGCACTATGAAGTATGATTCCTCTGAAACCATGATAGATTTCAAATCGATCCTGACCACAATGAGAATCAATGGACAAAGGGTGTAGAAATTGTTATGATATATTTTCAGATTATGTGTCTGTAGTGGGAAAAAATGTTTGCTTCTGTGGATAGATTTTAGTTTGGGGTAGTCATTGAACATTCTAACAGAGCCACGGACTATGGAATATGATTTCTCTGAAACCATGATAGATTTCAAATCGATCCTGACCAAAATATGAATCAATGGACAAAGGGTGTAGAAATTCTAATGATATCGCTTCAGGTAATGTGCCTGTGGTGTGAAATAATTTTTGCTTCCGTGGATAGATTTTAGTTTGGGATAGTCTTTCAACATTCTAACAAAGCTACGAACCATGAAGTATGATTTCTCTGAAACCATGACAGATCTCAAATCGATCCTGACCAAACTGAGAATTATTGGACAAAGGGTGTAGCGAAACAATTGTAGTGTGAAATAATTTTGCTTACGTGGACAGATTTTAGTTTGGGGTAGTCTTTCAACATTCTAACAGAGCCAGGAACCATGGAATATGATTTCTCTGAAACCATGATAGATTTCAAATCGATCCCGACCAAAATGAGAATCATTGGACAAATGGTGTAGAAATTCTTATGATATCGCTTCAGATAATGTGTGTGTAGTGTGAAATAATTTTTGCTTCCGTGGATAGATTTAAGTTTGGGGTAGTCTTTGAACATTCTAACAGTGCCACGGACTATGGAATATGGTTTCTCTGAAACCATGATAGATTACCCATCGATCCTGACCACAATGAGAATCAATGGACAAAGGGTGTAGAAATTGTTATGATATCTTTTCAGATTATGTGACTGTAGTGTGAAATAATTATTTCTTCGGTGGATAGATTTTAGTTTGGGGAAGACTTTCAATATTCTAACAGAGCTACGAACCATGAAGTATGATTCCTCTGAAACCATGAAAGATTTCAAATCGATCCTGACTAAAATGAGAATAAATGGAGAAAGGGTGTAGATATTCTTATGATATCTATTCAGATTATGTGTCTGTAGTGTGAAAAAATCTTTGCTTGGGTGGATAGATTTTAGTTTGGGGCAGTCTTTCAATATTCTATTAGAGCTACGAACCATGAAGTATGATTTCTCTGAAACCATGATAGATTTCAAATAAATCCTGACCAAAATGAGAACAAATGGAGGAAGGGTGTAGATATTCTTATGATATCGCTTCAGATTATGTGCCTGTAGTGTGAAATAATTTATGTTTCTGTGGATAGATTTTAGTTTGGGGTAGCCTTTCAACATTCTAACAGAACTACGCACTATGAAGTATGATTTCTCTGAAACCGTGATAGATTTCAAATCGATCCTGACCAAACTGAGAATTATTGGACAAAGGGTGTAGCGAAACAATTGTAGTGTGAAATAATTTTGATTACGTGGACAGATTTTAGTTTGGGGTAGTCTTTCAACATTCTAACAGATCTACGAACCATGAAGTATGATTTCTCTGAAACCATGATAGATCTCAAATCGATCCTGACCAAACAGAATTATTGGACAAAGGGTGTAGCGAAACAATTGTAGTGTGAAATAATTTTGCTTACGTGGACAGATTTTAGTTTGGGGTAGTCTTTCAACATTCTAACAGAGCTACGAACCATGAAGTATGATTTCTCTGAAACCATGATAGATTTCAAATTGATCCTAACCAAAATGAGAATCAATGGACAAAGGGTGTAGAAATTCTTATAATATCGTTTCAGATTATGTGTCTGTAGTGTGACAAAATGTTTGCTTCGGTGGATAGATTTTAGTTTGGTGTAGTCTCTCAATATTCTAACAGAGCTACTAACCATTAAGTATGATTCCTCTGAAAACATGATAGATTTTAAATTGATTCTGACCAAAATGAGAATCATTGGACGAAGGGTGTAGAAATTCTTATGATATCATTTCAGATTATGTGTCTGTAGTGTGAAAAAATGTTTGCTTCGGTGGATAGATTTTAGTTTGGTGTAGTCTCTCAATATTCTAACAAAGCTACTAACCATTAAGTATGATTCCTCTGAAAACATGATAGATTTCAAATTGATCCTGACCAAAATGAGAATCAATGGACATAGGGTGTAGTGAAATAATTGTAGTGCGAAATAATTTCTGCTTCCGTGGATAGATTTAAGTTTGGGGTAGCCTTTGAACATTCTAACAGTGCCACGGACTATGGAATATGGTTTCTCTGAAACCATGATAGATTACCCATCGATCCTGACCACAATGAGAATCAATGGACAAAGGGTGTAGAAATTGTTATGATATCTTTTCAGATTATGTGACTGTAGTGTGAAATAATTATTTCTTCGGTGGATAGATTTTAGTTTGGGGAAGTCTTTCAATATTCTAACAGAGCTACGAACCATGAAGTATGATTCCTCTGAAACCATGATAGATTTCAAATCGATCCTGACCAAAATGAGAATAAATGGAGAAAGGGTGTAGATATTCTTATGATATCTTTTCAGATTATGTGTCTGTAGTGTGAAAAAAACTTTGCTTGGGTGGATAGATTTTAGTTTGGGCTAGTCTTTCAATATTCTATTAGAGCTACGAACCATGAAGTAAGATTTCTCTGAAACCATGATAGATTTCAAATAGATCCTGACCAAAATGAGAACAAATGAAGAAAGGCTGTAGATATTCTTATGATATAGCTTCAAATTATGTGCCTGTAGTGTGAAATAATTTTTGTTTCGGTGGATAGATTTTAGTTTGGGGTAGCCTTTCAACATTATAACAGAACGACGCAATATGAAGTATGATTTCTCTGAAACCGTGATAGATTTCAAATCGATCCTGACCAAAATGAGAATCAATGGACATAGGGCGTAGTGAAATAATTGTAGTGCGAAATAATTTCTGCTTCGGCGGATAGATTTTGGTTTGAGGTAGTCTTTCAATATTCTAACAGAACTACGAACCATGAAGTATGATTCCTCTGAAACCATGATAGATTTCAAATCGATCCTGGCGAAAATGAGAATCAATGGGCATATGGTGTAGAAATTGTTATGATATCTTTTCAGATTATGTGACTATAGATTTTAAATCGATCCTGACCAAAATGAGAACAAATGGAGAATGGGTGTAGATATTCTTATGATATCTTTTCAGATTATGTGTCTGTAGATTTTAAAGCGATCCTGACCAAAATGAGAATCATTGGGCATACAGTGTAGAAATTCTTTTGATATCTTTTCAGATTATGTGTCTGTACTGTGAAATAATTTTTGCTTTGGTGGATAGATTTTAGTTTGGAGAAGTCTTTCAATATTTTAACAGAGCTACGAACCGTGAAGTATGCTTCCTCTGAAACCATGATAGATTTCAAATCGATCCTGACCAAAATGAGAATAAATGGAGAAAGGGTGTAGATATTCTTATATCTTTTCAGATTATGTGTCTGAAGTGTGAAAAAATTTGTGCTTCGGTGGATAGATTTAAGATTGGAGTAGTCTTTCAATATTCTAACAGAGCTACGAACCATGAAGTATGATTTCCCTGAAACCATGAGAGATTACCCATCGATGCTGACCACAATGAGAATCAATGGACAAAGGGTGTAGAAATTGTTATGATATCTTTTCAGATTATGTGACTGTAGTGTGAAATAATTCTTTCTTCGGTGGATAGATTTTAGTTTGGGGAAGTCTTTCAATATTCTAACAGAGCTACGAACCATGAAGTATGATTCCTCTGAAACCATGATAGATTTCAAATCGATCCCGACCAAAATGAGAATAAATGGAGAAAGGGCGTAGATATTCTTATGATATCTTTTCAGATTATGTGTCTGTAGTGTGAAAAAAACTTTGCTTGGGTGGATAGATTTTAGTTTGGGGAAGTCTTTCAATATTCTAACAGAGCTACGAACCATGAAGTATGATTCCTCTGAAACCATGATAGATTTCAAATCGATCCTGACCACAATGAGAATCATTGGACAAAGGGTGTAGAAATTCTTATGATATCGCTTCAGATAATGTGTCTGTAGTGTGAAATAATTTTTGATTCCGTGGATAGATTTAAGTTTGGGGTAGTGTTTCAACATTCTAACAGTGCCACGGACTATTTAATATGATTCCTCTGAAACCATGATAGATTTCAAATCGATCCTGACCAAAATGAGAATAAATGGAGAAAGGGTGTAGATATTCTTATATCTTTTCAGATTATGTGTCTGAAGTGTGAAAAAATTTGTGCTTCGGTGGATAGATTTAAGATTGGAGTAGTCTTTCAACATTCTAACAGAGCTACGAACCATGAAGTATGATTTCCCTGAAACCATGAGAGATTACCCATCGATGCTGACCACAATGAGAATCAATGGACAAAGGGTGTAGAAATTGTTATGATATCTTTTCAGATTATGTGACTGTAGTGTGAAATAATTCTTTCTTCGGTGGATAGATTTTAGTTTGGGGAAGTCTTTCAATATTCTAACAGAGCTACGAACCATGAAGTATGATTCCTCTGAAACCATGATAGATTTCAAATCGATCCCGACCAAAATGAGAATAAATGGAGAAAGGGCGTAGATATTCTTATGATATCTTTTCAGATTATGTGTCTGTAGTGTGAAAAAAACTTTGCTTGGGTGGATAGATTTTAGTTTGGGGAAGTCTTTCAATATTCTAACAGAGCTACGAACCATGAAGTATGATTCCTCTGAAACCATGATAGATTTCAAATCGATCCTGACCACAATGAGAATCATTGGACAAAGGGTGTAGAAATTCTTATGATATCGCTTCAGATAATGTGTCTGTAGTGTGAAATAATTTTTGATTCCGTGGATAGATTTAAGTTTGGGGTAGTGTTTGAACATTCTAACAGTGCCACGGACTATGGAATATGATTCCTCTGAAACCATGATAGATTTCAAATCGATCCTGACCACAATGAGAATCAATGGACAAAGGGTGTAGAAATTGTTATGATATCTTTTCAGATTATGTGACTGTAGAAATCGATCCTGACCAAAATGAGAATCATTGGGCATACAGTGTAGAAATTCTTTTGATATCATTTCAGAATATGTGTTTGGAGTGTGAAATAATTTTTGCTTCGGTGGATAGATTTTAGTTTGGGGAAGTCTTTCAATATTCTAACAGAGCTACGAACCATGAAGTATGATTCCTCTGAAACCATGATAGATTTCAAATCGATCCTGACCAAAATGATCCTGACCAAAATGAGAAGAATCAATGGACAAAGGGTGTAGAAATTCTAATGATATCGCTTCAGGTAATGTGTCTGTAGTGTGAAATAATTTTTGATTCCGTGGATAGATTTAAGTTTGGGGTAGTGTTTGAACATTCTAACAGTGCCACGGACTATGGAATATGATTCCTCTGAAACCATGATAGATTTCAAATCGATCCTGACCACAATGAGAATCAATGGACAAAGGGTGTAGAAATTCTTATGATATCGCTTCAGGTAATGTGCCTGTGGTGTGAAATAATTTTTGCTTCGGTGTATAGATTTTAGTTTGGGGTAGTCTTTCAACATTCTAACAGAGCCACGGACTATGGAATATGATTTCTCTGAAACCATGATAGATTTCCCATCGATCCTGACCACAATGAGAATCATTGGACAAAAGGTGTAGAAATTCTTATGATATCGCTTCAGATAATGTGTCTGTAGTGTGAAATAATTTTTGATTCCGTGGATAGATTTAAGTTTGGGGTAGTGTTTGAACATTCTAACAGTGCCACGGACTATTTAATATGATTCCTCTGAAACCATGATAGATTTCAAATCGATCCTGACCACAATGAGAATCATTGGATAAAGGGTGTAGAAATTCTTATGATATCGCTTCAGATAATGTGTCTGTAGTGTGAAATAATTTTTGATTCCGTGGATAGATTTTAGTTTGGGGTAGTCATTGAACATTCTAACAGAGCCACGGACTATGGAATATGATTTCTCTGAAACCATGATAGATTTCAAATCGATCCTGACCAAAATGAGAATCAATGGACAAAGGGTGTAGAAATTCTAATGATATCGCTTCAGGTAATGTGCCTGTGGTGTGAAATAATTTTTGCTTCGGTGGATAGATTTAAGTTTGGGGTAGTCTTTCAACATTCTAACAGAGCCACGGACTATGGAATATGATTCCTCTGAAACCATGATAGATTTCAAATCGATCCTGACCACAATGAGAATCATTGGACAAAGGGTGTAGAAATTCTTATGATATCGCTTCAGATAATGTGTCTGTTGTGTGAAATAATTTTTGATTCCGTGGATAGATTTAAGTTTGGGGTAGTGTTTGAACATTCTAACAGTGCCACGGACTATGGAATATGATTCCTCTGAAACCATGATAGATTTCAAATCGATCCTGACCACAATGAGAATCAATGGACAAAGGGTGTAGAAATTCTTATGATATCGCTTTAGGTAATGTGCATGTGGTGTGAAATAATTTCTGCTTCGGCGGATAGATTTTAGTTTGGGGTAGTCTTTCAACATTCTAACAGAGCTACGGACTATGGAATATGATTTCTCTGAAACCATGATAGATTTCAAGTCGATTCTGACCAAAATGAGAATCATTGGACAAAGGGTGTAGAAATTCTTATGATATCGCTTCAGGTAATGTGCCTGTGGTGTGAAATAATTTCTGCTTCGGCGGATAGATTTTATTTTGGGGTAGTCTTTCAACATTCTAACAGAGCCACGGACTATGGAATATGATTTCTCTGAAACCATGATAGATTTCCCATCGATCCTGACCAAAATGAGAATCATTGGTCAAAGGGTGTAGAAATACTTATGATATCGCTTCATGTAATGTGTCTGTAGTGTGAAATAATTTTTGCTTCGGCGGATACATTTTAGTTTGGGGTAGTCTTTTAACATTCTAACAGAGCCACGGACTATGGAATATGATTTCTCTGAAACCATGATAGATTTCAAGTCGATCCTGACCGAAATGAGAATCATTGGACAAAGGGTGTAGAAATTCTTATGATATCGCTTCAGATAATGTGTCTGTAGTGTGAAATAATTTTTGCTTCGGCGGATACATTTTAGTTTGGGGTAGTCTTTCAACATTCTATCAGAGCCACGGACTATGGAATATGATTTCTCTGAAACCATGATAGATTACCCATCGATCCTGACCACAATGAGAATCAATGGACAAAGGGTGTAGAAATTGTTATGATATCTTTTCAGATTATGTGACTGTAGAAATCGATCCTGACCAAAATGAGAATCATTGGGCATACAGTGTAGAAATTCTTTTGATATCATTTCAGAATATAAGTCTGGAGTGTGAAATAATTTTTGCTTCGGTGGATAGATTTTAGTTTGGCGTACTCTTTAAATATTCTAACAGAGCTAAGAACCATGAAGTATGATTCCTCTGAAACCATGATAGATTTCAAGTCGATCCTGACCAAAATGAGAATCATTGGACAAAGGGTGTAGAAATTCTTATGATATCGCTTCAGGTAATGTGCCTGTGCTGTGAAATAATTTCTGCTTCGGCGGATAGATTTTAGTTTGGGGTAGTCTTTCAACATTCTAACAGAGCCACGGACTATTGGATATGATTTCTCTGAAACCATGATAGATTTCAAATCGATCCCGTCCAAAATGAGAATTATTGGACAAATGGTGTAGAAATTCTTATGATATCGCTTCAGATAATGTGTCTGTAGTGTGAAATAATTTTTGCTTCGGTGGATAGATTTTAGTTTGGGGTACTCTTTAAATATTCTAACAGAGCTAAGAACCATGAAGTATGATTCCACTGAAACCATGATAGATTTCAAGTCGATCCTGACCAAAATGAGAATCATTGGACAAAGGGTGTAGAAATTCTTATGATATCGCTTCAGGTAATGTGCCTGTGGTGTGAAATAATTTCTGCTTCGGCGGATAGATTTTATTTTGGGGTAGTCTTTCAACATTCTAACA